>OX276342.1:4465822-5665822 GCA_946251885.1 Cosmia pyralina
TGTATTATCTATGGTGATGTTGCATGGCATCTGTCAAAGTTCGTTGAAGACTGTTGAAGACGTTATTTTCCGCTCTCGTATTTCCTAAAATACTTTCTCGTTCTTGAAATATTTGTGTATTTTAGTTTAATAGAACCTGTCGAACTCGAAATTCAGGGATAGTTCTTTTCTTAGAATTCGAATTACTTATGTTAGAATTTGATCGACATTCGGCTTTGGTTTTGTAGGGATTTGGGTCTTATTTTTTTGTTACGGCTTTTTATTGTCGGGTCGAGAATTCGAGAAATATGTTCAAAACAAGGAAATCTACTTTCATCTTTTGGTCAGTGGGTCGTCTTAGGGGCGAAGAGCCGGTCAGAGAATATAACAGAGGGTGCGAGGTGGTTTTTATCGATTAAAATTGTATTTAAATCTGGCTGTCATAAGAATCACTAATAGCGATTGCTTATAATATCCCATTGTATCATTGTTATCTGAAGGGTCCTTTCACACGTACCACAACCAGACTAAATAGCAGTGACAAAATGTGAGCATGCAGTCGTTACGTGTGAATAGTGTTGTTGCAACTTTTTGCAGTTGCGTTTGCGTTGTCTCTCGTAGGTGTGGATACGTTGTGGCTAGTGTTTGCAGATAGATCGACTCCGGCTGTGACAGTGTCGTCGCGTTGTGGCTGGGCCGTAGCCTTGATATGGTCGGTATCGCCACACGGTTGATTCTGACCGACAAAAAATATGGTCTGTGTGAATAGACTATTTCTCATACAAATTAGCGCCCCGTCCACGTGGTGTCGTTGTGGTACGTGTAGTTGGGTCCTGAAACATTTCAGGTTTTACCTGAAGGTGTGACAAGTTAAAAAAATCTATGAATGAATAATGTTTATTTGGCAAAATGTACATGAAACATAAAATAAGAAAGTGAATTGCTTTATAAACAACACAACAGTGTGTGCCTCACAGCTACTTCAAGATGGCCCAATTCAACATATAAGTCTGAAATTGCCGACCCGTCTTGAACAAGCTTAGTGATCAATGCTTGTGCCTTCTCCGTGTGAGAAGGGTCCTTTGCCCTGCAGTGGTACAGTTAGGCTGGTATTATAATAAGTATAGTATATATAGATGCTGGTGATATTATAACATTTTGGATCCTCAGCCTTAACAGCAACAACATTTATGTTGTCACCAACAAAGGGTAGAGGAATTGGGGAGACTGATACTTTGCTACTGATGAGCAAGGCAGATTTCCCATAACAATCAAGTCTGTCATTATGAACACTGCCGAAACACTGCATCCTGTACAGGTCAAATCCCTGTTTCGGCAATGCTACAGACTGATGACTTCATATTTATTATTTAAGAAGGAAAGATCAGGTTTCCTGGGAGAAATACTCCTCATGTTCTATTTAAGGAATGTCAGGGGATGGAATGTTGTGTATTTAATTAATTTAATTAATTAAATTAATTTTGAGTCGGGGCTTGATGAGCCCTTCAATACTGCCTCGTTGTTGCCGGCTGTGTTCTGGTTGATGAACACTTCATCCTTTTCCACTATAGATTGACACATCTCATTATAATTATGACAATATAAAATACAGGATGCTTTTCTTATCACTAACCCTCGTCCCAAGGCAGGGTCGCCATGAGATGGATGAGGATTCTAAATAATAAGATGTTCGGGTTGCCTTCCATAAGAATATTATAATGATCAAAACATACATTGGTGCACACAGCTAGTACAATAGCGCTACGTACAAATTAACCTGAGTCATCAATGTAAAGGAGCATACATACTTAATAATGTAAAGGAACTTGCATACACTTCAAAAGGGGGACATGGGGTTTGGGTTTGAGAAAACCATTTTATGGTATGATTTTTGGGATACGGGCTTGGCTCGTCTCTAAGGAATGTTTGGTTGGTCAGCGCAAAAGTGGCCTAAGCTTGAGATAGGCAGTATGAAAAAATGGGGTTTGTATATTCATGAATTTTAAATTCAATTAGTTTTAATTTTGTTTTGTGATTTTAGTTCCAGCACATGTTTTATTCAAGTACTGTGATACATTCTGTGGGATGAAGTAGTTTATTTTGGAATATATTTTTGGATTATTTGTGTGGCTTAAGTCACTTGCATTAAGAGTACTATAATATTTCCATTACTAATAGGCAAGGTTAGGCCATTAATAAAACAAATATTTACTGAAAATTAACTTGTTTATTTCAAAAGTACAGAAAATTGGAAATTATTATTTTAACAAAATCGAACTTAAACTAGTCATCAATTAGGTCATCGTTGAAAATTATATCATGTTCTGCTGCTGAAGTCTAACTCCTTGTAAAAACTGTGATGTACAGGTGGTATAAAATTTAACAACTTCAGTAAATCTTTCTTTTTATTATCACTGATGACGTGACCCTCAGGATATAAAATATTTAGGTTTTCAATCATAATTGAATTGCGTTTCTTTATATCAACCTCTTGAAAGAGTACATCATGGTTATTGGAGTAGGTACTTGAAAAAAAACTTAAATGGATGTATTTCATGAAACAATAGCCGTTGCATTTTTGGCCACGAAATTTTCCTGTTAGTTATGTTTCTTTCTAGTAACTGACTTGGAAAGAATAGGTCTTTGGTTATAGAAATTATTTTGAATGGTCTGACTTTCCTGGCAGCTAAAATCACTTGGTTCCAATTTTGAGGTACAAAAATATTTTTAAAAAATCGTTTTTGTTTTTCCACTATGCCAAAATCATGATCGCATGTCCACTTACAAGAAACTTACGATCAATTTTCTTTGTAGCAAACTCAGGATTGGAAACAATATATTGGCAGATAAGAGCCATCTTAACACGTTCATCGCCACGTAGGTCACCGGTGACCTGACCCTGCCCAGTATTTGGGCGCCTCGTAGGTCACCGGTGACCTCAAGGCAGACCTGTTTTCAAACCTATTTAGTGAGCCGTAGGACACTTACTCCGTAGATTTTGTGTATGCGTGTGACCGCTGCGGCGCTGTAGAATATGTGCGCACAATGGTTTTCGTTTACCTTGAAATTTGTTAGATTCACATAGAAAAATCTGCAGTTTTCGGCGAACTCGATCATGGATGCGGAGGTTTGAGTTTTAAGTGCAACATAACTATTCCTTTTAAACATTTTATGTAGCTTAATAATTACCATTTTGTAGGCTTTTTAACAGTAAAGTAATTTTTTTTAATGCATAAGTAGTTTCTGAGAAAACTGAAAAAAGTCTCTGCTATTTTACAATATATTGGGTAAGGTAATAAAATTAAATAATAAATACAGTAATTGTGTAAGTAATGAAAATATTTATTAGAAAATGAATAACAGTAATTAAATTGCTAATTATAATAAAGAAAATACGTTACTTCTTGTGAATCTTGTTGAAACACTGTAAACACAAATGCGGTTTATTTTCGCATTCATTGCAAAATGTTGAAACTTTTTTTGTTTTATTTCTGGCAAGTTTCGAACCATATAGTTCGACATTATTTTTGTAACATTTATTACAAAATCGGCGTGTGTTTCTAACTGATCCCTCTTTTTGAGTTAGGTTATGCCTTAAGCCGGGTATTCATTAGGCAACATTTGTTAATAAACTGTTTATGACGGGTTTATTAACAAGTTTACCGTAAACACTGTTTCTGAAACTTGGCAGTCCACACTTCTCAGTTGTTGCCAGGATGTCGCCCGAGGAGGTAGTGATGCTCTGTGCTGCTTATATAATATTACATAAGAGTGCTACTAGAAAAAAAAAGAAGAAAAGGTGGTGGATTCGAAATTATCTTTTAAATAGAAGTTATGTATTTCATGACCTTCGTGGATTTGATGGGTCTTTTCAAAATTTCACGAGAATGTCAACATCAGATTTTGAAATTTTACTGAGATTGATTGGACCAGCCATAACAAAACAGGAAACGAAATTTCGGCATCCTATTGAGCCCCAGAGAAGACTAGCTATAACTTTAAGGTTTCTTGCAACAGGTGACTCATATGGCTCACTGTCATATACTTTTAAAGTATCAAAACAATTAATCAGCAAGATTATACGAGAAGTTTGTCAGGAATTGACAAAAGTTTTAAAGGACTATGTAAAGGTGAGTAAAATAAAATAAATTCAAATCACTCAAGTAGGTATTTATCAAATATTTAAATCAAATCACATCAATTTATTTATTGTGTGTCATCTTCCAACTGGGAAACTATTTCATCAAGATTACTAAAGCGCAACTCGTCACCAGTAGCAGTATGGACTTGGGGTTCTGGTGTCTGCGTTGGTGTAGATGCATCAGCATATGTCGACGTTGCTGATGTGGTGCGGTATCCGTCGCCATAGCCGAGCCATCCATCTCCATAGCCTTGATACCCACCAAAATAATTACTATCGAAATTGCCCATTCTCGCTTATAGCAATATATTATTTATGTAATACTTGGCCTGTAACAGTGCTCTTTGGTTTTTCACATTTTTCAATTCAGATGCCACATACTGGCCATAAATTTCAAATTCGTCTTTAGGTTCCTCCATCTTCTTTTTGGCACTTTTCATAATTTTATACATTTCATTGAGATTCTCGTCACACTGCCTCTTTTTGGAGTTGTTTGACTGTGGAAGTGGCGGTGGCGGTGGCGGCGGTGGCAGTGGCAGTTGTGATGTTGGCGGTGGCGGCGGCACAGTTGGCGGTGTATTTGACGGCTGCGTTGAGGCACTGCCATCCTGTAAATCATTGTTTTAAATTGGTTACAGGTTCCAAGTACTGAACAAGAATGGAAAAACAAGGCTCGCCAGTTCGAATTATTATGGAATTTCCCTCATTGTATCGGCTCCATTGATGGAAAACATATTGTTATTGAAGCACCATTTAACTCTGGCAGTGATTTTTTCAACTATAAAGAACAATTCAGCATTGTACTACTGGCAATAGTTGATGCAGATTACAACTTTATATATGCGAATTGTGGTGCTAAAGGCAGATCTTCCGACAGTGGAGTATTTCAAGAAACTCCATTTTACGATGCAATTACTCAAAACAATTTGAATATTCCACAGCCACAACCAATTTTACCAAATGGTCCGAATCTACCTTATGTAATAGTAGGGGACAGCGCATTTGCCTTATCCGAAAATATTATGAAGCCTTATCCTGGTATTCACAATCGTGGAACTATAAAGCGCATTTACAACTACCGTCTTTCCAGATCAAGAAGGATAGTAGAAAATGTGTTTGGCATATTATGTGCTGTCTTTCGCGTTTTCAGAAAAGCCATACCTCTTAAGCCTGCTACTTGTGAAATTGTAACAATGACATGTGTATATTTGCATAACTTTTTGAGGCGCAATAAACAGTCTCGGGCTATATATACTCCACCAGGAACATTCGATTATGAAGACTCAGAATATAACATTATAGAAGGTTTTTGGCGAAGAGAAATCGGCCCTCACAACAGCATGTTGGATTTACAACCTATTGCAAGACATCCCCCACTAGCTGCTACGGTTGTAAGAGATCAATTTGCTAAATATTTCATTAGTCCAGAAGGTAGTGTGCCGTGGCAAAATTCTCATGCATAATACTTAAAATAGTGGGTACCTATGTACCTACCTGTTTTTTTCCAAATAAAGTTCTGATTATAATTTAGAGTTTTGTGTTTGATTTAAAATTTACTAACCCGTTACCTTGAAAAGATGAAAAAATTACATTAATATTATCAACTTAGCAAATAATATAAAAATGTAGGTACTCACCGTTCCCATTGTATCCGATGTTCCAGATGTCGTTGCACCACGTAATAAAAATTGTAGCGGATCATACCACTGCCATCTGCTTTTAATCACTTCCTCGGCACCGCTTCCAGTTCTTTTTGATGACTTAACTTTTTTCTTTTCACGAGAAAATTGTGAGCGTAGAATATGCATCTTTGTTTCCACTTCCTTTTGCGACATATTCAATTCTGCAGCAATGTCGGCCCAAGCATCATTTTTTTTTAATTTATCTTTATAATCTTTATTTGAAGCATCCCAAAGTATATTACGCTGTTGGTAAAGCTCTATGAGCATCGAAACCTGGTTGTTGGACCACACTACTTCCATGTTTATAAACTCGCGCAACACACGTCCACACCTATTGACTTTTGCTTATAAACTAGACGTTTCGTCTTGCTCTCCACTCGAAGTGGGGAGCATGGCAACATGTTTAATAAACAATGTTGCATCACCTTTGTATATAAACTGTTTACAGAGATGATGAAACATTGTGAAACACTGTTTATAAACTGTTTATAAACAGTGTTTATAAACAAATGTTGCCTAATGAATACCCGGCTTTAGTCTTTTAGGTCTTTCAAACTGCTGAAGACAGCAGTTTTATTTTCTGTCTCAGTCAAATCTTCCACCAACTGCCTTCGAAATTCTACAATCCCCATTTTAGTTTTATTATTCTCACATAACATCACCCAAGAGTTCATCAAAGCAGTGTTCAAAATTAATTCTATTCCCAACTTTTTGTACCATTTTACAGTCTTTCTTAATGGAGATGAATAGGCATTCATTTGATCACTAAGATCGACTGAACCTTTTGCCATGTTATATGCATAAACCATCTTTGACTTTCGAACTATCTTTCCTTTTTCATTACAGTTTTGAACCCTTTAGAATGCTTAGTGGACAGCATAAGCACATCCCTCTTTATGTTTCCATTTTAAGACGCATATACCCCGCTCATTTTCCCTCGCTATTGACTCACCTGGTTTGAGTTTGGCTTCAATTACTTGCTTTGGTAATCCTCTTCTGTTTTTTCTCAAGGTGCCAACCAGGTGAGTATTATTGTCAAGTAACTGATTTGCAAGCTCAAGATTTGTGTACCAATTATCAGTTGATACGGTATGCCCTAAATTTAGTAGTCCATCACATAGACCCATGACCACATTAGTAGGAGTTGTATTAAATAATTCATGGTTTTTGCCTGCGTATAATTGTAGCTTACACGTATATCCGGGTAAGGTGCAAAGCTTAAATAATTTCATCCCATATTTATGTCTTTTACTTTTGTTGTACTGGCGGAATATAATACGGCCCCGAAATGGGACTTGACTTTCATCCACACATACATCTTCTTTTGGAGCATAGCTTTTCTGGAACGTTTCGTTGAGAGCTTCTATAAGAGGCCGAATTTTGTAAATACGATCCGATTTATCTGCGGTTTCATTATTTCCATAGTGTAGATTTTTTATGATCTATTCAAACCTATTTCTGCTCATCACAGTTCCAGGAAACCTTTGACCAAAGATTTTGTCTTTACTCCAATAGTCTACTATTTTTGGAAGTTTGACGAGGCCCATGTAAAGGATTAATCCAAAAACTTGTTTTATTTCATTGGTCGTCGTTGGTTTCCATGAATGTGAGCGTGATGTAGGTTTGGAACTTTGACCCGCTTGTTCAGCAAATAAATTAGTTTGTGTGGCAATATCTTCAAATATTTTATCTGGGACTACTAAACTAAAATATTCTCCAGGCGGTCTGTTTCGAAGCTGACTTGCAAACGGTTCTTTCATGCCTGAAACAAAAAGTTTATAGATAATAAATCGGTGTCACCCGCTGCGCGGCTCCTAAGTGTCGTAGCGTGATGTTATATACCTTATAGCCTTCCTCGATAAATGGACTATCCAACACCAATGTAATTTTTTAATTCAAATCAGTAGTTTCTGAGATTAGCTCGATCAACCAACCAAACAAACAAACACTTCAGCTTTATAATAATTATTATTATATAGTATATAGAAGAAGTATAGATGAACTTTCAGGGTGGACAAAGGCTAGTTTAGGGTAAAATGTAAGCAGTTCCCGCGGGATAAACAATTTACAATTATAACCAAATTCTACGCGGGCGGAGCCGTAGGCAAAAGTTAGTAGGTATACAAAATTCTCACCTGTAGGTTCCGTAAACGCGATTAAAGATGGTTGGTGACCTCTTGGTTCTGCCCACCTTTGAATCGAGATATCCCGAAGCTGGTCGATTTGACTTCGAACCATGTCTTCCACAGAATCTTTGTCACTTTCCGAATCACTGTTAATAACAACTCGTGCACGTCGTTTCGGTGGATGGATGATTTCATCTTCGCTTTCCTCTTCGTATTTTTCCTCCGAACATCTTTCTTCAATCTCACGGAAAATACTGGCTTCTAATAAGTCAATACGATGCAAATCTTCTTGAGATATGTCTAAATCTACTATATCAAAACCGGTAAAATCCATCATAGAGAACGAACACGCGAATACTAAATAAAAAACAAATTGACGTGCATCCCACTTGAGTGCAAGTATTCGACTGCGGGGGCGGGTGACCGGAGGTGTGGCCTATCTGGCGCCAAAATAACGTAAATGCAATTTTCGACATCACAGCGCCGCGTAGGGCATCGGTGACCTCATGGGGTTTTTTGTGATTATTTCATAAACTATACATACGATTGCAGCCTAAACTAGACATAAATCCATGTCTTATTAAACTAAATCCAGGAGCACCAAAAAAAAAATTATGTAAATTTTGACCGTTCCACTACGGCGATTAACGTGTTAATGTTTCGGTTTTAGCCACCACATTTGTCAGAGTACATAATCAGGTGCTCACATTTTACAATATTTTTAAGAAAATACATTATGCAGGAACCTATTTCCTGTGGGGCACGAGAAGTCCATAGCTGACGTTTATAATAACACTAGCTGCGCCCCGCGGTGTTACCCGCGGTGTTACCCGCGGTTTATGAGATACACTAAAACGTGTATTATTTAATCGGCGAGAAAAGTATTCACAAAAAAATTGCTCATCCAACGGGAACACTACATTTTTTCAGGATGTAAAGTAGCCTATGTGTGCTATATGTATACACACACACATGTAAAATTTCAACATGAATGATGTAACCATTATTTTGTAACCATATCTTGATTTAAAAGAGTGTCCGTGGAGTTTCTTGCCCGTTCTTCTCCATAGGTACCTACTATGTTTTGGAATGGGCGCCTAGCTTCATCTTTTTGACTGACCGACCCCTTGACAATTCAAAAGTGCCTGTAATTGGTTTAATTGAAATAAATGCTTTGAGTTTGAGTTTGAGTTTGACAGGATGTCAGCTACTTCCACACCAAATTTCATCAAAATCGGTCGAGCCGTTTGAGTTTGAAGGAGTAACAAATATATTTGAATTCCTTGCTCATCCCACGGGGGCACTACATTTTTTCGGGATCAAAGTAGCCTATGTGTTAATCCAGGGTATAAGCTGTCTACATACCGGATTTCATCCAAATCGGTCCAGCCGTTTGAGCGTGAAGAAGTAACAAACATACACACACACACACTCACACACACACAACCACTCAACAAACTTTCACCTTTATAATATTATTTAGTGTGATTATTTATTTTTGTTTTTTTATTTTCAAACTTTTATTATTGTGATTTTAGTTTAGTTGGTGATCTTCCTGTGCTAGTCACAATAAATACTTTTTCTTTCATTCTTTCTTTCTCTATTTTTTCGGGATAAAAAGTAGCCTATGTGTTAATCCAGGGTATAAGCTGTCTACATACCGAATTTCATCCAAATCGGTCCAGCCGTTTGAGCGTGAAGAAGTAACAAACATACACACACACAGACTCACAAACTTTCGCCTTTATAATATTAGTGTGATTAAGTGTGATGGTGTGATTATTTATTTTTGTTTTTTTGTTTTCAAACTTTTATTATAGTGTTTTTTGTTTAGTTGGTGATCTTCCTGTGCTAGTCACAATAAATACTTTTTCTTTCTTTCTCTATTTTTTCGGGATAAAAAGTAGCCTATGTGTTTATCCAGAGTGTCAGCTACTTCCACACCAAATTTCATGAAAATCGGTCGAGGCGTTTGAGTTTGAAAGAGTAGCAAATATATTTGAATGTCTTGCTCATCCCACGGGAGCACTACATTTGTCCGGGATAAAAAGTAGCCTGTGTTAATCCAGGTTATAAGCTGTGTACATACTGAATTTCATCCAAATCGGTTCAGCCGTTTGAGCGTGAAGAAGTAACAAACATACACACACACACACACTCACAAACTTTCGCCTTTATAATATTAGTGTGATGTGATATTCCTGTACATGATAACTGGAGTTGGTTTGGTAGGGTCTTCATCAAATCAAATGAAATAATGGCTACATTGTCATCATTCTTATACATTACCACATCCTTTTTGATCCCTCCCTCCCTTGCTGCATTTGCTTTAAGCAAATGTAATTTTTTCTTTTTGTAATCCCAGTTTGTCTACAGGATTATCACAAGCGTTTAGTTTGCTGTCTAGTGAATCGCAACGCTTACATGAGTCAGTGATGGGGGCATGAAAACTCAAGCAAGGTCAACTCAAGCAAGTAGCAAAGCGCATAAAGTTGTAAGTAGTAGAGTTATGGCTGTTCTGCATTTTGAGCAGTAAAGCAATAATCCGGGTATTGTTCGATCGCTGATAACTGACTTAAGGGTTGTGTTCCAGGATGGGCTACGTGGAAATATAGTCGTGTAAATCTATGTAAGAAAGAAAAAGTATTGACACTCGCACTGGAAGATCAGGAACTTAACTAAACGCGCGGTACGCGGCGTGCGATAGTATGTATGTACGCAGTAGTATGTGATACGTTTTGGGTCTCGTAATTTCTACGCTTATTAAGTACGAGTATAAACATAACAGGTGAATGGTATCTCTGTTATGTTTATACTCGTACATAATAGGTAAGCGTTAAGCAACGTTTACTTTAACAGTACTAGAACTTATACCCAGCGTAATTTGGGGCAAGTTATACCTAAAAGTATGCCGAGTATCTCCCTAAATCTAGAAGCGGTACCTTCTAAGAATTTTTCGCCTTACTTAGTAATCAAAATTCAGTAAAGACAATATTCATGTTTTATTTGAAAGAAAGATGATATGATTCTGATATTCGAAAACATTGGAAAATCCAACTATTTTTAAAACAATAGGTAACCGTGGAGTTTCTTGCCGGCTCTTCTCCATAGGAAACGACCAATTGGCGCCGTGCACCTAGCTTCTGACGTTTCTTATGTGCCTATGTAGGTTGTGTATATTTTGATTTGATTTGAAATATATTTCTTCAAACGTCGATACAAGCAGCAGAAGAACATCAATAAATCTTCACTTAATTAATGAAGATATTTTTGGCAAAACTAGACATTTTTCATATTTTATTAACGAGGGAACGATAAATCGTGGAAAAATATGCTTGAAATGGTGAGTGGTGCCGCGGTATATACTATGCGTATGTTCGGTAGCTGGCAGCTCGAGTCGGCGCGCTCTCGCGGGACATGCCACGTCGTGTTACAGGATTATGTTAAACTCCCCAAGTAGCACACATAGCTGTATAGTCACTGGACAACAGAATTTTTGAAAACTCGAGGCTGTTATGCTTTCTGTGGAAGGGCTGTATATCCGGCTTAACAGCTCTTATAATTCTAAATTTGGCCCCAAATTAACCAGCCCTGAGAATTATAGTAGCTTGTTAATAGCTGTCCACAGGTGTAAGAGCTGTACATGGGGTGGTCAATACACCAGTATCCAGCTCCTTTAATTCTCTTAGACAGCCAAAAGATGGTTCATGGCTTAGTAACGGCTGTTGTTAAATCTACAAAGAAATATAGAACAAAAACTTAAATTATTTGTGCAGCGTGTTACGTCAGTTTACGTCAGTTAGGTGATCTAACTAGATAATGTTGGCAAATAATAATTTATCTAATTTAAGGTAAGTAATTTTTCACGTTTGTTTTGTGTCTCTATTGTTAAATTGTACTGCGGGTGTTACTTTACTGTTGAATGTATAGGTGATATTATCAAATATTACACGCGCCATCGAAATAATATAGTTTTACTAAAAATATTATACAAAGTAAATACGGTGTACGAATTATTCATGGATTTTGCAAAATTTATTCCATTTAATGAGAATTAATATCTATTTGTAACAATGATATAATGGGTTTTTACTTTAATATCTCTCAAATATCATGAAAAATTAACTGATAACGGTGTTTTGTTTTATATATTTAATCGACTTGTCATTAAAATGGCGTTAATTTGTTATGCAGCAATAATTCTAGTTAAATTCCCTTGACCCGCTCTTTTATGTTCAATGGCCATATTTAATTATATTAATAAGCTGACAACTATACGCTGGCTGTACAATGGTTTTCAGTTATTCTAATGGCTGGTATAAGGAGTAAAGTGAGAGTACATAACAGCGTCTTAGGGATCTCTAACCTTGATAGAAAACCATTTCGAGCATTTCGTACTCAAGTAGCTTAGATACTTCACTTGATTTTGTGATCCTATTATTCTCGCCTGCTATGCCAGACTATAGCAAGCCTTGCCATGTTGCATAATAAAAATTAGAAAGTTATTCCGATATTGAAAATCTAAAACATCAGCCAACCTAGCTATATTCACCTCCGCTGTTCAACGTACGTTCTCCCGGCCGTGTGAAAGAGGTGAAGCGAACTTAGGTTGTCACCCGATCCGAAGGTTTGGTTAGCGTCATTCAAAATTAACCGATCATATTGATCAAAAATAATTGTAAAATATACTTTTTTGCGCAGGAAATAAGGTCGAATTTAGATTCTACGATTTGAAAGACATTATTCAAACTTGTGTTAGCCAGTTTTTGCCAAATCTTCACAATATCTTATCTATTGTTACCCGGCAAGCGCTATATGCACTGCAGGTATTATTATTGTTTCTATTTTGTTTACGAAATATTTTTTAGTTGTCTTGTGGATTACGAGCGCGTGCGGTGCGACTTCTGCAATTCAGTTACGCGAACGAAGTGAATAACTTAGTTTGTTTTATAATAATAATAGTGTATATATTTTTGTGATAGGACCTGTTTAATAGGTGTGAATATTTTAATACTAAAGAGAGTTTTACTTAATACTAAATCCGTGTATTTGATGATGTTTTACTTGTAACGAAGTAGTTAAAGATTCTAATATTATTGCTAAGTACTTAATTATTATTGTTTTCAGAGTAAAAAAATGCCTTTTAAAATAGTGAAGACGATAGAAAGAGGGAAGGAAAAATTATCCATCATACCAAGTGGTTGGGAAAAAGATGGATGGTTGAGATGGCCTATTAAACATTTTAGTTCTAAATTGGTTAAAGAAGAATTTTCAAAGCCTAATACAGATTGGACAAAAATGCAATGCATTGTGAAACGGCGATCTATTGCAACATATACCAATGCAGAAAAAGAATTAAATGTCATGTTGAACCATACTGACACGTCAGATTACCCGGATGATGGAGAAATAAATAATTTGGACGTTATGATTGACTACAACGCTATGGCAGCTAGTCTAGTAAGTATGCTTTTATCTATACTCCTGAACTATGTATCTGTACCAATATTATTTATTTTGTTTGTTAGTATGTACGGGGTAATCTCCGAAACGGCCAATCGGATTTGAAAAAAATATTTTTGCATTGGATAACCGAATTCTCGAGGAAGGTTATAGACTATGAAATATCACGCTACGACTCTTAGGAGCCGAGCAAACAGAAAAAAGTCAGAAAGAACGTTGGGCTAAAGTGAAGTAATAGCACGGGAGGGCGATAAGATGCAATGTGGTTGGTCGGGGGCCGAAATTTCACGCGGACGAAGTCTTAGGCAGAAGCTATACTTAGTGCATTCACGGAGACGAGTTAGTAGAGCGCTATCTCACTCACACAATTTTTTAAATGCGATTGGTCAGTGTTAAACGCTAAGGTGGTGTACACAGTACGAGTACTTTTTATTCTACTCATACTTCCCGTACTGTGCAGACGTGCTCTTACTTGTGACTGTATGGTCAACTCGTGAACTGGTTTTTGTATTTAACAATTAACTCTCGATTTTATTGCTTTTCTTCATATCCATCACATCAGTTATATTAAAAAAATACTTATAAAAAAATATTCTTACCAAATAAATGGCTCTGAAATACGACAGGTGCAGCCACAGGTATAAACTTAGCGAACTTTTAAGAAGCGCAGTGTGAACGCGCATTTACATTTTTATTTATTTATTTTATATTTATTTAATTTTTTTTATTTAGAATATTCCAGAAAAAAATGTATCGTTGGTGTATGTACTAATGACCCTAATTTTTTTTTCTGTCTTTGTCATTTGTATGACTATGGGCGGTTCAGTATACGAGTGTGGGACTTCTTCCATAGATTTTCTAATTAGTTAAATTATACTAGTATAAATATCTTATTAATATAAAACCTGTATGTACTTATTCTCATTAATTTATATCACTTTACCTAATTTGATGCTTTCACTTACAGACATTTCAACAACAGCAGGAACGTGTGGAAGCAGATGTCATATCAGAGACTCCGGTTCTTGAAAATAATGTAAGTAAATAAATTGACACATAATTGAGTTGTTTGTCCATTTATGATCCATTTTAACAGTAAGACCGCCTGTGTAAACACCCTAAGCGTAAGAAAGAGTACTTATTTCTTTCACCTAACTCTATTGTTAAGCGATGAGCTTCCGTACCTGTTTAATGAAATTGAGAATTTTTTAAGGTTCTTTATTGTTATGTCAGAAGTTTATTCACACTACGTAATTTTGTGATTGCAGATACTTTGTCAAGATAGTATACAGGAGAGTGCAACGACATCATCAAACAATGTCATTGAGATACTCAGTAGTGGCAGCTGTATGGAACTTAACAAGTACAATCAACTCCTTGAAAACCAAAACCAAATTTTAAATAATCAAAAAACCATCATGGATAATCAAAATATTATTCACGAAACACAGAAACAAATAATTGAAAAAGAAGAAAAAAATTCCCGGCAAATGTCAGATCTTATTGTTCTTATAGATGACAGTTTTACAAGACTAAGCAACCAAAATTTGCAGACAGTTAAACTTGGTGAAGCAAGCTCTGTGGAACTAGAACCTTTTATGATAAAGCCTATATCAAATGCCGAAGAATTAGATCAATTAGAAAATACTTTATTTGATAAAACAGAAAAGCAAAAGCTGCATTTCCAGTACTCACTTTTGTGTAGCAAATCAGAAGGCAGCGGTATCAATTGCGCCTATAAAATGCTGGACATATTTTTTTCAAGAGAATTTCTTTGCAGATGTACATGGTCAGGTGGTAGTAAAGGCCAAATGGTGAAAATTGCATTCAAAGGATACAGAAACGTCCTGAATTTCTTTTATTGTTTGATAAGAAATTGGGATGCCACTTACACTAATGAACAAAATGAAAAATTTTTCAAGACGGTCTTAAAAAATTCCGGCAAGAGATTGGAAACTAAAAACATAAGAGCTTCTACTAAACGCAATCGCGGAGACTCGAGACCAAACAAACGACAAACAATTACAACGACATTAATAACCGAAAAGGGTGAAAAAACCAGTACAGTAACGGAAACTGAAAAAGAAATGGATGGAATTGAAAATGAAATTGGTGAAGAAATTTATTTAATGCCAAATAAAGATTTTGAAAAAGTCAAACAAATCAATCAAGAAATAGAACATTCTGACGTAGAAGAGTCACTTTGTTGAATATTGTACTTCTTGTTTCCTGTTATTTTTTAGTATAATAACTTTGTCTCTTGGCTGATCTAACTCAGAATCGTTTAATTTACTAAATATGTATGCAGATTAGTTGGTTACTTACTGTTATTTTTAGTATAATGACGTTATCTTGTGACTGATTTTACTCATAATTGTTTAATTTGTTAAATATGTATGCCGGTTAGTTAGTTACTGATTGTTATTTTTAGTGTAATAACGTTATCTCGTGACTCATTTTCTTCAAAATTGTTTAATTTGCTAAACATGTATGCGGATTATTTGTTTAGTTACTGTTATTTTTAGTATAAGAACGTTATCTCGTGACTGTGATTTTACTCATAATTGTTTAATTTGCTAAGCATGTATGCGGATTAGTTGGTTAGTTATTGATATTTTTAGTATAATAACGTTATCTCGTGACTGATTTTACTCATATCTGTTTATTTTGTTAAATATGTATGCAGATTAGTTGGTTACTTACGGATATTTTTACTATAGTAGGTATACGTTATCTCATGACTGATTTTGCTCAGAATAATTTAATTTGTAAAAATAAAAAAATATTTAGTAAATATTATGTACCTATGCTAGTTATTGTTATTTTTAGTACTTATAATAACGATATATGAATATTTCATTACAAATTTAAGAATATTTGGTTATTTCAACAGTGTGCTGCTTAAATAACCAAGTAATGGTTTAGCATATAAAATTACCAAAGCCAAATCTGGAGTCTGTGATTAATAAAATAAAACGCTGTAAATGTATATAATTACTTTTATTTTTACTGACCATTCCTTACCCAGCAGTATTAGACCTTTACCAGTATAATATTCATTATTTACAGTGTATGTAAAAGTGGTATGAAATATAACTCGTTTTTGTGCTTAATACATACATATTTGAAATTCACGTCTCGTGGGTATATTGTCGTTCTAATACGGTCCGCGCTGGGTAGTTTCGCTTTATATATGTTGAAAGTTGATGACCTCACAGGGTAGTCAAAAACTTCTGTGAAGTCGATTATTTTGTAGCCGAAAATTTTTTCTTTGTCAATTGACTGTACTTCAATTATTTCACGGTTATTTGTCATAAAATATTTGTCTTTACATTTTGCTGAAAGTATAAAATCTTGAAAATGTAATTTGGTGACATTTTTATTATTCTTAGTAATAAATGGCACTTCACGTCTTTTTAAGGCTTCGTGATTAGAGACTAAACATTCACTAAGTCTTTTTGCTGCCTGCGAAAGTGGTTTGTAACCACTTCGCAACATTCTTTTAATTAAATGTAATTTATTTTCAAAAGGATAGGCATTGAATGTTGAAAGCGGTCCAAGTCTTTGAACCTCACTAGTGACATGTAGTAGATTATGCACATTGCTGGTCACATAATCGGGACCATAAAAGTCCTTATAATGCTCTACAAAGTAAAGAAGCAGCTCTTTTGACAACGGTAACAAGTGATTATATTTATCAATTGAACAAATTGTGATGGCACAATATAAAAATAAAAAGTGCAAAAAAGCATTTTGTGTTAATACGTCTGGAAGAACTATAAGGCTCAAATAAAAGAAAAAAGACCTGTATTCCGACGCTTTCCAGTGTGGAAGGCATCGTAAGTCCCTCACACATCTATGTATCTCTAAAGGTAATTTGCAATTTCCTAAGAAAGTGTTGACAATATCTATATTTTTAGCAGACCATTTTGTGACATATTTGCCAAAGTTGCCATCCCTCCATCCTATTAGTAATCTCTTCATGATACCTAAATCTATTAGGTGCAAGGAGTCGGCCACTGGAATATCATTCACCATATCTATTGGAAGCTGTAGCAAAGGTGAATCGGATTTGTGATGCTGTCCATACAGCTTCCTGCGAAACCCATCATCGGTCCTTTCAGAGCATTTTAGCCCCGGAAATACCACGGTGTGAGATTTATGAGAGTACTCTCCTTCAGTAACGCATTTCAAGCATCCATGTTTGCCATTAAAATTGCAGACTCCTGAAAAAGTGCCAAACATACAATTAGCGTTCGCAGTACTGCACCAGTACCTCCTCGAAACAAAAAAAAAAAGCTTTTGAACGCCACTGATACAACTTTATTGTTTTGTAACGGCCAATCAACATTAAAATTTGTCCTCTCATAAAGATGTGCCTCGTTTTTTTTTTTTAAAGATAGAGGGCATGGAAACGTACTATATACCTTTTATATAAGCCCTTGCGGGTGAATCACAGATAAAACATCTAATCTTGACTGTTATAATCTTGCCGGTTAATAGGATTCCGTCTTTCAATAAACGTTTCATTTCTTCTACAAAATCTTCTAGATAATTATCAAGATTCTTCGGTTTTCCGACACCATAATAAATACCAATGATAAATGGTTGGGCACTAGGTACTTCAAAAACATTGCATAAAATTGGCCAAAACTCATATTTCGAACTTTTATATATAGGCAAACCATCAATGTTTATGTTCAAACTAATGCTCTTAATATTTTCTAAAACGTCTAGCCGCTTGTTCAAAACTATAGTTAGCGGTTTGATTAGTCCATTGTGCCAATATTCCCCACCAGATTCGATTAATTTTATAGTAATTTTTCTAGCTGTACGTAGTATCGTTCTCGGATCTTTTGGTAAAATATCTGGAAATCTATTATTCACAATTGTTGCTAATTCCTTCAATGCATCTTGAGCAATATTTCTCTTTATTGCCCATTCTTTTATATTTTCATTAAATAAGATGTTTTTCATATAAATATCTTCCCTCATATCTTCATTAAAATCTTGGTTCGATTCAAAACTTTCACTATTTCTGCTTTCAATAATTTCTTTTGAAAGGTCACTGACCGAATCCATCGATTGTACGGAACTATGATCATTGGTAACAAAATTTATGTGTCCGGAACCCTCATTTTTAATCGACACTTGCACTTGACTGCCGCTAGATATTTGAAGATTTTCACTTTCCCTGCTCCTTTGCTGATTGTAAGCTTTTGAAAGTTTATTTTTTACTGCACCAGTTCTTTTCCTTTTTTTCCATGGTTTAATGGTATTCATTTTAAATTATATCTTATTCTTGCACGATGTTAAGTGACAAACGTTACGAGGTTATGACAAACTTGACGTTATCTTAGCACTACTAACCTATATTTACTATTCAATAATTCTAGATGCTGTAAAATAGCTAATATTTACACTATAAGTTTTGGAATTAAAGTGGAGTAAGCGTTATACTGATTTACAGCTCATACAGTTTTAAATGCTTGTCACCAGCTACTATTAAGCTCGTTGAAGTAGAATTATAATAGAATTAGTGTACACTATAAACAAGCTAATGGAAAAATTTGACTCTCTAATACAGCTGAGAGCTTAGAAGAGGTGTAACTTAATCGCGTTAAACAACCGTTTACAAGCTTTAGACTTCTTAACCAGCTAGTAGCATAATACGTAGCCAAAGGCTGGATAATAGTTCTTTCAGGTTCTATTATAATGCATCTGGTTGTTTTTTCTCCATTGTACAGCCATTGCTCAGCTGTACTGTTTAAAAGTGTAGAGATCACCCCTCATACAGCCTCAAGAATCGTTTTATCCGTTAATACAGCTACATAAGAGCCTTGGACTGTAATATAGCTTGTTTATGGACGTAATTTTCGCTAATGTGCTACTTGGGTCCCTCACTGTAACTATTGGAAACTCGAAGACTTGAATTTGGTATTGTAAAGAAAATGATCCAGTTTAAGTGAGGTCTGTGGGCTTCTGTGCTTGTTTGGTTTCAGCTAAAAAAGCAGTAACATCTGGTCTCCTGTTGTGGGTCTGATAAATAATCCTAGGACTGCCCAACACTAACAACATCGTCATAACCATAGAGTATAGTTATAGATTGGGAACACTGTTTAGACGATGCAACTTTAGTTTTAGCTTCAAGTTATGGTATGCTACTGTTTGAAGGATAGTTTAATTAGTAGAAAGATATTTAAAATATACTACGATAGGTGACCAAAAATACAAGTTCGTCAGTCAATCCAATCATGTTGGTACTGCAAGGTTACTTAGCAAGATGATAAATTAAATTAAACATTATAGCTTCTAGTGTACGCTTAGTTTCTCAATGTCTAAGGGTGGCACTAACTCTTTTATTGTTTTATTGTTCGGCGGCGCGACCGTTTAGCACTGATTTACAATCATTTTCCGATTTAGAGCGCGCGGACTTTATACCAACGATAAAGGGCCCTTAAAAACATCAAGCGCTTTACGCTTACATAATTATTAATGGCTTTCACTGGTGCAAATTATTCATACATTGCTACGGGAATCTTATATTTGGTTGGCCATAATAAGGATGTTCAATTCACTTACTTGAATTCCGATTCTGATGTGAAGGTGTTTCGTCTAGTATAGCGTCAAACTGGTCTGGTTTCCGCCCTGTCCAAAAGTGCATCTCCTCTTCAGATAAGGCACCTCTTACATTGAAATCTAACTTTATTCCATTTTGTACAGCTGTTCGCAACATGTCACATATGTCAGTAAATTGCTGCGCATTAAAACTGTGAGAGACATTGCACAATTGAGGCAAATCATCCCAAGCATTGCCCTGAAGGTGTTCTGCACAGACTCGAGCACTATCAGGAATGTATAACGAATACGCACAAAAAATATATGTCTTGATAGAAGCTGGTATTCGGCATCGGGTTGCATGAACAGTTGTTGAAGATACAATGTCTTGGTGTATTTGGTGCTCGCATATAACCTGGGACCTGAATCTCCCCATCATTTGGTCTTCTTTCGGGTGCAGCAGGTCTTCTTAAATCGTTTTCGATTCTCTGCCAACAACGGTGACACATACGCTGCGTATTGTTAAATGCCACCTGAAACCATATTCCATAAAACAAGCCGAAGTCAACGATTTTAGCGGGTAACGGAGTCCAAAAGAAAAGCACGGGTCAATATGAAAGATAAAATAAAGTAGTAGAAAGTAGCGTAACGTAGTCTCACGAACGGAACGAACGAGCGACTGACTGACTGATAGATGGAGATGTATCAGCCGATCACGCGCACTGCACCCCCCACTCCGCTCCCCCGTATCCCATATCCCGTGGTGCCTCCTAGGTTGGTTGGTATCAGTAAATCAAGTTTTCAGTTGTATCGCTTAAGTTTTTAATATGATACTTATATTGTTATGTTGAACAAAGAAACATATTCATATATCAATATCTCTGACGATACTATCATTCAGGTTTCGTCGCCATACAATTTTTTTCTCCTATAGGTTAGACCAATTCAATAATACAATAATTATTGTTATTGGACCGGGTACCAAAATGTCTCATCATCCTTTTTCCTTTAATCCAGTTACCATCAAGAGATTTTTTAAAATACACTTCTTGATCAACATTTAAATCTGAGAGAGGCTTTGACTTTTGTCATAGCTTTTTTTAACAGTGTCTAAATGATTGTAGTACTTATTATTATATTTAGCTATTTTAGGTTTCAACTCAATCTTTGGCGTTGATAACAATGAATTCAAGTTTCTGGAAAATAACAACTTTTGGTAATAACAACTGGTTTAGGAGTATTGCGATAATTCAGCAAACCCAGGTATGGGTCTGATCCATCCTCTTTACATTTTTGAATATGTTTTTAAATATTTTGACACCACTTTCACTTTGTCCGTTCGATTGTGAATATTTAGGACTTGATTTAACATGCTCAAATTTATAAAAATCTGCAAAGGCTTTAAATTTTTCTGAAGTGAATTGCGTTCCACAGTCTGTCGCTGCAATTGCTGGTATGCCATGTCTTGCAAAGATGGATTTACAATTAAGTATTACACAATCACTTGACAAGTTATCCAGTTTACAAACTTCAATATACTTTGAATAATAATCCATGAATATAAGAAAGTCTCTGTTGTCAAGAGTACAGATATCAATGCCAACTTTGTGCCAAGGAATTTTCACTATATTATGATGGATCAGTGGCTCTTTCTGTACATTTGGGCTGTATTTGGCACAAGGTTCACACTGTCTAACAAATAATTCAAGGTCTTTGTTCAAATCAGGCCAGAAAATACATGACCTAGCCCTAAGTTTACAAGTGTTTAGGCCTACATGTCCTTGATAAATATTTTTTAACATTTCAGCTTTCAGAGATTCCGGTATTACAATTAAGTTACTTTTCAATACAATGCCATCCAATAAATTTAGCTCATCTCTAAATGTCCAATAGTTTCTTAGGTTTCGATCTACATTATCAATATTTTTTGGCCATCCATTTTTAATGTGTATAATAACATCTTTAAGTACATGATCCGATTCAGTTGCTGATTGAATTTTCTTTAATTGAACATTAGATACAGGTAAAAAATCTCTTTGTAATTTCACATGACAAATAATATTCTCACGAAGTTGTTTCATCTTAGGTTCTACATTATTGGTACAACTACGTGACAATGTATCAGCAATGAACAGTAGTCGGCCTGGTTTGTATTTGACATCTAAATTGTAACCTTGTACAGCTAACATCATTCTTTGCAGTCTTGCTGGGACTTTATATAAAGGTTTTTTAAACAAGGTTTCTAAAGGTTTATGATCTGTTTCTACATGTATTTTACGACCATATACAGTGGTGGTCATATAATTAGAAACACAAGAGTCACTTGGTAGTGTCAGTTACTTTTTATGTTATTATTGCAATTAATTGGGAGGTAAAAGATTCATTTACCACATTAAAATGTACACTCGTAACTCTAGTTTAAAAACGATCATTAACTTTCTGTTAACCCTCTGCAACTGAGATGCCATTTTTATGTCTATTATATTGAGGAGTAGTCTGACAGACGTGTAAGTAGAGTAGGTACTATTTATGTTGTAGGTATTATATATTTTGTCATGGAACTTGAATTAATATAACATTTGACATATTTTTAAATGGTAATTACAATGAGAGTTGCAATAAAACTCAGATTTAAGAATTTATAATTATATTTGTATCACTTACGAGATCAAGGAACTTTTGGTACAATGACTATTAAAAATTAACAAAATGAAAAATATTAAAAAAACATAACAATAAAAACTTAGTTTTGCCTTCTTCTGGCTTGAAACTATTCATAAAAAAATAAAAAATAGAAATTCTTAGTACTTTTGTTACAATACAGTCTCAAATTTCAGTCTTACAATCAGCGCAAACTTGAGCGGCGCACTGCAAACAAATCGGTTTTGTGCAAATGCAACAAATAAATCTCGTTTGCCGCTTCAATTTACTTGGACAGATACGACACAACTTTCTTGTTGATGATGCGCCAGTGTCGTTTGGTGGCTGAGGAGGTGGCAAATCTTGTCCGTCCTAAAACGCGCCGAAGAGTCATACGCAATTCTCTTGGAAGTTTTTCATTATAAACTCGCTGTTTTAAAGCTGGCAGTACCAATTCCCTTGCAAGGTGCATAAGAAAGTCAGCTCTTCTCATTTTGCATTCTGGATACCTACTCACTGTAAAGCACATATACATTAATACCAGCTATATCCAGTAATCGATAAAAAAATTGCTTGTGGCCAACGTCGAGTTTTGCGGCTACATGAATAAATGGCGCATTATTTGTCTATTTCATCCACACCTTTACTATGATTATAATCCACAATCATGGAAGGTTTATTAGTTACTTCATCGGTACTGGCATGGTGGTGGCAAGAAGAGAGCAGGATCACTGCCTTGTCTTTTTTTGGGACATAAGAAACTAAAGTCAAATCTTTAGTGAATCCATATAAAGAACTTCCAACAGCTCTATTTTTGCTTGGTTTGAACTCAGGTGGAATCTCGCGTTTGTTTTTTTTTAGTGTTCCTAAATACGTCAATTTTTTTTGCAGTAAAAGTTCAGCCAAGGGTATGGATCTAAACCAATTATCTGCTGTTACGTTTCTGTTCGAATTTTCTATTGGTTTCACCAGTCGCAATACAGACTGCGTAGGCACAGCTAACTTCTTCTCTGCTTCGGTAAGCCCCAGACCATCAGAACTCTTCCCATGATAAATGTAGGCATTGTAAACGTAAAATTGACTAGCATCACTTAAAATCATAATTTTAATACCATATTTAGGAGGTTTATTGGGCATATAAATAACAAATTTGCAACGACCTTTGAAAGCTAAAAGCATTTCATCAATACAGGTGTAAGGACCGGGTGTAAAATGAGCTTGACAATTCGCTATAAACTTATCGAAAAATGCAGAAAGAATCAGCAGAATGCAGAAGTGGATCTGTTTGCAAGCGTTCCTGTCGGTCATCAATATTATCCAATCTCAAGCAGTTCAAAAGAGTGTTGAACCTATATTTAGACATTACACATCTAAATATTTCGTGACCTGTTCCATCAGTTGCAAACAAATAGTTTGAATCGGCATCATTACATTTAAAAACTGAAGAGTAATATAAGCACCCAAGTAGTGATTTCATTTCTATAGAAGTTGTATCTTTGAGCTCATGCTTGGCAAAATTTGCGATGTGGCTACGATAGGTTTCAAGTTTTTTATTTGTGCAGGAAACCAATGTTTCTATCATCTCAGCGTCAAATAATTTTTGCCATAGTTTTTCAAATCCAAGAAATACATGCCCCGAAGTTGGTCTTGGCAAAGATACAATGTTATGTGCAGGTGTTCGTGAGGTCCTTGAAAATTCAGTTTTCGTCCAAACGAAACCATTCTTACCTACGTACTTATTATTACCTCTTGAATTTGGCAAAACAACCTCTTCAGTCTATGCTTCCAGGACTGGCCGGCTGCTCCTGGAAGGTTTCTTGTTCATCACCACTCGATATTTCACTGTCTTCATGTATTTCCTCCTCAATGGTGAAATTCCGATCGGCAACCTCATCGTCGACATCACTAAACTAACTCGTCTTCTTCCTCCAACCATTGCTGAATATGGTCGTCGGTACACTTTCTCTTCCTAGACGGTCGGTCAGTTGGTTGTTGTTGGTTGCAATCCATCTAAAAAAAAAAAAAAAAATATTTAATAATAAAATGTTTACAAAAAAGTGTACATTTAGCCAAACAGTAATAAAATTTTCCTATACAAATAAAGTTCCTAATAATAAACTAAAGCTAAAATATTTTTTTATTACTGGTGCAAGTAATGATGGTTCGGAGTTAGAACAATAGGTAGCGACCCGCCCGATCTAGGTTTAAACAAACCTGTGTTTCAGGCCATCACTTTACAGTTCAATTACATTGGACATTAAAATTTTAAGTAAAACCGATAATAATCTATTAACAACTATGAGAAAAGCATATTTGATACATAAATACCTAAAACTAGCATAATTATGTAAATACACAAAAGTGAACTCAGACTGACAAGGGAATAAAATTATCATCATGACAAAATTTCTAGAAGTTTTTCTGTGTCTGTGTAATTGAGTATCGCTAAATATTCTGATAACATAATACTACATTTTGTATAGCTTACCCTATAGAGGCTTAGCACCTTGTTGAGCCTATTATACAGAAAAGGTCCTAAAAATACATAGAATCGGTTGGCAAACGCATGTTTTGTTTGAGGGTTTATGCAAACCAAGTCCTTCCTTCTCTTGTCGGTAGGTACCGGGTCAAAAAAAAGTGCAGTGTGCTGGTGTAGTACTATGCTCAGAATGAATAATTGTCGTACTGTTAGTACATTCCATGCTAAGTAGAGCTGCTGCGTAGGAAATCTAAAAGGGCGAAAGGTAGCAACCTTTAGAATTGCTCTTTGCGCGCGCTCTAGAGGGAGTAAAATTGTTTTTGCAGCACCACCCCAAGAAGTTATGCAATAAGTAAGAATGGACTGACACATAGCTAGATAAACCTGCTTAATTAATTTAAAGTCGGCTATGTTCCGTAAATTCTTAAAAACATATATTAATTTGCGCACTCTAGCACATAGTAAATCGATATGTTTACGGAAATTTAAATTGGAGTCAATAGTGACACCTAGATATTTCAAATGGTCAGCTTTCACTAAAGTGGGGCAAGAACATACAGTGTTAGCGTACTTGCTACAATTATGTGCGTAAATGTTTAGATTAGTAAGCGGTGTGTTAGTATTTCTCATTGTAAATAAAATGTATTTGGTTTTATCTGCATTTAATGTTAGGAGATTATTATGGAGCCAATCAGACACAATGTTAAAACCATTCTGAGCATTTTCATAAACCTCAACTCTTGATTTGCCTGAGAACAATAGAGCGGTGTCATCCGCATATGACATTATGATACCATTTTGGAGTGGTAGGCTACACAGTTCATTTATATAGATTAAAAATAACGTTGGGCCTAAAATGCTGCCTTGTGGAATTCCAAAACAACCATTTTTAAGTTCAGAACTTGTAAACTGACCTATTTTTACACATTGATGACGATCGCTGAGATAATCTGAAAATAGTAGAAGCTGTGCGCCTCTTATCCCAAGTGTTTCTAGCTTGTTCAAAAGTAAAGTACAAGAAATAGTGTCGAAGGCCTTGGCAAGGTCTAGAAAAATCCCCATTGAGTGCACACCATTATCCAAATTGGTAGTAATATAATTAGTTAATTTGTGTACTGCTTGGCTAGTTGATCTTTTGGGCCTAAAACCAAATTGATTATCTGAAAGCAGTCTGTTATCTTCCAGATATTTTATCAATCTACTGTTAATTATTTTTTCTAAAATTTTTGAGAGGCCTGTTAAAACTGAAATGGGTCTGTAGTTATTCACACAGTTTTTGTTTCCAGACTTGAATACAGGTGTGACCACAGCTTTTTTAAGCAAATTAGGGAATATTCCTTTGGATAAACAAAGCTGAAAAATGTGTGTTAGTGGAGGGGCAAGTAGGTATTTAAATCTTATAAGTATATTATTAGGTATGTCATCCCACCCAGTAGCACAAACAACTTTTAAACCATTTATTATTCTTACTACTTCGTTAACGTCAGTATCTAATAAAACAAAAGAATTTAGTTTAAAGGATGTCGTACTTGGGTTTTGAGGGGTAAAATTACTAAAATTTAAAGATTTTTCAGCCAAGGTTTTACCAACGTTAGCAAAATAATAGTTTACTTTATTTATTGCTTCGGATGGGTTTATCTCTGTTGATAGTAAATCTAGCGGAGGTTCGGGGTTTTTCGATCTAAATGTATTAGTTTTTATAAATTTCCAGACAAGTTTACTATTTTTTCCCGCCTTCTGTAATTCATTTTTATCATACTGATTTTTTAGTTTTTTTAAAAGATTATTACAGAAGTTTCGATATCTTTTATATGTAACAGAAAGTACTTCGTTATCAGGTGCGAGTTTCAATTTTAGGTGAAGTTTGTCTCTATGTCTTATACAACGAACGAGACCGGGTGTAATCCAGGGTTTAATACAACTGTACTTTCTTGGCATTGTATTAATAAAAGTGTTTTTCCTTATTGCATATTGTAGCGAATCTATGAAATACTTTAAAGAAATATTTGCATCGTTTGAATTATAAACAGGGTCAAAATTAATATCGCGTATGTCATTTTCAAGGTTTGTCATATTGACTTTAGTGAAGCTACGCATGCAGTTTTTTTCTAGGTGAACTTATTTGCAATGATAATAAAACAGCTTTATGATCTGTAAGCGAAGAATTAGTAACCAATGTTTTGGATGGATTTTTTGATTTTAGAATGATATGATCTAAACATGAGCCGCTCTGATGCGTGGGGTGATAGTGAGCTGGTAATAGTCAATGAAATGAGCAAATATTCAGATAATTATGAACATGGGTATCGGTTTTCCCGGAAGCAATGTTAATGTTAATATCGCCCAAAAGTATTATGTTTTTAAAAGATGTTATGTTTTTTAAGTTTGTGTCAAGAGAGTCTAAAAATCTGTCCATATTTAAAGAAGGAGGCCTATAAATAGCCATGACTACAGTATCGGGACTAACTTTAATTATTAAGCAATTACTATCTTGGGATACTGGTTCTTCTTTAATTGTTCGTAAATTATTTTTGATATAAACTACTAATCCGTCGTTTTAGTTTATGTTTTTGTCCGTTTTGTATGAATAATAACCGTCAAGAGGTGGTAAGTTTACTGTCTGCTTTGACAACCAACATTCTGTTAGGACGATAATATCACAGCTTATGTCAAGACTGTAATAACACTTCGAAACCGTTCATGTTTCGATTTATGCTGCGAATATTCTGTGTGAGTAGGGTTTAACGTTTTGTCCCCAGAAGGAAGAAGGTGTTTACAGTCCCCTACATTACAACCTTTAGATTCAGACACAGAAAAACTATCTAGATAATAAATTAGCTGATTTGTCATGATAGTTACAAACTAAGTGGAAATATAAATAGAGGATAAACTACCTGTTTATGTGCTTACTAAATAAAAGTATTCGGGGACGCTCTTAGGCGCCTTCATAATCTATTGAGTTAATGTAGTTGACCTCTGCGTATTTGCGCGCCGGGCAATCTGCATCGCCAGTTGAATGGTCACATTTTCTCTTAAACCGTTTGCACGTCGCACATTGAGAGGGAGAAGATTTGCTGCTGCATTCCTTGAAGGAGTGTCCAGTCTCTCCACAGTGGTTACAAGTAGGACTAGTTTCTCGGCAAAACTTGGCTGCATGCCCAAATTGCTGGCAATTGAAGCACCTGGTGACTATAGTGAAATCCCTCACAGGGCATGATGTCCAATCAATAAAAATTCGGCTTTGGTTTATCATAATTTTCCTTATGCTAGCGGGTAATTCCAAGATGTAGTTACAGGTAGGAAGGCCTTACCCGATTTATGGCTTAATTTGATGCTCTCAAGGAAGGACTCACGAGTTATACTCGGAAACTTGACTGAAAAGTTTTGCTCGTAAATACAGTCGAATACCTCCCTCTCGGTAAGGGCAACGGGTACACCAATGACAGCGACTCTAGGGCGGCGCTTAGAAGGTTCTTCTATTGTAAGGCCCGATGATAATAATTTTTCAGAATTTTTCAATTTGTCAATATCGCCTTTATTTTCCGTGCTAATCAGAACGCCCCCATTTTTCACTTTTCTCAGGCCACGGACATGAAGCTTAAGTTGTTCGGGGGAGATTATCTTTTGGACAAGTGACTTGGTGTCGTCACTTGTCTGGGTCTTATCGCTGGGATAGATGGCGACTGATCTCAAATTTGCAGGACGGACGAAGTTATCGGAACCTTTCTTCACCATGCTAGCATAAGAAGTATTTTCCGAGGGATTCAACTTATTCTCTACAACCTCTTTGAACTGCTGGATAGAGTCCACAACGTTCTGATGAACCTGTAAGTGCTGGATTGTGGTATGGGCCTGGATCATTTTCGACTTCAATGATTGGTATAATACGGCCATCTGAGAAGTCCCACTTGAGACCTTCCGGCAAAGAGTGGAGACACGAAGCTTCTGGTCCGAGTTAATTTTCCCTTCAGCGACAACAGTGCAAACTTCGTTCAGAATGGCATCTATAGATCCTATCCATTTCTGGATCTCCGGCGTACTGATGACTTCATTCGGCAAAACATTCTCCGCTGGTGCTGGTGGATTGGGGTCGCCTGGGGGTAATGGTTCGGTAGGCGTTGGTGGCGGAGTTCGCCGTAGTATTTGGCTACGACCAAACGGGCTCGATCCTGGGTTCGACATTCCACCAGAAACACTATTTATTGTTTGTAAAAATTATTTAGATCATCTTGCAAATGAAAGTCAGTAAAAACCTACAAGTCACACGCGACACACTTTACTTTTATACTGACGGCGCAAATAATTATAATTATTTGTCGTAATTGTTTAGTACATAATAATCAATACAAAAAAACACGTCCGCTTAGTCTCACGTCTCGTCAATCCAATCCAACGCATATACAACCTGTTTTTTTTGATTTCCCATAACTCTAGGGTATGATTGAGACCATATCAAAGAATCAACTGACATATGAATTATGTTTCAGTCATCCTTTTTTTTTTTTTTCATTTTCCATACAAAATAATTCGGCAAAGTCACGATTATTAATGTAAAACACCCTTACGTGAAATATGACAACGTCGCATTTTCTACTCGTATTTATCAATGAAACTTAGATACTTAGACTCATCGAGAGTCTTTTGTACGGTTAGAAAAACAAAATTAGGTAGGTAATCTTAATAAGATATTTTAATTTCATCAAATTCAGCTTTTAGTGTTTTTAAAGATTGCAACCAAGACAGCGCTAGGATGATGATAGAATAATTTGAAATAAGTTAAGTGAAAACAAACTGGCCTAAATGTTACCACTTCATTGTTTAATTGAGTTTTAGAAAGTTATGAAACCTGGGACTTTTGGCAGTTATAAGTTATAACACTGACTTTATTTTTCTTAACTTTCAAACTAAGCTGATAATTTTACCTGCATACTAAATGTCAAAATATGCCATCGTTAGATGTTGAGTTGTTGATGGCGGGGATTTGACAGATTTGGGTAAGTCAATATGTTGTGTGTGTGTTTTATGGGTTTAGGGTATGATAAATAAAACAAGTTTTGTTAAAATAATCAATTTAATTTAAATGATTTTCGAAATGTCCACCATGGTATTCCAAGCACACATTTAGCCTGGTGCGAATCTGTCTATTTAAATTAACATTGTTTTGGCGCATTTCATTACCTGCTTCTTCAATTCGCGTAAGTAAATGGTCTCTTGATAAATTTTTTTTTTCATACACCTTACTTTTTAGTGTACCCCACACGTAAAAGTCTAGTGGGGTTAGGTCTGGTGATCGGGCAGGCCACGCTATAGTCGGGCTCCCACGCCCGATCCAACGTTCTGCGTATTGTTGGTTTAGGTATTCCCGTACCTGTGTCCCATAATGGGCAGGCGCACCATCGTGTTGGATCCACATTGTGCGTATTGTCTCCAGATCCACATCCTCAAAAAAATCTAAAAATATTAGATTACGTAAAAACGTTAAATAATTGTCCGAGTTAAGTCGGTGCGGGATTTCTATGGGACCTATTAATTTATTATTTAAAATTCCCGCCCACATGTTTACAGAAAACTCGTGTTGGTAAGAAGTTTCTCACACAGCTTGCGGATTCTCGGTTTTCCACTGATGCTGGTTTTTTGAATTAAAAACCCCAGCGCGCGTAAATTGGGCTTCGTCCGTCCATAAGATTTTACTTATCATGTTTGGGTCCTGAATTAAAAATTCATTCATGCGCTGACAAAAGACTATTCTTGAAAAATTATCGGCGGGTAATAGTCCTTGAGCTTTGCGATAATGGTAAGGGTGGAGCCCATATCTCTTCCATAATTTCCACACTAAGTAGTGAGACACTCCAACTATTACACCCACACGTCTCGTGGATAACGTTGGATCTTCAATTATTAGGTTCATGATCCTAATTTCTTCAGCCTGAGTCAAATTCAAGACTCTTTCGTGAGAAGATGATCTTAAACCATTTTCCCGAAATCGTCTATGTATCTGTAACAAATAAAGGTGCTCTTAAAATGTGACATAGGTAAGAGTGGGAACAAAGGCAACCGGGGACGTTAAAGCCTATGGCCGGGTTCCCACTACGCCGGACCGGCAGATCTGCCGAAAACCGGACACCGGACAGAGTGTTCACATTACATCGGATCCCGGAAGAAATTCAGACAGTCCTCAGTTGAATTTGGACCTGCGCGCAAAATGGACGACGAAATTGTTGTGTTGTGGTGGTATCTTAATAGAAGGCAAAATAAAAGAAAACATTGGGTACACCCTATTTTACGGGAAAGATTTTCACTTGGAACATTTGAAACATTAATGGGTGAACTTAGAAGAGACGAATCAAAGTTCTTCAATTATTTTCGAATGACAGCAACCACTTTTGACGATTTACTGGGACGACTAGACATAAGAGTACGAGATACAAGTTTCAGAGAATGTATTTGCCCAGAACAAAGATTAGCCATATGTCTAAGGTAAGATTATTTTATGCACTAGATTGCGTAATAATAGTTTTGACGTAGGTACCTACTTAAGACTGTATGAATGAATGAATGTTTGCTATGTATGTTTGTTTCATGAATGTGAATATATATAATGTGTGTGTGTGGGAGGGTGTATGTATTTGATAATCATTATGAATTAAAAATGCAAACAATTATTTAAGTATTTATTTGTACTCAAACTTAAATCCCTTCAAAATCTAAGTAATCTGAGTCTTGGGAATGTATGGAACGATTACTAGATGCTGATGGCGAAGCTGGAATCGGATTCGATGTCTGAGATGAAGTTGATGGTATAGATGTTGTTGCCTGTTGATTGCTACTATTATATTGCGTAGAGTATCCAGGGTAGTGTTGATCTTGCGTAGGTATTGGCTGTTGATTGACGCTATTATGTGTGTAGTATCCAGAATACTGATCTGGTCCGGTTATCTGATTATATGAATCACGCCAATGTCCGTAATTTGGTCTCTCATAATTCCTACTTTTAATTTTTTGCAACATTGTCATGACGCTAGCTTGAAATTCTAAAGTCTCTTCGATAGTTAAAGTGTTCAAGATTGGTATAATGCCTTTGAAGAAAGATAGATGATGGTTTTCCTTTTCTGGGTTTATTCTGGAGTCCAAAAACTTTACCATCCTGTCATTTACCTCTTTATTATCAATTTTTTTTTTATCTTTAATTAAAGGTGAACGAAAATCTGATTCCATGCCTACTTCAGTCTCGGTTCTTGCTTTTTTTGAAACTGACTCATGTGGTGGTCGAGGTTCGGAGACTTTTTTCAAAAACATTAATTGCTCGTGATATAAATAATTTCGTGTCTTTTTGGTCGAAGATCCAGATTTAGACTCATATTTTTGTTTCTTTACTGTCTTAAGCCACGAATCTCGTATATTATTCCATTTAGTTGAAACCTGTTTTCCTGAAATCAATAAAAAAATATCATAAAACAATACAATTTGTTTCTTGGTGACGTATAAAGTAATAATGTATTAACAAAAAATACTTTTTTTTTTCAGATATTTAGCTTCAGGATGTTCATTCAAAGAAATACATTACTCATACAGAGTAGGCGTTTCGACAATAAGTAAACTAATAAAAGAAATGACCCACGTAATTTGGGAAAACCTAAAGACAGATTTCCTTAAGCTGCCTGATACTGAGAGAGAATGGGAGGACATCGCTTCAGGATTCGAAAGAAAAGCCAACTTTCCTCACTGTCTTGGAGCAGTAGATGGCAAACATATCAGAATTTTGAAACCAGCCAAGAGTGGTTCTATGTTCTTTAATTACAAGGAGTATTATTCTTTTGTATTAATGGCAGTTGTCGATTCAGAGTACCGATTTATTTTTATTAGTGTGGGCTCATTTGGCAAGGAATGCGATTCTAGTATATTAAAGGATAGTACATTTTGGCAAAAGATCAATGATGGTACTTTAAATGTACCAAAGCCTAGACCGCTTCATGAAAACTTGCACGAAGAATTACCGTTTATACTTGTTGGCGATGAAGGCTTTGCTTTAACACCTAATCTCCTACGTCCATATGGAGGTACACATTTGAATACTGATAAAAAGATTTTTAACTATAGACTAAGTCGAGCAAGAAGGTATGTTGAGTGCGCTTTTGGTATTCTGGCAAATAAGTGGCGAATAATCCATCGAGCTATAGATCTCAACGTAGACACAGCAATTCAAGTAATTAAAGCTTGTGCTGTCTTACATAATTTTGTAAGAGAAAAAGATGGTATAAATTTTGAAAATTACCAAAATATAGAACATAGACAAGAACAAGAAACTACACCCATGAATCGAAATGTGTCGAGTCGAGGTGGCCCTAATGCCAACGCTATACGGACATCATTTACTAATTATTTTGTTTCAGATATTGGTTCCGTTCCGTGGCAGGCAGCAGCTATAAAATAAAATTTATCAATGCATTTACATTTTATCAATAAAACATTAAAAACTCACCGTACTGTTTTCTTTCTTTTTCATCCAGTTCATCGAAGTTTGGTTTCAGTATTAAACATACTTCACGCCATGCTGCTAACTTTAAGTTTTTGTCTTTATAAACGTCTTCGGTCTTATCCCACAGAACAGGTCTCTCTTGGACAAGCGTAATTAAAGTTTCTACTTGAATATCCATGCTAAACGTCTACTTTTACCAGAACATGCGAGCCGAATGACGTGAGTGGAACACGGGCGGGGCGAGGGGAGCACGAGCGGGGCGAGCGGGGGACAGATACCGGCACAAACTCGTTCACATTACTCCGGGCCCGGTCGTTCTACCGGCAATTCGTAGTGACAAAACGTTCGGTAGAAATGCCGGGCTCGGCAAAAATGCCGGACCCGGGATAATGTGAATAGCTTCATATAAATTGTACAGCCACTAGCTCTTCCGGCAGATTTACCGGCGCGGCAGATCTGCCGGTCCGGCGTAGTGGGAACCCGGCCTATTTGGTTTTGCTTACACCGGCTTTAAATTAAACACGCAGCGTCTCTCCTAGAACAACAATTAAATATCACGTCACGTCATCACAAGTCCGTGCCCGATACTAAATTAGTAAGTCACAGAACAGCCTTATCCGGTACGAAGAACAAACATTTTGCTACATGTAAGACGCTGTCTATTTTGCAACTATAACACTTCGTACGAAGCTTCTGTAATTATTTTTATTTCAATAAAAAAAGTTCTTTTTTTTTTGAGTGGCATCTCGCACGTCAACCTAGAGGAGGTTGTGAGCTGCTTAACCGGGCCTTTCCGTGGATGCCTTAAATTACTCTTAAGGTCTCCAGCCAGGGGCTTACAACTAAAATACTACAAACTAAGTTAGCACACGCTAAGGGCACCCCCTGTGGTGTACGAACGTCGGCTTAGGGTGTCATTGAGGGAGGACAGCACGGGACAGGCTGGATCTGAACGATATCCTTATTTAGAGGCTAATTTAAAACCACAGGCTCAGCATAGCGGGCTGGCTCTTGCAAGGGTCTGGGAGGGCATTGACTTAGGCGTCGCGGCGGACTTCCTCGGCAGCGAGGACGAAAAAAAAAAGATCATTTTATCCTATGTATTTTACTGTGTGTACATAAATAAATAAATAAATCATTACATTTAACTGTCATGTTTCAAAAAACTTTTTTATTAAACTGGGTTGCTTCATGTACGTTATTAATATTATTACTGAAAGAGACCATACTAAGGGCTAAAACGAATAAATAAACAATGTGAACTTACGTTTATGAAGGTGTAATTATCCGGCACAGGGCGATTTGGAAATCGACGCTGGTACTCCCTCACAGCTGCCATGGAATTTCCATTGCAATATCCATACACAAAATGAATATCTGCTTGATGTTCTGGCGGATAGTTGTGCCTCGGCATTGCAACTGAGTTAACACTTAACACTCAAAAAACAATTCAACGTACAAAGTTCAACAAAAACAAATTAAAACTTAACAAAAAAACAAAAATAAAACTTAACAGCAAAACTGTAACAATTTTACGCGGCACCGGAACTTGTAAGCGAGACGAAAGTCAGGAAACAAGTGAACAACAAAGGGCTTGCTTATTAAAGTAAAAATAATTTCACTTTTTGCTAACGCTACGAGTTCCTTGTGTGCGTTCATTGTATTCTAACTGGTCGGCTTCGGATAAAAGAATTAGTAGGGTTGTCAATTATGTAGGTAATTGAGTCATAAACTAGTTGTGAAAGTGAGATCCAGCCACGGCAGGTTTGATTTCGTGTTTGCTAAAATGCGTATGGATAAAATTATAAAAAAGGACGAAAAGATCAAGGTACTTAATGTTACTCAACAATTTAACATCATACGATATTGGTGCCGATTCTGTTGTTCACAAACTCAACTAAATTTAAGTTCAGTGCAACTTTTTCTTTCTATTTCATTAAGAAAGGGACGTAAGATAAATATTAGTTAAGTCCTGTCAAATTAAGATGCTCCATAGACAAGATTAGACATGATTAAAAACTTGCCTACTAAAATTACGTCAATTTACGTCAGGCGCTGATTAAATTTGACAGGACTAAACTAAGAATTATCTTCTGTCCTTTTCTTAATGAAATAGAAAGAAAAAGATGCACTGAACTTAAATTTAGTTTAGTTTGTGAACAACAGAATCGGCACCAGTATCTAGTTTGCGTAGCTAAACTTTGGTTATGTTTAGCCACGCAAACTAGATACTATCCTTGTAAAATGACGTCATTTCAACTTTGCACATTGGAATGAAAAACTTTTTAGTGTTTCAGAAAAGTAAACAGCTAGGATACCTACACATGAAAACCAACATAAACATTTTTAAATCCGTTTATTGATTTGTACCTACATATTAAATTCCAAAAAAGCCTTCTCCAGTTACTTAATTGGATTATCTAATACATATTAGGTACATTATGATGTGGCTATTCAAGCCGTTCGTTTCGCTTAGAAGTAAGTTCGTTTAACTTAGGAAAAATCTGAAAAAGCCAATGACTCCATGTATGAAAAACTAAAAAATCTCACGTAAGTACCTAACTACCTACGCATTAAACTCGTAGGTACAACCCTGATATTCCGAGCACTACACGCACACATAGAACTCATTGTTAAGCTTGATGCTCGTCTCGTCCGAGCCCGTGATGCTACGCAGGAACCCACTTAATAGCTCTATCTTACTTGCGACAAGCGCCAATGAGAGAGTGAAAAATCCGAGTCGTAGCAGGTGCACTTCACCGAGTTATCGTTTAAGTATCTAGCGACTCTTGCGCGCCGCGCGCTATGATACGTTGTGCTGTTGTCGTAACTTTTTAATGAAATCGATATCGATTAAACCCGTACTTAGACTTCAATGTTATTAAACACTTACTTTGATTTAATGCAATTATTCAATGAAGATTACGAATTTTCTAGGCAAGCAAAAGCGCGAATATTACGAGGGTGGCTCAAATTAATAATAACCTTCACCCAGTACTTAAAACTGTAGCTATAGGTTGTAAACCTTAATTAATTATGCTTATTCGTAGTTAGTTTAGGTAGCATACTCGGTCGTTTTGGTGCAGTAGTAGTTCTACTAAAGTGTACAATGTGTTTCAACTAAGAATAGGATGACCTCGGCACCATAGTTATTGTAACGACAATTACATTAAAAAAAGACTGCAAACTAATTTTCAATATTATTTATGATCGTAATTATCTTGTTAATATTATTTTCATATTTTTAAGAGCGTGTAAGTAGAAAAGCATGCATAAAGTCACAGTTTGGCGTCCAGATCATCCTATTCTTAGTTGAAACGCATAAAATAAGATGTAATGTCATTTGAATTTTGCTTTGTAATTTAGATACCTACTCAAACTACTTGAGGTTTCATCGATGTCGACGAAGGGGCTTTCCCTTCACTAGCTGCCGCCGGGAAGCCCCGATACCAACATACCTACATTTTTATTTTACTACACTACTGCGAAGTTTGGCAACCTCGCAAAAGTAAAGGTTCGTCATACTGGTCAAAATTTTTGACCTAATTTAATTATGATTGATGATATCTCCGAAACTATGCATTTTTGGACCACCTTTTCTTGGAGTTTTAGTATTATTTTTACCTACAGAATATAACCCTAGAGTTATGGGAAATAAAAAAAAAAACAGTTTGTATACAAGGTGCAGTTTTGAACCTGCAAAACATTTCAGGAGGTTGTTATGAGACTCGTAAATAATCATATAACAATACGATACCAAGTCAATAATCAATAATACTTTTTCTTTTCGATTTTTCAATTTTATTGTTTTTCAGAATAACTCTCTTAATAACCCTCTTCAAAAAAACAGAATCACCCATTGCGATGTATCGCGCGTCATGTCACTGTGTGCGTGAATGCGATGACCAGTGACGTCAGCCTGTACGAGTCTCCGCCCACATTTCTATGAAACGAACGCGGCACGTACGTTAAACTAAAATGAAGGTCGTTGCTATGGTTACGGGGAGCCCCCGCGATGCTCGTCATACCGCATTTCGATTAAGACTCGAAAATCTGTTACTGCGCATCGATGGTTCAACCAACGTGCCGCGATCTGTACAAGTTGTTGTAGCTACAGCAACTTATAGCAAATAATTTTACCTTAGATGTAGTTCGAATTTGAAAATCACAATGTACCTACATTATTGTTTTAAATTTCGCTAAATAATAACTCATTTTTAAGCATCATTACAATGCCGTGGCCAATCTGCCGAGCCTGTTCTCAACTATGTTAGGGTCGGCTTTCAGTTTAACTGTATGCAGCTCACTACATGGAGTGCCAGTGAATCACGTAGGGCGACTGCGTATCAGACCTCAACAAACCAGTTACTTGATAACACGATACCCATTTGTTAGACTAATTGTCTGACTTTCTGGCTTTTGACTACCCGTACCAACGACCATACGGCAGGGCTGTAAGGTCGTTGACCCGTACCGACCCGTGTGGTACCTAACGATCGTCCGAGAGCTACAAATCAATTCGAACCAAAGGCTTTAATTAAGTGCTTACCGAAACACGGGATTTCAATGATGTCCTAGATAAATTTAAAAAGTACTTACATCATTATGAATTAAAAAAATAACACAATGGTAGGTACTTGCTCAGTTGCGAACCCGCAACATCATGCATGAGAGGAGAAAGCCTTAACCACTGGGCTATTACGATAAATAATAATAGTAGGAAGTAGATACAACTGCGCCAAAAAAAGATCACGTTGGCGTCGTTAGTTACCTATCAGCTGATGAATAAAATGATAGGCGGAGATAAATAAACCTTACAAAGCACGTAAGCAGTTCCTGTTGCACAATTGTGAAACTACGATCGCGAGCGCGTGCGCGGGATTTAGGTAGGCATCTAATAATAATAATAAGGCATGTAGGTACTCGGCGCAGTCGGCGCGCTTTGTAGGTAAATTCAGCCCCAAGGACGGTTTTTATTTGTAGATTAAATTGGTTGATTTAAGATTTTCCTTCCTACTTTTTAACGGGCTGAGGACCGACAGAAATACATCAAGATAATTTGTGCTAGTTAAGTAGGTAGGTACCCATGTGTTAGGGATTTTAGGTGATTCATTTTGTCTGATAGGTATTTTTGGCGTAGTTAAAAATTTTAAATCAACTTATTTACACTAATCAAGTTGATTTAGCTAACATCGTATTTACAAATTATTGTCTATGTACAAATAAATAAATAAATTACCTACTTATGTTACCTGGAAATATTGTTCAAAGTTTCCACCGTCACACTCCAGGCACAGTCTAGCACGACGTTGCTGATTTTCCTTCAGCTTACGTAACACAAACACATTCGTTTTTATTGTGTCGAAAGCACTGATCACTTTTGCACGTAGTTGGGTAACACTGGTGATTTCGTCTGTGTACACCAATCTTTTAACGTCTCCCCACAGATAAAAGTCCAGGGGCGTGAGGTCCGGAGAACGCGGAGGCCAAGCCTAAGTAGGTACCTATCCCGACCGTTAATCGAAGGCGCACTTGAGGGGCGGAATTTGCAAGCGTATGCACATACCGGCGTCATCAAATACACTAATAAATTGACCCGATTCAGTGTTGCCGCTGATCATTTGTAGGGTTACCGTACGCAAGAGATGAAATTACCGTATTGAAACAAAAATTGCCGTACATTTTTTAATTTTATTATTTACATGAATAACACAAAATTATGTCAAACAAATTAAAAACCTTCTGTTTATAAAAAAATATGCCACTGAACCTATAGATTTGATAGAAAAAGACACCATAGATCACTTATCTCCTCCCATTAAATCCACAACATCACCTAATAAGACATCTTCAGTGGCATTCTTTTCATAATCAGCCGGCTTTTTTATTTTTGCTATCATTTCGGGAGTTGGCTTGAACCTCGTACAATTCGAATGTTTTCTGGAAATGCACTGTTTGGCTAATAATGTTGCATTTATAGTAGATGTTAAGAGGCGGTTTCTTTGTTTTGTTTTAATTAAGTTCACAGCGCTGAAGATTCTTTCTGAATCAGCATTTGCATGTGGCAAGGAGAGAACTTCAAGAACAAATGTTGCCAAACTCTGAAATTGCGGTTCCGATAAATGTAATATCTTGCTCCAAAACTCATCAGGTGACATTTTGTTAATATCAAGGAATGAGTCTTCGGGAAGAACTGTTTCCGGTAGAAGTCTCCATCCATCGTCTATAGCCTGTTTTTGTTCATTTGTTTTACCTTTCATGATGCAAGGAACCTTTAGCATCATGGGCAACAGACTTGGCTCCGTGGTTCTTTGGGCATGAGAAACAGCATTTTTTGGCGATAATATCGATAACTTCTGCAGTAATACGTCGGAAAAGTCATATCTATTCCTTATTTGACAACACCCGGTTATAAGGAAATCTCTCGCTCTTTTTTGGAAATCTGAAATCAAGTCTTGCCTTGATTGAATATTCTGGTTTGCTATTTCAGTCATTAGTTGTACCCCAAAATACATACTTTCAGGTCGTAAAAAATGTTCTTCTTTAGTCGGATCAATAGCGCTTATGTCATTTTTAACAACATAGTCTCGTTGCATATAACACAACAGAAGCTCTTGATATGTTGCTCTCATTTTTCTATCAAGTTCTGTTATTGCGACGCCGCTTTTTTGGAAAAATTCGTTTAGATTCACGAACTTAGGCAGCACCCATTGCAAGAAAATAAAATATAGCTTCATGAATGGATCATTCAAGTCATTGAATGTATGCTCTGCAGACACAATACGCTCATCTAGCCACTTTTTCGTAAAAAACAGTTTTAAAGATTCCCACTGTTCCAGTAATCGATTGACAACTGCTAATAGGGAAAGCCATCGTGTCTGGGAGGGGTGCAATAGCTTGTGTACTTTAGTATTAGTAAACACCTGGAATTCGACAAATTCAGATTGACGTTTCGAGCTGTGCTTAAAGTATCCATACACGTTTCGGGCTAGATCCTCACACCGCCTTGGCAATTTCTTGCACGCTTCGCTTGCACACAGGTGTAACGAGTGACAGATGCATTTAAGAATGATTATGCCGGGTTTGTTTGACATAAATCGACTAGCTACTGAATTGTGCTGGCCCATCATGACGCTAGCACCGTCTGAAGCGTATCCAATTATATTATCTGTAGGAACATTTCGGTCCTGAAAGCTTTTGATAATGGAATTATAAATAGCTTCTCCAGTTGCACCTTGATTTGCAGCGTCAAAATCATCCTTCTCAAACAAAGGTCGCAATTCCCATAGAAGACTCAAAATTTTTCGTGTTTCAGGGTCATATAGACGCACAACGATACACATTGTTTTAACAGATGAAATGTCAGTCGACTCGTCTACTAGCACACTGAATTTTGTTGATTTTAACAAAGTTTGTAAATCGCTTTTGTGACATTCCCCAATAACGTTTTTTATTACTCCTGTACATTTCGTTCTTTTTAATTTAATATCGGGTGCAATTTTTGAATCAGGTATACTTTTTATTATTTCACTTAAATGATCCATGGTTTGGAACGAAATGTTATGCTCAGCCATAAATGAACAAAGTTTTAATTCAAGTTCAGCAACAGAATTTTCATGGGGGCAATTTACATCAGATTTTTTGAAAAACGAATGTATCGGCTTGGCAAGCTTTTTATTTTTAATTTTCCGCGAATGTTCAACGTTGGACATGTGTCTCTTCAAAGTAGAAACTTCACAAGATATTTTCACATCACATATTTTACAATATGCCTTATAAATATTATTTTCACCAGGGCCAATCCAATCTTTAAATTCGCCTTCTGATTCCCATTGGGTCCTATACTTTTGGGCTCTGTGTTTGGTTTTCTTACATTTCTTAGGTGTCGATGGACCCGTGTTATCTTCTTCTGAACCCGAGGACATTTTATAAATATCACTGGCCACTTGACTGCGAAAACACTATTTCAACACTAAAAAAATAAGTTATAACTCGATACGAACTAACAAGTAGTGACGAGCCGCGAGCGGCGAGCAAGGTCAAAGAAAGAGTAAGAAACGGAACTATTCTATATCGTTAAGGATTAGGGAATTCCCCTAATACCAAAGACAATACAATAATGAAAAGTTGCGTTCATTTTTACGCAAACGATAATTACGTTTCATTTACAATTTATTTAATTTTGTTTGAAGTAAATCTTACTGCATTTCGTAATTATAGTAGCTTGTGGTATAACCAATGCCTCTTTAAGCTCTGATTTCCTGATTGCCGTATTTTAGCGTACGGCAATGACCACTCTGCCGTATACCGTACAATTCGTCTTAAAAGAGCCTGATTGCCGTACGAAACGGCAATTGCCGTACAAACGGCAACACTGACCCGATTTATGCGTTTGCGATGGCCGCGGGGGCGTGGCGGGGGAGAGGGAGCGGGCGGTGGTTGGTGCTTTGGATTTATGAAAGAAATGTCGGTTGCGTTTGTTTGTGTGTGTGAAAGCGCAGTTTAAGGACACGTACAGATTGGTCGCGTTTTAAAAAGAGGAGTTCACACTTACCGATTTTCGTAAATAAGAATAAAATGAAAAAAAAATACCTGCCCATTTTATTGTTGATTCGGGTCGAGAATCACTAACATAATTACCTCCTAAAATGTTTTGCAGATCCAAAACTGCACCTTGTATTATATTTCAAAATAAACAATGAATTACGTAAATATCATCTATTTTGCTGTCGTGTAGTATAAAATACACTATGAAAATACTGACGTTACGTCCATAATACAGTATTGGGATATAATCATTTTACTGACAATACGTCTACACGACACATCACTTATTACTGACCTTACGTATCACGGACACCGCAGCTGTAAAGGTACGATTCCACCAAAATAGTGTGCAGCACATTTGTTTACAAACATTTTGTGCAAAACTCCAGCAGTGCACGTACTAAACTGGTATCGCGTCTAGCTGCTGTCTCCACCGGCAAGGTTGTGCGTAACTTTTGTAAACGCACAGTATGGCACACTTGTGCACGGACATGTTCACTGAGAAGAGTTTTCTGTCTTCAGTTGTTAATATGGACGGGCGGGAAAACGTAGTGCTTTGTGCTGCAGCTTGCGTTTTATTATGTAGTCTGCTTAAAAAAAACGGAGAAAGAAACCGCGTTGTTGGGTGAGGCCTTTCCTAAAGCGACGAAATGAAGAAACGAATAGATTTGTAGAAGAAATAAAAATAGATCCATTGAGTGGATTTAAAAATTTCACTCGTATATCGTGCAAAGATTTTGAGTGGCTGGCCAATGCAGTTAGTCCTCTTATTGAGAAGCAAGATACAAACTACAGAAAATGTGTCCCTGTTCCAATAAGACTTGCAATTACCTTAAGATATCTTGCTACTGGAGATTCTTTTGCAAGTTTAATGTATTTATTTAAAGTTTCAAAAGAACTTATTGCTCGGATTGTACCTGAGACCTGTAAGGCGTTAATAAGCGTGTTGAATGAAAATATTAAGGTAAGAAAATAAAATTACATTTAATTTTAATTACTTTTATTGCATTAAATATCGTGCCAAGTTAATATTTCGCTGTCATTCTGGCGTAAAAGATCTGAGTCATCATTATCGCGGATCTGAAAACTTGAAACTCGGATCTGAGAATTCGACGAATCTGAATACGGTGAAGGCATTGGAGTCGTAGTATATTTTCCAGTACCAATAATAGCATCATACAATAGATTATCAATATCTCTTTGCACTAAAATCTTCGTTCGCTCATCCTTAATTTTCCTTAGCTTCGTTGCGACAGCTGCAGCAAAAATGTCATCATCATCATGCTTTCTTGCTTCCATCTGCTTGTTTACGTTATCCATAATGGACAAAGCATGAGCGATTCTCGGGTCTTCATCGACAGCACGACGTTTCTGCGAGTTCTGCGGAGCCTTAAACTTTTCGACTGGCCTTTCATGAGGAGATTCTTGATCTTCATTTATTGTGTGTTCCTGAGTATCTTGTATTACCTGAAATAATAATAAGATTTCTTTTTTCAGATGCCTAACACTTCAGAAGAATGGATGATGATAGAACGACAATTTGACCATCTATGGAATTTCCCTCATTGCATTGGGGCTATGGATGGCAAACATGTTATTGTTCAAGCTCCAAAGAATACTGGAAGTGACTTTTTTAATTACAAAGGTGATTTCAGCATTGTACTTTTAGCACTGGTTGATGCAAATTATAAATTTACGTACGTAGATGTCGGTTGTAAAGGAAGAATATCGGATGGTGGTGTCTTCAAAAATACTGGTTTCTATGCTAATCTTCAGCAAGGAAAATTAAATTTGCCTCAACCTTATGCGCTACCCGGAAGGAACAAATCAATTCCACATGTCATTGTGGCAGATGATGCTTTTGCATTAGATATAAATTTAATGAAACCATATCCCGGTCAACATGACAAAAGATCAAAAGAAAGAATATTTAACTATCGGTTGAGCAGAGCGAGACGTGTTGTGGAAAATGTATTTGGTATTTTGTACGCTGTATTTCGCGTACTCAGAAAACCTATTCTGTTAGCTCCAGAAAAGGCACAATTAATAACACTGACATGTTGTTACTTGCATAATTTTTTGATGACACAAAAGTCGTCTGCACAACTTTATACTTCTTTTGGCAGTTTTGATACTGAAAACCAAATTACTCATAGCACTATCGATGGAAGTTGGCGGCGCGATGCACCCATGGCAAACTTACTACCTTTAAGACATGTCGGAACAAGACCACCTGGTGATGCGAAAGACATACGAGAAGAATTTGCACATTATTTCCAAACTAACATCGGAATGGTGCCATGGCAAGAAGCACTAGCGTAAAAGCATAACTAAAAATAAAAAAAGAGGTTTGAAAATAAAAAAAATTAAACGTACCTGTTCATTTATTTCGTCCTGTGAGTTCACACTGGCGTTCGGTTCGTCCCTTCCATGAAAGAAATTCAAATAAGCATAACCAAACCATTTTGGTTTGTATATGTCTGATATACCAGAACCTGAAGATTTTGATTCCGCGATTTTCTTCTTTTCTCTTCGATACTGAGCTAAAATAATTTTCCATTTTCTCATTATCTCCGTCGAGTCACAATTGAAACTTTGAGCCAACTCTAGAGTGGCGTCGTGTTTTTTGTTTCTATTTTTATAATCATTGTGACTGGAATCCCATAGTAAAGGATAAGTTTCAATTGCTTGAATAAATTTTATAATTTTATCATTCGTCCAATCCATATTGAACTTAATTAAACAATGTGCCGTGTGCGCGTACAAATAAATGTTTTCGCTCCGGTAGCGGAAGCAAGACTGAGTTCGCGAACAACAAGCGCGTACGCGTCGACACGAGTCCACTGCATGCATGTGTGCGCACACAAAAGTATACAGACATTCCTAAAATGTTCGCGCACAATTTGTTATTGTTTGCCGGAGTGAGTCGACCAACGTGAACATTTGCGTCGTACACTGTGCGTAAGAGCGAGGCCCCATTAGTGCGTTGCGCTGCGTTGCGTCGCGTCATCGCAACGGAACAACGCATTGTATGCCACACCTGTGTTGCGTTGACGCTGCGCCAACGCAACGCAAGAGGGTATGCACGCCGACGCAGCTGCGTCTCAGTTTAGCCTTTGCAATGGATAGATACAAACGTGTTCTTTTGTTGCTTTTATTACGGCACCGCCGAAATAAACGTAGAAATCATAGAAGATTCTGGATATCTCCTTTGCTAGCATTAAGAAATAGTGATGGTCAGTTTTTTATGCAGGAATATAGGGAGTTGTTATTAGATGAAAAGACTTTTTTCAATTTTTTTAGAATGAGTGTGGCCAGCTTTAATAATTTGGTTGAAACCTTAAAACCACATATAAAAAAGCAGTATACCAAATTCAGGAACCCTTTAGAACCAATTGAAATGATTGGTATTACATTGAGGTAAGTAATTCAAATATCATAATACTCGTAATGTTAATCAGTTATTAATTTATTATCTTTAAAAACAGTTTAATTTAACCCTTAGGTGCATGATTTTTTATTTTGGATTGAAAAAAATATATGTGACAGAAAGTAAGCCAAATTTTCGGTGTATTCCCGTTCGTCCCCTCGACTTCGTCCCCATATGGGGACGAACGGGAATTCGTTATTTATTTTCCCGATGGTCCCTCTAAATTTTTAGGGGGGACGAATGGGAATAATTTATTAATTCTTTTTTTTAGGTCTATTGCTCCCACCAAATAATATAAGACTGGTGGTTTTAATTGGTAAAAAAAACAAATTTGAAATAAAAATCAGTCATTTATTAAGGCATAAAAATCACAGTAAAAAATCACAGAATCAACTTTGCGATAACTCGCAATATTTTTTACATAATATTTTTTTAATTAAGAATAAAATTCTCCTTATAACTAAAAATTATGATTAAAAAATCAGTGTATAGAGCTTATAATAAAAAAAAGTCTGTATTATATTACAATTAAACACTACAAACAGACTTTTTTTCCATTCAGGTTGTTTCCTTTTGAAATATAAGTCACTATTTTTTGTAGTCACAGTTGCTTATGTGTATGGTGGCAAGATTTTACGTTTTACATTATGTAAGTGATTAGAAAAGTTTACTTATTATTTTAACACATAAATAGGGTCAGTAAATTATCACACTTTCAAAAGCAAAATTAAATAAAATACCCAAAATATCACGAAATCAAGGTAAAAATAACAAAAAAAACTTATCGTCCTAATTTTTAAAAAGTCACATTTGCTTATATATGTATAGGTATACGGTGTCACATTTTTGTGTTACATATTGTATAAGGAATCAGAACAGGTTACACATTAATTTTACACATAAATAGCGTCAACAAATTAGCACAATTTCAAAATCAAAATAAAAAACATATACAAAATCAAAGTGAAAAAACATGAACACAATACATCATAAAGGGTAACAACAATAAAAAATTCACAAGTATTGAAGAAAGTAGTCGAGGTCATAACAGTAGGCAGTAATAATTATTGCACACAAAGCCTAGAGATTAAATCAACGTACACAACCATCGAGCACTTTACTTATTATGATTAATACCTACGTAAGTTTTTCTAAAAAATGTCCTACATTTATTTCTGAATTAAGAAGTTGCATTTGGCAATCCATAATATATTGGTCTGTCAAGATTGAATGTAGCTTACGCCGTTTTGGATTTTGTTTTGCTTTCACGCTGTTTAAGTTAGAGTCTTGATGTAACACCGTAAGCAATTTTAAAATATTAGGTTTTTTTTTGCCTATGGCACTATTTAATTTAAAATGCCACCCTTCGGCAAAGTTATTAGTACGGTGTCGTTTTCCAAAACTGCACCACACTTTTACGAAATTCGGTTGAAGCCACTGCGATAGCATGTATTGCCGAAATTTTTCACTTTGGCTATCATCGGGGCTTTCGCTAGCGATATAAAACCAGCCTTCAAAAATACGCTCCTCTGGTAATAATGGAAGCACCGCACTTAGGGCTACTTGACGTCTTAAAGTTTTATTTTTTGTTAGATTTAATTCACGGCCTTTCCTCCAAATAGCATTATTAAAATGGTAATAACAGCCGTGGATACTTATCTCTGGAAAAATTGTACGCATAGCAGCCATAGCTGCTTCTTCAAAATCACTGGTAAAGGATGTAGGATTCCAATCGTTGATTTGAGATTTAACAAGTCTGAAAAGTATCTCGTATGTTTCTTTTTTACGGTTTGACATTAAAGCGTACAATAATGGCGTCATAGCTGTGCTTTGATTATTACTTCCTAAATCACCATGAACGGTGTAGAGCTGTTGGAATGGAGGTGGACAACTCTTAAATGTACCGTCACCAAATAATTTTTTTAAAACTATCAATTTTTCTTTAGCTTCTTGTGAACAAAAAATGAGTAAGCGTGTGTTACCGTAACAGTAATCTGCTAACAAAAATGATTGAAATTTTTGAGGAACCTCAACCGTTTTAACGTCATTGAAAGTGATTTTACTCATATTATAAGTGCTATTTCGATGGCGATACAAAGTGCTTTTGATGTTTGCAAACTTAGGAATATCTTTGGGTAAAGTTACTTTATCAAGTCCTTCGTCCAACATTTTCGAAATTGTTGAATGAAAGGCGGCTGGTACGCAAGGTACATCATCAGAAGTTATATTTTTCTTGCATTCATCAATATGGATGTCTATTATGTTTTTATTGAAGTCCGGTGTACAGGATGTGTGTGTGGTTTCTTTCAAAATTTGATCATTCTGCAATAAACGTGCATAATTTATTTACCCATTGTCTGATTTTGCATGAAAAAAAAAGCCAAAAAAGTAGGTACTTACTTTTATAGTTAAGGTCCCACTGCACTTATTCTTTCTTCTAAGATGACATTCCCATACAACAGCTCCACTTTTGTTTTGCCTTTTCCTTAAAAATTGGTATCCAGCACGCAGAAGCACGATTCCACCTTTTCTTTGTATATACTGCAAACAGCTTCCTGTACTACCAGAGGGACCAGGATGCGCTTCTTGTGACATTGTTGAGCTCTAAAAAACAGGAGACAAGAATTACACACTTATTAATATAATTTAGAATGATATTTAATAATATGTGTATACTAAAATTTAATACAAATATTGATACCGTACATTATTAGCATAAATTAATAAGACACGAGACAATATAGTATTGACTGTAAACAATCTAATAATATTTATAACTTACAAAAATGTAGGTACTTACATCAGTAGTTTTCCGCAGAACTCGTGTCGAATATATATATTATTACATTAACACCCGTGCACTTTCGTTGTTTTGTCAACACTAACCCGACCGGTCTAATTTAAGGATAGGAAAGGGAGAGAATGTCAGGTAAACCAATAGGATTTACGCAAATAACACAATGTTATCGGCACTCTTTTGTTAACTACCAGCATCGCCGGCGCGGCGCTTCCCGCCAGAGTTGTTATATTTAGTGTAGGTAAACATAGTGAAACAATGATAAACTTAGGATACGTTTTAGAATTCATAAAAAAATAGAGAAGAATTTTGTAAAATAATGATTAAATCTAACGAAGTAACTAATTTAAAAGTAAACTACGAAACAACGAATAAACATATTTCTGCACCAATCTTTTTAGTGGGACGAATGGCACTAATCGAAGAACATATTCCCATTCGTCCCCTCCTGAATTAGGATTGGGACGATCGGGAACAAATTAAATATTATTTTTGTAAATTCCCGTTCGTCCCCATATGGGGACGAAGTCGAGGGGACGAACGGGAATACACCAAATTTTCAAGGAAAAATAATAAAAAAAATCCTATATATTTTATTGGTATTATTACTAATTAAAAAAAGTTATTATCATTTTTGATAATCTATGCATTAAGCATTGCATTTTAGTATGAAATAAGAATATAGTTCTCTAGTGAAATATCAATTTATTATGTAAGTAAATATAAAATAAACAAACATAGAAATGGCTTACATAAAATGAAAAAGATGGAAACAATTGTTCTTTCTATTGTCGCAAAGAGAAACATTGCACTTTGCACACATAACTGAAGTTAATTTCCATATTTGCACTGGTTTCTTTTTTCGTGATATGTTTTATCATGACCCACACCATCTTTGCGTACATCCTGAGGGGGTAATATTTGGGCGCCAACTCTCTGCTTCTTCAGGGTAGCATTTGGTGGTCTGTTGAGACTTGGGCGGCCTCTTTTAGTCTCGGACACGACTCCATATCGACACATTGTGTTCGCCAATTCGGTTCTAAAGTCGACTAACTTCAATATATTTTTGGGATTGGTGTTTTTCTTCATATTAACTTTTTTATAAATAACCCAACTGTTTATGACGGCCATATCCAGCATGTGATGGAACAGTCTATTAGTCCATTTTTTTGATTTCATGCGTATTCTGTATCTGCCTAAGTAGCTGTCCATGGTATCAACACCGCCCATGCCGCTATTATACTCTCGTATTGCTTTAGGACAAGATATAATCACGTTCGTTTTCTGCTTCTTATCATAACGGGTGATAGTGCCTACAGGTTCTGCTCCAACATACGTAGACAACAGCAAGACCTGTTTATTGTCTTTCCAGCTTATAGCTGAAAAATCAACCCCTTCGAAAGTGGTGACATTTTCTTCGTAAGACCCTCTTGGTACTGACGTTTTGAGGACCTCTTTTTTGTCTGGCAATTTGCATGCTTTTCCTAATCTGTTTCTCTGTACTGTCCCCAAACAATAAATACCTTCATTATATAAATAATGAAACAGTGACAAGTTTGTGTAAAAGTTGTCAAAGATTACTATATGGTTTACTTGCCTTGGTACAGGTCGAAGCAAGCGTACTACAGTATTAGAAACAGCTCCCAACTCTGGTTCATTGGGTCTCCTTTCAAAATTGTGTGTCCCAGAGTATATTTCGAAAGAATAGGCATAGCCCATGAGACAACAAAGCACGTAAAACTTGAATCCCCATTTGTGGGGCTTGTTAGGGAGATATTGCTTCATAAAATGGGACAGCTTAGTGGAACACATCTGTTCATCTAGTGACAGACAGTGATCAAAAGGAACAGATTTGAATCTTAGATTGAGGTGGTCTACTACTGGTCGTATCTTATGTAATCTGTCATGGTTATTGTGCTCAGGAGGAAGGTGTAAACTGTTATCATTGAAATGAAGAATTTGTCTTATTTTCTCAAACCTATTGACAGTCATTGTGTCTGCTATTGGGTGAAATCGTACATTCCCTGCCCAATAAGTGCATCACTGTCCGTCGTCGCAGCGGAGCTCCGACAACGCAGCGCATCACCCTCCCTCCCGCTTCGTCTCTTGTCCGTCGATCCGTTGAAACGTCGCGCGCGACGACGCAACGGTCTAATGGGGCATGTCATAAAAAATGTATGGAAAACGACGCAGCGACGACGCTGCGACGACGCAACGCAGCGCAACGCACTAATGGAGCCTCGCTCTTACAGTGCCGCACAGTTCGGCACACTGGTGGAATCGCGCCTTAATACTCGTCACGTACGCAGCTGCGGCTGTCGTCGCCGCACTGACGGGAGGGGCGCGCGGGCGCAGGAAGCTACTGAGCGGCGCAGGACGATTCTCGGAAAAATGGCGGCATAGCAACCAAAATTTTATGTTGCGTTGTCTGTCAGACGTAACCTCAGCGGCAGAGGGTTAACTAATAAAAAATAATAAAAAAATATAACTTGGAAAAAATATTATCAAAATCTTTGTTACTGGCAGTCGGACAACTAATTAGAAACAAAAAGTAACTTATGTTCTAAAACTGAATTTTAAAACTACAATACATCTTTCCTAATGTCATCATATTAGGCAGTTTGCCGCCTTTTCTTATTCATTTAGTTAGGTTACATTCTGAGTGATTTATTTATTAAAAATGGGTAAAAACAAGAGCTGTGATGTAGCAATAAGAAAAATTATTGTGAATTTTCATTTCAAACGAAAATGGACCAACAGAAAAATAGCCGCTCACTTAGTGTGCTCCGTAAAGATGGTATACAGGGTTACTGGTAACTCGACGTATTCCTTGCAGGACGTCATAGTAGGGTTAAAATGCAGCAAATTAGGCCACCAAATGTTCTACCGAAATTCAGTAGTTTTTGAGTTAATTCGATTTTTAGCTTTTCTATGAAAAATCCCAGATTAAATCATTTGGAGCCAATTTAAAAATGATTTACGGCGCGACTGTACTGAAATTTAAGTTAACATCATAGCTGACGACGTAGCAGATCCTTGTTAATAATTCAAAGTTCAAAAATGCCAAAAACTTTGGCAAATATCACTAAAGAAACATTTAGTTTTTTTGTGAATTTTGCTATTACTTCATACAAAATGTTGTCTAGTGAAAAAAAAAATTACTACGTCTGATGTACAAATTACTAGGAAAATATCCTTGTCTTATCAGCTATTCAGAAAGGTATGAAAGTTAATACAAAGTTAAGGACTACATTATGTGCGTCTCACAAAAAGGTGATTATTCGGAAAATCAATAAAACTATTTCGTGAATATTAGCATTATTTTTAATAATAAAATATCAGTTTAAAAACTTTTACTACACTTTCACACGTCTTGTTCGATGTGCTGCCCTCGGTTTCTAATACACGTTCTTATTCGCTTCCTCACTTCAGTTTTTGTGATTCTTGATGTGATTGTTGCCCTCATCTGGTCCGCTGCATCTCTTATTCTCTCCCTTAGTTCTTCAATTGAATTTACTGGGGTCACATAAACTAGGTCTTTCATATGACCCCAGACGTAAAAGTCTAGTGGCGTAAGATCAGGGCTACGTGCAGGCCACGGAATTGGCCCACCGCGCCCTATCCATCGGTTTGGGTAGGTTTCATCCAGCAATTGTCGAATTGTGATTCGGAAGTGGGCTGGACATCCGTCATGTTGATACATCATGTTTGCTCTTCTGTCTTCCGGTACATCCGTGAGCAGTGGTGTTAAATGATTTCTTAGGAAATCTTCATAAAGTTCCCCATTTAATGTTTGGGGTAAAAAATGTGGGCCAATTAATTTGTCGTCGATAATACCCATCCAAACATTAAGCGAGAATCTACGCTGGGATGCGGTTGGTTTCAGTTTCTTAGGATTTGCTTCTGCCTTCGGTGCCCAGTAATGTAAGTTGTGGTAATTTGTGATACCATCACGGTCAAAACATGACTCATCGGTCCACAGAATGTTTTTTAAAAAGTTTTCGCTTTCGGCGTCGGCATTTAGCATAAAACGACAAAATTCAAGCCGTCTTGGCGGATCTCCCTCTTCTAATGACTGGACAGGTTGATAGTGGTATGGATGTCGGCCTGATAAGTGAACTACAGACCAGACTTTCCACTGTGACATAGCAAGCTCACGCGCTACGATGTTTGTCGATATGTTGGGGTCGTCAATAAAACGTTGAAGAATCAGCTCTTCGTCCTCAGCCGTGTATCTCCGAGAACGACCAGTGTCAATTTGCCTGCTTCTTTGGACGCTGCCAGTTTCAGATAATCGCCGATAAGTCGATCCAAAAACACTAACGTGTGGGAGTCGGCGGTTGGGTCTCATCTTCTACTTCATGATCATTTGCTTCTTGTAAACAAAAAACAATAATTTATACAGGGTGTCCGGTGGCAGAATTTGGATTTAAAATGTAAATAACAAAAAAACTACAAAATATATACATTTATATTTTTAATCATTTTAAAATAGACAAATGCGGGTTTTATTTCTTAAAAATTATGTCGTCTAAATGTTGGCCGTTACGTCGGACACATTCTTGGAATCTGGCTTCAGTATTCCTTGCCACTCGCTTGAGAAGTGCGGCCGGGATGCCATGAACTTCGCGAACGATATTTTCTTTTAATGCTGAGATAGTCGCCGGGCTTGTTTCATACACTTTACTTTTAAGATACCCCCACAGAAAAAAGTCCATGGGGGTAAGATCCGGGGACCTGGGTGGCCAGGGGATGTCACCGAAACGGCTTATCATTTTGTTAGGGAAGAAATCACGAAGTAGCGCCATGGTCTCCCTAGCAGTGTGAGGCGTAGCGCCATCTTGCTGAAACCATGTCTGCGAAGTGAAGGCAGGATGTTCTCTCAATGTTGGAAAAAAATATTCGTTCGGCATTCGCCGATAAGCAACACCGTCCACAGAAATTGCTTGCCCTTGACGATTTTCAAAAAAATAGGGTCCAATTATTCCCCTGCTTGATAATGCACACCAAACCGTCACTTTGGGACTGTGAAGTGGCTTTTGATGTTTTAAGCTGGGGTTTTGTCCTTTAGGGGACCAATAACGACAATTCTGTTTGTTTACACTTCCATTTAAATGAAAATGGGCTTCATCACTCCAGAAAATAATATTCACTGTGCGAAATCGCTCCAACATTGTCTCACATAAATTTTTGCGCATATTGAAATCATTAGGCTTAAGCGCTTGCACTATTTGAATTTTAAATGGATGAAATTTAAGATCTTTCTTCAATATCTCGTGCACTATAGTTTTTGGAAGCCCCAAGGCAGCCGCTCTCTTGCGAACGGACTGACGCGGATTATCGCGCAAACTGGACGCGACGAGTTCAATATTTTCATTTGTTCTCGACGTCCGGCTGGGCCCCGGTCGTGGGCTGTTTTCTGCTGAATTTGTTGCCCGAAACCTTCGCACCCATAATCGAATTAAATTTTCACTTGGGGCGTCACGTAACCGTCGAATATCGTAACGTGAACAAAATCTTCGACGAGCAATTGCACACGAATCATTGGCTTTGAAAAACGCTTCGATTGCGAACGCACGTTGTTCACCCGTCCACTGCGACATCGCGACTAAATAACCCGCACGAATGACGAAGCTGACGCCACCCCCTCCCCGCTTCTCCACTTAACGGTTACGGAGAAATTTGAAATTTAAATCCTAATTCTGCCACCGGAAAACCCTGTATAACTAGTAGTTCTGCGAACAATGACCTCACGTAGAGTGGTGCACAGTAGCGCCATCTAGTAACCGTATTGTAAAACTAACATTAATATTGGTTTTAAAGACGAAGATATCCATTAGCCCCCTTTTTGCCCCTTTTTAGAGGTAGTAAAAAATCCCCGACGACAAAAAAAATCTATAAAGTCGTAAAACCTGTATACCAAGTTTCATCCAGATCGGTTGTAAAATACGACCTGTAGAAGAATAGCATCAAACTGACAGACAAAAGAAAATTTTGCCAGTTTCGCTCGCTTGGTCAATAATTCATGTGCCTATATAACTGAACCCAATATATTAAGATTTTACATACTATTCGAAGTACAGCTGTTTTGTGTAGCCTTTTGATGCCTTTCGTAGTCACATTCAACATCACTTTTTTCGTCACTTTCTAAAAAATGCTTTGAACATAATAATATAACACTTCTTTGGGTCGGCTTGAAGAATTCTTCGGATCTTTGACGTGCTACAACTGATATCCATTCTCCACACCTCACTGGATCTCGAGGAAAGCTAAAAAAATCTCACATCTTTAATTTTATTACATGCAATTAGTCAAAATTAAATCTATAAAATGTTACTATAATATTTACAGAAAGAGAAAAAAGTCTCATCAAATAAAACAAAAAAAAAACAAACTTTAATAATAAAAAAAAAAGAAACAATAGCGTCTCCAATAATGGAACAGAGTCAACGCACACAACCCGAACAATTTAAGTGGGAATGCGACAGTATGATTATTACGTTTAGCAAGAGTCTTTACAATTGAGATGCGTTATACCTCTTGCTGTTTGTTAGGACTTAATTTAAAAAATGTTTTTACGATGATTTCTTCACAAAATGTCAGTATTTAGAATACAGTGATTACAATTATGTAATGGTAATATTAATACTCACCGAAAATATGAAACTCCATCCTTTTTTAGCGTCCGGGATGTGTGATTTTTGCAGTTTTTATACGAGCACTGGGGCATGTTTACCGTCGGAGCGTCCGAATGCTACTAGATCAAATGTGCACCCAAAAGTTAAAGTGGGTGCACATTCAGTGAGGACATTTTTTGTCGCTGATTGTGTATCTAGTTTTTTATTAGTGATCGATGGCTATGACACACCTTGCCGAAATGGTTCTGTTTCTCACATTTATAACATGTTTTTCCAAAGGCTGGGCATTGGTTTACCTTATGAGTTGAGCTACAATTCCGACAGTTTCTTATAAGTTTAGTGGACATGTTGTTGTTTATGAACAGTACTTCATTCTGATTTGTTTCTTGACTCTGTAGCTCAACTTTTTCTTGTAAATATCTACTGGAAGCCTCCGGACTCAGTAGGTACTTCATGACATAGTCCAAGGATAACTTACCATCGTCTTCTGCCATGAGTTTAGTTTTTAATCCGTTGTATTTTGCGTGAAGTCCAGCTATTATTTTCGACACCGTTAAACTCTCTCAAATCTCCAAACTCGCAGGTATTGCCGAGGAACCTTTTGAAAAAACTCTTCCAGTCTACTGTTATTTTGAGTAATTGTAAAGAATTCGTTTCTTTGAATGGTTAGGCTTTTCCTTGGGGCGAAATATTTTTGGAATTTCTCGATAACTTCTGATAAAGTTTCTTCTTCGCTAAAGTTAAAAGAATTGTAGATCCGTATGCCTTGTTCACCGATGTAATTGAGTAGTATGCTTATCCTTGGCTTCGTCCAATCCAGTGGCTGAAAGGTATATCTCAAATCTTTGCTTGTATGACTTGAAATTTTCAGATAGGTTGCCTTCGAATTCCATAGCGCGGAGTGGTGGGCTGAATGCACCTGACACCATGTTTGTGTACTCCTTCTCCATGGTTGTATTTAATAAAATATATGTTCTCACGATATATGTTTATTTCTTGTTTTTACATAGTTGCGTTGCTTCCCAAAGACTAACTGTGTAACGGCTAACAACGGCTTTTCTTCTTGACAGTTGTCGTGAGCTAGCCATAGACAATAGTCGCTAAAACTCATAAACAGTCACCCATTTAATTGGTTTTCCCTGAGAACTGATAAATGTCTATATATTTTAAGGTAATAGGACTACAGCAAATCCCGAGAAATTACTTTTTACTTTTAGTTAATTAAGACTAACCATGATAAAAAAATACCTATACTGCTGTCCCTTGTGAATTTACAAGTGAAAATGTATCAAGATAATTGGTTTTCCCTGCAGAAAATTTAAGAACCTAATAAGTTAAGCAAGTAATTTATTAGAGTTTCTGTACGTTCATTTGTTATCAAATTTATAACTCGAAATAATTAATTAAGTACAAATTAGCTTGATTAGTTCAAATAACAATAAAAGCGCGCTTTAAATGCCAGTAATAGAATCCAAAAAAAAAATGTAAATAAAGGAAAAACTGACTTATTATTGAGTGACCGACCGACTGACTGACATACCAAAGCAAAGCCAATATTGTTGAGCTAGACGTCTAAAATTTTACATAAATGTACCTTTGAGACCTTTGATAATCCTGCTTGAAAAAACATTTCCCGAAATTCCCACGGGAAAATATTTTTTGGGAAAAATTAAAATATGCAGTCGCAGGCACTTTCAAATTCTAAATAAAATTTTATCTTCAATGTTTATAACTACCTTAAACATTTTCATATTCTAGGTATCGAGAATAGGTAATTGAAATAATAATCATAATCAAAATAGAAAATGAAACAAGGATTTTTTTTACTTTAATAAACTTAAACTCGAAACAAAATTATCTCATTTGTAGCATTTTCATCTTCTATTAGTTAGGTAAAACTGAAAATATGTCATTAAAATTATAATCAAAATTAAATTAAGATAATTAATGAATTGGGTTGTTGTTAGTCATCTTCCGAAGATATTGTAGATTCGTCATCAGAGACTGTGCAATCAGGTACCCTGTCTTTACAAACAACATTAGGTACATGTTGCGCTTCCAAGCCACTCAGGCCTGCACCGGGATCGTTCCTGTCCATAGTTCAAAAAACGTACCGTTTTGTACAAACAAAACAAAACTAACACAAATAACGATAACAAAACAATAACAACAGAAAAACAGTAACAAATAACAACTAAACCACGAAAATTCAGCAATAACAACGAGAAAAGGCGTAGCATTCAAAAGTATCCACAAGTGAATGACAATTGAAAATGATGATGATGTGAAAAAAAAAAATTGACAACTGCAGATTATTTACGCAATTTGACGGATGGATGACATCATAAACCGACAAAATAAAATAACACGTGCTGCCACAACTTATGAAGGGAATATGTAACATTTTAGATTTGTTAGAGTTATAGTAACATGAAAAACGTTCCCGGTACTGGCCGCCCCTGCTTCTTTTAGATTTTAAACATTGACACGACAACATTTTATATAAAAAATAAATAATAGTAAATGAAAGCCTTGTAATTTCAGAAGGTAGATAGGTTAGACAAGTACAATTAAGTGTGAGAGCTGTTATTTAAATTGATTATATTTAACTCCACGTCAATCTTTACTGTAATAATGTTTGTTGTACTTTTATTACAAAGTGTGCCCCTAAAATAGCCTTTTTTACCTTCTGTCTAATGCTTTAAATGGAGTACTCCATTTATAATAGCATTAGAAAAAAGAGGCTCGTAGAAGCAGGAGTGCACAACATTTTATTTCAAAGTTAAGATAAAACAATTAAAATAAAATTGTTTAAAGAGAACATTAATAAATAGGTCTAACCGCCGCACTCAGAAAGGTTCATTAAATTAGTCCTAATGAGTACTTAACTAATTACAATTAAATCCGTTAATGAACGGTACATCCCAGAGACATAATTTAAGAGTTCATTTGTTAATGACAGTTCTAAGTAAACGTAGGGCGAATCATCTTATCGATTGCGTATCGATAAAGCTTTGGTGTAGCCACATTTAAAAAGTGTTTTTATTAAATAACATTAAAGTTTATTTATACACGTTGAAAACTATTATTCATAATAATATAAATGAAAATCAGTTCGTTTACTGTAAGTTTTTACTAAATTGCAAAGCAGAACAGCTATTTTCACTGAAATAAAATTAAGCGATTGCGATCTTTTTTCTATGGCATCACTGCTAACTATCAACTGTCAAGTGTCAATGTCAAATCTTGTAGATGTTATAATTACGTATTTTGTTTGTGTTTCATTCATCGGGCGAGAAAGTTTTGTGTTGTGAACTTGTGAATTTTAATTTCATCTGTATTAATTTACGTTATGGTAAGTTTGGTAGTATAAAAGTACTTCCAGTGAAAAATTGATAACAATAAAATTCAACGACACACCTTTTGTAATCGAAGAACTTAGGTATTCATAATTCTGTTTCAATTTAGGAGGATCTTCAAACGAAAACACCACGCAAAAGAGTGGCTAATTTCACCACCGATGAAAAAGCGATATTGGCACAGTTGGTTAAAAAGAGACCAATAGTAGAATCAAAAATAACAGATGGCAAGTCAGTCGCCAAGAAACAAGCAGCATGGGATTTAATTACTCAAGAGTTTAACTGCCATGGCAATGTATACAAGGTAGGATAGTTCACTGTTATTGATAAAATATATTCAGTGTTATGAATGATTTGTTAATAATATTTTTTTTACTGTTTATTTCAGCGTGAGACTGTAACTTTAAAAAGAGCATGGGATAACATGAAAGCTTTCACACGTAAAGCTCGGTCTACTGAAAGAGGTGATTTGTTACGAACTGGAGGTGGACCACGTGCACCGCCTCCACCACCACAACATGGGGCCATAATAAGTATGGTTGAAGAGGTTGGTATCTGCATTGTTCAGTAACCATTGTGTGGCTCAATTCTCTCCATTTAATTATTCTCTGCTCATTTGTTTTTAATTATTGTGTACAAAAATTATATATTTACAGGACTTATTAAATATTATCTAATTATTATGTCAATACTCTCTTCTAATTTACAATTTTTATTTATCAGGCTGCACCTGTGATGATCAAGGAAATTAAAAATACATTTGATAGTGATGGCACTGTTTTACATGCAATTATTGATAAGGATAACGCATTAACTATCCCGTCTGAATTGACTGAGACCTTAGGTATGTAATTGAATTTACTGAAATGTTTTTGTTCACCCATATGATAAATATATGCCAGCGTCTAAGAAGTTGACTAATTAAGTTTGTTTTCAGATATTTTGGATGCCGAGAAAACAGAAGAAAGCATTTTTGAAGTCCAGGACACTTCTGAAACTAACTGCCCACAAATTGAAGATACAAAAAATAGCACAGGTATTATACAATTTATGCTATGATACAAAATTATTTTAATAGCTGAAACCGTCTGGAGGGGCTTGTGGCTAACTAATAATAGCCGCACGGGTTGATCAATCAGTTAGTTATGCTTGCCGTGGTTGGTCAGTGGATGGGTGACCATCTTTACATACCAAGACCCTCCCTGCCTCGGAAAGCACGTTAAGCCGTTGCTCCCAGCTGTGATTCGTAAATCTTTGACAATCGTTACGGGTCGTCAGAAGGCCGAAAGTCTGACAACCAGTCTTAGCAAGGGGTATTGTAATACTCAGTAATTGGGTTGTGGAGGTCAGATAGGGAGTCACTCCATGTAAAATACTGGTATTCAGCTGCATCCGGTTAGACTGGAAGCCGACCCTAGGCAGATGATACTAAAACCGTTTATTTATATTTTAGATTGTACTTTTATAAATAATTCAGAGATCAAGACCAGACTAGATCAAGTACGCAAACCTGCAGACTACATTCGTCGGGAAGCTGTAATTCGAATAAATTTATTAGAAAATAAGAAAAAGATGGAAATTCAAATATTGAAAACAAAGGTAATTACCTAACTATGAATTCCATCAACCTACATACTTAATTGTTTATTACTATGTTTATTGCATTTTTAACATGTATACATTTCACTTTACAGTTGGAAGTTGAACAAATAAAAAAAAGAGCAGCATTATTAGAGGAAGAGAGGAATAAAATATTATTAGAAAAATCAAAACTTGAACTAGAAGAACTTAAAAAAAAATTGCAAAGCAATCCTAACTGATTTGACGCTTTTTGGTGAAAAGGTGGCATAAATAAAAGGATTATTATTTGATTAATTTACGGATTTTTATTTATCATGGAATTAATATTTAAGAAAAAAATCTTTCAACCAAAGCTTGTCGCACTGTAAAACCATTGCTGTTGGAGTTTTCATTAATTTGTGCCACATCCACAGTATCATTATGAATATCAATGTCATCCCAGTTCAATGGCACCAAGTCGTCTACCAATAGTGCTACATTATGCAGTGTTGCACAGGCACATATGACAGCCACAACTGTATCCACCTTGATACCCATTCCCACTTGAAGACAAGGAAATCTTCTTTTCCAAATACCAAAACATCTTTCTACAGTATTTCTGGTTTTAATTTGGCTTCTGTTATAAGCTTCTTGGGGAGTTGAATTGGGTGATAGAAATGGTGTTAGAAGCACATTGCTAACTGCATACCCACTGTCTCCTAAAATCATCCCTTGTAATACCCCAGTATTAAGTCTTTGCTTAATAGCACTGCTATTGTAAATAAAGCTATCATGCGTACTGCCAGGCCACCGGGCTACTAAATCATAAAATTCCAAGTTTGGTCCGGTGACTGCCTGGACATTGATAGAAAAATACCCCTTTCTATTTCTGTAAACTTCTGAAGTTATTCCTCCGGGGCTTCTTATTTTAATGTGGGTACAGTCGATACAGCCAATCACTCCAGGAAAATAAGCCAGTTCATAAAATTTTTGCCTGCAACAAAAACACCATACTTAAGTACTTATTAAGAATGCTTTCGTGAGAACTTATGAGAATTTATTGTAATATTAAAGAAAATAGCCTTACTTCACTGTGTTAATTTCCTGTACAGTAGACGGGAATTTAACAAACTCTTTCATTTTGTATGCTATCAATGTAGAGACTTGGGCAATAATTCGTGAAACTGACTGCTGACAGATATTCATTACATCTCCATCCAATTTCTGTAAACAAAAATGTACAGCCACATAAATAATAAGTACCTACCTATTTAGGTACTTCTAATAACACCTAATAAATTCCATAAGTACTTAATACCTAAAATATTTTTTATAATGTAGGTTTTACAGTTCAATCCAGTTCAGTTACTAACCTGAAAACTCCCTGTAGCGAAGTAGCGTAATGTTATTAGTAACATTATTTCTGGTGCAAATGGTAATCCTCTTTTCGTTGGTTTCCTGAGGTCGGTTGCCAGCAACGGTAATATTACACTTTTTACAGATTCAGGTGTAAATCTATAGCGTGCATGGAATTCTTGAATTGAGTATTTTGTAAAGGGATCAGAATAATCTCGTAAATACCGCCTCGGTCCTACTTCTCTATATCTTCTGGCATAATCCACAAATTCAATAAAGTCTGCCAAATCAGACATTATTGCTTTTAAACGTGTCGATAATGCAAGCGAATTCACTGGTAAATAAAAATATAACCCCAAACGTAAATGTCAAAATCAATCGTTAAGAAGTTAAGTAAAGGTTTTGCTGTACTTAACTTTAATTGTCATTAAGGGACGATAATGAACCGTTAACTGACTCTGAGAGAGAACTTTTTTAATTTTTTACTAAGGAGCCCTTTAAGTAACCATTAGACGTCTCTGAGTGCGGCTATAAGACCGTACTACATAATCAGCCTATAACGTTCCCACTGCTGGGACACAGGCCTACTCTCTGTGAGAGGGAGTGGGCCGTTATCCACCACGCGGGCCCAGTGCGGGTTGGCAGATGTCACAAGTCTTCGCATTTTTGATAAGACAGTACTAAATACTTAGAAAACGAAATAAAAGATTTGTTTTTTTTTTTAAATTATGCTTTATTTATAATAATATCTTCATCACACATTACAACCAAAACGACTGAATGAGACAGCCAATCACGTCATGATGATTTAAATTTAATGAAGGAAAGAAATAAAAGTCATTTATTTAACAATATTTTAATGAAACTAACAACTTACAACACTATAGTTGGTGAAACTTCTTCGCTTTCATCATAGAATTTAGTCACTATCATCAGATGATGAAGATGAAGTTTCACCAACGTTAATAATAAATTTTTCTACCACATCATCCATTATGCCATCAAGTTGGCGAAACTTTTCCTCTTCTTTAATTGCATGAGCAACACAAGACTGCCATCGTTCTGGCGTAATACTATCCAGAGCTTGTGGGAGTAATTGTTTCACCTCATTCAGTTTGAAAGTTTTATTATGTTGGGCCACATTCCCCTTCATTTGAGCCCATATTAGTTCTATAGGGTTGAGCTCGCAGTGGTAAGGTGGGAGGCGCAATACTGAAATACCCTTCTTTCTAGCCATCTCATCTACAACAAACTTTTGTTATAAATGTTTTTGTTTTTACTTTTTCTAATAAAGTTGCCCTAAGATCTTTTTCCTCAAAAGGAATATTTTTGTTTTTTAACCATTCCTGTATATCTGCTTTTCGTGTGGCGGTAGTTGGCAGCTTCTCCAGTTTCCTTGAGTGGTATGGCGCATTATCCATAACAATTACAGCACCACTCTCAATTTTAGTTAAAATTAACTTGAACCACTTTTCAATGTTGAAGGCGTCCATTTCGGAGTGTTAGTCTCCATCGCCTTTCTTTGCATCAAATATTAATGCAGCATCTGTTAAAAACCCTTCAGTCGATCCTGTGAAATAAAACGAATACAAGTCAATTATTCTGTACCCCCTATATAGTTTCACTGCTGGAAATAGTTTTCATTTATACAATAATAAAGTAGCAACAAAATTTATAACTTTAATAGTTCGCATTGCTTGTGTAAATTCATAATACAATATAATATTACTTTGTTAATAGTCAATAACAATGGGGTGTTCATTTGCTAATGGTGAGGACAGCCAACAAAATATATATTAAAAACAAATTAATGCAAGTAAATAAAGTACATACCAATATGTCCAATTATAAGCCGCCTCCCTTTTCCCGTTGGGTTCTTTAAGCCAGTGGATAGACCTTCCCGATGTGCTTCTTTTGAAGACTTAATAGTCGTATCATGCCATATTAGGCTTTTCGTGTGACCTGTTATGATAAAAGGTTTAAATACAATATTCACAAACCAAATTTATGAAATAATGTTACACTTTCCTCTTATTTAACTGTATAATTAATCATAACATTATTGAATATAGGTTTGCTTGGTGCATAAAAAAACTGTTTAGAAACTTAGAAGCACTGTACCTTCATTTAGCCAAGTCTCATCTAAATAATATATTTTTCTTCCTTCATTCCTTAGCCTTTTTATTTCATGAAGATACAGGGTGGACCAAAAGTCCGGTAACATTTCAAATGGTTATAAAAAAAAAGAGTTACGAGAGAAAATATGTTTATTTATTATAAAAGTACAAAAATCAGGGTTTTATTTTTTTAAAATAACGTCGTCCAAATGTGTCCCTTGTTTAGTTTGGCACTCCTGTAACCTAGAGCGGAAATTTTCCATCACCGCCCGACAAGTGTTTGGAGAAATGTTCTGAATTTCCTCGCGTATATTTTCTTTTAATTCTTCAATGGACTGAGGGTTGTTATTAAAAACTTTACTTTTGAGGTATCCCCAAAGGAAAAAGTCCATTGGTGACAAATCCGGGCTGCGGGGTGGCCAGTTAATGTCACCTCTTTTGGATATGACTTTTTGCCCAAAAATTTCACGAACCGCTGCCATTGAGTCGTTGGAGGTGTGACATGTGGCCCCATCTTGTTGAAACCATGTTCGTTGATTAAAACCAGAGTAGTCCTGTAATGCTGGAGCAAAAAAGTTCTGTAGCATGGCAATATATCGCTGTGTGTTGACGGTAACGGGACGGCTTCTCTGATCCTCATAAAAATACGGACCAATAATTCCACTGGCTGATAAAGCTGCCCATACAGTAACTTTGGGCGAGTGTAAGGGCTTTTGGTGCTTCAATTGCGGGTTAGCATCACTCCAGTATCTGCAATTTTGCCTGTTCACATGCCCAGTTAAGTGAAAATGTGCCTCGTCTGAGAAAAAGATGTTATTGAAGCTCGTAAATAATAATAATAATAATAATAAAATAATAATAAAACCCGCAGGGCAGCATGTGGCGAGCTGTTGGGCAGTAGCGACCCCACGGACCCTATTTCCCGGGAGAAGTCTTGTTCTTCACCTCTGGCTTGCCTTTATTGGCCGGCTGGAGTGAACACTGACGGGAACAGAGCTCCCACCTCATTCTTGCCTTTATTGGCTGGCTTGAGTGGAGATTCGCAAGAGTAAACGTGCTCGGAGGAAGGAAGTATTCCAGTAAGTGCTTGTAGGGATCTTGACCATCTTCCGGGCTCTAGGATTGTTCTGAGAGCCGTGGAATACCTCTCCACTCCTCAAGCACCTCAGGACATGTTGCCCCTTGTCGCTACGTCACTATGTGCTAGCGACCGTTTCCGGGGGCCCACTATTGAGTGTGCAAGTCACCCCCTGCCAATTTTTCCGTGTAGATAAACATTGGTCAGGCAGGGGCCATAGTCCTTTCATAGTTCTAGGTAACCAATCCACTTTAGCCACCCAAATCCATAGTCCAAAATCTTTGTTTCCATATCCTGCAATAGTCCTACACCAACCGGGGGTTGTCCTTGGGTGCACTTGCATAGAGCGTATAGGGATAATCGTCGGTTGGTGCCTCATTTCATTGAAAGCGCCTGACGGGCCTCTGCGAGTTGGCTTCGGCCCCTCGTACGCCTTCCAAAGGTCCGGGACCCCAGAGTCCCGAGATATGTAAACTTAAAAAAAAAAAAAAATAATAATAATTCTTTATTTCAGATAACCAAGATCCAAAGTGTTAGTAATTACAATAATGACTTAAGACTATTGTTAGTAAAGTGACACAAAAATATTGGTGATTCTTATTTATTGATCACCGTCCTTACCATTTTCTTAAAAACTGGAGAGGTAATATCCTCCCCTATTATTTTGAGGATGCTGTTGCTAGTTCCTCGTACTCTGCTTAATAGAGATGCAGTTTTTTTGCGAATCACCTCATGAAAACCATCGGTTCGATTCTGCACAAACATCTCTGAAGCACTACAAAAGCGAGGCCTTCGCAACATCATCCTAAAAATATTATTATACTGGACGCGCAGCGCGTCCATCGCTCTTTTGGCATACGCGACCCACAGGCTTCCCGTGTAGAAACTTTGGCAGTATGCCTTAAAAAGGGTGATTTTGACATCTACACTACATCGGGAGAACCTGCGTGCCAGCATATTACCTCGGACCGATAGCGCCCTGCGCTCCCTTTCAATGTCTACATTGTCCCTAAGGTCGGCGGTGAGAAAGTGCCCGAGGTACTTGAAAGAATTTACCTTATTTAATTTCGAGCCACTGAACATAATGTCAGGTATAATTTCAGGGCATTTACCGCCGGCCCTAAAGACCATGTATTTACATTTCATCACATTATATAACAGTCCGTGTCTAACCGCATAAACCTCACAGCGCTTCAGTAGCTCTCCTATAGACCGTACAGTAGGGCCCAACAGCACCATATCGTCTGCATAGCTTATGTTATTTACACTAACACCGCCCACCCAGCATCCGACATGCATGCTGCTGAGCTCCACTAGTAAGTCATTAACATACAGGTTGAAGAGCCGTGGGGATGTCAACCCCCCCTGTCTCACACCGCACTCCAACCTGTATGAGTTTGAGAGTGTATTGGACCATTTGACATGGTTTAATTGGTTAGCATACCAGTACTTCAGGATGTCTACCACTTCCGTCGGTACGTTCCTGTCCCTCAGCTTTCTCCAAAGCATATCATACGACACAAGGTCAAATGCTTTGGAGAGGTCAAGGAAACAGGCGTAAACCGGCGTTTTCCTATCTGTGTAATATTGAACAGTGTACTTAAGACTGAGGATGGCACTCTCTGTTGACAATCTGCGTTGGAAACCGAATTGTGAATCGCACAGGGTAATACAACTCTCCAAGTAAGTATCGAGTACACTGTCCAACACCTTCGCAGCCGTGGTCGCCAGAGATATAGGTCGGTAGTTTCCCCTGTCCGCGATGTCTCCCGTCCTGTTCTTAATTATAGGTACTACGATTGTTTTCATCATATCAGATGGTAAATATGAATGCCTAATGCACAGTGTATAAAACATGGCCAGTACCCTCGGCAGGTGACACCCCGCAAACTTAAAATGTTCAATACTGAGACCATCGTGTCCGGGAGATTTGCCTCTGCTCATGTGTATAATAGTCTCTTTTACTTTTTTGGCTGACAAACATATTTGTGACTCTTCTCCCCGACACGTGGACTCTTTCTCCGTCAAGGACACAGAAATGCCAAGCGGTGACTTTACTCTAAAATGTTCCATGAACATATTCGCGATGTCCCCTGGGTTGCTTTTTCCATCCACACTCACAGGGAGGCTAGGCTTCGCTTCCAACTTTCCTGTGGACTTCCAGAATTTAGCAAAGTTTTTTGAAGCTCTTTGTTGCGTAAACCTCGCAAGCATTTCGTTGGCAAACTGCAGTCTCTGAGTGTAGTCATATGGCCTTAATTGCTGTACAATTTGAATTTTATACGGGTGTAAATGTAAATCCTTGTGAAGAATACGATTTAAAGATGTCCTGGACACATTTAAAACACTAGACCGCTTTCGAGTAGAGGCCAGGTTGTTCTCTAACAGATGCTCGTACGCGCTCTATGTTTACGGGCTCTCTCGACGTCTTAGGTCGGCCGGATCGTGGTTGATTTAATGTTGAACCCGTCTCCTCAAACTTCTGTACCCAATTTTTAATTGCACGAGTTGATGGAGCTTGATTTTTATTTCGTATGTTGTACTGTGTACAAAATTTTCGTTGCGCTTCAGTCGCAGAATCGTTGTTGCGATAGTACTCGCGTACGCAAAACGCGCGTTGTGCTCCGCTGAACGACGCCATTGCACTGAATTCCAACTAGCCGCTCTCGCGTTAGGTAACGCCCCGCACCCCCCTATCCCCCGCAATTGGAAGCAGCCCTCGATTCAAATGTTATCGGACTTTTGGTCCACCCTGTACGTACTTTATTCTCCATAGGACGATCTCCTGTTTGTCTATGAGTGCACTTTTTCTGCTCCGTTTGATATAAGTGAACTTTAATGTTTCTTTAATTATTTTATATAGACTGCTTCTCTTAAAATCTGGCAAAGAATCGTCACTGTTTACTGCTTCCAGTATCTTATCTAAGGTGGGCAACTCATTATGAAAAAAGAAAGAATGAATTTTCCTGCGTATTCCACTGAATGTGATGTCATCAAAATCATCACGTTTCATGTTCTTCCGTTGGCGAGGGGGAGATTGCAGGCGACCTTTTATGTTGTACTTTTTGATTATATTGTAGACAGTAGCCCGAGATACGCCTGTAAATAATAAGTCAAATATATCGCACCTTTAGAATAGTACTGACGTATCTCAAAAAAACATTTTTTTGGGAAAAAAAAAATGAAATTTAGAATCTGCAAACTTCCAACTTTGAACTGATTTAATTAATTAATTTTGTATGAAAACATATCAACTATTTGATTTCTGTATTAACTTAAGTTTATCTTTTCTGAAATATGAGCAAAAAAAAAATGGTATGTTGCATATTTTTAATTAAAATTAAGGTTTTTTTAAAAAGTTTCCCATTTTAAGTCAGTATTATACTGAAACTGTCTTTTTTTAAAAGACCGTTTTCGTCTTAGGTCTCTTTTATTCTGAAATCATTGTACTGTTTTTATCCTATTTATGAAAAGTGCACTACAAGTATAAACTGAAAATATGCTATCGTGTCACATAAGGAAATAAGTCATTTTATATTTTAAAAAATCTGTGAAATTATACACTTTTTTATTTTCAAAAGACTTATATTAAGTCACTTTAGTACAGACAATAAACATAATAATCTCGTTTGTTTGAGTCGAAATCTGCAAATATAAAATTAAATATAATAAAATCAGTAGAAACAAAACAACCTTACAATTATTGTATTATCCATATAGAAATAGCTTTTTCAAAGTACAATTATCACAATCATTCGTAAATCAGTCTTCAGGCAATTAGCACAGCCAATGTTCATAATAATTAAGTTTAATTTTCTTTAACAAATACAAGAACTTGTACACAAGTTAAGAATTTCAAATCAATATTCATCGTTTAACAAAAATGTTTTAAAAAACTAAAAAAATAAAAAAAACCTTAATTAATAAAAGAGTGTGCAGTACGGCAATGCTATGCATAGGTGCATAGAATGTACTTATACCTATGTAAATAAATTGAATCATAACAAAAAAAAATTCTGCTTAACATGACTGTTAACATTTTAAATAAATCAATACTTTTTTAATACAGTGCTATTTAAAACTAAAACCTATAGCAGAAGAGCCTGTTATACTTATAAAAATAATTAAATAATGTTATTACAAAAATCAGCATAATAATGAGGTATCAGATTATGTTCAATCAAGGAACGTAAGTCAGTTTTTTTCCTCTCAGATAACACCAATCTTTGGGAGTATGCTTTGGTCATAGCAATTTCTCTTATATCACTCATCTTCTTCCTTTTGTTTCTCATGTTTACCTTGTTGAACTCATTTTGACTATAAGATGTCTTATAGTAAAATGTAAACGTATCATTTTAGTAAATTTAAGAATTTTTACGTCATTCCAAGTCACATTGGCTTTATTTTCATTTTCACTAAAGTTATAAGCCCATTTCTCTTGAAACATCCCAAAAAAAAATCATACGTTAATTCTTGAACAATCAACGGTTTTCCGTTTTTTCGCGAATTTTTTATTAAAGTGACGTATTGACAAGGTGCGTATATGGGTCCAGCCTTTTTATTCCGTTGGATTTCCTTTTCAATGAGGCTGTGGACGTTGTCCCCTTCATTTTGGGTATGACCCTTTATTAGGTACTTTTGGGTTATAGACTGGATGTTCTCAAAATGTGATACTGCGTAGGAATATAAGCAAGCTAAATATTTATTTTTGTTTTGTCCGCAGCAATTGTCGGAATAAAACGTAACGTGAATGGCCTGACCCTGATGTCTTGCATTTAAAATCTCCAAATAATTAAGAACACACGATCCGATCTCGCTAGATCCGCGTTTCCCCTGAGTTTCGTCCCAGAAAAAACTGAAGCTCCAATATCACGTTTGTGTACACTTTCTGTATTTTCCTCCAAATTATTGTCTCTTTTCTTTAGTAATTCCACGATTGTAAAGTTGAGGCAATTCAGTTTTGTTTTGTAATAGAATGAAGACTATCACCGCTAGGACATTGCATTACTGCTTGCAGGTCGAAAACTGCACAAATATGGGTTTCATCAATGTTGAGTCGATCATTATGTTTCTCTTTTCGGGATAAATCTTTTTCTTTTAAATGACGATCATATTTTTCTTTTAGTTGTAGTTTTTTTTTCTGGAGAAACAAGTTCATATTCAAAACATAGGTCGCGTCTGTCTTGGGTTGGAAAAATCCAATATTAAACTCTTTTGTGAAAATGTCATAATATAACCAATATTCACATGTAGCTTTCCCTGCGTCGCGTTGATCTTTATCAAAATCTCTCCAAAGATCCATTATTGTTTTCTCTCCACCTATACAGGGTTACTGGAAACTCGACCACTTCCTTGCAGGAGGTGATAGGGGGCCTAAAATGTGACAAATTTAACCCCACATATGTATGGCCGAAAATTAATACTTTTAGAGATATTTGAATTTTAGGTATTTTATAAATTACTCCGAATTTTCACACTAAACTTTTAATTTAAAAAAACAAATCATGTTGGTTGGGTTCATTTTTATTTTTATTTATAGCTAACATTCTAACAAAGCAAATACAGCAGTAAAATGTCTAAAAATATCAAATCATTTCAAATTACAACAGATTATTTAAAAAAATCAAGTTTTTGTATTACATTTTTAAACAAAAAAACGTACCCTAGCTGAAAAAAATAATGCAACGACTCGTACAAATAATTACAAAAACTTCTTCATTTAATCACCTATCTAAAAAGTATTATGTTGGTACAAAGAGGTATTTAACTACATGGTGAAAATAATTTTTGACGTAGGTATTAAAAGAATGCACACAACTAGATTAACAAAAATGTCAAATCTCTTATCATTTTTTTTTAAACATCTTGTTCAATGTGTTGCCCTTGATTTCGAATGCATGTTCGAATTCGCTTTCTCATTTCAGTTCTTGTCACTCTTGGTGAAAATGTTTGTTTCATCTGCTCAGCTGCATTGATAACTTTTTGTTGTAATTCGTCAACAGAATTGACTGAGTCTCATAAACTAGTTCTTTCATATGGCCCCAGACATAAAAGTCTAGGGGCGTCAGGTCTGGACTACGTGCAGGCCATGGAATTGGTCCACCTCTCCCTATCCATCTGTTTGGATACGTGTTGTCCAAATATTGTCGAACGGTGATACGGTAGTGTGCTGGACAACCATCGTGCTGGAATGTAATATTGTTGACAACTTCTTCTGGAACATCGGCCGCTGTCAGTAAATTTCCTAAATGGTTTCTTAGAAAGTCTTCGTAGTTTTCTCCATTCAAATTTTGAGGCAAGAAATATGGGCCAATCAATTTATTATTTATGGCACCCATCCATACATTTAAAGAGAATCTACGCTGTGATGCTTTTTCTTTTAACTTTTTTGGGTTCCTACCTTCTTTAGGAGCCCAGTAATGTAAATTGTGGTAGTTCGTTATTCCATCTTTGTCGAATCTAGATTCGTCCGTCCATAAAATATTTCTTAAAAAATTTAAATCTTCGGCACCGGCATTAAGCATAAATCGGCAAAATTCGAGCCGTCGCGCTGGGTCTCCCTCTTCCAGTGTGTGTACCGGCTGATAATGGTACGGATGTCGGCCTGATAAATGTACTACTGACCACACTTTCCATTGTGACATTCCAAGCTGGCGCGCTACGATGTTCGTAGAAGTGTTGGGATCAGCAATAAAACGTTCGATGATTTCTTCTTCATCATGAGCCGCATAGCTCCGTGGCCTGCCAGTATCAATTTGGTTTCTTTGAACACGTCCAGTTTCACCCAATCGTCGAAAGGTCGATCTGAAGACACTTACATACGGAAGTCGGCGATTAGGATAACGTCGTTGGTACTCTCTCCGAGCCTCCGCGGAGTTACCGTCGCAAAGTCCATAACAATAAATTATGTCGGCGTATTCACGATTAGTGAATGCAGCCATTATTGCAATAATGAGAAATGCACAGCACAATAAAAATAAAACGTTTTATTTTGTATGATAGCCAGATACAACACACTTGCCTTCACAACGTAGTCGGAACTAACTGACGACTGAGACGACTCCTTTACCCGCTGAACAGTCTGACACTTGAAACGTCACATCTGTCAACCCTCCCGCTCTTTTATTCTAGTGTTTTTTTTATTCTTTATTTATTTGGAGAGGGTTTTAATCTAGACAGATTATGCCACCCTCATCGTTACAAGTCGACTTTTTACATAACTACTCAACAAAAAAAAAAAAAATTGAAAAAATTATCTCATACTGCCTCTGCGACTAATGACAATGTTTACGAGCCTGTACAGCATCCTGGCTGCTTCCGAAGCAGGAGCAGCCAGGACGCTGTTACATACCCCAGTCTCGCACATATTATTAAATACTATTAATAAGTCTTACCCCGCCTGAATTAAGTTATTATTTTTCACTATGTAATTAACGGAGTTGTAAAAACAATACCTTTTTAGATAGGTGATTAAATGAAGAAGTTTTTGTAATTATTTGTACGAGTCGTTGCATTATTTTTTTTCAGCTAGGGTACGTTTTTTTGTTTAAAAATGTAATACAAAAACTTGATTTTTTTAAATAATCTGTTGTAATTTGAAATGATTTGATATTTTTAGACATTTTACTGCTGTATTTGCTTTGTTAGAATGTTAGCTATAAATAAAAATAAAAATGAACCCAACCAACATGATTTGTTTTTTTAAATTAAAAGTTTAGTGTGAAAATTCGGAGTAATTTATAAAATACCTAAAATTCAAATATCTCTAAAAGTATTAATTTTCGGCCATACATATGTGGGGTTAAATTTGTCACATTTTAGGCCCCCTATCACCTCCTGCAAGGAAGTGGTCGAGTTTCCAGTAACCCTGTATATTCGCGAGAAGTTGAAGACCTTAAATAATGCGATTCAATCCTTGGTATGCAATTAATGTGGTTCTTTATATCTTGTAGGATTGCTGGTTCTATCCTTTTTCTATTCTGGTTTTTACCTCGGTTATCTTTCTCTATGAAATCTTGCGCATCTGTCTTCTTTTTAACAGTTCTTATTTGCCTGTCACATATACCTAACGTGTTTATAAAAAAAGTTTTGCAAACTCTAATTTTAGTATCATTAACTGTAAAATAAAATGCATTATTAGGCTGTCTTGGTCTAGCTGCATTTGTGTATTTATATTTTGGTTTTACTTCTATCATGCAATTTCTAACAAAAGATCTCTGTAATTCTACGTTTCCTAGTGCCCAATATTTTTTAAATAATAGATTTCTATCGATCTCATTTATGTTATCAACACATTTGACTTTGGGGATTACATCGCTGACAAAAATGCTTGGCTGAATGCTTGTCCTGCTCCACAAGGACACATTAATTAATTGATTAGCATTCGGATATATTGTTGGACCTGCTGAAGATTAAGATGAGAGAAAACTTTCTTTGCATTGTTTAGATTCAATCTCTTAGTATTATATAATTGCATAGCACGTGTGAGCACTATGTAGCTACTATATTAAGCTACCTTTTACTGGGTACGTCTTTCACTGACTTGAGTGTGCCCTGGCGGTTGAGAGTATGTCATGCTCACTCAAATGTCTCGCTGATGGTGGCGTGTGTGTTGGATCATTAAGTTCCCTTCAAAATGGTTGAGCTAAATGGTGCTGATCCATGCGTCATGTTCGTGAACGGGCGCCGTCAGTTGGGACTGGTCGTCTCTTAGCTGCCATGGCTTATTTTTAATTTTAATATTTAATTTAGTTGTTTTAGTTATTATCTTTTTATTACGGACGCTTTTTAACGTGCACGTCTTTCTACATTGTTCTCACATGTATATTTTCAACTTGAACGATGTAACCAATATTTTGTAAAAATATTATGATTTAAAAGAGTGTCCGTGGAGTTTCTTGCCCGTTCTTCTCCATAGGGATCTACTACGCTTTGGAATGGGCAACTAGCTTCATCTTTCTGACTGACCGACCCATTGACAATTCAAAAGTGCCTGTAATTGGTTTATTTGAAATAAATGCTTTGAGTTTGAGTTTGAGTTTGACTCTACATTTGCTGGTACATGGATCTTTTATTGAACGAGCAGGAAATTTTTTTTTTGATTTAGTGTTAGAAACATATTCTTTCCCAGTATTTCGCAAAGTTTTTGCAACAATTTGTTTCCAATTGCTGGGATTTCGTAGACGTTTGCGGGATTTCTTTGGACCTTCCACAACAGAAGCATTAACATTTTCGGGTTCACTGTAGTATCAGATGATGAGGAACTACTCGACGCAGATACTCTGACTGCACCCCCAAGACGTGAACGAGGTCTATTTGAATACGAAGGGTCATCGTCACTCAAGTCTGCATCACTTTCGTTCGAATGAATAGGCGACTCACAATAATTTTTAGGTGGCTTTGTAGTGTTACGATATGTACCTGTAGAGGTTGAGGGTTCACCTATCTTTGTATTCGACTCAATTGTGTTACCATTATGGAGCAGGCTGCTGCGACTGGAAGAAGATGAGCTACTTGAGCTAGAAGACGAGGAACTGCTGGACGATGACTTGCTGCGAGCTCGCCTAGGCAGTTCATTTTCTAGTTGGTTCTGTCCCTGTGTACATTTCAGAATGTCCACTTCATCTGCCACAGGTTCCTAAAATGTAACATTTTAAAATTAACACTTAGTTAAAATTATGTGTAATCTCATGTGTCTACATCATGTGTGGCTCTAATGTCTTAATTATACTACGTACACTTATTTAATAAAAAAAAACATTAATTTATTTACCGTAACAATGATTTTATGTGTAGCTTCTATTGGCTGAGAATGGTATTGTTCAGTATTAACCTGAAAGCATGGATTATCAAATAAGTGAGTATGCAATTTATTTCATGGCATTAAATAATGATTTACGTAATGAGAGACCAACCCTAGGTATGTTCCTTTTGCCATCGCAAAGTTCGTGTGCATGATTTGGTAACAGCACTCTTTTTTCAGGTGTGCCTTCTATTATTGATGGACTAGATGGCCGAGAGGTATCGCTTTCATACTCATTTTGTAAACATCATAACCACTCTTAACCTTCTTAAAGGTGGGTGTACCTACCTACCGTACCTACTTAATTATAAAACTAAAAAGAAAATTATGGGAAAAATACATTAACATTTAGTTACCTGAGTCAACTTTCGTTTTCTTTGCTCAATAGAATGAGGAATGTTCTCTTTATTAATTTCATCCTGTAACGATAAAGCATAAAAACATAAACATTTCATATCCTACTAAGGGCGCATTCACACGGGATACGTCTTTGACGATTCGGTATAAAACACGATTCGCCTTGACGGATAGATGTTCACATTGAATACGGAATCGTGTTTTTTCACGATTCGTCAAAATTGTTCACATGTTGTTTCGTGATTGTGTTCAGTTGAGAGTAAACTACCAAAGACAATGGACGTGAATACTTTAATTTTGTACTGGTATTATCGTCGATCTAAAAAAAGAAAAACAAGAAGAATACACTGGGTGCATCCAATTTTAAGGCAAAGACAAAGTGTTGGGGATTTTTATACTTTGATGAGCTCGTTACGAGAAGATGATACCAAATTTTACACTTATTTTAGAATGTCTAAAGATACCTTTGACTTCCTTCTCCAAAGGTTGGATACGGATTTGAGAAAACAGGATACATTAGCCCTGAAGAAAAGTTGGCGATAACTATAAGGCAAGAAAAACTAATTATATTATTTATTATTCTTATTTATTGGTTATATTTATGATAATTTAGAACATGTTTTTAGAAATTTGATAGATCCAGATAATCACTTAATTGACTTAGAGCTGTAGATAGTGCCGGTGATGCACTTGGATCATCGCGATGGATCAGCGATGTTCCAGGTTGTAGAGGGGTGGGCGTTTCTGCAGACACTTCTGCATTTACTATCGATGAACTTTCAGGAAGAGGCCGAGTATTATTATTATTAGACGTTCCTCCCGGTGATTCTTGAGGCTTAGTATAATAACCACCACTATTATAGTTGTGATGATGTGAATTGTAATAATTTTGATGCCAATTCGAATAGTTTCGTCCAGTTTTAATACTCTGTATTAGGTTAATGACCCCAGATTGGAATTCCAGTATTTGATCATCATCAAAATGCTGAAGGGATGGCAGAACCCCCTTAAAAAAATTCATGTTACGGTCATCACTTCCAATTGTGTTTAATTGATGATCAACAAGTTTTATCATTTTATCATCCAATACGCTGCCACTATCCATTCTTTTCTTTTTTGATGATGATTCTAAGTGTTTCTCTTTCTGATTTTCTTGTTGATCTGCATTTTCTCTTTGGGCTTCATCTCTTGTATTTGGATTATTGTCATATGTTTCACCTGGCTTAATAATTGGCTTCAAAAAGCTCATCTCTTGATTATATTTGTAGGGCTTAGATTTTGTACCAGACCCAGATTTTTTTGTTTCTTTGTTTTCATCTAATGATTTCCTCCAAGTGTCTCTCAATTGTGTCCACCTTTTAATCACTGAACTTCCTGAAACAATAATTCATAAAACTGTATGAACGGTTTTATAAGAAGATTTTTATTTACATCGCATTATTCCCAATATTACAAAACAACCACAGATGAATATATATATACTAGAAAACAACTGTAATAATAAGGACACGGTTTCGAAACACGTCACGACAAGACGAGCGGTCTGTTGTCGGGCGAATATCTATTCACAAACGCCGTTCGCTGTCCGTCTGTGTATTTATGAATTATTATACATAAATAAAATATACAGGGACCTGATCTGTGGTTGTTTTGTACGGGCTACGCCCCATACGTTTTATAACGGTTTTTGCTTTCGTAAAAAGAGGATGCTTAGTAAGCTGAATTTGTATAATTGAAGAAGCGCTTGAAGAAGTTGTATTTTCATTTAGACTAATCTATCCCACTAGGCAGCCAGTCAAACATATGAAATCGTTTGGGTGCCTAGTGGGAACGCTTATTCTGAATGAAAATAAGACTTCTTCATCCCACTAATTTGGTTTTAATGAAATATTTTTTTAGGTATTTGGCGTCAGGACTTTCCTATGAAGATCTTCATTTTAGTTATCGAATTGGCAAATCAACCATTTCCACCATCGTAGTAGAAGTGACGCAAAGTATATGGAATAATTTATATGAAGAATTTATGCCACTTCCTAATAAGGAAGAAGAGTGGTTAAAGATAGCAAGTGGATTTAATGAAAAGGCCAATTTCCCTCACTGCCTTGGAGCAGTTGACGGGAAGCATATTAGGCTTCGAAAGCCGTCAAATAGTGGTTCAGTATATATGAACTACAAAGATTTCTTTTCAATAGTGTTATTAGCAGTCGTAGATTCAGATTATCGATTCGTTTACGTCAGTGTAGGTTCCTATGGAAAAGAATGCGACTCATCAATATTTAAAGAGTCAAGTTTTTGGAAAATGTTGACAGAAGGCCGTTTGAATATACCCGAACCAAGGCCTTTATTTACAGAATCAGAAGTTCAAGTTCCTTACGTAATTATTGGCGACGAGGGATTTGGTTTACACACACATTTATTAAGACCTTTTGGTGGAACGCATCTTGACAGAGGTAAACGAATATTTAATTATCGTTTAACCAGAGCGAGAAGATACGTGGAATGTGCGTTTGGCATTCTAGCAAATAAGTGGAGAATTTTACATAGACCCATAGACCTTAAACGAGAAACAGCTATTTCAGTAGTGAAAGCTTGTACTGTCCTCCACAATTTGATTATAAAAAAGGAGGGAATTGAATTAGAAAAAGAATTTAATTTTGAAAATTTACTACCCCAGGAAGTATCACCGAGTGTCGGAACTGGCAATTCAATGAGAAATGAATTTATGACCTACTTTCTATCAGAAACTGGATCAGTACCATGGCAAGACAACAAAATATAGGCAGTATAGATTTGTATTTAAAATTTTCTCAATAAAAACTTACCAAACAACTGTCGGTCCTTTTGATCCATTTCTTCAAAATCTTCTTTCAAAATTATGCATATTTCCCGCCATGCTGCTGTTTTAGCGGTTTTGTCCTTATAAATTTCCAAAAATTTATTCCATAACACTGGCCTGTCTTTGATTGCAGCAATCAAAACTTCGCGATTTATTTGTTGGTCATACAATTTTTCTTTTTCTTTTTTCGACATGATTTTATTGAAGCGCAGCGCTACACGTCTTTAACAAGTCAAAGGAATGTACTGAATTGAGCGGGCGCGCGGCGGGTGGGGCAGACAGGCGGGCGGAGCAGGCAGGCGCGCGGGGCGCGAGCGCCAATCACGATTCGAGATTTTTAACGAATCGTCATTCTAATGACCGTAGTGACCGACGTATCCGTCTACGTCTTTTTTCACGATTCGTGAAGCGTGTGAACATGGGTATATAAAAAGCATTGCTCCCGTCAAAAAAAATAACGAATCGTGAAAAAACACGATTCGTGAAAAATCACGATTCGTCTTCGTGTGAATGAGCTCTTACTGTGATACATTTCCGTAAAAACAATATCTAATAAATAGAAACAAGGAATAGGTACCTATATAAAATTACAAACCGCGTCACTAGATTTCCGCATTTGGTCCAAGGGCCAACTTACATTTTTGTTATTGCATGGTACTACGTCCACCTGAAAACGTCTAAGATAATTACGATAACTGTTCGAAAAACCACTAAATGCAATTAGTGTAATGTAAACATAAAGAAATAACCTCTTGTTGCTCATTTATTTGTAATTTCTCAAATATTAAGTCTGCTCTTCTCTTCATTTTTATTCTTATCTGAAACAAACAGGTCTACTAATTATAGTTTAAGTATTCGGTATTTAGGAAATGCAGAGTCCTAAATCTTATTAAGGAAAATAAAAACACCCATATTATATAATTATAAGGACTCATTTAATAAAATGCTCATTTATTTGTCGGCAAATTAGTGTAGTATTGACACATTTTGATGTAAAATGTATTGAAGTCCTTGGTTTTATTTTAAAAGGGGCTCGATTCTGTTTAGTCCTTGTCACTATTCTCAGTTTTAAGTACCCTTAAATGCATGATTTTATTTTTAGACCGAGAAAAAATATATTTTGGAGCCATGAATATGCTGATTCAGGGAAAAATAATAAAAAAAATCGTAAATATTTCTTTCATAGCTATTTTTATTAAAAACCATATGTTGCAGAACTACAACACCATGCACTCACTAGACAATAACTACGTACATATGAAAATATTTAAAACAATTTTTGGTCGTGGTAAGACAAAGAGCTACTCCACACTTCTCACACCTTGTTTGCGTGTATCCCTTGCATCCAGGCATTTTGCATCTGCTGCGAACACAATTACCAGGCCAGTGACCAACATTATCAGTCCTTATGTCCTTAGGAGGAATATGTTGAGCTGGTCCTCTCCTTTTCTTTGCTTGTATTTCCATTTCAACACTGTTGCTGGTACTTGGCCTTCCTCTTTTGTTGCAGAGTTCAAATGAGTTATTTACTTTGGCTAATACCTCAGCTAGTGCCAGTCTATAGTGACATAAGTTTAGAACTGATGAATTGGCTTCAGTTGTTTTTAAATCTTTATACACAAGCCAAGAATTTATTACCGTCATGTCCAATAAGTGGTAAAAGATACGAAGATACCACTTTCGGCTTCTCATTGCAATTCGGTACCTCCCAATAAAGCTATCCATTAGGTCCACTCCGCCCATATGGGCATTATATTCCTTTATTATATGTGAGCATGAAATTTTAATTCTAGTATTAATTGCCTTGCCAAATCTTTCTACTTGGCCCTCAGGTTCAGCTCCAACATACGAAGATAGAAAAGTTACAACTTTATTGTCCTTCCAAGTAACTGCTGTCAAATCAATACCGTCAAATTCAGTCATCTGCTCTTCATAAGTTCCACGAGGAACAGATTTCTTCATCATTGTTTTTTTGTCCGGCAGTTTGCAGTTCACTAGCCTGTTAGATTGGACAGTACCTAGGCTATAGATTCCTTGTTTGGCAAGATAGGTAACTAAAGGTACAGAGGTGTAAAAATTATCAAAATAAGTTATATGATTTATATGCCTTGGGACACCTCTAGCAAGCCGGACTACAACATTTCCCACTGGCCCAAAATCTGGTTCATCTGGAAGCCGTTCATTCTCTTGGCCAGTATATATTTCAAATTTATGAGCATAACCTTTCACGCTGCACATCACATATAATTTAAACCCCCACTTGTGGGGCTTATTAGGTAAATACTGCTTCATGAAGAATTAGAGAATTAATGAAACAAACGTGCATGAACTAATTAATAACGCTCGTAGTTTACTCTAAAATAGGAATATTTAGCTAACTATGGTCTAAAACATCTTTTTTACTGAGTTAATTCCTTGAAACTAACTGTGTGTGTGTGAATTGAGTGAGCACCCTAAATAAAATTAATAATATATACTAGTCATTTAGTAAAAGGTGTGAAACAATTGTAAAAACAATCTTACAATTTGTAAAAAGATAAAACATGAGATATATCAGTTAATGAATGCTCACTCAGTTCGCACATACGACCACCCTGAATCTCAGAACGTATGAAGATTTCATGTAAGATTTATGTACTACTCTTTAGTAAAACCTTTATAAAGTTGTCGTTTTAGATATCAATCGCCAAGGGCCGTATAAAAAAAAATTACAAATACTTTCATATGCTCACTCAATTCACACACTTTGAAAGGACCCGATTTCTTATGAACAAACCATAATTTCATTTTGTTATAAATCTTGTTTTATTAAAAGGTATACACGTGATTTTGTAAAATACAAAGCGAACCATAAATGTAGCCCGTTTTGTAATAGTTAATTAATATAAGTGCTCACTCAATCCACACAATTCTGAAAAGTTATAAACGTTAATATCTTTGAATTTATAAGGATTAGAAAGCTATAAATTGCGCTAGTTTTAGTAAAGAAAAGTTACTAAAGATTTGCCATTTTACATTTAGTACTCTCAGTTTACTCTAAAAGATATTCAACTGTTTGTGTTTCAATGAAAATCTGCCATACTGTAGGGTTGTCACGCAGGACATTTTTGCTGAACTAAAATTTTATTTATTTTATAATGACCTTTATCTACGAGGTCAGCAGTAGGACCTAACATGGGATGTTACAGTAAGGTCAATGATATACGAATTTGATTGAAACCATTTATTTACATAATGTAGTTTAATTAAAAAAATTACAAATTTAGATTTTTGGGTTAACAATCGTTGTCGATCAGGATGTAGCTTAAAGAGTGCAACAGAATATTTTGATCAGTACTTTCGTGGATATTAGTACAGTTGTCGTCGTAGCAAAAATATTTCTCGTTTGATAAATAATGACTCTATAATGACCAATGCCTGTTAAATCTAAAGGTGCTACGAATTCGACCGCACCAATACTTCTATACAATTTATTTTTAAGTACAATTGTACGGGGCACTTTACTTAGCGCTACTGCGTTGGTGCCATTCAAATCAAAAGAAATCACATTTGAAATGATATAATAACTAGTTGCTACTCCCTCACATGACGCACATTTTGATTCACCTTCCGACAAAGAAATAGCTGTTTCTAATAGGCTGATATCAAAAATATTAATCATATCTATATTTAAAGGTAAGAACACGTTATTTCTCTTAATTACGTTTGCTGAACACAATACATTGGTACACGTTTTTGTAAAAATTGAGCTAGTGAAATAATCCAGAAGAAAATGTTCATAGATACGAGCAACATTACAGGCGACATCGTAAGTGCTAGAATTAGTGGTTATTGGCTTTTGAACATATTTTATAATTATTTTTGCTCTTAGGCTATTTAAATCATCATCTTTGGAATTGGTGTCACTTAGACATTTTACATAATGCGGAATAGATTCATTTTCATCAAAAGTATCTATAATATTTCTAAATTTTTCGTTTTCGTTATACTCGATACCAAACAAATACATAACAGAATCAAAGGCACAGGTGTTTAATAGATTTACATATTCACCGTTGATATAAACAGATGAACATAAATTGCCATTTCGTATTTTACCGTCGTGTTTGGTTTTGATCTACTAATTTTACCTTCTCCTTTCCAGTTCTCGACATAAGAGGGTTGATCCGAAAAAATGGAATCTTCAGTAATAGAGCGCCTGTAAACCGTCTTATAAATTTTCTGCTTTTTAGGATTTAATAGTTTTACTCTTTTCATCGATTTCCGTTTAGGATTAATTTTAGTTATAATATCTTGATCTAGGGCGCATAATGCAGATTTCATTTCCCCTTCCAAATATTCCGCATATAGCTTATAGAACTCATCAATTCTATATCTTTTAAATTTTGTTTTAAATACAAGATGTTTTAAAGTTTTAAAATAACTTTCTATTCCTGAAGAGGACGGTGCTTTATTTTCAGATTCAAAAAGAAATCTCAATAAATTAGACCACAAAGGTAGTTTCATTAATATTCTTTTAAAAGTAGGAATAAATGGCGGATAGTAATAAGCATTTTTGTTAATATCTAGAGCTGGATTTAGTTTTTTAGTTTCTTCGACAATACTGTTAAACCAATCCATGAATTCTAAGCCTTCGTTATTATTTGGGTCATCAAATTCATTATTTTTATCAATGTTTTTGCTATCTGAATTTAATCCATCAAGTGTAACGTCGTGTAATAATTGATCTAACTTAGATTTTAGTGTTGGATAATCACCTATCTCACCATCATATTGACCAAGGCAAAGTTTTACAACATCGTGAATAAACTCTTTCGCCAGATTATAATTTTCGCATCGTTTTAAAAATATTATACAACGTATATAAAAATATTTGACATCTAAAGAAACATTTGTTTTAAAGCAATTTAAATTATGTAATGTCTTAATAAAATGACTTGTATCAAGTCTGATAAACGCCTGTGGTTTTTCTGAAGTACTACCCTCTAAAACTGAAAATAAATGTCTTATATAGGTTTTTGTAGTACAATATAACGCAAAAGCTTGAATACATGCAGATACCAAAGCCGATGAGTCATCAGTAATAATTTCATCGGGTGGAGTATCAACATAAGATAACCACTTTTTTAACCAAAGTGATATCGAGTTTTCTGAATGAGAATCAGTGACCATTTGGAAAATTGGTACAGATTTAAGTTTATCATCGGCTGTTAAAAGTCCTACATATAAAAATAATCTTTTCGTGGCAGTAGTACGATCTGGCAAATATATATTTTCAAAAAATGAGCCAGTCGCGTCAATGGTAATTGTCACTTTTTTGAATTTCTTTTGGTAATTATTGTAATAATGAATTTGACTATCACTCCAAAAACATAAACGAAAATCTGGGAATATATTGAAATCACGAATATTATTTATATTATTACGATATGAATTTTTAGCTATAATAAACAACGATAAAATAGGATTTGCATGTGGTAAATGTTCATGTCTTGCTTCAGACTTAATCTTTCTTAAAGCCGAAAGGGAAGGCAGAACAGGTGGAGATATACGGTCAGTATCAGTCACAAGAGCTGAAGTCAGTTCATTGTGTACTTTAATAGCAGACTTATGGCTTAGGTCTTTAGCTATTTGTTTTCTTCGGTACGGGGTAAGCTTCGATTTTTTTTTAGGATTGTGTTCAAACGTCTTATCAAAATTATATACCTTACAGATGAATTCCATGATTTTTTCAGTTCTTTTAGAACTTGATATACGAATTTCAGCTTTGCACTGGGAACATTTACCGATAAAAGAAATTAAATCACTAATTTTGTGTTTTTTAATAGTCCAAGTGCACGGTAGTTTTGTGTGAATCCATATTTTTTCCTAGATTAAACTGCTCCACTTAAACTTTGGCAGCGTTTTATAATTAAAGAAACTCAAAGTACTGCTTCTTCTCCTAGAGGCACTTATAGGCATAATTTTTTTCCAATCGTAAATATCGAGATAGAAAGAAAATGTTTGGCATTCATCATCACTCACAACAACACTGCTGTTCTCTTTTTCCGACGATGACGACTGTAATAGTGGAGTCGCACAGCCTGAATCGGATATTGGCACCTCATTTGAAATTGTTGCGTTCGAAGTTTCGTCGTTCAAAGTAAATATACGGCTTCTATGACGATTCAGTGATATGTATAATGCCATCGGGGACATTTTATTCTCAAGTTCTTCAGACATCTTAGAAAATATTGGGTCGTTATATTTAATGTTGGGAGCTTGTAAGTATTCAGCATGTTTAAGAAATATTTTTTTCTGATTTTCGAAACTTATCAGAGGTTTGCGACCTCTTCCAATTATTACTCTGTAATGCAATAGTTAATTTTTATAGTAGTAAGTATTACGAAACCGTAAAAACTGCATTGAACAAATAAAAAAAGAACAAAATATTGTTATTTATTAGCTAAATATACTTACGTTATAGTCACCAGGAAAAACAATAACATTGATAATAGGTACATTATTGCACTGTACTACGTATGCCACACAATAATAATACGATTAATGTTAAATGACAAACTTAACAAACAAACAGGATTGAATAATCCGAAACTAGGTGCATATTATTATGAGGGTAGTTTAGTAAAATTAACAAAATATGGATAAGGCTGCGTTCGCAAATACCGAGAGATTATGTTAGACTCTTGAAGCTACATTTTGATTATCGGTTGTTAAGCTTTATTTATTTATTTTTGTAGCATTACCTATCTATGCATATTTAATTATGTTAGACTCTTGAAGCTACATTTTGATTATCGGTTGTTAAGTTTTATTTATTTATTTTTGTAGCATTACCTATCTATGCATATTTATAATTGACCTAATAAAAATGATACCATATTAAAATTAGTAATATATTCAGTCCCAGCTTAGTGGGTCTGTGCACAAACAAATCGAAGCATGCCCAGATAGACACTTAGTATGAAGGAAGGACACGGTCCTGCGTGACAACCCTACAGTAGGCAGATTTTCATTGAAACACAAACAGTTGAATATCTTTTAGAGTAAACTGAGAGTACTAAATGTAAAATGGCAAATCTTTAGTAACTTTTCTTTACTAAAACTAGCGCAATTTATAGCTTTCTAATCCTTATAAATTCAAAGATATTAACGTTTATAACTTTTCAGAATTGTGTGGATTGAGTGAGCACTTATATTAATTAACTATTACAAAACGGGCTACATTTATGGTTCGCTTTGTATTTTACAAAATCACGTATATACCTTTTAATAAAACAAGATTTATAACAAAATGAAATTATGGTTTGTTCATAAGAAATCGGGTCCTTTCAAAGTGTGTGAATTGAGTGAGCATATGAAAGTATTTGTAATTTTTTTTTATACGGCCCTTGGCGATTGATATCTAAAACGACAACTTTATAAAGGTTTTACTAAAGAGTAGTACATAAATCTTACATGAAATCTTCATACGTTCTGAGATTCAGGGTGGTCGTATGTGCGAACTGAGTGAGCATTCATTAACTGATATATCTCATGTTTTATCTTTTTACAAATTGTAAGATTGTTTTTACAGTTGTTTCACACCTTTTACTAAATGACTAGTATATATTATTAATTTTATTTAGGGTGCTCACTCAATTCACACACACACAACTAACTGCCCCTGGCTAAGTCAATGCAGACTCCATGATTGTCACTATAAAATGAGTGTCGAGTTCAAAACTGCATTCTCCAGTACTTACTCGTACTTACAAATTATTTATTTTCTAAGACTAACATTTGGTTACCTACCTACCTGCTGGAAACACCACATAATATGTACAATTTGTGGTTAAATAAGTACATTGTTATCACACTAATAATTGCTTTTAATTTAATTAAGTATACCTAGGTATATACTAACTAGATTAATTTATTTATCTTCCCAGTATAATATAACATTACAGTATATTATATAACTTCCCAGTGGCGTTCTAATGGATGATAACACAGCAGTATAAAATAGTAGCAGGTACCTTCTCATAAGTACTTACTAACCTATATTTTATTTTTAGTACCTGTAAAAACGACACCTTATCTAGTCAGATAGTGGTGCCGATTCTCTTGTGAACGCACTAAACTAAAATTAGAGAATCACTATCTTTTACTAACAGGCAGCGTGAGAAAAGGACGGCTATAGCTATGAACTAAGTTGGAGATGTCAAACTAGTTCACGCCTTGCGCTTCACTGTGTTTTTTAGTCGACATGTTTTTACGTGTCGTCTAAATGTCAATGGAAAAATTAGTTCTAACTAATTTGACAGCTCTAATTTACTTCCGTCCCTTTCTTGTCATAATAGAGAGAAAAAGTTAGCAATAGCCTAAATTAAGTTTAGTTTGTGCACAACAGAATCGGCACCAGTTTCTATATATACCTAGCTCTAAAATGCCTAACTTAATTCATGTTTTCAAAAATGATCACTTAATTACCAACCTACATACCTGTTGAATGAAACGGGGAAAATAAATAAAACACTATGTTACAGTGGAATAGTTTATTGATATTCATCATTTTCATCCAAATCTCTTATAACTACGTCATCCAGAAATTCTGCTGGAGCAGATATATTGTTTTCGTACCTAGCCCATCCAAGGTACCACACTACCGTCATCACGTGAGCGCAACATCCGATATTTCGTCGACCTACCAAACAATTGCAATAATATTCAACTATCCCGTTTCTGCCAGGCACATTATTTTCTACTAAAATATAAACATAATATTGTTTTCTTGAAATGTGCCTGGACTTGATTTTTCCTCTTATTAGTGTTTTATCACCACTTGCTCTAAGATTATATTGAGAAAAGTCTTGTGTATCCCTACATACTTCTATTCGATATGATCCATGAAATCTTATATGTTCTCCATAGTATGACCTTGCTTGTCTTATTTGGTAAGTACCTAGAGCAAATAATATTAATTCACTATAACTTAATCTAGGAAACAAAAATAAATTATCTCGGTCAGCAGTAATACTCTGAAAAGCAGTTGATCTTCTATTCATGTTTAGTTGTTCAACTAATCTGGCTAAATTATTTTCAAAATTAATTCTCTCTCTAATAATGGGCATTGGTGCCGATTCTGTTGTACACCGAACTAAACTAACTAAACTATAACTAAAATTCCTTACTTTTTGCTATGAGAATCTTAGAGCTATTCTGACAAAAAAAACCTCTAAATTTAATAACAATTTTGACACAACTAAAATCGAGTTTGACAATCGTGACTCCGCGTGGTATAGTGCCTGTAGTATATAGTATATATATATACTAACGAAATCACTATGAAGTGACAGGCTTGTCATATTTTGTTCACCGACATCGCTGTCGTTACCGGGTCAAATATCTTTTAGAGCTGGAGGGGCGCAGGGAGGGGGCAGCTTCAACGTGTTTTATATGGAATGTAGGTACCTTTTTTTTTGGTACCTTTTTTTTTTGGTACCTTTTTGTTTTGGTACCTTTTTGTTTTGGTACTTTTTTTTTTTGGTGCCTACATGTTGAGTCATAGGTGTTCATGGGTTTTATAAAGGGGGGCCAAATTTTCATTATTTTTGCGATAGGACTCACCGTTTTCGAGATATATGCAAAAGAAAAGAAAAAAATACACTACTGTTTTTGCATCCGAAGTCAAGGTCTCGGTGTGAATTTTAGTTCATATCAACTAATTTTATTCCACACCTTTTTAATCGCGATTAAACATAGTCTGATTTAGTTTGACAATTAAAATTTTAGGTGAAAACCATGTGAAAACAGTCAAATTCAGAATAGCAAAATTGCCATTTTCACTAAACTAATAACTCCGTACAATCTTAGTCCTGTCAAACTAAAATATAGTTAAGTTGTGTCACTTTAGTCAATTTCAGAATGGGAAATCGTCGTTTGACAGGAATAAACTAAATTTTAGTGATTTTTAGTCTAGTTTAGTGGAATTTGTGACAAGAGAATCGGCACCATTGTTCATATTTTTTTATATGTTGTAATTGAAAAACCATTTCGAGGAAATAGCGTTACTGATCATTACGGACTAATTAATCTTGAAAAATATTTATATTTTATTGTTTTTTTTTGATAAAATACGATTGACCTTGTTTACCCTACAAATTACGTCAGCTTTGGCCGTACAATTTTGTATCGTTGCCTCAAAAAATAAAAAGTAAGTGGCAAGTATTGTCTACAATCTGTCAAGTGTCAAATTATAATATAAACATAACCTCATAAGTATAAGTTTTTACAATTATTATTCCTGCGACTTGCCTCATAATCTCATATAAATCTCATTACATTATGTCAACACTCGACAACATTTACTATATTGGAAGAGTTTTGGAATACAGGAAGCGCTTTGTTCCAACTTGCAGCAATAATAGTAATAATAGTCCAAACAAAATTTTTGTTCGTATTAGAGAAGATTTGCGAGAAAAGTGGTGTCATGATGTAGGCGTGGAATATTGCAAGGTTTATACAATGTATTGTTGCGAAGATCACTTTGGTGTAAGTATTTCAGAAACTTTAGGCAGGTTTCGCGAGTCTGCTTTAACAAAAGTATCGCTCATTGTGGTTCAGGAAAATGAACAAAATGTCGTCGCCTCGATTATTAACGTAGTCTTGCACCTTAAAAACCACTTTGCGTTAAAAGCTACCGTTTCGGTCAAAATTTCGAAAAATAAGTTGTAAATAGGTTAGGATAGGATTCGATTACGTATGACATCTATTGGCACTTTGACAGATTTGAGATGGATGACGTTGTGTTGACAGATTTAAATTTTTAATTATGTACTAGTGGGGCAACGGCACAATCTTTTGTGCCACTGATGACGTCACCTACCTTGAAAATTTAAAATATTTTAAAATTCAATAAAAAAATAACTATTGAGCCAATCATCAAAATATTCAAATTAGTTTCTCAAAATGCTCTAAATTTTCAAAAAATAAATTAAAATCTAATGGTTAAAAATTTTAGACAATCCCCATTGTCACTATTTCATTAGCATCATTTCTATCCTGAAAACGAACACCTAATCTGTTTAGTAAACTAGCAGCTATTTCAAAATTCTGCATCATGTTCGGGACTGATTTATTAAAATAGTCTTGCCTCAGGAGCTTAAAGTCCCTTTTAAAGTGTCCATTTACTGCCTCAACTACCCAACGACATATTGTTACACAGCGGCTCCGGTTGGCCTGCTGTGTTGTTAGTTGGTGTTCGCCTTCTAATAGAGATTCAGGCATGTATGGCCGGTAATTGCAACCTTCCAGCATACTTATGGAATCACGGAATCCCCTATCCAATGTGAACACATCGTTTTCTTGAAAATATAATCTAAGAGGAGCGTTTTCATAATCAAAGAGGGAAATCATTATATCGGCATCGGATGTAGTAGCCTTGTATGGACCGAAACAATCGAGGATGCAACCATCACATGCCACAAATAAAAATGGCTTTAACCCATATACGAGTATGCCCAGAACTACTTTCGGATTCCGATTTTGGTTATTTTCGGATATGCTTATATTGATAACCCCCTATTTTAGTATTTACTAGTTTTAGCGTTTATTTTTTGTGTTTAGTAGGTATTTTAGAGGTGTTCGAAAACGAAACAACGGGCAAATATCCTACATTCGCTATGGGGAATTAAAACAAATATGTTAGAATGAGTTTATTTATTATATATCCACAGGAAGTTACAGTAAAAAAAAACTATGAATGAAATGCAGAGAAACATTTAGAATGTAAATTGACTTCACATTTTTGACAGAAAGTGACTGTTAGGCTTTTGCAGTAGGCACATCGCAGTCGACTAGGCGCCCTACCGATCATGTGCTCAGCGTTATGCTTTCGTACTGATGTAGGTACAATCGTAGATACCCGTTTGCTGGGTCCCGGACGCTGCTTATCATTGCCATACTTTTGAAGTAAGGTTCGGGCAATGCTACGTCGAAATTCCAGTGTATCTATATCGTTAGAGAAATTGCGAGCTAGCAGGGTGGCATTGTTGACCGCAACGTCTACTAACCAGAAAAGCAAGGGAATATACCACTTTTTACCGAGATTTACCGATTTTTTTTTTTTTTTTTTTTACCGATTTTTTTTTTTTTTTTTTTCGATAGGTACCGATATTTGCATCTAATCGATCAACCCCTCCCATAAAACGATTGTATTGGTATACAATGTTGGGTTGTGGCACATTTATTCTTTGTTTTTGCGCAGCTGAGTATTTCCTTGCAGTTCGTATAGGCTCTACGCCGTATTCACTGGATAACAAAGTTACTACACTGTTATCATTCCAGCGTACCGCACAAATACCGCTGTTTAGATCGAGCCGACTATCATGGTAACCTCGCTGTTCCTTCTTGCATGTCTTCTCATCTTTCAAAGGACACTTCTCAGTACGATTACTACGAACTGTACCCGTCACTAATATATTTTTTTCTTTCATTGCTGTCATCAACGGTAATCGTGTGAAAAAGTTGTCGATGAAAACTGAGAATCTTGTTTCTTCGTAGACATTCTGAATCTCAGCCATCAGTTTTTGCACAACATACTGGCCTATCCCACTACTATACGTTTCATAGCGGCCTTGATATGGGTCGGCGTATAAGCAATATCCTAAGCGCAAGGCTGCAATCCACGTCTTGAAGCCAAATCAAATAGGCTTTCCTCTGATATGCTGCTTACAACCGTGTCTACCATAGTAAGGTATCATAGATTCGTCTATGCTGATGTCCTTTTCGATTACAGCATATTGCAGGAACTTCTTATTCAGTAAATCAAAAAGAGGGCGCACTTTAGCCATTTTATCATTAGGGCAAAGGTTGGTGTTATCGGCCACATGGAAATATCGAAGAATTTCTTCGAATCGGTTTCTCCGCATGGATTTCGCCACCAAGATATTATGTGTATCTTCGTTAGTTTCCCAATACATCCGACGTCGCGGCAGTGGAGAATACCCAGTCAATATCAAAATGCCAATGAAACAATAAACATCACTATCAGACAGGGTAAACCCTGGGTTTCCTTTTTGTACTGCATAAATTACAGAATGACGGACAATGTGCATGATAATTTCGTGGCTAAAAACAATTCAAAGAACTCGACTGGTTCTGATGCATCGGACAAAGTAATGACTGTTCTTGGGAATGGTGTGGTCCACCCATCATTATGTTGGGGTAAGTCTCTCTTCACCCATTTTCGGGCTGTCTTTGGCTGTGGAGGCGGCGGTGGAGGTAGAAGCAGAGGATTATCTGTAGATCGCGATGGCCGGCCCAGCTTACGGGTTGACAAAGATTGTGACTGGCTTGACGTGCTTGGGTGTGAAACTTCTTCTTCAGACTCGCTACCATCACTGATATTTATTCCACTTAGCGTCAGTTCAGCAGGTGCCAAAAGTTGACGACGTGATAAATTTTCAAAAGTTACATTTGTTTCGTCCCCAGAGTCAGAATCTGACACAATTCCATGACCTGGAGGGTCGATGTATATGTCAGCTGCTGTCACCTCATCATCCGAAGCTAAATCATTGATTAAATCAACGATTTCATTTGTAGTTAAGTGTGTGTTTCGCCTAAAACCAAAAAAACAGATTTAGTACAAGTCTCACCTGTATATTTGCCCGACGTATCGTTTTCGAAACACGAAAGTTACAAAGACAATATAGGTATTTATAAATGCATATTGAATCATTCTAAATACACGAATTAGTTTATAATTTATCCAAATTTACTATAAACCGGTGATAAGTACAAAGCTTTACTAAATTAAACAATTACTTAATTTTTTCTGGCCGACGACATGATTTTTAGCGCGACGTAAACACGACACAAATTGCATTGCTTAGTATTTGATGCAAATGTCAACGCTGCTCAAAACTCTTTGTTGCAAATAGAACCTACTTCCATAGTTCTGCAATAGATGGCGTTTTTTTACATTTTACTGCACCAATAAACGATGTATTATGCTTTTAGGAAAGTACTACCTCTTGTTTCGTTTTCGAATCAATGGGCATATATGGGTTATTAGATTTTTATACTTATGTAATGAATATGTATCCTTTTGGAAGGAGTAATTGGAACTTTTATTTATATTTATGTATGTACCGTCACAAATAATAATAGCATTTGTGAAGTTTTCATTGTATTGCCATTTGGTATTGTCAGATTATGATTTCTCTCGATATGTGATTAATACCCAGGTGCATAGGTACAAAATCTTGAACCAGGATTTCCCTGCTTTTGTTCATTAGCCTTTCTAATGTACTACGTGGTACATCCAATAATGTAGCCAAGCGAACATCTGATTCACCGGTCCTCATTTTGATTAATAATGCAGCTAATCCCAAAAGGCCATTGTGCATTCCTTGTATGCGAGGAACTTCATTAATAAGAGTGAAACAATCTTGTTTAGACCTTCCAGTCCAAAAGAAAAATATGTTATCTTCAATTTCTTGGATAGCTTCTACATTTGTGAAGTTAAGGTAAGGCTTGAAAGCATTGACAAATGAAAAAATATGTTCCACTTGTTGTAAAGTAAATGTTCTAATGCTATTACTCGAATCATAGAGATTGCTCCACTGGTTACTCAGTCTATGTTCTGTACAAACACGGCTGTGCACAGGGATATAATATTTATATGTACTGAATATTGTAGCCCTAAATGAATCTGACAAATTGTGTAGATTAATATTAGTACATTGAGGAAAAAGGCAGTGAGTAGCAGTATTTGCTGCCCGTCAATAATTTTTCATTGTCATTTCACTTGATACAACAGAAGGCACTTCAAGACTTTCATGAACTGGTTCAGCAGTGTATGGCTCAGAGTCACCTGTTTCAACTTCAACTTCTTCAGTAGTAGAAACTCCACGGGCATCATCAGCATGCTCAATACGTGTGGCAGCACGCTTGCAGCTCATCCAGCCTGCATGGCATATTCTATCAGATGATGATATCTATGAAAGAAAACATTGAATTAATATCAGGTATCGTTTGTATTATTTTTAAAGGATAAAAAGACATGTCACTACATTCAAGGTCAAAAAAACAATAATATTATGTACCTATTATTTTCATGTTAAAAGTATTATAATTATGTACCTACATCATTATTTTTTTATGGTGAAAAGTGTTACAGCATAGTAGGTCCATCACTATCAGGTATAATTATTGATATCCAGAACAAATATGATAATAAACAATATAGAAACATAAATACCTGACGTGGTGCAATTCTTGTTTGTATAACAGCATTAATCTGTCTTTGCTCTTCTGAAGGATTGTCAATAACAATAGCATGGCTCTGACGATTAAGTGTAGACCGTCCACAAATACTGCACACTTGTCTACGTCCTGGTTGAGATGACCCGGAAGCTTGAGCACCATCTGTTAATTGCTGGTTTACTGTTTTCATGAGGAGTTCATTACAACGTTCACAAATGTAATCTTCCTCAGTAATCTGAAACAGGAAACTCAATATAAACTTCTTTTGATTACAAAATATTCAATAGCTCATTACCAGGAGGTTATGTTGAAGAAATAGTTCCACATAACAATAAACAACAGGTTCAAAACTAAGATTATTGAATGTAAATAATCATTGTATAAACACATTTTTCGAACAGTTGTATGTGTTATGTTACACATTGTTTAAGAGCTTTGTGTGATTCTTATACATAATATGATTTTTAGATTAAAAATAGGTAATGAGCATAAAATACTTACGATTACTGGTGATATCCACTGGCTAAGTAATGAAATAACTCTTGTGTTCAGCTCATGAACGAGATAACGTCGAAACGTATTTATGCAGACATTGCAGTTTATGCAAAGTATACGTCGACTTGTTGCTGATGGCGGCATTGTCAACAGAACGGATTTACAACGGTATCAGGTATGGTAAGCAAAGGTCGTCAGATGAGGAAGATATCGGGGTCGAGGGGCGGTAAATAGGCTCGTAATAAGAAGAAGTACATACAAAATGGCACAGTACACAACGAGACGCGAGCGCAACAACAAAGGACTGCGCCGATGCAAATCACAGAACTGTCAAATGTCAAAAAAATCCATTTCACTTGCGCACACTCAATGAAACACTGAATGTGTTGAAGTCGCTAGGTGGTTGTGGTGAGGAGCGTAAATAAAATGCACAAGTCCGTAAAACCAGTCTATTCGATATTCACATTGACAGGAATAATACAGTGTACACAAGTTACCGTTTCGGCGCGGCGCAAACGACTGCCGGCTAAACCATATGCGCGGGGGAATATTACCATTTGCAGCGTTAGCACATTGCTGCTTGTAGTCCCTACATACCTCCCCCCTTTAAAAAAAATAACTGTTCTCCTGGTTCTCGCGGTGGTAGGCGTAGATCTGACATCTTATTACATATAAAAGAAGACAACTTTCCGGTGCTTTTAAAATCAACTGTTCCATCCACCATTTTGGGGATGTGTTTCTGTAACTTATTGAGATAAGGACTCATAAGTGCGATGTCATCACGGAGATTGTCGGTTGTATAATTTGCAGGTATTATCTCATCTGCGTTCTGTAATAAGTGATTGTGCCATATGACACCTGGTATCGGATTATTTTCTATAAAGCGGCGTCGATACCGTTCTGGAGTAAGCGGATTTGCTAACGCTTCAACTGTTCGTCTTAAAGACGAAAGCAAAATATTCTGAGCCTGTGGGATAAACCGACCTCTATCGTCGTGTTCCGTTCTTGCAACGGCTGGGATGTATGAAGGGGTTCATCGTAACTGATGATGCCGACTGCATTAATCAGTCTCTTAATGGGCTCCGGCGCTATTGTCACAGTTTGTGCGACGTTTAATAAGTCTGCATTGACTTGATAATTGTACACTAGATCAGTGTCTCGGGCTGGCAGTGGATACGAGGCTTTTAAACTTTGAAGCTTTGCTTCAAGAACCGCTAAGTACACACGATATTGTGCGTACACACTTGGTACCAATATCTCATGGTACGAGACAGCAATGAAATTCAGGTGGCATAAACCAAAACCAATTGCACGTGTTGAGATGGATAACGTAATGGCTTTTAGGTTGTGGTTTTCTCCTATCTTGGCAAGTAGGTCATCACCTGATTTTGCACCGGGATGCAGCGTCGATTTAATCATGGCGTCGATGCCAATGGTGGTCTTCGCACCTTCTATTCTTCTCTTCTGTTCGACTCTTGCCGTCTGGAATCCCTGCCGTGAACGCGTCTGTCCTCGTCCTCTTCGTGGTGGACGTGACGCTCCTCGATTTGGTGGAAACAAGTTTCCATATCCTTCGTAGACATTGTAGCGCTGGCGATTACCGCCGGTAAGATTAATATCATCGTAATTCATAGTTATGAATGACGATTTCTCGGGACTGGAATCAGCACCCCTAAAAATCGCATAAGACTGTTAAAAAGGTCACTCTCGAATTGCCTACCCTGATCAGTAGTTATCCTGTTTGGGCACCCAAACCTGCATATCCAATGCTCGTAGATAACTTTGGAGACCGTGTCAGCTGTAATGTCTGTAACTGGTATTGCTTCAGGCCAACGCGTAAAACGATCTATAATAGTTATACAATAGCGGTGCCCGTACTGTGACGTGCCCGTACTACTTGTTTCCCTAACTCAATCGCTAATGAAATTTGAGTTTTAAGTTTCAATTTCCTATTTCAGAAACATACGAATGCGAAGAGAAGAGCACCGGGTGGTGGTGTGCCGGAAGGCGAGGATCGAGCGTCGCCTGTGGGAGGTGCAGTGGCGATGCTCTAAATGTCACATCCCAACGCTGCAACTCCCGCGCGCCCGGCCACTGCGTCCTTCGCCCCCCAAGGACATCCCGGTGCCTTCGTCAGCATGGCGGCATCATCGATGTGATAAGCGTTGGCGGGGTTATGACTAAAAAAGGTACCATACTTTTAGTCACAACCCCGCCAAAATAAAACCAATGAACTTTAATCAAAATGTTGTTTTATTTAAGTACCTAGTATAGTACCTACCTATTACTTTTGATTTGAAAACTAGGTAATTGAACGACTGCTGGATACGAGAATGAAGATGTGGAGTGAATGAAAAAATGAAAGATGTAAAGTTACAAAGTAAACATTACGTTTATTATTTCGTTTTTTTACCCACGCCCTTTCCTTTTGGCGTGGGGTACTGGGCTGCTAGGCTGCTGGGCTTGCGGCGACTCCTGCCGAATGCACTGCCTCTTGGCAGGCCTATTGTCCTTTATAATGGCGGTGCATTTGGCAGCGTGTAGCAAGCCCAACATGCTCGTCCCGCTGCCCCCGATGTCCGCGTCTGCCGGAGGCAATGCCTCCGTCGCGACTCAGTCACTGGGCATTGTATCTTCGTCGTCCCTGACAATAAAAGTTATAATAAGAAGAAATGATGTACCTATTCTTAATTTGGTTCGATAATTATCTATGACAATAATAACTTCAAAGAAAACTACTCAAATACACATATTACAGCTACACTCCTACCAACTTATCTGTGAAATGGCGAAAATTTGAACTACGGCCGTCATGTTGAAATATCATTCGATTGTGCCGACGCATGTCATTCGTTTGTGTCGACGCAATCGACGCATCGACGGTGCCGCCTCTTTCAGTTCACAGATAAGTTGGTAGGACTGTAAACCTTTGTATTTGTAGTTATAAATAAAAATTATGAATACTTACAGATATTCTTCCATAGCTTTTTATCTTTACTGTTGCAAATGACAACATATGTACTTACTTAATATTTTTTTAGTTTATGGCCATTCAATATCAGGCTATAGTCATCGGACCGCACTGCCTAGTTTTACGCGATTTGTTTTATTTGAAAATAATATTCTGAGTTTCTATTGTAGTTATATCTCAAAAACGTAATTAATATAATATTATATTTTTAAATATTATATTGCGACGTCAAACGTAGAACCAACAATTATGTGGTATGGATCGAATCTAATGTTTATTGGCACAAGGCCTCTGTAGCTATGGCAAAAATCTAAAAGAAACAGTCCTGACACCCGAGGTACACACCTTTTTTTTTTTTTTTTTTTTTTTTTTTTTTTTTTTTTTTTTTGTTGCCGGGGTGGAAAATCCTCATGGATGTCCCCCGCCCTGGGGTGAGCGGAGGGGTCTGTCAGACTCTTACTGACTAAAAACCACCCCGGTGTTTCCTTCCCACACCTGGACCGGGGATCATGGGAACTTGGGCGCCTTCTACGATCCCCGGCTAGTGCCGGCCCGCATTTGCGGGCCTCCTCAGGCCTGCGAGGGGAGTGAGGTGCAAGACTCCCCCCCGCAACGTCCAATAGGGGCGCGCGTGGAACTACGCGCCGCCGCCTCGGGTCCAGCTGGATGGGGGCCGGCGGACGTCCCCGAGTCCACCGTCCCTCCGGACCTGTTTACGGGGGCTGGAAGAGGGCGTTGTCCGCCCTCCGCCGACGCCCGGGCCGCCTTCTGCGGGTCGGGAGAGTCGTCTCGATCTCCCTCTCCCTTTCCGCAGCCTCCTTCCGCGAAATGACGGTTTCACAGAAGGAGATCACTGCATCCCACGACTCGGCGCTCCCGACCATCGAACGAGCGACGGCCGGCAGCGACAGGTCGGCTCCGACCTCTGCCACGAGGGCACGGCGCGGCCCCTCCCATGCGGCACACTCTGCCACTGTATGCCACGCCGTGTCCTCCCGACAGTGGACGCAGTGATGGCACCGAGCGTCCGGCTCCCTGTTTATGCGACACAGGTACTTCCCGAAGCAACCATGCCCCGAGAGCACCTGGGTCGCTCGAAACGACAGGGAGCCGTGCCTCCTTCCGACCCATTCGCCGAGCACAGGTCGGATCGCCTCGACGGTGGCGAGGCCGGCAGTAGGGCGCAGAAGCCTGTCCCGCCATTCCGTCACCAGTGAGTATGAACTAGATAGGTACTAGACTCCATTGTACTACAGTACTTACTACAAAGAAGGATCCTACTTATCTTGGTTGAGGTGTGTACCAAGATAAGTAGGATCCTTCTTTGTAGTAAGTACTGTAGTACAATGGAGTCTAGTACCTATCTAGTTCATACTCACCAGCCTTACCTGTTGAAAGTGTTCACTTTGCAGTGTGTGTGATGGAAATTAGATACAAAGGGTAATAAAATAAAAAACTTGAGGAAAAGTTCATAGCTTATTGGGGGAGCCCTGATGAGTCGTTATGATGAGAACGATCACCAGGGCTCCCCATAATCAACACGCTCTTGGAGCCATATGAGCCACACGCTGCGATCCGGTGGAGCCGGTGGACGTGCTGCTGGTGCAGGCCGGGTTCCATTCCTGCAAAAAAGAAAATTATGATTAGTAAATAAAAAAAAAATCAGAATATAAACCTACATTTGGTAGGTTTGGTAGGCTAAGAGATTAGGGTTTGTCCGTGGATGCCTCCACGGACAAGCCTCAGAAAGCCGTTGGACCCGGCTGACATTTGTAAATCTTTGACAGTTGATACGGGTCTTGAGAAGCCAAATAGTCTTACCAATGGGTATTGTGTTACCCAGTAACTGGGTTGTGGATGTCAGATAGGCAGTCGCTCTATGTAAAATACTGGTACCTATTCAGCTGCATCCGATTACACTGGAAGTTGACCCCAACATAGTCGGGATAAGGCTAGGCAGATGATGATTTGATAGGTTGATAGATCATGTATGTGCAGTTGAGCAAGTAAGTACTCACGTCATGTCCATGTACACCCCATCTTCCGGCCTGAACAACAGCAGCGGGTGCAAGTGCTGCTCCAACCACCACATGCGCTCTGACACGTCGGCGATTGGCAGCAACGCTTGCCTCGTCTGTCGAAATAAAAATAAAATCAAATTAATTAATGTGAAATGAAATGAAATGAAATCATATTTCATTATAATCATAACATTAGAAATTCTATTGTGTCTCATTACATTCAAAGTGACAGTTAAGATCTTATTTTACCTTGATAATTCGCGAAATCACCAGAAGGGCCTCTGACAAATTACGGGATAGTTATTTTTTGACAAAAGTGGCACTAAACAATCAATAATACAATACCTCGTCCACCGCCTCCACCACGTATCGCAGCGCGCTCGCCGCGTCGCGGACCTGGTGCTGGTCATCCACCGGTTCATAAATGGTGCTGAAATGAAAAAACATTTAAAATAATAATAGATTTACTCAATACAATATTGCTTACATGAAAATATTCATTCATATATTATGTTGATACTTACTCATCGGTGGATGTTACTGCTGTATCAGCACCAGGCCCACAGCAGAAGACGCGGCGTACGGCTCGGCCCCAAGAGCTCATTTTTTTTGATCAAGAAAATAATTATGATATTACAATAATACTGTCTCTTCTGCTAGATGCGGAGAAATGGCAGAGTCTCGAGTGTGTGAACGAGTGAATGAATTGGAATGAATGACAATAGAACATAATGTTACCATTTTTTTTTTAACTGTACATAATATTATTCTGCCTAACGGCAGATTAATTTTCTTTCTTATTCGCGTACATTTTATTCTTATTTGGACCCATTTTTGCAAACAAGAACCAACCCACAGCAGATTACTTTCGAGAAAATAAAACTTTTGAAAACAGAGTGTGCAAAATGCATACTTAGTATATTAATGAATGAATACTTGTTGAACTTATGTGGGATACTGTAGGCTATCTAGGAATATCAGATTTATACATTTTATGAAGTTATAGTATAAAGTAAATCGTTAAAAACCCGGTTGGTTCTTTCTAGCAAAAACATATTTTGTTGCTTAGTTCCTTCTTGCAAAATGGACGTAAGATTTCATTGCTGTGATATTTCTAAAAATAAAAGTAATTCCTTATAAAATATACTTTTTAATGCCATTTATAAGTTATTGAATCATTTTCAATACAAGTATTACAGAACAATGGAAGCAAGAACCCTTAAAACTAAACATCAGTATTATTATCATCGCCTTCTACCTCAAAATCGATGGGCCCGGTAAAGCCATCGATATCGTCTTCTATGTTTGTACTTGTCAAGGTTTTGTAGAAATCTTTTGCGTCGTTTGGTATAAGATGCAGAATACGTTTTATATCTGACAGCTTAGCCTCAGATATGGCTTTGCCTGTAGGCCAAAGTAAGTCCATATCACTTTTGGTTATCACGGTCCTGCTTCTGATATTTTTCTTTATATTAACTTCCTTCAACTCATCGTCCAGATTGTTTCTCATAAAAATAGAGTACATTTCTTCTTTTTTAAGCACTATTTCTTTGGTATCCAGCCAACTTATTTTAGATCCATCTACTGCCTTCTTTCTGTTTGTGATTTTTGTCTCTAAATTGCGTGACGACAAAAAGTCTTCTTTGGTAAGCCTGTGTACAATCATTGGTTTAATTTTACGACAGTTTTTCATAATTTCTATATAATCATCTGGGGTGTACAATCGTTGCTGATGCTTAAGAGAGCACTATCCGGCCAAAATCCGTATCATTTGGTAAAAAACTGTGGCCAGATTCTAAAAATCGATGATGTATTTCTTTTAGAGTGGGATGATCATTCAATAATGCTTTCAACATTAGGGTCAGTTTAATGTTTCTATTTTGACCCCCACATGAGTCACTCCAGAGGAATAAACTCTCAACACCATCTTTTAATCTTTCTGTGATATGTTTTATTAAACACGAACCGACTTCCTGCGACCCTCTGCCTGCCTCCCCTTCCACCCACACATTACAATGTGCCTGGTCATTACTGCCCGTATGGATACCCAGATTATATACCCATAGCTGTCTTTTATAAAAAACAATATTTGTTGGTATCCTCGGAAGAGGCAACGTCTTTTGAAGATCAAAAGTAATAGTTTCTATAGTTGGGTGATCTTTTGCCAGTTTCATATCTTTTTTGAGTTCTTGTTGCAAAAGTTTAGCTTTGTCGATATGCTTTTTGTGGTCTTCTTCGATTTTCCTTTTTTCTTCTTCCGATGCCTGATTTTTTTTTACTTTCATAGAAGTCACATCTGTTGCATGTGTCCTTTTTAAGGGGTTTGGTACGCAAGTTAAATTTTGTGACGAACACATGTCTTACTTTAGAGTAAGAAAGAACTTTTTGACCAGCTGATTTAGCTTCTTCACTATACAGATTATATATTTTGGGTAAAGTCATGTCCGATGTGAGAAACTTTGCGTCGTTACTTTTGGCTCGGCGATAATGTGATATATAAGTTGGTAATTTCCTAATTATGTTTTCCAGAAACAATTCACTGTCTGTTGAAGCCACATTTTGACCGGCTTGTAGTCCTCGCATATCTGTCAGGCTATTATTCCGCATTTTACAAAGAGCTGTGTTTATTCTTTTAGATGACGTTTGAAGTGTATTCAAGAACATTTGTTTGCAGACTAGGATATTTTTCAAATAATATTCCCGAGTATATGTTTTGTTGTTTCTTTTTAAATTATTTCGCCCAGTCGTGACGTATGCTCGTTTCTTAGGTTTTTCCTTAATGGAAGCTATCAAATACATATTTTGGCCAACATATGAACCAAACGAATAGAACTTATTAAATTCTTCTAGTTTTTGTTCAGATGATACATTTTCTTGACATTGTTTTGGACAATTACAGCTATAGTCAATAAATACCTTACTGTCGACTACCTGCTTCTTAGTGTTCACATAGCTTAGATTATTATATTTTTTCTTCTTTCTGTCTTCTCTTAAGTCTTCCACCATATAATCTTTTTCTACCCCTTTTTGGTCTTCCTTGGAATGATGCTTCAGTTTCAATATCTTCTTGCAAAATTAGACTGGTTGGGTTATGGTTTGATGTATTAGTTTCATCCCGTATTTCTATCGCAGTTTGAGGGCCTTCTTCTATTGTCGCTAGCAATGATATGGATTTTTCAGAGCTTTTATCACTAGATATTCCGTTTTCATCATGACAAACGAAGTCTGGGTCCTGTACGGAGTCATCACTATTCATGATGTTTGTTATGTCCGAAGAAATTGGTGAACCTAGTGCAGCGTTTTCATTGCTATTAATGTTGAATTCTTCATTGTCAAGGGAATCAGCTAGAATATTAAATAATTCTGTTGTCTCTGGCGACATTGGTTGCAATGGTGAAGATGATATTTGACTGTTTGGGATGTTTTCTTTTGTTGAACAATGTGGTTTCGGAGACATAAGCATTTGTATATTCGGTGGTCGAGGAGTTAGGGGGGAATAAGCTGGAGGTTCTATGCTCCTTTCACCAGGTACATTCGGTGGTCGGGGAGTTAGGGGGGAATAAGCGGGAGGTTCTATGCTCCTTTCACCAGGTACATTCGGTGGTCGAGGAGTTAGGGGGGAATAAGCGGGAGGTTCTGTGCTCCTTTCACCAGATTTCTCATCATCAATATTAATTGTCGAAACAATTAAAAGCGGCTCGGCATCAGCAACGGGCAAAGCTGCAGAAGAAACAAAAATGTTATCTTCTGACCGTATTCAGTACACATCATTCTGAGCCCCCTACATAGATTTTTGTTATCGGTTATTAAAAAAAAAACAGCTGTTATTGAAATATTGAACAATTATTGAAATTATATAAGCTTTCAATAGGTAGAATTAATTTAGTTTCATAGACTGATCCAATCTGTATAACCGTTAGTCAGAGTTTAGAAAGTACTTACCTTTATTCACCTTCGTGGGACTGCTTTCTGGAGTTGCTTCTATAACATCTGCAATATAATCAAATAAATGATGTTGTGTAATGTAATCTGCATATTAAGGTAACTAAGTAGGTTTTGTGCTTGTTTACATGTATTTACATAGGGACGAACCTAAATAATATGGAGCGTGTACCTACTGAAGTCATTAGTGTGTATTGTGTTGACTTGCCCTGGTTGACAGGCCGCGAGGCATAAGATCAAAAATATGTAGGTACCTACCAAAATCAACCCAAGACAGAAATTAGGTTTGACAAAATTAAACCACAGATAGGAACCTACATACATACATGGGGAACTTTAAAAATTATATGGGTAGAAGTTCATCATACCATTCTGTCTTATTTTACCATAATCATGTTAGTTTGAATTTAAAATCTACTACTTTTTGAGGATATAAAACAAAATAAAAGTTTAGGAACAGGTTAATTTTATTATCACTTACCATTACTGTCACTATCTTCTTCATCTGGACTTTGTAACAAGCAGGCACTAAGTAGGGCCTTTGTTCTAGCACTAGCATTTTTTCTAAACATTTTAAATATCGAACGAACATTTAACAAAATTAAGACGCAGTCGCAAGTCGGAAACAGAAATACTGTATCATGTTAGTGTTGCCAGTGTTCTTTTTAGTGTGTCCAATACAAAAAAAAAAACAAACGCTTAAATATTATTCAGTAGCGAATTGTACGTACGTATTTTATGTATATTTATTATGTACGCGAGAAAAAGAAATATTATAAAAAAAAAATCACATTTTGTTATTTTATATTAACGGTACCAGCGATAAGAATAGATCTTTTATTTTTGATTAAAATGCTGAATTTTAACACCATTAAGAACTATGGTACATGGTTCCTTCAAGACTAACATAATTTGCATTTTGCAAACAAGAACCAAACTCTCATGGTTCTATCACACTAATATTATAAAGGCGAAAGTTTGTGAGTGTGTGTGTGTGTGTGTGTGTGTGTGTGTGTGTGTGTGTATGTTTGTTACTTCTTCACGCTCAAACGGCTGGACCGATTTGGATGAAATTCGGTATGTAGACAGCTTATAACCTGGATTAACACATAGGCTACTTTTTATCCCGGAAAAATGTAGTGCTCCCGTGGGATGAGCAAGAAATTCAAATATATTTGCTACTCTTTCAAACTCAAACGCCTCGATCGATTTTGACAAAATTTGGTGTGGAAGTAGCTGACACTCCTGATAAACAGATAGGCTACTTTTTATCCCGAAAAAATAGAGAAAGAAAGAAAAAGTATTTATTGTGACTAGCACAGGAAGATCACCAACCAACCAAAAATCACTAATAAAAGTTTGAAAACGAAAAAAACAAAAATAAATAATCACACTATCACATCACACTTCACACTAATATTATAAAGGCGAAAGTTTGTGAGTGTGTGTGTGTGTGTGTATGTTTGTTACTTCTTCACGCTCAAACGGCTTTACCGATTTGGATGAAATTCGGTATGTACACAGATTATAACCAGGATTAACACATAGGCTACTTTTTATCCCGGAAAAATGTAGTGCTCCCGTGGGATGAGCAAGCAATTCAAATACATTTGCTACTCTTTCAAACTGAAACGCCTCGACCGATTTTAATGAAATTTGGTGTGGAAGTAGCTGACACTCTGGATAAACAGATAGGCTACTTTTTATCCCGAAAAAATAGAGAAAGAAAGAAAACGTATTTATTGTGACTAGCACAGGAAGATCACTAACCAAACAAAAATCACAATAATAAAAGTTTGAAAACAAAGAAACAAAAATAAATAATTATACTATCACACTATCACACTAATATTATAAAGGCGAAAGTTTGTGTGTGTGTGTGTGTGTATATGTTTGTTACTTCTTCACGCTCAAACGGCTGGATCGATTTGGATGAAATTCGGTATGTAGACAGCTTACACCCTGGATTAACACATAGGCTATTTTTTATACTGAAAAAATAGAGTAAGAAAGAAACAAAGAAAAAGTATTTATTGTGACTAGCACAGGAAGATCACCAACTAAACTAAAATCGCAATAATAAAAGTTTGAAAACAAAAAAACAAAAATAAATAATCACACCATCACACTTAATATAATATTATAAAGGCGATTGTTTGTGAGTGGTTGTGTATGTGTGAGTGTGTGTGTGTGTATGTTTGTTACTTCTTCACGCTCAAACGGCTGGACCGATTTGGATGAAATCCGGTATGTAGACAGCTTATACCCTGGATTAACACATAGGCTACTTTTTATCCCGAAAAGAATGTAGTGCCCCCGTGGGATGAGCAAGGAATTCAAATATATTTGTTACTCCTTCAAACTCTCCAAACGGCTCGACCGATTTTGATAAAATTTGATGTGGAAGTAGCAGACATCCTGTATACACATAGCACACATAGGCTACTTTACATCCTGAAAAAATGTAGTGTTCCCGTGGGATGAGCAATTTTTTTGTGAATACTTTTCTCACCGATTAAATAATACACGTTTTAGTGTATCTCATAAACCGCGGGTAACACCGCGGGGCGCAGCTAGTGTTATTATAAACGTCAGAAAAGAGAAAGCGAAGTGATGCGGATTTTCTCGTACTGACTCCTTCACCCTCTCAATATTGTCTGTGGTCCTAGACGTTCTCGGACGACCTTTTGCTGGGGGTTTAAACGTGGAACCGGTGTCTTCAAAACGCTTTACCCATATTTTAATTAAATTTGCACTCGGAGCTTCATTAATGTGTTTTAATCCATATTCAGAACAATACAGTCGCCTTGTAGAGATGTATGAATGACCGTTCTCGTAAAACGTGCGAACACAAAAAGCGCGATGCTTCCCGTCGAAGTGATTCATGACTACTAAAACTCCACGAGTGTCACTATCCAACCACGCTAGGCTCTCTTGGAAACTTGAAACATATTTGTAACGTAGTTTTAGTACTCTGAAAGTAAAAAGTGTATCAGTTATATCACCAATGGAAAGGTTGGCAATAGCAGTGAGGTAAGTAAGTAAAATGTTTTTCTTAATATAACATAATAATTTTTATTTAGTCAGTCATTGAGAACTTCAACAATTTGGTAAGTACGTACAGCCAAGAGCACGCCTTAGGTTAGGTTTAATCACAGTCCTTGCAATTATCATAAGTAATTAACTATAACAACAACGTTTTACTAAATCAAAACCACAGGCACTTATCATAATTAACATTTTTTTTTGTATACTATTACCTATTTTAATGAGAACTTCAACAATTTGGTAAATACGTACAGCCAAAAGGACGCTTTAGGTACTAAATCAAAATCACAGTCCTTGCAATTATCATAATTAACAATATAATAAGGCTACTTCCGATCTAAATTAAATATCTTACTTGAAATCTATACATATAATACAACATTAAAACCAGCGTGTCTGTACATTGAAGATATTTGCGTAAAACTAATTGGGAATGGTTTAAAAATAGTAATATATTACAAATCGACGGTTTATTAAATTTTTGTCTGTCAGTTTGTTTGTTTATCTGTTTGTACACGCTAATCTCCAAAACTACTGAACGGATTTGAATAAAACTTTTTTGTTATATTGCTACTAAGCCAAGGTAACATATAGGCTTTAATTTATTTTGAAGACTTGAATGCCTGATGTGGAACATAAGTAGACCAGCTAAACAATGCGAGGTATTGAAATGGTGCCTTGGCAAAAGTTGTTTAGCGTGATGGGTATTTTCTGTTCTCGTCTAGAAATCAAAGGTCTGGAGAACTTGAAGTGGAACTCTAGGAGACCAACTAAAGTCCACGCATACGAAGTTGCCAGTATTTCCCAGTGGTCAGATTGATGGTCAGACTAGTCTTTCCAATGGGATTTTTTTTCCCGTTGGTCAGATTTATTTGATAGCTGGGAAAACAACAGAAAAAAAGTACAATGAAAGTAAACACTGTTTTGAATTTTAATAGGTCTAGGTTTTAATCTTTGTAACTAACCTTTATACTAATGGAGAATTGAATGTTGGTCATTTTTAGAACGCCTATAACATTGCTATTATCTTAGGCGTTAGAAAGAAGAAGAAAGAAAAGAAAGAAAGAAAATACGTTTATTTGCGGTAAACATGACGCAAAGGACAACAAAATAAAATAGACAAAGTAAAAAGCAAGCGTTCTAAAAAATTACCTCAATCGTCCTCTGTTGAAGTACTGCGCCGAGGCTGTAGTCTGAGGCGACTGTCATGATGGCGAGGGCACGGCCGGGTACTGGGTGCGTTAGTTCAGTTGCTTCTAAAATGCTTTGACGGCACTTTTCAAAAGCTAACTCTGCTGCCGGGTTCCACTCGATGGGTGTTTTGTCGTTGCGCTTCCGATTGTGTAGAAACTTGTTGAGTTCTGATTGTAAGTCGGCTTGACGGGGTAAGCAGCTACGATAAAAATTGAGCATGCCTAGGAAGCGTCGTAACTCGGCGACAGTGCTCGGTTTCGGGTACTTAGATATTACGTCTGTTCGCTCTTCTGTGGGTTTGATACCGTTTGTTGACACCTCGTAGCCAAGAAAGTTTTATCTTTTCCTTGCCAAACTCACACTTTTCTACCTTTAGCATGACGCCGTACTCTTTGAGACGTTCTAGCACTTGACGTAGGAGTTGTTTATGTTCTTCCTCGCTCTGCGAGTATAATAAGATATCGTCAATGTAACAGAAGCAGTTATCTACACCCCGTAGAACTTGGTGCATAAATCTTTGGAACGTTTGGCTGGCGTTCCGTAATCCGAAGGTCATGCATTTAAATTCAAACAGCCCAAATGGTGTAGTAATAGCTGTTTTCTGAGCGTCTTCTTCATTTATCGGTATCCAGTAGTATGCCATTTTGAGATCTAGTTTTGAAAATATCTTCATGTTTCGCAGCTGGTAAGTGAAGTCCTGTATGCGGGGTATCGGGTATCGGTCGGGTTGAGTGACTGCGTTTAACCTACGATAGTCAGCGCAAACCCGTAGTCCACGGAGGACTACGGGTTTGCGGTGACCTTCTTTTTCACTACATGTAGTGGACTTGCCCATGGGCTCTTAGAAGGTCTGCAGATGCCCATCTCCAGCATGTGATCGAACTCTTGTTTGGCAGCCTTGTATTTATCGGGTGGCAGCGGGCGGGGTCGGGCGAAGAGCGGGGGGCTTGTTGTTTCTATATGGTGAACGACGTCGTGTTTTGCTGGTTCTATCAGGGACATTGGCCGCAGAACCTCTGGATATTGCTTCAATATTTCGTAGTATGTTTGGTCGGTGCTAATGACGTGTACTGTTTCTTCGCCGGTCGTTATTTCAAGCGCATCGATCGATAAGTCCGTCACATTATCTATGAGTTTCTTCCTGTGGAGATCTACTACTAATTTGAAGGGACGCAGAAAGTCGGCTCCCAGGATTGAAGTTTTCACATCTGCCACGATGAACTGCCACAGAAAATTACGATGTAGACCAAGATTCAATCTGAGCGTCTTTTCACCATAGGTATTTATGGGCGTATTGTTTGCCGCATATAATCTGTACGCGCTGGCGGTCTTGATTTTTCTTTTGCTTGTGGCGGCTAACACCGAAATATCGGCGCCTGTGTCCACAAGAAATCTCTCTCTGGTATCACGGTCGAAGACACAAAGGCGGTTGGTAGTACACGGGACACCGACGTCCGCCACCGTCGATGTCGGAGCTAGTTTAACGATGGCTGAGTCTTGTTACGTCTACAACACGGTGATTCGCAGCGCTTTGCCTTGTCACCGTAGCGATAATGGTATCTGCACTCCCACGTTGGATCGCCGGGTCTGGTTGTTGACTTGTTCCCCTGCCGCGACCGTGACTGAGAACGCGACCGGGAACGGAACGGGCGTTTGTAACGATGAGCTGTGCGTCCACGTAATTCGGCGACTTCTAGACATAGTTTCTCCATTTGCTTCGACAAGACATCTAATTGTGCGGACATCACGGGCTCTCGACATGTGGACACTGCGGCGACCGTCGATGTTGAGGGTTCTGCATATTCTGCCATCTTGTCAGCCATCGCGGCGAGTGTGTCAAGTGACGATTCTGAGTTGATCGACAACACGACGCGCATTTGTGTGGGTAGGTGGTTGAGCCACTCGATCTTCAATCCTTCGTCCGTGATCATGCCGCTGCCGAGTTCTCTCATCTTGCGTAGCAACTGTGTAGGTTTCTGGTCACCCAGCTCCAGGCCGCTGATGAGCTTTTGAAAGTTTTTCACATCCGATTTGTCATATACCGTCAGCAGTCGATTCTTCACGGCTCCGTATTTGTCCGTGGCTGGCGGATTGTATAAGATATCCGTGATATGTTGTAGATCGGTGGTTTGTAGCTGCTGCAACACATATCGGTACTTTTGATCATCCGATGTCTTCAAAGGATCCACGACGGCTTCAAATTGTATAAACCAGGCTCGTGGTATCTCTCTCCAAAACGGCAACAGTCTTGATTGGATGGAGACTGCAGCCAGGTCGACTTCGGGTCTCAACATCTTGCTTTCGCTTGGGTTCTCTTGTGACATCTTCAAATTAGGTTGTCGGTTCAGTTGTCGGGGTCACCAGTTGTTGGGGTCTCCGGGATAGCAAATTAAACACGTATGTTGCAGGGAATAATTGCCGTTTAATTCGTAAAATACACGTCCTTATATTCTATTTTGAAACATACAATTTGCGCTAGGCGCACTATATTAAAATATTTAACTGACCAATAGGAGACGTTGACTTCACAAAACTTAAAACATAGAAATCCACTAAGAGTGGGCACCCATCTCACTCTCGCGCGTGCGCGACGTATAGCGCCGTCTGTACGCACACTATAAATATTTCCGGCGCTGGCGCATCGCGTCAGTACGTATTTGTTTCCGAGGCTGGCATGACGTCTGTTCGTGCGGCGAATGTTTTACTGTGGCGCAGACGTATGTGGATACGCGAGTCCCACAATTATAATAACAATACTGTAAATTAATAAGTAATAATTAATATGATATTAATAATGTTTCTCATGATTTTACATTGCAATTTCTATGTACCAAGTTATTTCTAAATAACTTGTAACAATAGTCATGACCTGTGATTGGCAGAAATAAATCATGACCCTTGATTGGTTGAAACTAATATCGTAACAGATCTTACTTCTAGATTATAAATAAACAATAACTGTATTCCTAAATGATCCCTTAATGTTTTAAAACAGTCTCACAATATATGATTTGTTAATTAATACCTATTTTAGAAGTTATTTGGCAAATATGTATAACCATCTGTGATTGGTCTAAAATGGCGCCAAGAGGTGGGAATAGTTTGTACCTAGTAGGTAGGTACCAGTAATATTTAAAAACTATAAAAGACGGGTCTACCCCGAATTAGGGGGACTCGTCATGCTAGCTGTCGTACGGTAAAGACCCTCTGGTGTCTGCCGTAAATATAAAGCTGCTAAGGAGGTCCTATCATCCAAGTCTTTTGGTTACAACTGTTAAACGGTACAGACAGACCATGAGTGGTGTCCCATGTCCGTAATTATTAAGTTGCTAAAAGTTATAATACGTTATTGGCTAAGCCAATGTAAAACACCACGCTGCATAGCAGAAGTTCTGTGTAAAATGGATTCTCTTGGATCTGGTGAAAGATCTAACTACAATGTTCATGTAAGTTGATTGATAATATTATATCTTGATTATTGTTGATAACTATGTTGTTCTGTATGTGTTATAATACGACTAATATTGCTCATGATATTGTGCAAATTCCTATCTATTGTTATAGTTGCTAACTTTGAGAAAAATGATCTATGATGATCTGATCTATATTTATAAGGAAATGTGATACCTAATTGAGACTGATCCTATTGTAAAAATGTATGGATAAAATACTAAAGTTCCCATGGAGTTTCTTGTCCGTTCTTCTCCATGTCTACCTAGTTTTGCGAACGGACAAATAGCTTTCTTAGATAAATAATTATTGACAAGCCTAATTGAAATAATAAATACCTAGTCTTGTCTTTCTGTGCTTTTCTTCATGAAACCCTTTCCTTACACACCATGTTCATAACTAGTTTCATACACAGTAAATAACTAATAATCATCTTGACATACAAAGCTTTTAATTAAGTGGATATATATATATACCTATAAGGTTAGTGTCCAATCCAGTTTCTAACACATGCATGCACCCGATATTGCGAATAATTTCTAAAATCACGCCTCAGATGTGAGCCAAAAATATTTTATCTTCAAACCTACCCAAAATACATATGTAATAATTATTCTTCTTTAAAAATGTAAATTAGCTGTAACCTAAACGAAATTATAACCTCAAATAAAAATCCGGAGTTACACGTAATCTGTTCGATTTATTTAACATTACGCGTGACTCCGGATTTTTAATTTGTCTGTCTTTTTCTAATTTCAGATGAGAATATTTTTTTGTTTCATACTTTTTAGAGTGTGATTTTTCAGTAGCCGGGTTTTAGTTTTTAAACTTACTTTTTATGTAACCAAAATAACGTAGCGCCATCCAACGAGGGGTATATATAGTGACTGGACTCGACGGTTAAGTCACGAGTCCAGTCACTATATATACCTTTACCTCCAACTTCAACATCATTCGAACCTTTATACATATGTATCCTATGGACTAGTCCTTTACAATCGGCCAAAACATATAATTTAATGCCATATTTATGTCTTTTATTTTTTATGTATTGTCGAAACATTATACGTCCTCGAAAACCTACCATTGACTCGTCAATACATAACTCCCTTTCGGGGTATATTAAATTTTTCATTAAATTATTAAAATAGTTTAATAAATAATCAATTTTTGAATACTTAATTCTAGTTTCATAAGTAGTATTGAAAAAAGGCATCTTAATATTAATAAAAATCTATCCCTAGACATTTATGTATCTTAAATTTAACATAATTATTTTTTTTCCAGTAATCTGCAATTTTACTCAGCCTAGCGGTGCTGATAAAAAAAAGTATTCCCAAAAACGTCCACAATTCACTTATATTTGTGTTTTTCCACTTTGTTAGGCGGCTATTGGGCTTCAGTGGCTTGGACAACAAAATTTGGGCATGCATATTGGTCATTTCCGCTAAGCATGAAAATAGCAAAATAAAATTCATTAGAAATATGTTATGTGAGACTGAGCACTATCCCACTTCTGATGTTAGATTTGATATAATATATAATTATAAGCATATATATAGCTACTTCGCAAATAGCAAACCTTAAATGTCAGAATGGTTATTGGTTATTTATTGTACTTGAAAGTATTATGAATATGGTGTGTATGGGAAGGATTTCATAAAGAAAAGCACAGAAAGACAAGACTAGATATTTATTATTTCAATTAGGCTTGTCAATAATTATTCATCTTTAATGAGAAAACTATTGTCCGTTCGCAAAACTAGGTCTTCATGGAGAAGAAGGACAAGAAACTCCATGGAAACAGTATTATAGTATTCTATCAACACATTTCTTATATTTCCACAATTTATAGTTATCTCAAACAGTTAATTCTATCACTCGGAATAATAGCAACATAATAACAATATTTAAGGTATAATATGAAATTACGTAACTTACATGACACCTGGTAGATATATTTCACATCATAACAGCACTAGCACTGCCACATCCACTTGAACACACACACACAGCCACTTGAACATCCACTGAGCAACTGCCTCAAGAATGTCATTACAATCCTTTTTATATCCTTCCACCCCTTCCATTTATCCCTTCCCATCAAACATCAACTGACAGTATTGTATCAATCGTTTCAAACAACCTGTTATATTAAAATAGCAATATAAATTCTAAGATATACTACAGTTACTATCAAATATTGTTTAATTATTTATAGTAATAACATCTGTACGATTATGACAATATATTTTGTAAACACAATAACTAATCAAATTAGATACTTCTAAATTGGTATCAAGCTTCGTAAATGTGACAGATGTCAATATCCAACAAACAGTTATATTCTAATAATCTAAAGGTTGTTTTACAATGATTCGATGACTTTAATCACAACCGAACCAACTTCCGGAATCAAGGTAATCTCAAGTATTATTTTTAATTATCAGACACATAATAATTACATTTATCTAACAAGCGCTAGAACCACGTTTCTTCTTCTTCATTTGTTGGTCAGTTGGCAATAACTCCTGACAGCCTCGTAGACGATTAGTCCTTATAGTACCGAGACTTAGAATCCCGTACTCTTCACGCAGTATATACGTTAGTTCAGGTGACATAAAAAGTTATGAGCGTAAACAATGGCCGGTTTTTGCGTTATAGTTTGGCACAATGCAATCACTACCTTGCCCCCCAAACCAATTGAAGCTTCGTTGTCCCTAAATTTCAGTCCACGAAAGGTGTCATCGCCACCATAAAGAAGAAAATCGTATATAATACCCGAGACTCCCGCACGCACGAAATTCTTGAAACCCCATTTTTTAGGTTTCATTTTTACATACTGCTTTCTTTTACATACTGCTTTCTTTTACCTGCTTTACGACCTTTATAAGGTATCATCATCTCGTCAATCGAATATTTTCCTTCTTCTTCGACTTTCAAAAAGTTTTGCCGTATTCTTTCCATTACGGGACGAATTTTGATGTAACGGTCTGAGTCTTCTAAGGTGTTATCAGCAAAGTGAATATACCGACGTATTTGTTGATACCTTTTGAGAGGCATAAGATCTGCTATGAGAGGGTATCTTGTCCTTTTAGCCCAATAATCTGTATAGGCTGGCATCTGCACTATACCCATCAACATTTGGATGGCTAAGAAGTTCTTTATCTCATCTTCTGTCAACTGTACAGATCGCCCTAGTTGTTGCACTGAGTATAAATTTGTATTAAGTACCTACCTCAAGTGTCATGGCCTGCAGGCTTTGGAGTGGGATCTTTAAGAGTGTGGGCTGCTTGGTAGTGCGCTCGTCTGTCCGTGTGGCTGTGCTGGGGTCTGTGTTTCGCTATTTCAATTCATCCTTTTTATGCATAGGAACGCTACATTTGTTTCTGTAATTTTCAGTTTAATCTAATTATTCAACTGGCACACTACGGTTTGTCAGGTAGCGTCCCTTGTTTGTATCATATCCTAATTTATATTTATCCAATCTAATTTAATTTATTTATTAGTAATATAATTCAATAGTCTCGATGCATGAATCCATATTTTATTTTAACCAACTAATTCTCACTTACCATTTCTTATTTGATCTCATTTGTGTGTCCGAGTCTTTGTCATCATTCACATCTAACACAAATTCATTTTACGTAGGAAATGGCTACTTAATCACCCAATACATCCTCTGTTACATAATTTCATCAAAATCAAAATGTTAATTGCATAATTGCTACGCCATATTTAAAATATTATGTAATATGTCTAATGTTTCCGGCCGCTGACAGCTGCGCGCACAGATAACGCATTCTGCGGCGTGGGAGTCGGTGCTGTCGCGGAGCGGAATGCGGGAATATTGTCATTTTCTGTATATTTTATCTATACCTATAGAATTAACTTTATATTTTATTTATTTTTTAATTGCATATTATTTATCACATGCTGCACCGGTCGACGTCATCGCGTCAACGCCGGCTATCGCTGAAAACCAGCGCTGGGGCTCCGTTTCGCATGGGGTCGTGGCATTATGCTGAGCGGTAGCCGTTTTGCGTAGATGTGACGCATATTTTCCCCAAAACTTGCTTTTTACTTTGTTTATTTTATTTTGTTGCCCTTTGCGTCACGTTTACCGCAAATAAACGTATTTTCTTTCTTTCTTTCTATTAAAAACAATGTCAGTAATTATGTCAGGTGAAAAAAAGTAATAAAAATAATCCAGTGCTGTATAGAGATGTAACTAATATATTAGTATTAGTTAGGAGATTAGTAATATTCTATGGATTCACGTATTAGTAATCCGATGAACTCTCGTATGCTAATATTTAATATTCACATAATCTGAAATTCATTTCACTCGGCCCGGATCGGATAGCTTTCTACTAATATGACTAATATTCACAGAACACTTAATATACTCCGAACGGAGCTAAAGCCCGGGTGACACGAGGCTAGTATTTTGAAGCTAGGATAGTAAGCTAGTAAGGGGTCACTAGCTTGGTTTCTAGCTTACCTACTAGCCTGGATTGTAACCAAGCTAGTGCTGTCTACACGAAGCTAGGAAATTTCAAGCTAGTCAAGTCAGTAGTGAGTTGTGCTTAACCTGATAACACGTATACGTAAAAATGAACAGTGTGCGTAAGAGAAAAGCAATTCTACTAAGAAAGTTAATTCGGAAGTTGTGTCAACATGCGCTAGATGAAATATTAGCTCTGCTAGAAGAAAAGCGTACTTGGACAAGACCCTGGATCTTAAGAAGACATAGTCATGGAGCATCTGCATTACTTTTAAAAGAACTGCGATCTGAGGATTCCGGCGAATTCAAGAGTATTTTGCGAATGACACCTAATATTTTTGACAATTTACTGAATCTAGTGGGACCACAAATACAAAAATTAAATACTAATATGAGAGAAGCCATACCGGCTAAAATAAAATTGGAAATAACTCTAGATTTTCTATCATCTGGTGTCAATTACAGGAAGTTAAGTCACATGTATCGTGTTTCAAGATCTACTATATCTAGATTTATACCAGAAGTTTGCAGTGAAATTTATAAGGCATTAAAGAAAGATATACAGGTATGTAGAATTTTATTTATTTCAAATTAAAGTAGGTACTTTTACGCTTACATAAATGGCGAGATTAAATTCTAAATTACAAAATGAGAAATCATAAATGACGACAAAATGTACGTTTACGCTACATAAATGGCGAGAAATGTATCAAGCATTTTGAAATGCTTGATAGATGGGATCTTCATCTTGCTCCAACTCTTGCTGTGGTGGCGGATGGATGATGGGTTCATCACGTTGCTCAGTCTGTTGTAGTTGTGATGGTAGATTAGTGTAGAGTGGACTTGCTGCAGAACTATTGTAAGAAAATGTGGTTGACATATTGGAGTCTGAAGAATTGATAGGTGACTGGTACGAAAATGTAGTATTTCCGAAGTTTAAATCATACATCCGACAGCGGGATAGTGTTGCGTTGATCTGATCCCTAGCTAAAATGGCCTGTCCGGGTGAAAGCTTTTTCAACTGACTTGCTACATATTTTGCAAATATCTCATGTTCATCCAGCTCTGGTTCCTGAAATTCTCGTGAACTGTTTAAATCCTCCTTAATCACCTTAATTTCATTTATCAATGAACTCACTTGCGAAACCTTCCGTTTCTTAAATTGCGGAATGTTACTTCCGGGGGAAATAAATTTAGAAGTTTTATCTTGAATAGACGACATTTCGCTTGCAGGTTGAGACATTTCAACTGTCTTTTCTGACAGATTTTCTGCTACGGGTGGTTCTAATGACTGACTGTTGCTTGCACTGTTGTCATCTTTATTATTGTTTGGAGAATCTTGATTGTTCTGAAAATAAGAAATTTGTTAAAAATATTGTTACAGATTCCAACTACAACTGAAGAATGGGCAGCTATAGAAAATGGTTTCAGAGTGAAATGGAACTTTCCAGCGTGTTATGGCGCCGTCGACGGGAAGCATGTTCAAATCATAGCTCCTGGCAACAGTGGAAGTTTGTTTTTTAATTACAAAAAAACATTCAGTATTGTTCTTATGGCTATTGTTGATTACGATTATAATTTCATTTATATTGACGTCGGCGCCTGTGGAATGGCATCTGATGGAAGTGTTTTTAGGAATTGCTCCATATATAATCAACTAGAAAATAACCTTATACCACAAGGCGGAGTAATTTTGGCGGATGCTGCATTCCCATTAAAATCGTATATTATGAAACCGTACCCAGGTGACAATTTAACACATGAAGAAAAAGTATACAACTACCGGCTAAGTAGAGCCAGAAGAACTGTAGAAAATGCCTTTGGCATATTGGCAAGCCGATTTCGTGTTTATCAAAGACCAATCGCAGTTGACGTAAAAACAGTAGACAAAATTGTACTAGCATCATGTGCTCTGCATAATTGGTTACGAAAAGAGCAAAAAAGCACTTATTGCATTAGTAGTGATGTCGACCAAGAAGACATTGAAGCGGGAAACATTATTCCCGGTTCATGGAGAATGGAAAATTTATGTTTACCCAGTATCAGTCGACAGGGAAGTAACCACTCTTCTCTGTCAGCTATCGAAAAAAGGGAGAAATTTAAGAGATATTTCAACAATGATGGAGCAGTACCATGGCAAGCAAGAATGATTCGTTAATTCAGACAAAACTACAAGAAAAATTAAAAATGCCGACGATTATTAATATTTCAATAAGTACTTTTAAGGTAAATAATTGTAAAGAGTAAATAATATTAAAATAACTTACCGAAGTTTTTCTCTTCATTGGCACCTTTTTTATGAAATTATGCATTTCCTCAAACCAAATAATTTTTGGCTTATAGACTTCTGCAGTTCCTGCTCCAGACCTCTCAGAGTTTTCTATCTTTGTTAATTCTTGACAATATGTAGCTCTTAGATTTTTAATTTTATTTTTAATCTCTTTTATCGACATTTCTATTCCATCTTTATTTAGTATGTCGCGTATTTTTTCTAGTGACGAGTCTCGCATTTGCTTGTCCTTGTAAGATGGAATACTTGCATTCCACAAACATTCCTCTTCTCTGTACAATTGAACGAATTTTAAATTAATTTTGTCCGCTAATTTCGGCATTTTAACAAATTGCACGCACTCTCACCACGCTCTCCGACTGCACACTAGCTTAGGTTCGCTAGCTTCGCGGTTGACACGAAGCTAGTAACGAAGCCAGGATAGTAAAACGGGTGGTGGGGGGCGCCTACTAGCTTGAAAAATAGAACCCCAAGCTATTAAAACTATCCTGGCTTGAGGCACTAGCTTGCTAGCTTCCACACTAGCTTACTAGCTTGTAAACGAAGCTAGTTCCGTCTACACGAAGCTAGTGTCACTAGCTTACTAGCTTGGCAGCACTAGCTTGGCTCACTAGCTTGATTTACTAGCCTCGTGTCACCCGGGCTTAATATCTACTCTGTCTTACTGTTCTGTGATCGGATTCACTCTGCCTGTCGGTTCTATTCGTGAAGTGAATGAATGCCGAGTAGCAACAAACGAACTTATTGTATCGGTACATCCATCTCATTCTTATGCAGGTACAAGAACATACAAACGAAAGAGACAGATACATATAATGTCTCCGGAAGAGAAAACGGACATTATGGTGGCGATTTTTAAAATTAATTTCAAAGAGCAAACCTTTATTATGGTATAAAATGTTTTGCGCTCTAGGTGACTATAAAACATTTATTAATTGCAATTATAATATAAAAATTGAGCATCTATAGCAATAAATTCTCCAAAGCTACTGATTTTTAGTGTTTTAACAAGATGAATGGACGGATGTAAATGAATGAGCCTGTGTTTTAAAATCAAAATATTTTTTTATGTAACTTTTAAACTCGTACAGAAAATAACTCGATAAGTACCTATCATGTTTAGTTCAAAAATGTTACGATAAGATTATGCTGTGGTGTTTATTTTTATTCTTAAGTTCTAAACACTTTCAAATAATAAAGGGTTCAACAATACTTGATCCCATTTTGATTGTAAACAATCATTTGACAGTTTGCCGTTTGGGTATTAATTTGAGCTGTGTTTACATAAATTCTTTCTACGAATATAGCAACGTTCTGAGGATAAGTTTAGTAACTATTGTGACTTTTTAAGTGCAGTGTGTGTGTGTGTGTGCTATTCTTAGCAAATAAGCTAAAGGTAAAAACTCTTGCTGATATAAAAATCAGTGTATTTTAAGTATTAATAAAATATAAATAAATTAGTCATATTGTTAATAGTTAAAAAGTAATTTAAATAATACTTTAAACATGAAGCGCGCTCGGGTAAGTGGAGTATGGAATTACTTCACAGTTGATTCTGAAGAAAATAAATCAGCAAAATGTACTGTTTGCCAATCGAGAATAAGTTTTAAGGCAACAGTATCTAATTTAAATAAACATTTAAAAACTAAACATTTAATAACAATTACGCCAAACAAAACTACAACACCGGAACAGGAAGTAAGGCTGCCAACTTCTACTCCTTCTACAGTTATTGAATCCAACGATGGCGCTTACGTTCCGCAAGCCAGTACATCCACAGATGGCATGACACCTTCTGCATCTTCACACTCTGTTGAATCTGTAAGTGTGCCAAGCACACAAAAGCCGTCAGATCCTCGACCAGCTAATGTAATACAATCATCAACTATAAGAATGTTCAGTAGTGCGAAAAAGTTATCCGCAAAACAAAGAAAGGAAATAGACGACGCACTAATGGACCTATTTTCTAAAAGTTTTCTTCCTTTTTCCATAGTTGAGGATGAGTCTTTTAGAAAATTTGTGGCAAAACTAAATCCCGCTTACCAACTTCCGAGTCGAAAGCACTTATCTAATACCTTATTAGATGCAGAATATTACAGCTGTGTAAATAAAGTTAAAGAAAATCTGAGCAATGTTGATTCTGCATGCCTTACAATAGATTGCTGGACATCGCGGGCACAAGAGGGCTATCTAGCAGCGACGGCGCATTACATAAATGATGATTTTAATTTAGAAACGGCTCTTTTACAATGTCGTATTTTGACTGGGCCGCATACAGCAGTTAATTTGAGTAGAGAGTTGAATGAGATAATACATGATTGGAATTTGACGAACAAAATTAAACTAGTTGTATCTGACAATGCTTCCAATGTCCAAAATTGTATTAAAGAGCTTCAGTTAAAAAATTTCGGTTGCTTTGCTCACACCATCAATCTAATAGCCAAAAATAGCCTAATTTTACCGGAGGTTGAAAAGTTTTTAGTTAAACTAAGAGCCATCGTAAGTCACTTCAGGCGAAGTAATACAGCTGTAGAAAAGCTATTGAAATAACAGTTTAACAATAACGTGACCCGACCAAAAAAAATGATTATAGATGTCGCAACCAGGTGGAACTCCACCTTTTATATGTTGGAGAGAGCGTTATTACTAAAGGAAGCAGTAACAAGTACATTGGCAATTTTGGACTCCTCAAGCAGTGCATGTCTTGAAAATATAACTGCCGATGAGTGGAAACTGTGCCAAGACTTATGCACTGTTTTAAAACCATTAGAACAGGTTACGGTACAAATTAGCGGAGAAAAGTACCTTACAGGCAGTCTTGTCATAATTTTCAATAGGTTGTTACAAAACGTTTATTTCGATAAAATTTCTAATGATGCAACATTACATTCCAGTTGTAAAGACGTGTGTACTAGAATAGTAAAAGGTTTACAGACAAGATTGAGTAATATAGAAAAGAGCGGCACTTTCAGCGTAGCTACATTCCTCGACCCACGATTTAAAACAACATTTTTTTTGGACAAACCAGCAGCCGAAGCAGCTAAGAAGAAGGTGACTGAAATGGCTGTGTTTGAAATTAATAAGGAATGGGCTACAGTCCAATCTTCAACACCAACGGTAATGCCAACTGCACCAACTACAATATCGGATGCCAGTTCTGAAAATGCTAGCAAGCCGTACAATTTCATTGATATTTGGGCAGATATCGACGTGCAAGACGTCCATACTCTGGAATCACCGTTGGCTATAGCGATTGCTGAGGTCCAACGATATTTAAATGATAAAATATTAGCCAGAAACGCGAGTCCGAATGATTGGTGGCGTAAATATTCTTTTTTGTATCCCAACCTCAGCAAATTATTCAAAAAGCACTGTTGTGTACTGGCGACTTCAGTGCCTTGTGAAAGGATTTTTTCTAAATCTGGAGAGCTGATTTCCGACCGACGTACTCGGCTATCATCGGAAAAAGTAAAAAAATTGATGTTTTTAAACACTAATAAAAAGTAATTTTTTTGAGACATTTTTTTATTTATTCCGATCCCACACCACGACACGATGTGTTCATTTTGTATTATTAGTAACAGCATAAACAATTTGACATTCATAATCCACCTAGCAATAATAAATACCAAGATACAATAAACTGAACTGAACACTAATCTAATACAGGGTGATACGTATTAAGGCTCTTACAGACAGAGGCGATATCGCGAGCGATATTGCGATATTATCGCGTCGCAACACCACTACGCGATATCGCCTCTAAGTTAAATATCACTAATCACAAATATTAGTTAAGATATAATAATATTACTAGACTAATATATTCATATTAGCTAATACTAATAAATATCGGTATTAACCCATCTCTGGTGCTGTATCAATATCTGTTTGATGTAGGTCATATAAGTTTTCTTCAAGACAAGCACTGTGACGAAATACTGCTTTGGACCAATGATAATCTGGAACAAATTTGTTGACTTTAGCTTTTTTGGTCTTTGCCGTCTTTGTTGTCTTTTTACGTTTAGATCTGTTAAGTGGCTGCTGCTGTCGGCTAGTGCCGGGCTGAGGAGACGGTTGTTGAACGGTAGGGGTTGGTAAAGACTGTATGGAGTTCAGTGTAGGTAAAATGTTGTAGTTGCTCGTAGTCGGTGATGGAAAAACTTCATCGAATATTGGCGTTAGTGGTACATCTATAGAGACTTCATTCTGCTCTTTATTGGAGTCAGTCGAACTATCTAGTAAATTGAGGGCTTCAAGCGAAGATGCTAGCGAAGGTGGATCAGAGGAATCTGGAGAAGGTGGTATATAAACATTGGTTTCTTCATCGGACGAAGAACTACCCTCAGAACATGCATTTTTTGCAGGAACCAAAGCCAAGATTTTGTGCGAGCGAGTTAGTTTTAAATTCTGCAGGCAAAACAGAAACCCACAGTCAAAACAAACACCTTCTATCAAAGCGTTACAAAATACAAACGAGCGAATACCGTCGAAAGCTGCTGCTAATTCAGCCGTAGATTGTGTATCATCAGCTTCCACAATCGCCTTTAATTCGTCATTGTCGACCAAAGTCTTCGGAGGACCGCGAGGTTCATTTTTCAGGTCGAAATTTCCAGAACGGAAGCGAGCAAACCAATAACAAGTGGTGCGTTGGTTTGTAGTGTTAGCTCCGTAAGCGTCGTTGATGTTGCGTGCCGCTTGTGCCGCGTTGCTGCCACGACGGTACTCATATTCCATAATTACTCCAATTTTTAACGTATCCATGATGACGAAAAAGATTGAAATGCGATGAAAATGTAACACCAATCAATAAACAAATGACTACTTTTGGAAAAAAAAATCCATGTTTTTAAAATAAAATTAATTTGAAATTAGAATTCTTAGCCAAACAAAAATTATTTTGATTTGAAATGGCCAGTACTGCAGAACGGCAATTTCATAGGTAAAGACCTAATACAACATGTTTTTCGTACTGGACACTGAATCAGCTGTGCTGTATGATCCGATAGTGCCCTTTCAAATACTTCAGTCTTACATGCATTAAAGTTATGCGCAAAGTTGTCAATACACGATAAACTGGCCATGCGAGTTGGTTGTTTCAAAGCAAGTTTCAGATTGTAACACATTAAAATACGTTCTAAGTCATTATAGTGGCACTATTTTGCTTAAGTACGTCAATGTTGAAATCTCCGCAGATAACAATTTTCTTACAGCATGAACGTACAATTTCACGCAATAGCATTTCAAGTTTGTCGAAACAATAATTTAAGTTATTTGAGTTCGGAATTCTCTATACAGGGTGTAAGGGTAAACACCGTTGTCACTAAAACCATAGGTAGTTGGCCTAAATATAAAAATATTTATCCGAATTTAACAAACAATAAACGTCATTTTCATTCAAAAATTTCAAAAAGTTTCTGTCCGACACCGTCCTTAAATTCATGGATCGGCCCGAGTCACGTGATCACTGTAAAGGTCGCCGCACTTGCCGGCCGCCACCCGTCCTATCTACCTACATAACATTCCGATAAAAACAATACGTACACACAACCTGCGATGTAACATTCCCTTCATACTTTCCCTGGCTTAGGACAGGCAAAAATACCTACCTTATGTGTTGCGTGACCAGTCCAAATGTAAGTTATATTCAACAACAAAGAAAATGAAAAATAAACAAACACTAGGTAGGTATTTTTGGCGTATTTAAAAAGTTAATCACAGTTATGTACAGTTTAATTAAACATTACTTGTTAAATTTACACTTGACTGAATAGGTATCTACACTTATTATTTACACTTACATTAATCGTAAAAGTTGTTCGAAATGCGATCCATTTACGGCCACGCATGCCTCCGCACGTTTTCTTAAATTGTTTCTCGCTCTAGGAAGCACAAGTGTCATTTTTAAGGTATCTGAACGCACTACAAATTCGCCTTTTGAGTTCCGATCTAGTGTGGAACTCAGTAGCATACACCCGGCGCTTCGCTTCCCCCCAAAGATAAAAGTCCAAAGGTGAAAGGTCTGGCGAGCGCGCGGGCCACGCGACTGGTCCTCCACGGCCAATCCATCGCCCAGGAAACTCCTCATCCAACATAACCCTGACTTGCAGCTGAAAATGTGCAGGGGCACCGTCATGTTGGTAATACAAGTTTCTTAGGGAATGAAGAGGCACATTATCCACTCAAGCGCCCGACCGCCGCGGCTTACTTTCGCCCGACCGCCAGCGTCCGCGCGGCTATGAACATGTTTTTTTACCGCTTCCGACCTTGGCGATAAAAACATCTATAGATCGCAAACTACAAGTGCTACAGCAAAATAAAAAATACAGTTATAAAGCTGAATAGTTAAGGAAACTACTTATCTAAAAATCAAGACCTATTAATTTTATACTAAAAAAAAAAGGTTAAACTTGAAAAATAGTGATGAAAATTGATATTTCTCTATAAAAATATTGATTGGTTGAAAAACCTTTAACTTTACATCTATTTTAGCAATTTCAGAAAAAACTACATTAAATTTCCTTTCCAATAATACCAGAATGTTCTAATTTATTATATGCCATCATGAAGAAAATATTAAAAGAATTTAGCTACTCCCCGCTGGTTTTGATGCGGCCTCGCGCGCTCGGTTATTGTTGATTTCGAGCCAAGATGGCCGCCGGATAAGGCTTCGTCCAAACAGAGTTAGAAAATTAAACAAAATAATTTTACGATTTATTTTTTAATGCTTACAGTTTTTCTTATGTTAACTTATAATAAGATATTTTTATCTTTAAATTAATAACAATAATTAAAAACAAAATAACATGACGAGGTATTTTCTTTAACCGACTTCAAAATAAGGAGGTTCTCAATTCGGTTATTTTTTAAGTTTTTGTTTACTCAGTCGCCAAAGCCGATTTGGAAAATTATTTTTGAAGTCGGTTTTTTTGGATTACTTATTATTATAATTTGTAAAGTCAAAATCAAAATATTTTATTTCACATAAACCTCCATGGGCACTTATGAAACGTCAAAAGCTAGGTGCACGGTTCCAATTGGTCGTTTCCTATGGAGAAGAACCGGCAAGAAACTCCACGGTTACTCTTTTAAAAATAATTGGTTTTACAATGTATTCAAATTACAGTGTTAATAGGTATGGGAGGACAGTGTAGGCCTGTCAACAAGTACCAGGTACTTAACAAAATAGAAAACGGTCTACATATCTACAGTATATGAAGCCTACAGCGTTCTCACATTCACAAAATATAAAAGAATCTATCTAGGACAGAAATTAAATAATAGAAATAAAAACCTATTTAAACCAAATGTAAAAAATAAAATGAAAGTAAACATCGTAATTTGGGAGCAGTTAATAGACATTTACCTACATAGCGATGTTGTTAATGAGGTACCAGGGAAGCCACATGTGCAGAAGGAATTATCGCCAAACTTCCCTGTCTTCAACGTAGTCTTTAATCTTATAATATGCCTTTTTGATAAGGACACGTTTGATATGGGTTTTGAACTTTCCATAGCTAAGTTCTGTAACCGACTTTGGCAACTTGTTATAAAAACGGATACTGTTTATAAGAAATGACTTGCTTGTTTTAGTTAATCTAAATTTGGGTATCACAATTTCATGTTTACTACGTGTATTTATATTATGGAAATCGCTTCTTACTTTGAAAAGTTTTTGCGAACATACAAAATACTTTTCAAGATATAAAGAGAAGGCAGTTAGTATATCAATTTCTTTGAATTTGTTTCTAAGGGACTCACGAAGATGATGATGAGAAGATATACAAGCATGTGTGATAGTGTGTGTGTGTGTGTGTGTTTGGAAATCAAAAATGTTTATAAAATAATAAGTGATATGTACCTTAGACAAAAATAACCAATATACACCGGTATGTTGGTTATTTTGGCTTAAGGTTTGTGGTAAGCACGGAAGCAACCTTCAATGCAGAGGTTGACCTGGCATTGTATGCATTTCCAAATTGTCCGGCTGTCGACCTTCCGCTGAGCGCACAACCAGCACCGGGTTTTCTTGGAACCAGTCCGCATCGGGAAATGGTCATCTTCCACAGTACACCTATTAGCACCGCTCCTTTTATTCATTTGCATCGGCATCGTCATCGAGGTCAAGTCAAGTTGTCTGTGTGCCTTTAACAAGTTTTCTGCCAACAATGTCCTGAAGCGTCTATGCGAAATATTCGCGTTTTTTGTGGCAAAAATCACAAAGCAATTAAAAATTGCGGCGTTGTATAAACGCCGAAACAATTTTTTATACCAAACGCGATTCCGGCTTCGTTCCATCGGGTGAGCAGACAGAAATTGGTCTTTTCTGTCTACTCCCCCCATGCTCTTGTTATACTCCAAGACAATGTTGGGTTTATAAGTGAGTCTGTTGTACTTATTTGCGGTTCCAACTCGTAGTAGATGGTATGTGGAAATCATACTAACTAAGTTAGAATCCCGCCATACCATCACTGACAAGTCGGAACAGTAGCTGACCACTACTTCACCTGGTCGCAAGTCTGTCTTCGTTAAAGTCTTTAGGGAGTCTGGAACAAACTCCCGGTTTAGTCGTAAAGTCCCGTAAACATCTGTCTTCTGTCTTTTAAGACATCGCGCTAATAACGGACTATTATAAAAGTTATCCATTATTAGCGTATGTCCGCGGTAAAGTAGGGGCTCAACAAGCTGGTACACAATAAGCGCAGTCGCGTTGCTAGGTCGTATTTCGCTATTGTCAGTCAAGTGTCCTGTAGCAACAAGTCTATCAGATGCCGATGCGTCGTCTTCAGGTCCTTCATTAGTCTGGTCAGTTGTGTCATCTGTCGTCGTGGAGTTGCGTTTCTTGTCGGTCGATCGGTCTCTTGGTCTTTTCCAGCGTATACTATAAATTTCCAGAGATAGCCGGTTGAAGACTCACACAGTTCGTAAGTTTTGACGCCGGCCTTTGCAGCCTTTGTCGCAATCTTCTGAACCATGGATAGTCTCCCGTGCCACTTCAAAAGTGATTCGTCCACGACTATCTCTTTCGATGGATAATATAGACTGGAAAACTTTTTATTAAAGTACTCAGTCACTGGGTCTATTTTCCAAAGTCTGCTGTTTTTGTCATTGCTTTTGGCGAAATGCATCATTGTCTTCAGTAAAAGAAATCGATTATATGTCATAATGCTACGAAAATATGGCATAGTGCCGAAACCATTAAATTTAAAATAAAGCTCTTCTTCGGGTAGGGGATAAAGACCTTGCAGAATTAATACTGCCAAGAAAGTTAACATTTCATCTCTGTCTGTCGGTGTCCAATTTTGCAGGCGGGAGTTCGGAGTCAGTTTATTTTGTGATTGTAATAAGTCGATCTTCTGTCTGGCATAGTAATTAGTCTCCGTACAAAGCATATCGATGAATTCAACGTCGATCATTTTATAGAAGACGTCGAGTATTGAAGTCTGGTCTGTCATGTCCATAGTTGGTCCTGGTGTGCCAGTGAATGTCTCTTGTCGTCCTTGGAAAATTGCCTCTTCTTTACGCCAAGTAAAGTCGTATGCGTTATCGGGGGCAATACTTCGCAAGGCACTGTCGTTTATTGCGTCCTCGTTTTCTAAAATGTGTCGTTCTAAAGCCGTGTAGTCAGTCGTAGATGCAGGTTCAGTTGACGCGGTACGTATTGTCTGGGGATGGTCAAGGTCTGTCTCGTCGTCAAAGCTCGAGTCATCGTCACTTTCAATTTGCATCCAATCGTCTATAGTCTGTTCCAAATTTGTGTCATGTATTCCTGTAAAAATAAATAAACGTTTTATATATACATTAGGTAATTTTTAAATATTATGTGGTATAATATTTACCAATAATAGTGCGTCGTTTCTGAATTTCAGGTGTACTGTGTATCTCCACTTCAGCCGCAACCTCCATTCCTGTATTAGCATACATATGTATCTTACTTTTTACCATGTGTGTGTGTGTGTGTACACACACACAAATACATGGTAAAAAGTAATACTGGGTTGGCGAGTGGGACTGGGTTGTTAGGTGGTGGTGGGTAGTGTATTTTCTGGTGTACAAAAAAAGGATATATAAATAAATAAAAGTGTATGTTTAGAGGTGAGGAGGGTGTGTATGTGTGTGTGTCGTGTGTATTCATATATATGAAATCTCTCCAGGAATAGTTTACTCATCTTCTGAAGAGATTTCATTGATATAAAATCCCCTCTTTTTTGGAGTTTGTGACGCCGTTTCCTGGCTCGACATTGTCGATAAGCGACCTGGGTCGCTGTCTAAGGAACTTGGTGAGTTGGGGACAGTATCAGCAAATGGCGTACCCATCCTGGGAGCACCATTATCTGGCTGGTATTCAGCATCATCATCATCAACTGAAACAAAAAACATTTGTTTTGAAGGATGCACCCTAGAAATAGCAGAAAAGAAGGGTGGCCTATACCTAGAAGTGGATAACAATATTACTTACTGTATTCGATGATGACAGCATCATCGGGTGCTTCTGAAAAAAAAAATGTTATTATTGCTTTAAATATAATACAGCAAAAATTCTAGACATAGTGAAAAATATACATACCAATAGGTAGATACATACCAATAGCAGATGGTGTTGCTTCAGGCTCCCAAGAATGTCCCGCTTCAGGCTCCCAAGAAGGTCCCGCTTCAAGCTCCCAAGAAGGTCCCGCTTCAGGGACTGGTGGCTCCGAAGAAGGGCCTGCTTCGGGTTCTGAACATGCCTCCGCTTCGGCCGCTGAAGACGGCCCAGCTCCAGGCACAAAACAGCAGAGCTCTCGCTCCGGAGATGGCTTTCTAAATAAAATATGAATATAACATAAAACACATAGAACAAGTGAAAACATAAAAAAATAGTATTAAAAAAAGTAACTGTTTGCGGCGTTTTCGAAGAGGAGCGTCAGGAAGGAGCACCCTGCTTATCTCCGCAGTTCTCTTCATGTGAAGCAGCTCCTTCTTGGCGGAAGACGACAACGCCGCGACCCTTCGCTGCGTGACTTGTCTTTCGGCCCTTATTTCACTTAGTAAGTTACTGAAATAAAAATCCGTATATTATGTCTATAAAAAGAATAATAAAGATAAATCAAAACGATACATACTGCTCTTCAGAGGTCTCGGCCCCACCACGTCCTCTTCCGCGACCAAGACCGCGCCCGCGACCTCGCGCGCGACCTCGTCCGCGCCCTTTCTCTACGTTTCTTTCCCTAAAATTAATGTATAGCAATATCAACTACTTTTGAATGACAATAAATTGGTGCAGCACAAGCATGTTCCTTCACCTGTAAATTTCATGCGGTGCTATATTTATATACTAGCAGCGTGCCGCAGTTTTTTTTTCCTCTTTATAATATTATTATTAGTTAGTATAGATTACTATAGATAGTATAGAATCTATACTTCTATAGTAATCTATACTACACTAATAATAATATTATAAAGAGGAAAAAAAATCTATACTAGTACCTAGATATCTATATCTGATATAGATATCTAGGTCCTAGGTAAATGACGTCGGTAAGGTGCCGAGAGGTACATCGACTGATAAGCAGCTCTAAGGGTGAACAAAAAAATGTATTTTAGTTATTCTCTTGGAAACATTGGTATTTTATGGTATAATACCACACCGGGTAATTTTTTTCTTATACGTAATAGTAAATTTTAGTGCAAGCTTCATGCCCCAACTTAAAATAAAACAGTCGTAAGCATTAATGTATATCGCAAACAAAACACGCCATAAAATTAAAATAATTATTTTTTACGTCGTCGTAGGCTCGTCCGTACAAACCCTTATTTACACTTATCAGAGAACAGCTGGCGGGTGCCATGGTACCCTGTATTGAACACCTGTTGAACACATTTATTTAAGTAACAGAATCTACAAAAAAACTACTTGTTTTTGAATAAATAATTATAACAATATACTAATTATGAACTATTCTTCCGTTTTCACACATTTTATAGTCAAAATAAACACATATTTCTTTGTATTTAGCTTTTCAACCGGCAGCCATTGTTCTCATCGTAAACAATAACTTTTTCTGAGGCGAAATATTGGTACTTTGAGAGTATAAAACGACTTAACTTAGACATAATATTGTGGCACAGTTCTTTACGATCAGTATGATGTATAATAGTATCAGATAATAACAATATTAAAAGAATACTTACGACATATTTCCGGCGCCGACACACACTTCACAATCGCAGTTTGTTTACAAAGTTTAACAATTTTTTTCTGTGACGTTTTGCTTGTGTAGTGCTGCCAACTTTGTTATTTCGTTGAACAATTTCATAGAGAACAACTCTATGAAACTATTTTCATAGATAACACGCGTTAGTCGATTTTATCGGGCATTTTTATACTGTGTCGTGCGGGGGGACCATAGTACCCTGTGGCGGACAACTCGATTTTTTTTTCGGGTGCCATAGTACCCCGCGGCGCTTGAGTGGATAAGTACCTACTTATCAGCTGTGCGCTCGTTCGTTTTTCATTCACAGGCGTAGGTAGGTATTTCCGTGGGTTACAAAGTAGGTAGATCGCTGAATTTATCAGGTTAGAACTAGACTTTTTTAAAATTAGGCCGCGATGTGAAGTTTTGAAGAGTAATTCCAATTTTTCCTTCATACTTTCATGGGCTTAGGACCATCAAAATGCAGAAAATAAAGCAATTAAATTATGACACTTTTAAAAACTTAATAAAATTAAAATTATTGACATTACATACATGCATACTTCTGCATTAGGGCGTATTTAAAAAATTGGAATCAACTAAGTATTTACAATAATGTTCAATCAAAAATAACCTATTCTCTAAAATTATTAATCAAAAATAATTGCTTACCCTGCATGTCACTAATCACTGTATTTTAATAATTGTTCAAAATGAAGTCCTCCTCTTTCTAGGCATAGACGTGCACGTTTAAATAAATTGTCATTTAGTTTGTTTAGAATACTAATGTTACTTTTCACTTCATCAAAAGCGTTAATTATCCTAAACTTTAGGTCATCTAGGTTTTGGGCCTCCTCTACATATACCGGCGTTTCACTTCTCCCCAAAGAAAAAAATCGCAGGGAGTAAGATCCGGGGACCTAGCAGGCCACGGTATGGGGCCACCACGACCGATCCAATTTTGCCCGTATTTTTCATTTAGGTAATTCCGTACCCGTATGGCGTAATGAGGTGGAGCGCCATCGTGCTGATAGTACAAATTACTATGGTAGCATATCGGGACTTCGTCCATTAACTCTTCAATTGTTGTTTCCAGCATTTCTAAATACCTTGACCCTACTATTATTTTATTTTTAATAACCCCAGCCCATACATTGGCGCTAAAATGCACTTGGTAATTCGTCTCTCGCACCAAATGGGGATTATTGAATGACCACCAATGTTCATTATGTACATTGTACAGTCCCACACGTGTGAATAATGCCTCATCCGTCCACAAGATGTTAACTTCGCGGTGATTTAAAAGCCACTCGCATAAGGCTCGACGTGCTGCTGCATCTGGGTCATGGAGCTGCTGTACGGGCTGAAAGTGATATGGATTTAGTCCGGCTGTATTTAGCAGCTTCCATACCGCGTACTGGCTCACACCAAAGCGATGTGCCGCATCGTTGGTACTAGCTCTTGGATCTCGCTCGAACAAATCGAAAATGGTTTCTTCGATTTCGACCGCCAGTCGAGGTCTGCCAGACCCTTGTGCGTGATTCGGGGTCCTGAACTGACCGTGATCAAGCAGCCTTTGATTGGCTGCTAAAATAGTCCTTTCATTAGGGACCGCGGGGTTAAGGATCCCATGGGCTCGCATTCGAGGTACGCTCTCCGTTGCATACATTCTGCGAGCTGCTCGTAAACTTTCACCACTTAATAAATACACTCGCACCATCTCATAAAACTCGCGGTTACTAAAGTCCGACATCGTGACCGGTAACTCACATTCGGCACGGAGGTTGCGAGCAAAAGCGGTTGGACGCGAGGTCACGATAGTGCATGCGATGAGCAGACTGTCGGAACTCGGGCGCCCGCCACCCGCACCACCATCACTCTGCCCCGCCCGGGTTTTACCCAATGCAACACCGCCACGTGCGCGCCATCCGGCGCGCGCGCCCATTGTTTTTATTACGAATAGACAGTATGTAGACAGTGTCCATATTTTGCTGATTTTAAGTCGGATAAAAAAAATAAATTAAAAAAAAAAAGTTTTGAACAAATAATGGAAATGTGTTCTATTACTGATACTGAACCTCCAAAATTTTTTTGCGCACTCCCTAAAAAATATTCCTGTATGTACAATCTTAATGCTGGGCCATGAAGAAGATGGATGAAAAAATTTAAATTGAAAAGATTGCATGCAGCGGAGATGAGAATGTTGAGATGGGACAAGGGCAGGAAGGTGATGATCAATACGATAAGTACTCAAATAAAATAACAGATGGAGAGATGGAAAGTAGCCTGCCTATGTGTTAATCCAGGGTATAATTATTATTATTATTTATTCAGTATCAAGTAACATAGACTCATTATTATTTTCATTATTTACACAATTACAACAACAATACACAAACAAATACAGTAAAATTAATTAAATCTAAATTAAATCAAATTAATAAAATTAAATTACATTAAATCAAAATCTTAACAAATTAAAATAAAATCAAAATATAATAAGCTATCTACATACCAAATTTCATCAAAATCGGTCCAACCGTTTGAGCGTGAAGAAGTAACAAACAAACACACATACAGAAACACACACTTTTTATAATATTTTACACTTTCGCTTTTATAATATTAGTGTGATGTGATATATTTTTGAGTGATAGCTCAAGTAGATTGAATAAAAGATAGCTCATAATAATAACTTTTGCTACTTACCATGTACAGTCCGAAAGCCTAGCCCAGTGGACCTACTTTGGGACGTCTGTGGAAAGGGTTTTCTAGTTTGTTTACCTTGAACACATGCTAAACAAGACTTAAAATTATTATTATCATAATCTATGCCAGTTACCATACCTTTTTTCAAGACGTACATGCTTCTTGAATTCAGATGAGCCAGTCTACGATGCCAAATTTCCTGGGATACCTTACCTACTGATGTATGTGCTCCCGGGCTTGAAGACATCATCAATCCATCTTCTGTTGAGCTCGCTGTTAAAGTAGAACTATTAGCTATGTCCTGGGAAGTTGATACAGTTCCCACAGCTGCAGAGCATTGTATGGCACTTTCTGACACATCTAGTTGATATACACTGTTTATATGACTAGCAGTAGCTATAACCTTATTGCCATCTTTTATTCTACAAACTTTTGAATTAAAAGACACTGTAAAACCTTTTTTTGTCATAGCACTTACCGACAAAAGGTTAGCAGTCAGGTTAGGCACAAAATATACTCCACTTATAGTCTTTAAACAGTCCTTCAACCTTACTTGAACGCTTCCTAAACCAACAGCAGTTTTTCACCATTGGCTACATTCACTTCAACGGGCTTCATGGTTACATAATCACTACTAAATGCACTCCTTCTATTACACATATGATTTGTGGCACCAGAGTCAATACACCACGTATCTTCTTTAACTATGACCGAGGAGAGCGCTGTTAACAACGCCTTATCTGATACACTTTTATCTTTGCTCTTATTCGATTTTTGCGGGCAATTCTTCATAATATGTCCAGTTTTCTTGCATTTAAAACATTTAAAAGTTTTCTTGGCCACTAAAGCTGTTGCTGGGTCACCACTGCCACTTCGACGTTGGTATTCTTGCAACAACTTAGACTTCACAGTCTCACTGGAGAGTTTCATATTATTATTCTCTAAAGTCATTATCAAAGGGTCATATTCCGGTGGCAAACCACTCAACATTATAACTGCAACAAAATCCTCTTCAAGGGGTGATCCTATATCATTTAATTGCTGAACAAACCCCGTGATATTTGATAAATTCGTATCCATATTTTCACATTCACATAGCTTCATACTGAAGAGACTTCTTAAAAGACTTAGCCTTCTGCATAACCCCTTGTCTTCAAATGCTTGTTGTAAATTATTCCAAGCCTCGAATGCAGTCTTCGCCTTCCTAACATGAGGATATGCCGTGGTATGTACTGAGAGACATATTTTCGCCAAAGCTTCTTTTCATCCTTTACCTCCGCCGATTCCACAAACTCCCATAAATCCTCATGCACTAGTATCATACGCATTGAGAATTTCCAGTTGTGGTAATCTTGTATTCCTTTTAATTTTTCAATTGGAAAAGATGCGGCCATGTGATTCTTCGCCATTGTTGCAACAATGCCGGTCACGATTTAATTTATAATCGCTGAACTTCCGAAATACTAAACTATTTACGCAATTACTGTTGTCTGGGCCCATAACCTGTTGGACAGGGGGCAATAAAATAAAGATATTGCGCGATTTAAACAGATTTACTTTTATTGTGTTACGGAAGCAAACAGACATTACATGGCATGGAAACAGGAAGGAACGTGGACAATATTTTTTCTTAAAAGTATCAACTTGACAGTGACAGTTGTTGACTCATGTCACCGCTGTCACTCAAACTTATTTACGAAGACAGAGACCAAATAGAACAATTCTTATAACTTTTATGTTTACATATTATTATGATGATACATAATTCTAACAGAAACAATATTTGAATATAAGAAAAGTCTCCGCAAGATGGGTGCCGAGAATGTTAACCGACAGTCAGAAACAAAATCGACTTGACATTTCGAAGATATTGTTGGACAAGTTTCAAGAAGATTCTGAAAACTTTTTGTCTCGATTACCTGGAGCGTGGAACCACTATTACAGGCCAATATTATGCAGCTTTAATTCCTAAGTTGAAGAATGCCATCAAAGAGAAAAGGAGAAGGAAACTTCGAAGGGGCGTGCTGTTTCATCACGACAACGCACCCGCGCACAGGTTGGCAGTTGCGATGGCTGCCATTCAGCAAGCTGGCTTCGAATTGGTTGACCACCCCCCTTATTCACCATATCTGGCGCCTAGCGATTTTTATCTGTTCCCCAAATTGAAAGAATACTTAAGGGGAAACAGGTACGAAGACGATAACGAGGTGATGGATGCCGTGGAGAGCTTTTTGCAGGACCAAGACAAAACTTTTTTTTTGAAAGGGATTGTAGTCTTGGAAAAGCGCTGGGCTCGGTGTGTAGAGAGACTCGGAGACTATGTAGAAAAATAAATTATTAAGTTATCAATAGTTATTATAATCTATCTCATTCTCACTACTTTTTGATCCCCCCTCGTATTTAGTAGACATTACATTAATTAGATTATGGTTACAGTAAAAAGTTATACAAATAAAAATACACAGAAAAAGAAAACAAAGTAAAAATCAGTTATTCATAGACGCGCTGTTGTGTTTGTGTGTGTGTGGGTGTGAATAAAAAGAAAAAAAAAAAAGAGAAAATAAAAAGTGCAAAATAATAAGATTTTATTTATATTTTGTAAAAATAATTGTGGTCAAGGTCTCTTGAGTTCGAGCGGATTCCGGTCGAAGTCGATGCTCCCGAGTCATCTCCTGTTTCCCACAATTCATCTTCTGAGTCACTCGAATCGCTTTCACTATCACTGTGTAATTGAATTATAAAAGGTTCATCTAAATACGCATCTTTTTGTCTGTATTCATTTTCAATTTTTTTCACATGTTCGCAATGGTTTTTCCACCCCAACCAGCAAAGTAGTCCTGGAATGCGATTTTATAATGCTATGTGGACTTATATAGCTCCGATGATGGTTTTGATATTTGCTACTGCACTTTTAACAGCATTAATGAATGCCGTTTTTACTTCAGTACGATTAATCCTATAATTTGAACTTATATCGGTATATAGGATCATATTTAGACGTGCAGTGCCATTAGCTAACATGGCCTCAAATTCCTGTTTAGCTATCTTAAGTTTATCGGGCGCGAGACGAGCGACGTGGTGAGCATGACACTGGGGGGCCTGGTGTAGTGCGAATATAGTGTACAGTGTTGTGCTTGACGATACCCAGAATACCAGCAGGGCGTGTTATTTCCGGATATTCAGACAAAATTCTGTGAAATTCACTATCACCAACAGTCGAAACTTTTACACTTAGGACATTACAATTTAATTTATATATAGTGGCTACAGTGCTGACAGTGGTTAAAGTATCAATAAGTTTTGTTTGTTGACGTCGACAATCAGTTGATAATTAGAAAGAAAATCTACCCCTATTATAGCTTTCGTTACGTCAGCAATGACGAAACGCCACGGATAGGATAGTTACGACGTATTCCTAAGTCTAGGTTTAATTGAATGTAACCATACGTATCGATAGTAGAACCGGGTCTCCCTTGTTTTACCAAAAGGAATTTGACAAATTTTCACTTCCCAAAAAATTTTTCGCATAATTTCATTTGGCAAATTATTACTTAGCAAAAAATCAATTCACAAAAAGTTGTAACGCAAACCTAATGTTTGGCAAATGAACGTTTAAACTATAACTTGTTTACCAACTAGTACTTCTAACATTTTTTATTTAGTCAAATATTTCATTTGGAATAACAGTTTTTATGCAAAATCAAATAAGCCAAATACTTATTTAGTATCGTCAGTTTTCAATTCACCCTTTCCTATTCAGTCAAACTTCAATGACAAAAATGTGAACTACTAAGTGGGTAGGAGGTAAATCATAAATGGCGCTCAATGTGTGCTCTTCTTTTTCTATATAATGTAGTCGTTCCTGGCACAGTAGGTAGTAGGTCACAGTTTTAACCTAACCTAACCTAACCATTTTTTTAAAATAAGTAATTAACCTAATCTAAATAATTCAGTTCCGGGTAACCTACTAAAAACAATCTCTTTTTTCTATTAATGCAAGTCGTTTCGTGTACGTTACCCCAGCAAGAAAGTGTCTCGTAGAGTTATATGAGTAGAACGTATAATTGGTGCCTTATCTGCTGTAAATGTGCCCCCACATAAAAAATGTGTGCCCCCCATCGTTTTGAAAAAAAAACGGAAAAAACGATTCTTGCTGGGGTAACGTTTTTCTAGCAGGAAAATTCTAAACGAATGATCGCAGAGAGAAAAATTGTGCATGGCCAGAGAGCATATATGTGTGCCAAAATGTGCCCCCAAAAATAAAATCTGTGCCCCTTCAGGTTTTCGAGATATTGCATTTCCTGCTGGAGTAACGTTTTGATGAATCGTATATCTCTAAAACCATTGCATGTGCCCCTGTAGAATAAACATACACGAGTAGCTCTTAATGTGTGCCCCTTAGTGCCCCAATTAGATTTAAGAAATTATTTATAGTTTTCAAGTTATCGCGGTTTTATGGAAACCCGAAAAAACATCGCAGCGCTTAAATGAGACAAGGTATAAGTTCGCTGAAAACTGTATTCGGTCCTTCTTGACGCTAATAATAACCATACAAAGTTTCAAAACTGTTCATGCAAGCGTTTTTGAATAATCTTGCTAAAAGTCAAAACGATGGTGTCATAACTTTGACGGCAAAATACAAGGAACCGGCTCAATCCCAGATGTGTAGGTGTAAACCAAAATCATGTGTCTTTAGTCAAAAATATATGGTGAAAATATTCAGCTTGAATGTTTCGCATTAAGTAAATATTAACAAAAAACCAAAATATGTAAGCAATGGCTGGTTATCCGACCAAATTTGAATGACTACTAAAAAGCGACGGATTCATACATATCGATGACCTTCTTTACTTTACTCACTAACCGGTTCACACGTGTTGTGCCCGAGTACACTGAAGTAGAAAAGTAATAAGTAATAAAATAAAGTTGTTATTGGATTATATTCTACTAGCTGTTTCTATGACCTTACACATGATTAAGTACATTATAAATAGTAGCCTAAGTGCTATTTCAAGGTAAGTTAACTTCTCCATTCTAAATTTCATAAAAATACATCCAGTAATTTATGTGTGAACGAAAGATATGGCAAATGGTTAATATCCTGATATTTGCCATTTGCCAGGTCTTTGACCCAAAATTTGATTGGTCCCGATGTTTAAAAAAAATATAGTTCATGAAATGTGTGATGAATACCTACTACTAAAAAGAGGTAGCTCTTTTTTGTATATTAGGTCTTTACCTATGAAATTGCCGTTCTGCAGTACTGGCTATTTCAAATCAAAATAATTTTTGTTTGGCTAAGAATTCTAATTTCAAATTAATTTTATTTTAAAAACATGGATTTTTTTTTCCAAAAGTAGTCATTTGTTTATTGATTACTGTTACATTTTCATCGCATTTCAATCTTTTTCGTCATCATGGATACGTTAAAAATTCGAGTAATTATGGAATATGAGTACCGTCGTGGCAGCAACGCGGCACAAGCGGCACGCAACATCAACGACGTTTACGGAGCTAACACTACAAGCCAACGCACCACTTGTTATTGGTTTGCTCGCTTCCGTTCTGGAAATTTCGACCTGAAAAATGAACCTTGCGGTCGTCCGAAGACTTTAGTCGACAATGACGAATTAAAGGCGATTGTGGAAGCTGATGATACACAATCTACGGCTGAATTAGCAGCAGCTTTCGACGTTAGCGTCAAAACAATATTGGTCCATTTGCGTCAAATTGGCAAGGTAAAAAAGCTTGACAAATGGGTGCCGCACGAACTCAATGATCGCCAGCGCGAAGTACGCGTCGAGACGTGCCTTGCACTGCTCAACAGACACACAAATGAAGGAATTTTGAACCGCATTGTTACCTGCGATGAAAAATGGATTCTGTTTGATAACCGCAAGCGCTCAGCAAGTTGGGTGGATCCTGGTTCAGCACCTAAACAATGCCCTAAACGAAAACTTACCCCTAGAAAAGTGATGGTCACTGTTTGGTGGTCTAGCGCTGGTGTGATTCATCACAGGTTCTTACCAAACGGGGTGAGCATTACTTCAGATGTGTACTGTGAAGAACTGAACACAATGATGGAGAAGCTGGCACATCTCCAACCAGCATTGGTCAATCGCTCGTCTCCGCTGCTCCTGCACGACAACGCGCGACTTCATACTGCACAGCAGACGGTCTCCAAGTTGCAAGAACTGGGGTTGGAAGCTCTCCGTCATCCGCCCTACTCACCAGACCTTGCGCCTACAGACTACTACTTTTTCCAGAATTTGGATAACTTCTTGGCGGGAAAAAAATTCAATACCCGAGAGGCAGTACAAAATGCCTTTGAAGAATTTGTTGCCTCCCGTCCAGCTGATTTCTTTAAGAAGGGCATCAATAGACTGCCACTGCGTTGGCAAAGATGCATTGATTGCATGGGTGAAAGAAAGAAGAAAGAAAATACGTTTATTTGCGGTAAACATGACGCAAAGGACAAAAAAAAATAAAATAAGCAATGTAAAAAGCAAGTTTTGGGGAAAATATGCGTCACATCTACGCAAAACGGTGATTACTTCGATTAATACAAATAAAAAATGCATGAAAAAATTCGTTTAAATTTTTTCATACAAAACGGCAATTTCATAGGTAAAGACCTATTATAAATATAAACCCCGTATTTGTCTTTTTGTTTTGTTTTTGATTTTGTTTTTGTCTTTTTTATTTAATGATAAGCCGTAGGTTAAATAAATTAACACCATGTTTTTCACCATTAAGGGGAATGCTCCAACCAGCCCGCGAAATTCAAAATTTCTTGCATTTTTTGCAATTTGCAGGCCAGTGCTGGGTTGTATGTTGATTAAAATATTATTCGCGGCTGTAAGACGTATGTAGTTACAGAATTATAATCATCAAAATCACCGATACAACCCTCCAAGTTCATAAAGGCGTAGGAACAAAAAAAAACAGAAAAAGTCATTCCTACAGCTTTATGAACTTAGAGCGTTGTATTGATGATTTTGATGATTATAATTCTGTAACTACATATGTCTTACAGCCGCGAATAATATTTTAATCAACATACAACCTAGCACTGGCCTGCAAATTGCAAGAAACGTAAGAAAATTTGAATTTCGCGGGTTGGTTGGAGCGTTCACCTTAATAGAAGATTCCCTTTTTTCGCCTACCCACACCGCTGCATATATCTCTGGCCCCGCGGCATCCGCTGACGTCGTGTCGCAAGGAGTCGCTTTGTCTAGCTTGGAGAAAGTGAGACAGCTAGTACGCGTACCTACGGTGTTAGTGTGACAGAGACAGTTACGTGTAACGTCGCTCTATTATGAATAATAGGTACGAAGTGTTTATTGACTAAGAAGTGAGTTTGGATTTTTTCATGCCACTTGGTATTGGTAAACAGTTGCAGTTATGTTATGACGCCAAGGACACTGTTACGACGAGTCACGCGGTTGCACTGATACTGTTTGTTTACTTATTTTTAAGTTGGTTGAAAGTGGCGTATTAAGCATTTTATAACAATTATGTGGTTGTAGGGGTGGTGAATTTTATGGCACGATCTGCGGTGGTAAGTATTTAATGGCATTGTTTTGACTTATTTAAAAATACTTGTACACTTATCAAGTACTTGGATTTTTTTCATTACTTTACCTATTTATTTATTTTTTACAAAACATGTTCTAAATCATGTTTGTTTTGTTTTCATCTGAAAGCATATACATACATTCCGATTGGTCCAATAGAAATTTCATCAAAATCGATACAGTAATTTGTTTTCTTTTTTGTTTAATACGTATTTAATTCTCTTCTTGTGCTAGGTTGATGACATAATTAATAATAAAAGAGATTATATATCATGTCAAAACTTTTGAACGCAACTGTACGGACAACAGCTTAGATATAATACGTCCAATAAAGAAGGTCATCGATATGTATGAATCAGTCGCTTTTTAGTAGTCATTGGAATTTGGTCGGATAACCAGCCATTGCTTACATATTTTGGTTTTTTGTTTATATTTACTTAATGCGAAACATTCCAAGCTGAATATTTTCACCATATATTTTTGACTAAAGGCACATGATTTTGGTTTACACCTACACATCTGGGATTGAGCCGGTTCCTTGTATTTTGCCGTCAAAGTTATGACACCATCGTTTTGACTTTTAGCAAGATTATTCAAAAACGCATGCATGAATAGTTTTGAAACTTTGTATGGTTATTATTAGCGTCAAGAAGCACCGAATATAGTTTTCAGCGAACTTATACCTTGTCTCATTTAAGCGCTGCGATGTTTTTTCGGGTTTTCATAAAACCGCGATAACTTGAAAACTATAAATAATTTCTTAAATCTTATTGGGGCACTAAGGGGCACACATTAAGAGCTACTCGTGTATGTTTATTCTACAGGGGCACATGCAATGGTTTTAGAGATATACGATTCATCAAAACGTTACTCCAGCAGGAAATGCAATATCTCGAAAACACCTGAAGGGGCACAGATTTTATTTTCGGGGGCACATTTTGGCACACATATAAGCTCTCTGGCCATGCACAATTTTTCTCTCTGCGATCATTCGTTTAGAATTTTCCTGCTAGAAAAACGTTACCCCAGCAAGAATCGTTTTTTCCGTTTTTTTTCAAAACGACGGGGGGAGTTCAAGTTCAAGTTCAAGTTCAAGTTATTTATTTCATAACAAAAATACATTTGTGTCGAAATATTTGCACAGTAAGTACACAAAAAGAAGCAAAACCAAAAATTATAATACCTCGTTCATCACCCATCACTGATGTTAGAAATAATACTAACTTAAATAATACTAACTTTACAAACATTATTATTCATATCGATACATAATTAAGTCCCTAGCAAAAAATTCTACAAAAATACATTTAATGTCAAAAATATTAAATATAAAAAAGCAAAAATTTTAGCAAGTCAAATTATAGAAAGTCAAAGAACAATGGATACACCTATTTAATTGCAATTTTTTTAAGATCTTTGTCATTATAAAATTCGTCAATGCTATAATAGGCTTTATTGATTAATAAAGCTCTGAGTTCATTTTTAAACATGTTCACATTCTGAATATTCTTTAACTCTGTTGGTAATTTGTTAAACATATTAACAGACTGCACGCGTGACGAGTGTTTGACAACATTAAGCTTTGCCTGCAGAATAGTAGGAAGATCTTTTCTGCGAGTATCTACTCTATTTTTTCTTTCATCGTCAGTTTCAAACTCGTTTAAATTTTTGTTTAAATAAGTAAGGAGAACCAAAATATAAAGACATGGTACCGTTAAAATCCTAAGTTTAATAAAATACTCTCTACATGATTCTGTTTGGTTTAAACGCAGCATGGTTCTTAATGCTCGCTTTTGTATTGTAAAGGCTGCTTTTATATTATATTTATAGCTGTTTCCCCAAAATTTAATGCTATATCTAAGTTTAGATTCAACTAGAGCAAAATAGACAGTACGAAGTTGGGCAGTAGACAAAATATCCCTCAAAGATCTGATAGCGTAGCACGCACTACTTATTGTGCTCGTAATTGAATTTAGTTCTGGCTTCCAATTTAGTAAAGAGTCAATTTGTACCCCTAAAAATTTCAAACTTTCCACCATATCTATTTTGCTGCCCAAGGATTCTACGTCTACTAAAGCTTTGTTCCTAACTGTAGATCTAAATAACATACATTTTGTCTTACTTATATTTAATTTAAGATTATTCATAGAAAACCAGCTTTCACAAGCAGCTATTAATACATTTAATTTACATTCTAAGGTCTCCATATTGTCAGCAGCTATAACAGCACTAGTATCGTCAGCAAATATTATCAAGTCCGCATCTGGTAAAATGTTTTTAATGTATTCAATTAGATCGTTAAGAAATATTATAAAGAAAATGGGGCCCAACACCGAACCCTGAGGCACTCCTCTAGTTACAGAAAATAATTTTGATTTATGAATTTCTTCCACACCTTCCTGAAGTGATTTAATTTCGACGTACTGTTTCCTATTGGTCAAATAAGAACTAAAAAGTTTTAAAACATTTTCTCTTATACCGTAGTGCTCTAACTTATCCAGTAGAATGCAATGTTCTACAGTATCAAATGCAGAACTTAAGTCTAGAAATAAGCCGGCAACTTTAAGTTTATTGTTCAGCTTATTTACTACGCTACTAACTAACGAGTCTATTGCATCTAGTGTCCCTTTACTTTTTTGGTATCCAAACTGATTACTGTGTATTATTTTTAAATTAATCAAATGTCCTACAAGCCTAGATTTGATGACTTTTTCAAAAAGTTTGGATAGAACCGGTAACAATGAAATGGGCCTGTAATTGCCTGGATCTGTTTTAGCACCTTTCTTAAATAGTGGTAGAACTCTGGCTAACTTAAATTGGTCAGGAAACACACCTTCATTAACGCAATTATTTATTATTTCAGATATTGGATATGCCAGTATATCTATATTATCTTTGATTACGCCCAGAGGTATTTCATCGTGTCCAAATGACTTTTTACTATCCATACTCTTTACCATTTTGTAAATCTCTATCGGCATGACGGGATTAAAAGCCATAGACTTACCAACTCTGTCAGTATTCTCAATTAAATGCTTCTTAGCCAGTTCTGGATTACCAGTGTTTACGCCTTTACTGTTGTCAAACTTTTCCGCAAAAATGTTAGCAATATCTATAGGGTTACAAATTATTTTATTATTATGTTTCAGTATTATATTATCATTTTCGAAATTATTGTCAATTTTTTTTCGAGTTTTATTGACGATTTTCCAAATTTCTTTGCTAGAATTAGCTGCTTTATTTATTTGATTAGTTACTTCCTTTTTTTTAGCGTTCCTAATCACCTTTTTATAAATTTTAAGATACTTTTCACGATATTCTAATAACGATTTGTCACTACGCCAAAGCGCTGAGCAATACGCCACTCGAACATACATTTAATAGTTCAATTTACGGTGTGTATTGTATGTAGGAAGTAATAGTGAAGATCCGTTGGACAGATTTAAAATGTTTAAAAGTTCAAAGTCCGTTTTCTTTGCTTGTTTTGATAAATCACTTTTTTATGCTTTTTGTTATTGTCTATCACTTTTGTTGCACTTTTAGTATGGTACTATTGTATTATATTGTTAAGTTGCACTTTGAACAATGTTTAGATGGATTTTAAATGTATTTATAACTTACATTAGCGGGATGAGTTTGTGAAAGCGAATACTTTGTTTGTTTTAATGTTTATTTATAGCTTATCATCTTCGTTTGATATTTTAACCACACTGCACTAGTCAATAAAAGTTATATCAAAGTCAATTCTTGATGTTTAGGAATGTAAACAACGCTTCTGGTCACCGTCCTTTATTGCTTTTTTATTTATTGTTTATTACACTTTACACGCCAATTAATCTGAGATAACAATTGTGTTTGATTGTTACACTATTATGATTGTAATTTACCACTTATTTGTGTCTAAACTTCGTGTTTTATATTTTTAACTATTTTTTATACACAGAGTAGAAGTTACGCGTGTCACTAGCGACACACTCACCCACGCTTTCGTTCCTACGGCTCACTCCGTTCGCCTTCGTCACTCTCGGTGTGTTAGATTGCCCAAAAACATCCTACTATAACTAGCTCTACATATCAACCACTTATCCGTTCGCCTCGTCACTCTCGATGGATTAGAATACTCAATAATATCAATTAAATGTTACATAGTGCAGTAAAATACAGGTTCTTGAAGGACAGCCATGGTGTGGTTGTTCGTACAGTTGTTCGAGTTAGCGACAATGAGCTATAAATGTCAGTGTAATACATTAATTGACTCATTATTAATATAACCGTTTCAAACAGTCGTCATGAAATTTGTAAAACAACCACAATCGTTACATGTAAACAAACTTTGTATTAATTCTCAGGAGACTGGTTTTCGCCATGGAGAATTATTACCTAAATCGATACGATGCATCATTTGCGGACCGTCAAATTGTGGAAAGACGAATTTGTTAATTGGTCTTCTTATACACGAGAATGGTTTACGATTTCAAAATGTTTATGTTTATTCGAAAACCTTGCAACAACCCAAGTACGTTTTTTTAGAAAAAGTCTTGCAACGAGTACCAGGCATTTCATTTCAGAAATATCATGAAAACGAGCAAGTACTGAGTGTTCAGACCGCAAAACCGAATTCTGTAATTGTATTTGATGATGTTGCTTGTGAAAATCAAAGTAGTATGCGCGATTATTTTGCTATGGGGAGACACAAGTTCATCGATTGTTTTTATCTAAATCAGACGTATAGTAAAATCCCAAAGCAGTTAGTAAGAGACAACGCAAACCTAATCGTACTTTTTAAACAAGATGAAAGAAATATGAGACATGTTTATGAAGAACACGTTAACACTGACATGACATGGATTGAATTTCGTGAAATGTGTTCAAAAATATGGAGTACACCTTTCAATTATATTGTAATTAATAAAGATTGTTCCAAAAACAAAGGATGCTATAGAAATAAATTTGACACGTTTGTAGTCTTTGACTAAGAACACGAATACATATATAAGGCCATTACCTGCCTGACATTATTATTCGCCTTACGACGCTAAATCAATTCCGACCTATTTTACCAACAATATGGAAAAATTATTGAAACGACAAATTGTTGATGCGGCAGAAGCTGTAAAGATAAAAGTACGAAAAATGAGAGATGCTGAGATTAACAATAAACAAGCACTGGAATCTGTTTTCAAACCTGTAACAGAACCTCTCAACCTAATTGCTAATGCAAGTAAGCAAACTCCTCTCCTGCGTGCTAATGATGATTTTGCTGATGTTCCGTTTACTAAAGAAACTTATCAGAAAGAAGAAACTGGTAGCGCAGAAAGTAATGATAATAATGACGATGAAGACAAATATGAATCCGATATCAACAGTGATTCTTCATATGCATCAGTAGTTGAAACTGATGAAAGGAATCAAGATTGTGATACGTCATCCTGGTCAGTATCTTCAGAGGCGTTGGTAGATGTTCCATTTGGGGTTAGAGTAGAACGCGGGAAATTGATGTTAGGTTCGGCTTGCATAACGATCAATGATCAAAACATCATCGTGGCTGGACGTACATACCGATATACACCTGGATTAAAACAGTTGTTGTTTAAGAAAGATGTAGACTTAAGCTTTGTTACAGAAAGTGATCTGCAAAATTATAAGTCGATGCTACTTGTTACAAATGCACATCGTCGAGACTATGAGCCAAGTAAGCCAATAAAAAGTAATAAAGGACAAAAATATTTGCAAGTTATTAAACCTCTTTTTAAACTGAAGAATGCAGTTCAGGGAAAGGGTCTACCTTTAATGAAAAAGTGGAAAAAAAACGTAGATTTAGTGTATTGGGATAATCCTAATGAGTTAGTGGAAAGGTTAAAATTATTAATTGCGTCTAGAGATGCTGGCAACACAGGGTTAGATAATGAAATTATATCTATCATTGAAGAATTGCGTGAAAGTAAAGTTATAAATAAATAAATATTTGAGATTGTGTTTATTTTATTATCAGCCTCTCGATACAATACACCTTAAACATGAACGTAGACAAATTCGGACACTACATTCACAAAAGAATGCGTTTATCAGAGTTATTTGAGTTTAATGAGAATGCATTGTTAAAATCAGAAAACGGCGATTTTGATTTAAAAACATCAAGACTGAGAGGAATCAGATCTCCAGTAGAAGCAGATGATGCTGTAAACAAGGACTATGTAGATCGATTGAATGCTAATATGTTTAAAGAATTTAATAATCTGATTGGTGCATTGCGTTCTCAAATCATGAAAGATGCAAAGAGTACAGTTCAAGCTACTTTAAAAGCAAGAATACCTGAGGTTTCAACTCATTTGTACGATAAGTTTTATACTAAAGCAGAGGTGGATAAATTACTTCAAAAAACTCCGTAATGGTGAAACAGCAAATTGTAAATGAAATACATAAAGCGGCACGAAGAAATTTCCTTCGACGTTCTGTTATTCTAAAAGGAATCCACGACTTATGGCAAGCAGACTTGATGGACATGCAAAACCTGAAAAAGTATAACAAAGGTTACAATTTCATCTTAGTGGTGATTGACTGCTTTTCAAAGTATGCCTGGGCAGAACCGTTAAAATCAAAAAATAAATCGGAAGTCACTCGAGCATTTGAACGTATACTAATAAGCAGCAATAAAAATCCTGTTAACTTACAAACTGACATGGGTACAGAGTTTTATAACAACACATTCCAAACGCTCATGAAGAAGTACAACATTAACCATTACTCATCTTTCTCAATTAAAAAAGCTTCAATTGTAGAGCGACTAATTAAAACTGTTAAAAATAATTTATACAAATATTTTAGTCTCATTGGAAACTATAAGTGGTTAGGATCACCATTAGAAGATTTATTTAAGACTTATAACAACACAAAACATCGTACTATTAAAATTAACCCGATTGATGTGAATAAATATAATGAAGCAGTCATAAAAGAAAATATTAAAAAAATATGTAAACATGTATCCATCCAGCGGAAGCCTAAGTTTAAAAATGGTGACTGTGTTCGTATCAGTAAATACAAACACAATTTCGAGAAAGGTTATACTCCTAACTGGTCAACTGAACTCTTCACTATAAAAAAGATTAATAAAACTGTGCCAGTAACATATCACATAGAAGATCAAAGAAAGCAAGATATATTAGGAACTTTTTACGAGCAAGAACTTCAAAAATCTGACTATCCTGATGTTTATTTAGTAGAAAAAATACTTAAAAAGAAAGGAAAGAAACTATTCGTCAAATGGTTAGGTCTCAGTAATGAAGAAAACAGTTGGATTGATAAATCTGCATTAATAAATTGAGATATAAAAGAAGTATTTTGTAATATTTGTATCATTATACTTTAAGTAATGCAAGGTGGTGGACTAGTTAACAGTATTATTAATAACCTACCGTTCGAAGCTCATTTGCCTGGATACAATTATTGCGGACCAGGAACTAAACTTCATAAACGTTTGTTGCGAGGTGATCGAGGTGTGAATAAACTAGACGAAGCTTGTATGCACCACGATATAGCATATGCAAAACATACAGATTTACCTAATCGTCACGAAGCCGACTTACAGCTATTAAACATGGCTAAACGCAGACTTAAATCAAAAGATGCAGGAAAAGGTGAAAAATTAAGCTCATGGTTAGTAAGCAAAGTTATGAAAGCCAAATTGAAATCTGGTTCTGGTGCCAAAACATTTAAAAGTTTAGTATCAAAAATAAAATCGAAAATAAAAAAACTAAAACCCAATGATAGTAAGTCTTTAATAAACTTTGCTTATTTAGCTGCAAAAAAGTTATGTCCCAAATTACATCAAATTCGAGTGCCGAGAGTGATACCCATACCGAAAACTGGTGGGGTTCTACCTTTAATTCCAATTTTTGCTGGCTTATCAGCTTTAGGAGCTTTAGCTGGTGGTGCGGCTGGAATTGCAAAAACGGTAAATGATTACAAATCAGCTCAGCAAAACTTGCGAGAGACTGAACGACATAATAGAACTATGGAGGGTTTAGCAGTGGGCAAAGGTTTATACCTAAAGCCTTATAAAAACGGCAAAGGATTGTTCATAAAATCATCAAAAAACTGAACAAGAAGCTACCCAATCGCCCACTAACTAATGTAGACATCCAAAACTATGCAAGAGATATTCCATATTTCCGAGGAGTATATATGAAAGATCAACTACCAAGGACGCCGAAACGTATGGAATGTGGTATCGTTAACTTAGACGATTCTAAAAACGAAGGAACGCATTGGGTAGCTTATGTAAAAGTATATGACTATTGTGAATATTTTGATAGCTATGGAAATTTAAAACCTCCATTAGAACTGCTACGATATTTTAAGAATTGTAAAGTTTTATATAACTACACAAGATATCAAAAATTTAACACTGTAAACTGTGGTCATTTATGTTTAAAATATCTGAGGACTTTTTGGAATAAAAATGTATAAAATAAATGCTTTTACTTTATTTCAATCATTTGCAAGATGTCACTCACTTTGTCGATAACTGGAAACTCTTCAATTTTATCTACGTACTATCCTAATACGCTGCAACTAAATGGAGAATATGAGTGTGCTTTGTTACATTTTTCAACATTTAATTCTATACCAAATATTGATATAAGTAATAACAAGTTCTACTATGGTTCAAATGAAATTATTGAAATACCGGAAGGCACCTATGAATTGCAAGATATTTATGATTATTTAAAATCTGAAATAAAAGACGCCTCAATCAAATTACAGTGCAATAACAATACTTTAAAAACTAGCATATACTGCTCAAAAGACGTTAATTTTAAGAAAGAATACTCTTTCAATAAACTGTTAGGCTTTGATAAGCAGGTCTTGAAAGCAAATAAATGGCATGTGTCACAGTATCCAGTCAACATTTTACCGACGACAGTGGTAAGGATCGAATGTGACATTGTGAGCGGCTCGTATATAAACGGTGAACCAAGTCACATAATTCACGAATTCGCACTCAACGTACCACCAGGTTACAGAATCATAGAAATCCCGAAGAACGCAATATATTTTCCAATCAATCAAAATAACATAAGCTGCATACATATTCGACTACTAGATATAAACAATCGCTTAATTAATTTGCGTGGTGAAGAAGTGCAGCTGTATTTACATCTTAGAAGAAAAAATGATTGACTACAATAAATATGTGCCTCAACAAATTAAAAATACCAGTTCCACTCAAGCTACCTACCAAATAAGACGTCGTTCTAAGAGCAAAATAAAATTAACTAAAGACAATAAGATATTTCTCAAAGCGATCGGATTGTTAAAATGAATATCTTAGACGTTTTATCCACTCCGACTTACGACAACAGTATAGAAGGAATTGAATTTCATTCGTACAAACCTTATGTAACGAGTTTCAACAGGAACGATGAAATTCGCATACCTATCAACCAACAGGATCTATACATATTACCTTCAGCCAGCACTCTGTATTTGGAAGGAACCGTTATCGTTAGCAAAAAAGATTCAAAAGAGAGAGCTACTAGTGTCAATTTTACGAACAATGGACTACTCTTCTTGTTCCAAGATATTAGGTACGAACTAAATGGAGTGGAGATTGATAAAATAAAAAACGCAGGTATAACTACAACCATGAAATCATTAATATCAATGAATGAGAATGAATCAAAAATTGCTAGAGCTTGGGGTTGGAGTATCGATGGTGTAAAAAATATTAATGGAGGAAGTTTTTCTGCGTCTATACCACTTCGGAATATCCTTGGTTTCGCAGAAGATTTTAAAAAAGTTGTGATAAATAGTAGACATGAACTAATATTGTTACGAAGCAACACTAATTTGAATGCTGTAAAATTGAACACCGGTGAAATAGTGGAAGACATTCAAATCAATAAAATTATATGGCGCGTACCCCATGTTAAAGTATCAGACAAAGAAAAAATAAGTTTATTAAAACTGTTGGAAAAAGATCGACCACTTCAGATGATATTTAGAAACTGGGATCTATATGAATACCCTACTTTACCTAAAACTACAAAGCATACCTGGTCCATCAAAACTTCATCTCAAATAGAAAAACCAAGATATGTTATAATTGGACTACAAACAAGTAGAAAAAATAATGCAAGTTCTGACATGTCGCAGTTTGATCACTGCTATGTTCGTGATGTTCGAGTGTACCTTAATTCAACATATTTCCCGTATGAAAGCCTCAATGTGAACTTCGCTAATAACAGAATTGCTTTATTATATGAGCAATACATCAGATTTCAGCAGTCGTATTATGGACGTTGTCCGGAGTCTTTATTAAGCGAGAAACAATTTAAAGACTTAGCACCGTTGTTTGTTGTTGATTGCTCTAGACAGACCGATAATCTGAAGACTGGTCCTGTTGTAGATGTAAGGGTAGAAATCGAGAGTGATTCAGAAATACCAGATCAAACTTCAGCGTACTGCCTCATTCTTAACGATTGCATTGTTGAATACAAACCATTAAGCAACACAGTGAAGAAGTTATCATGAACGCAGATATTATCATTGTCGAACTCCAAGGATTTAAATATTTAGACAATAATTTTATTGTCAAAGAAGTGGCTATCGTAAGTAATGAGCACACACAGACGTTCTTAGTTAAACCACCACATTCGTTTTACTATTTAACTCAAGAAGAAAAGAAGCAGGTGCGATGGTTGGAAAGAAATCGTGGAATTTTCTGGAGTGAGGGCTTTATAGACTACAGAGAGTTTCAACACGTCATCATGCCGTATTTAGAAAATAGAAAAATTATTACAAAGGGTTTAGAAAAGATTAAGTGGATAAAAGAGTTATGTGCAAACTGTGAAGTGATTGACATAGGTGAGAAGGGATGCCCTAATTTTGCGACCTTAAAAAAAAAGTTTTGTAAAAATAAAACTGATTATAACTGTGTGGATCACAAATTGAACTGTGCATTAAATAATGCTGTGTGTATTAGAAAATGGTACATTGATAATAATATGTCTGTATTTAATTTATTTTAATTATTATTGTGTTGATCAGTTAATAAAAAATGTATATCTACTTATGAGTGTTTTATTTAATATAATCAGGGTAACCTACTTACGAAACTTTAAATTAGCTGCAGCAAAATGATATTTCTTATAAAATTTCATCCATGATTTTCAACGAATTATTCTAATAAAAAATACTGTTAGCAAATAAACACTATAATTATATCTTTAAACTAGAGCTAATTTAGAGTTCGAGTATAACTAAGTAATAGAAAATAAAACATAATTTAAATCATTAAAGAATACAGTTTTATTTACTTTTTTACATTATTTACAATTATTACTAACTAATTATAACTACCTACCCAATAATAGATGTCATCACATAGTTTATTTAATGTTTTCTATACGGACCTACATACTTGTGATGTATGTACATTGTTCCAACTAGATTAGACAAAGAAAATCTACATACCTACTTAATAGTATATGTATTTTTTTTTTTTGTTTTTGTTTTTTAGGACTATGTAGGTACAGGATAAATTACAAAAGTTATAGTTTATTTAATGTTTTCTATACATACCTACATACTTAACTTACAAACGTGTGATGTATGTACATTTTCCCAACTAGATTAGACAAAGAAAATCTACATACCTACTTAATAATATATATTTCTTTTTTGTTTTTTTAAACTATGTACAGGATAAAATACAAAAGTTATAGTTTATTTAATGTTTTCTATACGTACCTACACACTTAACTTACAAACTTGTGATGTATGAACATTACCCTAACTACATTAAACAAAGAAATTAATATTATCTACATTATAATATTTTAAAGTTTTAGTTTCTAGACTATGTACAGGATAAAACACAAAGTTAATGACAATAAAACTTACATAGTTGATATTTTAATAATTTATACATTCAAAACTTACACTACATAAAAACCTAAGATGTAGGTATAGAGAGTAAAGAATAAGAAAGCAAATAAATGTTATACATACCTAATAATATTACTACAAATCTTACACAATAACTTATGAAGTAGGTACTTACAAAATAATTAAATCTGTTAATAGTAACAATTGTCCCCACAAAGTTTTTTTGATATTTTATTAATTAACGATTGTGTCTCCTCCATAATATGGTCCACCGATTCAGTCACTACATACTGTGCACTTAATATTACCACGTCTTGATTGTCACTTGCAGGTTCTTGTTGTTCACTGATATCCAGCACTTGCACCATGACCAGTCGTAAACCTTTTTTCTTCTCATTGTTTATAACGAATGATTGACATGTAGGTGGAGATGACTTCTGTTTTAGACACTCCCGTCTTGTTCTAGGCTTCTTGCTGGCAGGTCCGCAGTTTTGTCTTGCTCTAAACTCCTTGTTGTCAGGTCTTTGTTGTTCTGAGAATTCCGGGATATGCCAGCTTAAACTCGGTGTCGGAAAACCTTGAGCGTATTGTGAGAAGTCGATAATATCTGGAGAATCATCCATTATCAATAATCTGAAACAAACGGAATAATATTTAATTATAATTACATAAACAACATGATGAAATAATGTTATAAGTAGATAGGTACTTGTACAATACTTACAATTCGTTTTGTTTTATTTGAAGTGATATGGTCGCACCGGCTGACTGTCTAATAATGAATGTTCTACTCAATAATATTACTGTGGAACGTATGTAATTAGACTCTATAAGCATTGCGCCGTGATTAATTTTCATGTTTTAACGTGTTCGAGCTCTTGCACGAACACCTGCTCGGTGTCAAATTCTACACCGCGCGTGCGAACTTCGAGCTATGAGTGCTTTGTAATCAAAAATTGACAACATGTTTTATCAAGTTGGAGTCTGTATCGTCGTGTGCTTTGTCATAAATCAGGAATGAAAATGAAACAGATACAATTATGATTATAAAATAGTATTTATTATTTATTTATTTATTTCATACAAATAGGTACTTACTTAAAAGAAAACTTAGGAATCAGGTTTATGCGGCACAGCATTTCATTTTAAAGTCCGAAGTTTTGGAAATGAATAATATGACATAAAAAGTTAGTAGAGAATATTTTAGTATTTTTTATGAAATGCCGTGTCGCGTAAACGGTCTTAAAACTAATTAAGACTAAATAAGATTTTACGTTATTTGCTACAAGTAATAAGATAATAAGGTTACACTTTGATTCAGTAAACTTATTGTATTTGTTTCTTTATATAAAACAATTTCAAAAACTGTGTTAAAACACTTATAGCGGTTACAGTTTCAGTCCCTGCTTAGGTAATCTTTAACTAGGTACCTATTTATTTATTTTCAATTATAAACTAATATTACATAAATGTGGAGCACCCGATTACATAAAAATAGTTGCATTTCCCCAGGCCAAAGTAGATACCTTGTCAGGTAACAGCAACCGTTTATCATCATTGCTTGATAATGCTATTTTATTTACACTTTGTGTAAAAATGTTGTGTTTTATGGACCTAAACAGTACATTTTTTTTGCGAATGATATTGCAATTATTATACAAAATATTTTTATAATCTAACATTTTTAAATCTTTCATTACACATTTTTTTGTGCCTTTTGCTTTCTTTATGGTTTTATTTAATGTTTTAATACAATAAAGTTTTGAGCGCAATCCTACAAATTCTTTGATAATTTTACCACCCATTTCGTCCTTAAAGAGTCCTGGAACCTTCTTATTAATAATTGGCAAGTTAAATTCATTTGTACAATCGTAGTTGCTTGTATCAAAATATTTTAGAAAGTGGAGTTTAAAATCTTTATATACGTCACTAGTCTGTACATTATAAACTAGGCTGTCTGTGTCAGTATAACACAATTCAATTCGGTTACCGTAAAAAGGTTTTATGATGGAATAATGGAAATCGTACATGTGACCCTTAGATAATTCTAATACAGCAAAACCTATGTATATTGGTTTATTAAGAAGTACGCGCGAAGGTTTCATTTGAATTGCTACTAGATTTTCAGAAAATATAGAAGCACTATGAAAATATGGGCTGGCTATCAATTTTTCAGCACAATTGTTTTTTTTTGTTTTATTTTTCAAGTCACACCAGTTGTTTATTAGCTTAACATCTACCCGATGTTCATTATTTTCCAAGGTCTTACCAAAAATACTATTGTTCAGTAATTTAAAAAAATCTTGTTCAAACGTCGACTCTGCCTTTTGACGTAACTGTGTGTTAATATCGATATATTGTTTTAAAAAAGCACTTTGCTTGAATATAACACCGCGATGGATCCTATGCAATACTAAACCATGCTGTAAGCATTTTTTTAAATGAACGTAATGAATAACATAGTGATATTTATCATACAAATTTGGTATTAGTTTTTTATTTTTACCACCGGGTGGCAAGCATTTTTCGGGACAAAATGGAAAGTCATTGTGATCCATGTGTAAATTCTCAGGATATAATAAATCAACTTCAAGAATGTAACCGTTTTCCGCGGAATCACTGATATCTGTCAAGTTATTTCGCAAAAAATCAATTTCTTGTCTATCCATAAATCTAAAATCGGAATAAGGTAAGGACTGACACATGCTAAAACCGTATAAGTTGTTACAGTCTAAATAAATGATGAATGAACTGGGATGGGATGGGTCGTATGTATCTAAATATTTATGATTGGCTTTGACATGTCTTTTAGAACACATACAAACACCTCCTCGAATACCATTTTGTATCATCCTATAAATTTCAACATCGCTTATCAATTCTAACCGAACTCTGGTTTTTAAAAGCATAGCATCAAACGAAAGACTTGGAGCCGTGAGATAAAAGGCAGGGTCGAGATTATAATGTCGTTTGCAAGTTTTTCGAAAACTTTCAAATACATCTGTTAACAACAGAACATCTGTCTTGAGATATAAATCCGTGTACATACCCATATTTCTAATATTAAACGCTGACCAAACGGATTGCGCGTGTTCATAGTCTTCATCGGTAATTGACTCGTTAGTCAATGAGTTAAAAAAGTTATTTTTAGTAGGCAAACACGTATGTTCATAATGTTCCCATGTAGACATATAGTCATAAGGATACACTCCCTTACGGGTGAGGAGCTCAAATTCTGTTTTGTTAGGAAAATAAGCTTTCAACTGTTTAAATTCTTGTTTTTTCATTGTACTAACCAATTTTTCTAAACTAGTTCCTAAAAACTTGAAAGAATCTACAAATCTAACCTGCATACTTTCCTCAGAGGAAATCGGAATAAATTTTGTAAATGAAATGTAATTTTCTTTTGTTTTAGGTATAAGTTTAATAGATCCAGGGGCTTCGCCCAATTCCTTAATAAAAAGATGACAATCATAACCAGATAAATTATGAAAAAATACAGGCAAAAATGTTGGTACTTTGTATTGTAGGTTACAATAACTATGAGCTGCACCCCGATATCTACCAGTTAAGTGGCAATGATCGCGGACTCTATCTCCGAATAAGAAGTTTTCACAAATATGACAGGTCATAGCGTTCTCAAAATCTCGAGCATTATCCTCTGTGTAAATCATGGGAACATTATTTTTTAAAATTTTGTAAATTTTTCGTGCATCTTTAAAGAGAGTCTTCACAAATTTGGAAACACAATCAGGACCACGATACGAAACGTAACGATTATAGCTATCATCCAGCGCACACGTAATATGATAGGCAAATGCTACAGGTACATGGCGCTGACGTGTAACAGTGCTGGCCTTAGTTGGGTCAGGGTCACAAAAGTCGTACCGTTCTAGCATTGTTTCAAAGTCTGCGTATATAACAAATGGTAGTATTTGTTTTCTATTATAATTCTCAAACTGTATGAACGAACCTTTTGGAGGTAGTTCAGTTGCAACTCCCCCACAACTATGTGAACTAAGATCATCGCGTGAATTGAAAAACATTAAGCAAACGTTACAAAAGTACAATTTACTGTGGTGTTTCGTTATTTGATTCTTAACAAGTCGTGGTAAATCTTTAATAAGACAATAATGTGACAAGTCATCCTTCTCCAAATAAAGTAAATGAATCACTTTCCCAGTCACAGTTTTTGGTTTGTAAAGCGGACCAATTATAGTATTCTTTTTTATGCCATAAATATAAATACAAACTCCTGGGTTATTTACTTCAAACCGTGCAATATCCGAGAAACTTAATGGAAATGTTAAGTCTTCTAAGTTCAACACAGTCCGAAAATCTGGGTAAGACGAAACCCTATCAGGATGACTTTTAGCGGGATATAAAGCAGCAACAACGGACCATAAGAAACAATACTCATCATTGTTACGAATATTGACACATGCTTTTTTCGCTTTAATTGCAGCCGGTAATTCGATAAAGCCTGAACCGCGCAATGGTTGGTATTTGTTAATATTGACTTCTAAATGCGAGCTACTCAAGAAAGTCCAACCACTGTCACGGTCTTGAAACTCCTCTAATTTTTTTACTAACGCATTTTTAACCTGAGTAATTAATGAATCATATTCATAATTCTGGTGAAGTGTATAATTTTTAGTACCAAATGATTTTATCTCCTGAGAATCATTTTTAACCATTAAAAACAGTGCAAAATATTCAAAATTAATTTTTAAACTTATATGTTCTTTAAGAGACTTATCTATTAATGTTTTGATTTTGTCTCGGATACTATTTAAAAACAATTCTAGAGAATAGTTCTCATATAGACCAACAATTCTATAAGAAGCTATACGATTGCGAAAGGCAGAATGAATTACTTCAACACCTTCGCAAAAATGTGAAATATTCCTGTTTTTATGGGTGGTACTGCGTAGGTGACCAGTCCAATGACTGCGCTCAATAGTCGCGTTACAAACAGTACAAAAAGGCATTTTAGATTACGATTACGTTAATTATTATCTTGCACACAAGGTTTATAGTGAAATGCAACTGAAATAATTAAGATTACAAGACATAAAATTAAAATATTCTGTGGGTGCTCCAAGTTAAAATCTTAAAAATACATTAATTATTACTTAAAACTAAATTGGTCACTGTAGAAGACAGGCTCTGAATCGTCGAACAATTCGTGAGCCCGCCTCATGAATGACTGCAAAGTGTCCCACTGAGGACTTTCTTTACTTAATTGCACTTTTAGTGCAACGGCCGCCTTCTTCCACCGATCCTCCCTTACAGTGGAGATAATGTCGGGCTTATGGTATACCTTTACCTCCACATAAAAGTCACCGTTCAAGTGTGCTGTTCGCCGCACCTTGCCGTTTGCGACGCGGCTCAGAAGGGAAGATACCAGGTCCCCGCTGGATGTCGTTGGACGATCTGCGACTGCGGCGTCCTCTAACCCGAAGAGGTCTGTGTTCGGGCGTGTCTTACTGTAAAACAATAATAACATATTATTTATAGTAATTATTAACGATACTAGGGTAAAATAGATATTCGGAACTGCAATTCGGTAATATACGTAAATATTATCTCACTGACCACACTGTACGAAAAAAGGTAATGTATGTAAAATGAATTTCATTGCTCTCTACGTTACAGGTCTAAGTTTGAGACCGATATGCATTAGAAACTTCACTTCACTTCAACGACCGATGTGCACAAAAACATACTTAAAGAAAAATCAGTAATAGTAAATTACCTTGATTTTGGTTTCGAAGGCGTGGTGCACCTTTCAGATTTGCGCTTCGTCGTTGCCTTCTTCTTAGCAGGCTGTGCTGCCTTCTTTATGTCGACAGCGTGATCAAGCCTTTGGGACTCGTATTCAACTTCGGAGTCAGACCTAAAATCGAACACATTAAAATTATTGAACTTTATGCTAAAACCATAATTTTCTAAAGAAGGTTACAACAATGAACAATAGAAACAAGGTCACTAAAATTAACTTAATATAATACTTACTTACATTTTTAGAAGTCGGTATAATATTATATTATTAGGAATATAATAATAATATAATGTCAACAGCGGCACTGGCACTGGGAAGCACTGGAGCGAATTTAATTTTTTCACCTAAATTATTGGTTTATATTCATAAAAAATACCATTTCAGCAATATTTACCTCATAACAAAATTAAACCTTAACTACATATCCTCACAGGTGTATGACTAATTTATGTTACTTACGTCTAATTAAACCCTAGTGATTGAAAACCCTTTCTGTCAAATTGCAATTTTGTCGTGAGAAATGAAATACAAAACCAGCTTCTTACCCTCGCCGACAAAGGTAAAGCCGCAGACAGTTACTTAGAATTAACACAATAGATATTATAATAAAGTATGTAAGCATGTTTGTTTAATACGTCTTGATATAAAACGTTCAATGACATCACACTCGTGAAATAAATAAAATCGCATTTTTGGAGCTCGTGGCTATGTAATAATAGTCGCACGGGTCGATCCATCAGGTTAAGCTACGGAAAGCACGTTAAGCCGTTGGTCCCGGCTGTCATTCATTTTCGTGTTTTGACAGTCGTTACGGGTCGTCAGAAGCCCGAAAGTGTGACAACCAGTCTTACCAAGGGGTATCGTATTACCTAGTTACTGGGTTGTGGAGGTCAGATAGGCCACAGAACAGTAGAGTAGGCAGTCGCTCCATGTAAAATACTGGTATTCAGCTGCATCCGGTTAGACTGGAAGCCGACCTCAACATAGTTGGGAAAGGCTAGGCAGATGATGATTTTTGAGAGTCAGAAATCAGAATGTATCTAAAGATGCAAAATCCTTACAAAACTTTTTGTGTGCAGAACAAACCACGTGAACAAATTCACGATAAAAACTTAGTTAATTTTATGTTGCAGTTAAACTCAAAGTGTAAAATCATGAAACTACTAAATCTAACAAACTTTATAAAACATTTCATGCAAAGAAGGTCGATTTCTAAATTCAGCAATGACATTAAAGGATCGCCTTTCAAACAATTCCTAGACTTACAAAAAAGTTATTACAAAAAATTAGTAGTTATTATGTTCAGGAAAGAATCATTCTTTTATAATCAGTTAACGGAATTGATATACACATAGTTCTTATTTAAGGATCACCCCCCAGTTTGATGAAGATGATTAGGTATAGGAAGATCGCTTAAACTCGAATTTTAATTACGGACTACAACATGTACAGCGATCGTCTTACAATACAATAAAGTTCGAATAAGCAAATTGATGCATGATACAATGTTGCTGACTTTGACATTTGTAAATGACTATGTACACACACGACGGCTGCCTGATACGTTTATTGTCAGGCGTTTCACGTATGAGTACGGCGCAGCGACTAACCGTTGAACGGCGCATGCTCCGTTTTGACGTTGATTATACGGGGCACACTAGACGGAAGGATGGTAAGTGTATAAGCATGCGAAACCAGAAGAAAACTCAATACATAACTTGTACGTTAACGTGTAAGGCAGTGTCGTCTGTTTGAATTAATTAAATTAAAATATGGATGTCCTTGGTGCTCAATCTGAGCCATAGAAATAGAATGTGTGTGTCTGTAGATGCATACTATTTCTTGCTCTGTGAAGTGACATGAGTCAATCTGTCCCAAATTTTAGTTTAATGTTATGAAAACCTAAGTTCAGATGTCCTTGGTGTCCCAATCTGGGGTCATAGAAATAGAATGTGTGTGTGTCTGTAGACGCATGCTATTTCTTGCTTTGTGGAGCGACATGAGACAATCTGTCCTGAATTTAGGCTAGTGGTTCAAGCAGCGAGCGCCCTTATTTGTTAACATGTAAGCTAGTGTCGGCTGTATGAGTTAATTACATTAAAATTTGGATGTCCTTGGTGCTCAATCTGAGCCATAGAAATAGAATGTGTGTGTGTCTGCATTTCATGCATGGTGCATGCTATTTCTTGCTCTGTGAAGGTGACATGAGACAAGCTGTCCCAAATTTTAGTTTAATGTTATAGTATGGTAAAGTTCAGATGTCCTTGGTGCTCAATCTGAGCCATAGAAATAGAATGTGTGTGTCTGTAGATGCATACTATTTCTTGCTCTGTGAAGTGATATGAGACAATCTGTCCTGAATTTTAGCTTACTATGATCGTATAGTTCGATTATTAAACGAAGTATGTGTGAAAGTGGTTGATACAAAAATTGTGAACTAAAGTAGTGATTTAGTGCTCAATCCAAGAATCTGCGGTACCTAGTTGATCGAGGTAAGCCATCGGTAATAATACTAATGCTCAGCCCTTTAACTTATATATTCATTAGTCACTACAAACAAATAGTTCCCTTTATTAAACTTTCAGACTTACACGTATTAACAGCTATTTAAAATGAATCCAAAAAATTACAGTCCTCGATATGAAATTTATAACAAACATCAAATTCGTTGTGAAAGGAAAAGAATATGTTGATAAGTTCCGTCCAATCCATCGGGTGGAATAGGCACCGAACCAGTGTTTTACTGCACTATGTAACATTTAATTGATATTATTGAGTATTCTAATCCATCGAGAGTGACGAGGCGAACGGATAAGTGGTTGATATGTAGAGCTAGTTATAGTAGGATGTTTTTGGGCAATCTAACACACCGAGAGTGACGAAGGCGAACGGAGTGAGCCGTAGGAACGAAAGCGTGGGTTAGAATGCCCAATAATATCCTACTGGGGGGACACATTTTTTATGTGGGGGCACATTTACAGCAGATAAGGCACCAATTATACGTTCTACTCATATAACTCTACGAGACACTTTCTTGCTGGGGTAACGTACACAGTCGTTTCTGGCACTCGCCGGCTGCTACCGCGGCACCGCTCGCTTCGCTCGCTCGGCTCGTGCGTAGGAGGTCACAGTTTTAACCTAACCTAACCTACCCGTTTTTTTTAAACAAGAAATTAACCAAATCTAAATTGTTGAGTTCCAGATAACCTACTAAAAACAATATATTTTTTTCTATTAATGCAAGTCGTGTCTGGCACTCGCCAGCCGCTTCCGCGGCACCGCTCGCTTCGCTCGCTCGGCTCGTGCGTAAGAGGTCACAGTTTTAACCTAACCTAACCTACCCGTTTTTTTTAAAGAAGAAATTAACCTAATCTAAATTGTTGAGTTCCGGATAACCTACTAAAAACAATATATTTTTTTCTAATAATGCAAGTCGTGTCTGGCACTCGCCGGCCCCTACCGCGGCACCGCTCGCTTCGCTCGCTCGGCTCGTGCGTAAGAGGTCACAGTTTTAACCTAACCTAACCTAACCATTTTTTTTTTAATAATTTTTAAGGTCATCTGATAATTTAAAGCTCAAAATGCCTATGCATTCCACAACTTTCCTTGATAAATCCTTTACTGTCCAGGCTGCTCCTTTGTGGAATGCATTGCCAGTTCAAATAAAACGCGCGCAGTCGTTACCTATGTTTAAAAGGCTCGTAAAGGAACATTATTTGTCGTTGTGATCGTGTTCACGTAACTGTAAATATCTTTAGTCTTCATTTGTTTTCGTTGCTTATATTTAGTATGTATGTATTTATGTATCTATTATTTAGGTTATGTATGTATCTACTTTAGTATAATATTGTAAGTAGGCACTTATTATTTGCACCAAAGACAGCCCCATTTCATATCCAGGCAAATCACTGTCCATTCTATGGTTGCCTGGAAGAGATTGCAGAAAGCGATAAGGCCGCCCATTGTATATTTTGTAGTTTGTGGCTTTTTTTTTTTTTTTTTTTTTTGTTATGTATTTTTGTGGTGTACAATAAAGTATATATAAATAAATAATCTACTCTAACTACTTCCATAAATAAACTAATATCAAGTAACCATAAATTTGACTTGTTTCAGACAAATTCAAGCACAAAAACTTACAAAGAAGTACGCAAAAGACATCAAATTTAACCAGCAAGTCAAATGTCTAAAAATCTTATTTTTGCCTTAATATTTTTTGTCTTATCAAATCATTTCACCAAACGTTTATGGTCTGAAGATTGTTTGCTGTAATAGATCATTTGATTAAAGACCAAATTCCATAATGACATTATACTTAGTAATATTTTGCCAAGTAAAAATTTGACCAAATGAAAATATGCGTACTAAAATCATTCGAAATATTGCAATGGTATAAAAAAAGGTTGCTAAAATTTGTTTGGGTAATGAAATTTTGTCAAAATCTTTTTGGCAAAACGGCAGGCACCCAGTAGAACCATTGGCTGCACTTAGTTGATATGACGTTTTACAGTGGCGGCGATCACGAAGCGCGGTTACAGGGTATACACAAATGTCACTGCCCGTGTCTATTAAGAACTGTATATTTGACTTGCGGTCCGTAACAAAGAGGCGACCCGTAGAAGTAAGGCAGTCGTCCGTCGCCATCACTGACTGCCCGGAGTGTTTTCCGCCTTGTAGTCACAGGGCTTGATGCATTTCTTTGCCTTGGTGCCATGTTTGTTGTGGTACCAGCTTATCGGGAATCGTCGATAACTGGATTGCGAGTTGTGTGGTGTCTTACTCCGCTGTTGTTGTCGGGGTCGTGAACTCGTTCGCGAGGTCTTGACTGCCGATTCACCTGAGCCGTGAGTGCGCTCACTTGACGAGTCAGCTCCGCTACTTGCCGCGTCAACTCGTCCACCGGTGATGATGAAGCTGCTGCAACCTGTTGCGTCGGCGTCGCGATGTCGTTTATACGGTCTGCGAGTTCGGCTAGGTTATCCAGTGACAACGTCGATTGCGACGCGACGATCGGCTGCATACCTGTAGGTAGACGACTGCTCCAGATTGTCCTCAAAAGATCTTCGGGTATCTCTGGGCCCGCAAGGTGCTGAAGATGCCATAGAAATTGTGAAGGTTTGCGGGTACCAAGCTGCTCGTGCATCAGTAATTGCTTGACTTTATTCTCTCGCGACACTGATAAGCGTTTTATAAGCTCGTTATTCAACCTGTTGTAGTCGGGTGGGCCGGTAAGTACATCCTCCACTTCCGCGGCGTATTGTCTGTCCAGCGTGGCCAAAATATGGTAAAATTTTGCCGTCTCATCCGTAACTTTCATAACGGCAAACTGCCCTTCTACTTGCGCAAACCATATCGCCGGTTTTTCGGGCCAGAAAGGTGGTATCTTCATATGTATCGGTGCAGGCGTAGTGGATATGGTCGCCGATCCCGGACTAGGCATCGCCATTTTGAAACGTCGCTCTCGTGTACGCTCAGTCACCTGAGATTTCCTGGAGTCCTCACTGCTGGTAGACATCAATCTTCTTTTCTTCTTCGCGTCGGGGTCACCAGTTGTAGGTATTTAATGGTTAAAAAGATAAACACCCACTACAATAGTCATTGATATAGTTTATTTTGCAGCTAGACAGAAACAACACAGCACAATAGTAGAAAGATAGATTTAGAAAAACAATAGTAAGTAGAAGGTAACAGCAAAGAATTTGCATACAAAACAACGCGGGCTTCGCGGCCGTGTATTAATTAAGACTGCGGTAGGTGTGCCGTCTCCGCGAGCGGACAGCGTGCGCGCGCGCCGGTGCATAGCTATGCCTCAGAATACAGAATAAACCAGAAGAAGTCTACAGCCGATAATGCATGCCAACTGCTGTGTCCAAAAATAATTTGCAACCCCCCGCATTCCTCATACTTCCCACCCGTACAGTGTTGTCAGCTTAGTGAGAGTTTGTCTCTTTTAGGGTAATGAAAAATCGCGCATAAAATATGTAATGCAATCAGATTTTAATGTTTTTATTTCAACATATTACTATTATACTGTATTATACATATTTAATTTTAATATGTTATATTAACATTATTAATTTATATTAACAACATTAATGTTAATATGTTATCATCATCCGAGCGTTATCCCAGTTGCGCTTGTTTTCCAGTCTAACCAGATGCAGCTGAATATCAGTGTTTTACATGGAGCGGCTGCCGCCAGACCTCCACAACCTAGTAACCGGGTAACACGATACTCCTTGGTTAGACTGAAGGTCAGATTTTCTGGCTTCTGAATATACCCGTAACGACTGTCAAAGATCCACAAATGACAACAGTTTTACGTGCTTTCCGAGGCACGGGATGTCAGGAAAAAGTCACATTGGTACTTCCCCGGTTTCGAACCCACAATCTCGTGCATGAGAGGCCTTAACCACTAGGCCATCACGACACTTTTAATGTTATTATGTTATATTTACATTAATATACTGTTATGGTATACTATTAAAACCATCTACCTTATTTGGAATAGATCCTTTTCGTAGTTTTGTAAAACCACATTTTGTGTCATAAAAACAGTCATCTTGAAAATGTTTCGAACAAATAACACTTCCCTTGGAAGGATTCCAGATTTCGTCTAACCGAGCTTGTCTTATAACTTTCGTCCACTTTTCTCTTATAATTTCATCAGCGGGGAACCTAAAATTCCACATTTAATAATTAGTTAGACTCGTTTTTACACTTTTTTTTTATCCACATACTAATTACACAATTTACTATGTGCAGACTATGTACAAGAAGATTACTCCATAACAGTACCTAAGTAATAAATAGGCAGTATTTACATTAAAAGATCTCAAATTACGTAAACAGAGTCAGACGAGCCTACCCCAAAACTAAAAAAAGCTTTATGTAGTTACAAATTATAATAAATCAAACTATTTTTAATTATTTAACATGCATTTATTAATTATTGTCATTAACTCATCAATGTCAACTTTCTAAAAAAGAAACCAGCCAAAGTAGGGAAAGAAACCAGCTAAACTGGCAACATTATCAAAATGGACTCGCCCAAATAGTTGACATTAGCAACGAGTAAAAGAAATTCATTATTTAAATAAATATACATGTAAATGTACTTACACATGAAATGTTATCCCATCTTGTTTCTTTTTCCTTCCAACCGCATTCTTGCAGGTGGGAACCGCACACGACGGCATAATTAAATAAAAACTGACAGAAATTTTTACGCGTACGTCACACGGCGGCCACAGATAGACTAGTCATCCAAATGTCAAACTACACTCTTCGAGACTAGTTTTAGTGGACACGTTTTAGGGCCCGTTCACGGCTTCTGGTTTGTTCTTTATTCTAAGAGCTATGCGTATGTTATACAAAACTAGCCGGCCCGCCGCATACTACCGAGTGTCATCCGGCGATGCTTGTGAATTATTTTAATTATAATTTTTATATGGTTTTGTGATGTGGATGAATGTAAGTGCGATTTGTATGAGTAATGTATGTCTATGTGATAAACAATACATAAATAAGTAATAATAGGTCTTTACCTATGAAATTGCCGTTTTGTATGAAAAAATTTAAACGAATTTTTTTCATGCATTTTTTATTTGTATTAATCGAAGTAATCACCCATGCAATCAATGCATCTTTGCCAACGCAGTGGCAGTTTATTGATGCCCTTCTTAAAGAAATCAGCTGGACGGGAGGCAACAAATTCTTCAAAGGCATTTTGTACTGCCTCTCGGGTATTGAATTTTTTTCCCGCCAAGAAGTTATCCAAATTCTGGAAAAAGTAGTACCCTGTAGGCGCAAGGTCTGGTGAGTAGGGCGGATGACGGAGAGCTTCCAACCCCAGTTCATGCAACTTGGAGACCGTCTGCTGTGCAGTATGAGGTCGCGCGTTGTCGTGCAGGAGCAGCGGAGACGAGCGATTGACCAATGCTGGTTGGAGATGTGCCAGCTTCTCCATCATTGTGTTCAGTTCTTCACAGTACACATCTGAAGTAATGCTCACCCCGTTTGGTAAGAAGCTGTGATGAATCACACCGGCGCTAGATCACCAAACAATGACCATCACTTTTCTAGGGGTAAGTTTTCGTTTAGGGCATTGTTTAGGTGCTGAACCAGGATCCAACCAACTTGCTGAGCGCTTGCGGTTATCAAACAGAATCCATTTTTAATCGCAGGTAACAATGCGGTTCATAATTCCTTCATTTGTGTGTCTGTTGAGCAGTGCAAGGCACGTCTCGACGCGTACTTCGCGCTGGCGATCATTGAGTTCGTGGGGCACCCATTTGTCAAGCTTTTTAACCTTGCCAATTTGACGCAAATGGACCAATATTGTTTTGACGCTAACGTCGAAAGCTGCTGCTAATTCAGCCGTAGATTAAGTATCATCAGCTTCCACAATCGCCTTTAATTCGTCATTGTCGACCAAAGTCTTCGGACGACCGCGAGGTTCATTTTTCAGGTGGAAATTTCCAGAACGGAAGCGAGCAAACCAATAACAAGTGGTGCGTTGGTTTGTAGTGTTAGCTCCGTAAACGTCGTTGATGTTGCGTGCCGCTTTGTGCCGCGTTGCTGCCACGACGGTACTCATATTCCATAATTACTCGAATTTTTAACGTATCCATGATAACGAAAAAGATTGAAATGCGATGAAAATGTAACACTAATCAATAAACAAATGACTACTTTTGGAAAAAAAAATCCATGTTTTTAAAATAAAATTAATTTGAAATTAGAATTCTTAGCCAAACAAAAATTATTTTGATTTGAAATGGCCAGTACTGCAGAACGGCAATTTCTTAAGTAAAGACCTAATAATAGGTTGGGGAAAAAGTTTCTTCGCATTTTTTATGAAAATTCAAAACATTTTTTAATATACATTTTTTACATTTATCTAAAGTATGTAGGTACCATTTTGTTCGATAACTTTTTGCCATCTTGTAGGTAGGGACATGATCATGCTATAGAAATTTTGGGACTTCTGATCAAAATACCGCGACAAGTGGTTTTGGCAGTCCTCTCGTGATGTTAACCTGACACTGCCTAAAGAAATCTGAAGAGACCGAAACAGGTGGAAATCTGAAGGTGCAAGGTCAGGACTATACGGCGGATGTATTAACACCTCCCAGCCAAACTCTCTTAATTTTTGCTGAGTGGCTAAAGATGCTTCTTCAAAAATGGTTCGGTTCCATTACGTCGTAATAAAGAATCACAAATGAGTACACGGTTCATTAGATTTCTTTCAGTGAGCTCGTGAGGTACCCAAATATCGAGCTTTTTTGTGTACCCAGTTTTTTTCAAATGCGCCAAAACTGTTTTGTGGTCAATTCCCAGTTCTTCAGCTACGTCGTAGCTACTGATATGCCGATCTTGCTCGACTTTTTCAAAAATGGCATCCATTTTATCCGTAATAGGGCGACCAGAGCGACGTGCATCTTTGATATCAAAATTTCCGGATTGAAAACGCTTAAACCAAATTTGTGCTACTCTCACAGACACTGCACTGGGTCCATAAACATCGCAAATTTTTTTCGCGGCTTGCGTTCCATTTTTACCTTTTTTGTAGTAAAGTTTTAAAATGTATCGAATTTCTTCATTAGATTCACTCATCTTGACAGAACAAAAAACAAATGAAAATCACACATTTTCCTAATTTGAATTTGGAATTATGATCTTTAAAATTTAAACTTTCAATGATACCAAAACCAGCCAGATACAAATAGTATAGCCAAAGAGATTTTATTTTAAGTTCATACATACTATAATGCGAAAAGACTTTTTCCCCAACCTAATATATAAAGATAAATAAATTAATGAATACAATAACTTGCCTACATGTTTATCACATAGAACTATTATTACTAGCGTATGGAACCGACGCTGCAAATCTTTTTTTTGCGCCCTGCTTTGTTGCCGACCGGCTACAACTCATTTAGTCACTCGCACTATATGTTTTAAGCGATCTAGCGGTGCATGTTTTATAATTTGGTGAGACGACGCCTAATATTTATTTATGTGTCATCCTGTTGTGACACTGTTTTTGCTTCGGATAGCCTCTCTATACGTAGTACTTTATCTCAGTGGTTTATCAACGCTTTTTCTAGAATAGGCATACTTTTACAGTTTTTTAACCGACTTCTAAAAAAGGAGGAGGTTCTCAATTCGGATGTTTGTATTTTTTTTTATGTTTGTTCGCGCATAATTCCGTCGCTTGCCAACCGATTTTAAAACTTTTTTTGTTGGAAAGGGTTCCCAAATGTTCCCATTTTTGTCAAAATCCAGTTCTGATGATGGGATCCTGGAGAAATCGAAGATACAGGACTACCTAGTTTAGGAGACAGGGTTACATAATCTGTGTAGATTTATGTGACAGTCAAACTATTGACATGGTTTTGTGGGGCTTATTTTTAATTATAAGCTAAGTAAATCATTGTAATAAAATAAAAAATATTATTATTATTATGTAGATATCTGTGTTTTGTACATCTGCTTTTGTGTACCTATCATGAATCTTGTGTGTGTAATAAATATTATTCTTATTCTTATTTCTTCAAATATTATAGGCACACCTATAGCGATTTGGGTATTTTTTATAGTAGCTCGTGCATTTGCTCTCGAAAAGCACCACTTGGTGAAGTGGAACTGATGATGAAGACCACAGATGGTTACCGGAACTACTCAATGATAAATATTTCACGGGTTGCAATTCGATTACTTTAATATGGTTGCTAAGCAATTTTGACGACACGGTTGGCGCAGTGGTTGAGCGATTGACTGCTGCGCAGCATGTCGCGGGTTCGATTCCCGCACGGAACAAATATTTGTACGACCTACAAGTATTTGTTCCGAGTCTGGGTGTTTTTCTATCTATAATATGTATGTATTTACAAAAAAAAAAAAAAAAAAAATGTATATAAGTAGTTTATCAGCCATCTCGTTACCATAACACAAGCATTAGGTTGCTTAGCTTGGGGCTAGATGGCGTTGTGTGATATGTCCAAACATATTTATTTATTTTATTTATTTATTTAATTTCCGCTCGTCACACAATGCGTGTGGTGAGTGGTTGTTGAGGAGTTCTCCTGGTTCTTACCAGTAGAACTCCTCAACAATTAACGTCCCAGCATCGGGAAAAGCAATATTTTGTAACATGTGATGAGCAATTGGCAATTGGATGGGCAGCATCTTTACTGGGCCTACCCATATTTATTAGATTAAAAATATGTCACTAAAAAGTAACAAATAAAAGTTTTTTTTGCAAAAATAACCGACTTCAAAAAACCCAAAAAAGTTAAAAATAATACTTTAACCTACCTATATTAATAAACCTAACCTAACCTACAATTAACCTATAATAAAAAACTATTTTTTGGAGTCGGTGCCAAGCAATATACGATACCTAAATGACTATATACCTACAGACTAAGGCTAGAAAAAACAAAACATAAATCTTACAGCTTCTAAATATTAATTCAAATCGGAAAACAACAAAAATACTTTTAACGTTAAGACTTAATTAATAATAATAATATATTTTTACATACAAATCAATAAAATCAAAGCAAACACAGTTACAATGCAACAGCGCAAGAAAAGCTAGGAGTTCGACGATTAACTTCAAGATCTTGAGTCACGTGAACATAATGAGCAATTTTTTTTTTTTTTTTTTTTTTTGTATGGCATCTCGTAGTGTGACCATGAGAGGTCTCGACTACTTAACCGGACTTTCCTGTGGGTGCCTTTAAGCGAGCTCAAAAGCCTCCAGCCAGGGGCATAAATACTAACTAAATTATAAACTAAACGACTGCGCACTAAGGGCACCCCCTGTGGGGTACGGACCTCGGCTTAGGGAGTCGTTGTCATTGACCAATGATATACAAGGCAAAGCAATAGGCTGGATCAAGTTAGGGGAATTATTATTATCAGGGGAGTTTAAAGCTACAGGCTCAGCTACGCCACCAGCTGGCTCGATTAAACCGATCAAGGGACATGAATTTACATTTACGTTAGATGGTCTTAAACGCGGTGGGCCTCGGCGGCGAGGCCGGAATGTAGATCTGTGTTTGTGTTGGACTGTGCTAGTGTCCCTACTACTTTCCTGGAGGAGGGTGATAGGGTCATCGGGTTCAGTGAGGGCATGTCGCGGACGGCGGATACTACTGATTCTACTGGGGACATAGCTAGCGGCTTCGACAACCAAGGGGTTGCGATGTTTCACGGCGGAATCAAAGAAACGCTTGGAAAGGCGTTTCAAGTACTGACGGATGGTCGGGACTTTAAGGTCAAGGTGGAGGTCCGCGTTCCGAACGAACCAGGGGGCTCCCGTCACCTTTCGGAGGAGACGGTTCTGAAGGGTCTGCATCCTATGGATGAGGTGGGGCTTTGCATGCGCAAAGACTGGGCCCGCATAGGTCATGATAGGTCGAATGCACGCTGTGTAAATACGCAACTTGCACTTAAGGGACAACTTGCTGCGTGCATTCAGAACGGAGTGTAAACGGCCGAGAGCGAAGTAGGCCCGCGAACGAACCTGCTTTATGTGCTCTGAAAATGTTAAATGACTATCGAGCGTCACACCTAAATATTTGGCTCGCTTTTCCCAAGGGATCTGCTTGCCAAACATGGTGATCGGCCGAGGAGGGGCGGTGAGCCGACTACGCCGTCTCGTAAAGAGAATGGCTTGGCTTTTATCGGGATTGACTTCGATTCTCCACTTTCGAAACCACTTGCCGAGGGCATCGACTGCGGTTTGGAGGGTGCGAGCGATCGAGTCAGGGCGAATTCCCTTGGAGAAAATGGCCGTATCGTCTGCGAACAGCGCCAACTGTGCCTTTTTACTCTTCGGGATATCGCTGGCGAAGAGGATGAATATGAGGGGGGAAAGCACAGAGCCCTGAGGGACTCCTGCGCGAATAGGGTGGGGGGAGGAAAGTGCTCCTTCAATGCGATAGCGAAAGGTGCGGTTTGACAAAAAGTCTCGTAGGATGAGCACGAGACGATCCGGCACACCGAGTTGGTACAGCTTATATAATAAGCCGTTGTGCCAGACTTTGTCAAAGGCTTTCGCTATATCAAAGAAGACAGCACCAGTCATCGCACCGCGTTGGAACCCAACGCTGATGTGCTCGACAATACGGTGGACCTGCTGCACGCAATAGTGCTGGGTTCGAAAACCGAATTGCTCGTCGGGAATGAGACCCTTTGTCTCGGCATAATCTCTGAGACGCTTATAAATAAGCCTCTCAAAGATTTTGCCGAAGACGTTGAGCAGACTGATAGGCCGGTAGCTAGAGGGCTCGCTCTTAGGCATGCCGGGCTTAGGGATACCGATAACGGTAGCCTGTTTCCAGGCGTGAGGAAAGATATTATTACCCATGGCACCATTGAAGATGATGGTCATGAGCATAATCAAACGGGCAGGGAAGAGTTGGAACACCCTATTGGTGATTCCATCTGAGCCGGGGGCTTTACGGTGTTTTAGACCCTTGATTATCTCGTGCACCTCGTCAGGAGTGACGGGAGGCAAGGGACAATCAGGGTCCTCAACGGGGGGAAGGGAGGCTCTACGTTCGACTTCAGCGTCAACCTCAGAGAGGTGGGCTTCGTCTACTGGTTGAGAGCTGGGTGAGCACTGGGCCTCAAGACTATCGGCAAGGCATTCGGCCTTGTCGATATCATCGAAAGCGATGGTATTGTCTGGGCGTACTAAGGGGGGCATAGAAGCTGTCTCTGAGGACCTGAGTTTCCTCTGTAGGTGCCAGAAGGCCTGATGAGTTGGCTCGAGCTCACTCAACATCTTGTCCCAACGCGTGGAACGCAGTTCCTCTATGCGTTTCTTTACAGATTTCTGCAAATAGCGCATATGGACTTTGTTCAAGCGGCAGGGAAAGCTGCTGTAGGCACGGACAGCCGCGTTCTTCTCATTCATCAGGGCACGTACATCGTCCGGCAGCTTCCAGCGATGGTCCTCCACCGCTGGAACCTCCCTTGAACAATCGTTCAGGACTGATTGTACGTGCTCCGTGAATGAGTCGATCGCAGCTGTCGTGTCAGCGAGAGAGTCGAACTGATCAGGAATAGAGTCTAAGTGGGGAGATGAGGAGGATTTCAGACATTCGCTTACTTTCCTCCAGTCTGTCACCAACCGGGTGGGGAGAGGTTGAGAGGGATCGCGGAGACCTATGCGGGGGGCCAGATTTAAGATCACGTGACGATGATCAGACGTTAGTTCATGTATCGCTTCTATAGAGTCCAACCGAAGGTTGACATTCTTTAGAAGCGCTACATCAAGTACGTCGGGGGAATGAGCGGGGTCATGGGGATAGTGAGTGGGAGTCATTGGGGCAATGACATCGAAACCCAAAATGGGACAGAGGTCGAACAAGTGTCTTCCTCTAGAAGTGGTGGTGGAACTATTCCAGGAGGTATGTTTGGCGTTGAGATCGCCCGCTATGATAACGGAGTCACTCAAGCCGAACAGAATGGTCAGATCGTCAGAGAGGGATTGGAAATCCTCTGAAGTGCGGGGGCCGCGGGGGGGGAGGTAGACCGATACAAGAGTGATCGGCTGGTGACCTGTCATGCCTAAGCGGCAGACAGACACTTCTAATCGCGAGAGAGGGGGAGGGTCCATAGGGATGCAGTATAGGGACGATTTATAGTAAATCATAGTCCCACCCTTGTGGCACCGAGACCTGTCATTGCGAACTATGCGATAGTTGGCAATCGACGGACTTCGGTGATGGGGCTTCAAGAACGTTTCCTGTAAGAGGAAAACGTCGATATGGTGGTCGCGGAGAAAAGTGGCGATCTCATCGCGTTGGCCTGCAAAGCCATTCGCGTTGAAAAAGCCTAAGTTTAATGATCGGGGTTTGATCCTAGCTATGATTCCTTTATCCATTATTTATTTGAGTTGTTGGAAAAGGAATTCAAGGCTTGCGTAATCTCGGGATACGCATTGAATATATTGATGATCCTGGGCAAATCGCCGACATTTCTGGCGGCGGTTAGCTCAAGAGCCATCTGTCTAGCGCGGGGGGTATAGAAAGCCATAAAAGTGCCAGCAATAATGCTGAACGAGTCAACATTTTGGCTGAGCACTGGCATGGTTGGGGGTATGGTAGGGGGGGGAGGAGCCAAAGCGGCGGGAGGGGTGGCTTTAGGAGCGGGCGCGGACGCGGGTTTAGGGGGCTGAGAGAGAACGGCTGGGGGAGCGCGGGTTCTCGGATCCCTAGGAGCGAGCGGGGGAGGGGGAGGGGGTTGGGAGTACGCCAATGCAGGGAAAGCCTGCTGGTGGTGTAGGGGAAACCACGGGTTAGGTCGCTGCGGACTTAGCCGGGTCGGCATCTGGGAAGATGGGATGGGGAGTAGCGGAGGGCGTTCTCTCTGCTGACGAGCGTCTGCACGCTTGTTCAGCTTTGAGGAGGAGAAGGACTTTGGGGCTTTGGGACAGCCACGGTAATTGGCTGGGTGCCCAGATTCGCCGCATAGCACACAGCTAGGCAGGTCGGTGCACAGGGTACGATCCTTCGGACGCAAACAGTCCGAAGTGCCGTGGTCCCCCAGGCACTTGACGCACCTGGGTTTCGCGTGGCAGTTCCTCTGCGAGTGGCCATACAATTGGCAGCGGTGACACTGACCAATGATGCCACTCTTCCAGGGTTTCTCGATTTCGAAACCCGTGAGGTTACAGATCGATCTGACCTGGAAAATAGGGTGGTACCCCTCGAAATGGGGACAGATAACTAGGACCATGTCGTATGCTTCTCCTGCCCTGGAGCGGTGCATACGATGGACCTCATCCACCGGGATAGAATAATGAGCAATGTGTAGCAACCTTACCTTGTAGAAATGTCGGCAACGAAACCATAGCGCGATTCAAAAATGAGGCCTCAATGAAAAACGCCATCTATCGAGCTTTGTTGTACTAAAACGGAAAAATACTCTGAAATTACCTGTCGTTTCATTAATTAGCTTGGTACCGACTCCAAAAAATAGTTAAATTTTATTATAGGTTAATTGTAGGTTAGGTTAGGTTTATTAATATAGGTAGGTTATAGTATTATTTTTAACTTTTTAGTGCTTTTTGGTTTTTTTGAAGTCGGTTTTTTATATATGAGTCTATTATTTACAAAAACCACAATGTCCTTTTTATGAAATTGTGAGTAATTAATTATTTTCGTAGTACGCATTATGGGCGCCTGTGGTTATATTGGAAACTATAGTAGTTTGATGAAAAATATTGTATTTAATCAATTACTAAACTTAATCATGAAAAATCTTTACGAACTAGAACAATAATCAGGAAAACATTATGGACATTGCTGACTTTGTAACACTCGGCAGGACTTTGCGGTTTTTGTTGCAAAAACAACATGGACTTTGTTGGCTTTGAAACATACCTATCTTGGCCTAGAATGATTGAACCATATTGATACTTTTTAATTGAAATACCATTAAAGTACATGACAGGTAACAGTAGGCCTCTAATATAGTGAAAGTTTGTATGTTTGTTACTCAATCACGCAAAAACAGCTGAATGAATTTGAATTAAATCTGACACCATATCAAGATAGCGTGGATATCATATTTTCTATTCTGGTACCATAGGGATTTTTCGAACGTCCACGCGGACGTCTATAATGTTAAATAAAACTATGCTTGTTTTATAAGAACTTTATTAACAAAACTTATATTAAATTGAAAGTAATGGAGACTCTTCTTGTTCTTCACATAGTACCTCTTCAGGAGAATCGATGTCGTCAACCATATCTTCAGTTGGTATTTCATGTGATGATGGTAGTACTTTATTGTAGTACTCCAAAATCTCCAAATCGCGCCATTTGTCCCCGAAATGAGTAGTTAACAATTTATTAACATCCCTATATTTTAGCGGTTTTATTTGTGCGTCCTGTGGAACAGCGGTTGGAGAAATCATAGCTGTGTTTTTTCCTTTTTTGCAAACGCTTTTATATTGGCCTGCATCACTTTTGTAGTATAGTTCTCCTCTAACGCCAACCATGTCATTGCTTCTACTGGCTCTTTTCAAATAAAACCTTTTGCATTTAGAAAAAGGTATATGCCATTTAGTAGTTATCAAAAATAAATCTTTAACGACGGTTTTCCAGTTGCGTACTTGAACCGTAGTAGCAACGTTTATGGCGGTAGAATGTTTTTCGACTACATCAAAGTATTCTTTTGGTGTGATTATATTTTCAATTTTCCGTAATTCCTTTTCAATACGAGCGAATACTCTGTCCGGCGGAAGAAATGAGTGTCCCACTACTGGGAAGACTACTTCAATCAGATGTATTTGAGCTGGTGCATCTTTTGTAAGCCAATGTGAGAGCATTGCTATAAGCATAGAATTCTTGTTTTGACCGGAACACCCGTCGGCCATAAGTCTAACTTGATTACATTCTGGTGGAAAAACTGTACTGCAAAGCCGATGGTAAACTGAAGATATTATGAGGTTTGCATCTTTTGCAAATTCATCCTCTGTCCAGCAATAACTGAACACATTTTCTTTTGTTAATGCTGATTTGGAGTTACCTTCCACAATAGTGAAATTGTAAAAGTACAGTTGACGGGAATAGTAGGTACTCTGGTCTGGTATTTTCGGCAGTGGCATGTTTTTCTGGCAGTCGAAACTAAGAATTTTTATTTTACGGTTACGGTACGGTCTTTTAACATTTTGAAAAATTCTTTAGCTCGACGTTTGTGTACTGTTTTCTCAGCCATCAGCGTAGCTTTGTCACTATCATTTTGCGCAGTTTTTATTTTTTCGTCAATCTGAAGACAAGTTGAGCACACGTCAACCCGAGGACTCCCAAATTAAAACAGTGATTAAAAACGGATCGAAAATACATCTTTTTCACTTTGAGGATTTCTGGTGCTTGATCGTTGTACATTTTGGCCATTTTATTAATACTCAACTCTGAAGGCAAATACATACGTCTCGTATTGCCACGACAATAATGAGCTTCAGAACACTTAAATGTCTTTATAAATTTAATGACATTTTCTTTTTTGTCCTGGTATTTGTGGGACTTGTGGTCACCTCCGCGTTTTTCTTTAGGAAAATTTCCATGTAAGTAATAATTCTTTAATACATTTTCTATGCGGTATCTCTTGATTTGTAGAATCTGAAGGAATGCTTTTTGGCAAACTTGCATCATTTTAAGTTGCGATCTGCAGTATACTCTATATTTACGCTGAATGGCTCTAGTTTTATAATTATTTCGAGATTCAAATCTAGGACGGCGACGTTGTGTTTTTATACCTTGCACATGTTTCAATATAAATGAGTCTTGTGTCAATTTGCCTTTCAATCGATAAAAGGACTCATGGAATTTACGTACATCTTGCAGCGAAATTTCAGAGCATTGTAAGATTTTGGATTTATGTTCACAAGTCGGCTCAACAGGCAAATGCTTTGCTGCATACCTGAAAAAAAAATCCTTGTTATTTGGACTTGTAGTTATAAACAGTGGTCGGACATTCCGGTGCAATCATTCTTATAGTTGCGGTGCGAGCAAAATAACCCACTAAAGCACATGTTGGTTCCACTATACTACCTAACTGCTATGTAGGATGAAAGCAGAAATAAAGGGATACATTAATGGAGGAACATTATGAAAGTGAGATGGAGTGAAATGAAATGAAATAAAAAAAAATGAATTATGAATATGAATTGTTTTAAATAAAAAGTTTGTAATAAATTTTTCCCTAAGTAGGTAAAAAGTATCAAGACATAATCGCCATAGTATACTCACCGTTGTTCCTTGGCACGATTCTTTGCCCAATTTACAGCATTCACTCGTCGTTTCCGTGCCTGTTTATTATCAACAACTTCAGGGTAACACTCCATGTCAAATATTTTAATACAGTTATGCCGAATTAATCAATTTTAACACGAGAAAACTAAAATAAACTAAGAGAAAATTTACGACTGCACACAAGAATTCGCCATATTGACAGACGTGACGTGATTGGTGGCGATGGACTATGCGTTATTTGATACAAACAGGAACGGACAATGCTGATTTTGTAACAAACTCTACAGTTTCACAGCCGTTTTCTATTGGACTATGCGGAATTAGGTTCTTATGACTAATATAAAAATGATTTATTTTATCTATAGATTTTTGTACCATAATAAAGTCATTTTCATTTTTTATGGACATTGCGGTTTTTGTAACTAATAGACTCATATACCGGATGACTTTTTTTACCGTCTCGAAAAAAATAGGGCATAATAGGTGAACGGAGTAGATGCTTATGGCATAGATTTTTTTTATTTTTAAAGAACACAAAAAAATTGATCCATCAATAAATATTACACATTTGAAGTAAACTTTTAATACTAGAACAATAAAAACAGAAATCTAGAAACAAATGAATAAATCGATGAAAAAATATCGTAATTCAAATCATACGCACCCTACTAAATGCGCGGAATTTATCAATGAATTCGTAGCGCGATCCTATTCTTTGAATCAGGCCGTAGGTCACGTGCTGTCGGCCTCTGGCCTTTCGCAGGCGCACGAGCCGCTCGCGCATCCCCGCACGCCCGCCAGCGCCCCGCGCTCTCTTTCTCATTTCAGTATTTTCTTATTTGTTTCTCTCACTCCAGTCGCCTGCGATTAGTCACAGCGTGACGTCGCATTGTTTATGTTTCCGCGTGTGCATCAGCCCCCCGGTGATAGTTATCGAAGGTCGTTTGATAGGAATAACGTATCTACAAATGATACGTTCCTCTGCTCTATCTGCGGGACATCTACTTCCAGCACGACGGATGTCCAGGTCACTACGAACGATCTGTACGCGCGTATCTCGATAGTGCTCTGATGAATTCGGTGATAAGTGGATAGGTCGCGGTGGACCTGTGAACTAGCCGACGAGGTCACCAGCCCTATACTTTTATTTGTGGGCCGAACTAAAACGTTTAGTGTAGGTATACCAAAGAAGCTCAGTGATCCAAAACAGCTGTTGTAAAAAGTAATGAGACATGCTTCGAAGTTTAACAAACAATTTGCAAAGACGTGCAAATATATACAATGTGATAGGGGTGGGACTTCTAACCCGTTAAGGCTGAGTACTACATCTAATTTTATCGACAAAAAAAATAATATGGGGGGTTGAACCCCCTCCCCCTAAAAATTATGGCTATTTTAATATTTTTTTTAATGTACTACGGCGCGCTTGATACTTTATGTGATATCAAAGGTTGTATGCGTCGTAGAAACAAAAAAAAAACGACAAACTGTAGCTAATAACCTTGGCTAACTAATTCATTACTTTTTTCATATGTTTGATAATGTTTTGGTGAGAAAAAAAAATCATTTCTGAATTATTTTGACCGAAAAAATCGCTATTTTTCAATATTTTCACGAATTACTCAAAACTATGTCCCATAAAATTATTAATAATTTGCGCTCATTTAAAAGTATTTGAGTTATTCTTTCTAACGTTACCAAAAACATCACCATAACATCATCAATTCTAAGTAGTTTCCCCTGTGTAAGCTCAATACTCATACTTGACATTTTTTGTAAATGAAACCAGTAATACTCATATGTACTTTACATTTATTTAAAATAAAACCTACTGAAAAATACAATCAAACAAAACATTTTAATGCTTAAAATTAATTGATTAACTGTTCGAAGTGTTCTCCTCTGTTTTGTAAACAGGCGGTGGCTCTTATAGCCATTTGTCGCGTGGTTCGTCTTAATACCACGGGATCAGATCGAAGTTCGTCGGCGGCGATCCTAATTCTTTCCCGGAGCTCTTCTCTCGTGTTTACCTCGACGAAATAAACTTTTTGCTTCAACCATCCCCAAAGATGATAGTCACAAGGCGTCAAATCGGGCGAACGTGGAGGCCAAGCAACTGTTCCGCCGCGTCCAATCCATCTCGGGAAGACTTCGTTTAGATATTGGCGAACACTCAAGGCAAAATGAGCAGGAGCACCGTCTAATTGTAGCCACATGTGGCGCCGATAGCTTAGTGGCAAACTCATGAGTTCTTCGTTAAATTAATTTTGCAGAAAATGCAGAAATCTAGGCCCATTTAATCTCTCTGGCAATTCAATGGGCCCTATTAAAATATCGTCAATCATGGCAGCCCATACATTTATTGAAAACTCGTGTTGGAATGTCGATGTTCGTACAGCATGAGGATTTTCAGCCATCCATAAATGTTGGTTTCTAAAATTTGTAATTCCTCGCCTTGTGAATTTTGCTTCGTCTGTCCACATAATCTTAGCAAGGAAATCGGGATTGCGACGCACTCTGCGATTTATCCAAGAGGAAAAAACACACCGCGCGTAATTATCTTGGCCTGTTATTTCTTGTGCTCTCCGGAAGTGGAAAGGATGTAATCCTTCTCGGTGTAATATTTTTGAAATAGTCCAGTACCCCAGGCCCGTCATCCTTGAAAGGCGTCTCAAACTTAATCTAGGATCTCTGTGTATGAGATCTAACACGTCCTCTTCCGCTGCCACTGGTAGATCGCGAACACGTTCTGGAGCTGGTCTTCTTATACCATAATTTGCCAATCTTGCGTGAATATCAATAAACGTATGATAACTCGGTGTGGGTCGGTTTGGAAACCTTCTACGGTACTCGCGCACTGCTGCACTGGCATTGCCATTGCAAAAACCATATACGAAATGAATATCCGCAACATATTCGTCATAATTACGACGATTAGCCATAGCGAAACTTGTCCACGAAAAGCGCGAGAAGCAATTTAACAAGGTGTGTTAGCAGTCACAGATTTGTAACGACTAATAATACCCGACAATGGTGACAAGAACCGCTTTACCGCACGTGGTGTATTTATCTTTTTTCCTTGTCTGTTACATTACATTGTACGTTTTTTTACCCTCTCGCACACCTCACAGCATGTGGTGTCATCTTCTATCCTTGTCTGTTACATTACGTTGTAAGTTTTCTTACCCGCTCGCATACCTCGTTTTGTTACCTGCTTTCGTTATGATTATGGTTAATGGTTAATGGTTCTTAATACTTGAATTTGTAATGTTATGGTGATGTTTTTGGTATCGTTAGAAAGAATAACTCAAATACTTTTAAATGAGCGCAAATAATTAATAATTTTATGGGACATAGTTTTGAGTAATTCGTGAAAATATTGAAAAATAGCGATTTTTTCGGTCAAAATAATTCAGAAATGATTTTTTTTTCTCGCCAAAACATTATCAAACATATGAAAAAGTAATGAATTAGTTAGCCAAAGTTATTAGCTACAGTTTGTCGTTTTTTTTTTGTTTCTACGACGCATACAACCTTTGATATCACATAAAGTATCAAGCGCGCCGTAGTACATTAAAAAAAATATTAAAATAGCCATAATTTTTAGGGGGAGGGGGTTCAACCCCCCATATTATTTTTTTTGTCGATAAAATTAGATGTAGTACTCAGCCTTAACGGGTTAGAGCGAGGCCCCATTAGTGCGTTGCGTCGCGTCATCGCAACGGAACAACGCACTGTATGCACACCTGTGTTGCGTTGACGCTGCGCCAACGCAACGCAAGAGGGTATGCACGCCGACGCAGCTGCGTCTCAGTTTAGCCTTTGTAATGGATAGATACAAACGTGTTCTTTTGTTGCTTTTATTACGGCACTGCCGAAATAAACGTAGAAATCATAGAAGATTCTGGATATCTCCTTTGATAGCATTAAGAAATAGTGATGGTCAGTTTTTTATGCAGGAATATTAGATGAAAAGACTTTTTTCAATTTTTTTAGAATGAGTGTGGCCAGCTTTAATAATTTGGTTGAAACCTTAAAACCACATATAAAAAAGCAGTATACCAAATTCAGGAACCCTTTAGAACCAATTGAAATGATTGGTATTACATTGAGGTAAGTAATTCAAATATCATAATACTCGTGTTAATCAGTTATTAATTTATTATCTTTAAAAACAGTTTAATTTAAGTATTACTATTAGGCAACAAAGCAAAGTTATAATCTTCTTCTTGACTATCATCAGTAAAATTATTAATCGTAGTGTTGGTTGAGTAGGTAGCTTCGAATTCATCTGTTCGATACGACGATGGCGATGGTGACTGGGCATGTTGTCCAGTTTGATATCCGCGTGACTGCAATGGTGTTGCTTGATACTGTTGTCCAGTTTGATATCCGCGTGACTGCAATGGTGTTGCTTGATACTGTTGTCCAGTTTGATATCCGCGTGACTGCAATGGTGTTGCTTGATACTGTTGTCCAGTTTGATATCCGCGTGACTGCCATGTTGTTGATTGAGTCTGTTCCCTGAACCGAATTTCGGTAATGATATTTATAACTTTGCTTTGTAATGTCAAAGTTTGTAATTCCGTAAAGCTGTCCAAAGAAGACAAAATTCCTTTGAAAAATGATAAGTGGCGGTTTTCTTTCTCTTGGAACGCTTCTAATGCTTGCGCCTCGAAATCATCTATTGCTTGGTTTGATCTCTTACGGCTTGCAGGCACGTAGCGAGAAGGACCTGGGGGTAACGAGGACATTTCTTTTGTAGGAAATGGAGAAGATGATGCTGTGTTTTCATTTCGTTCCGTTTCTTCAGACACCATTTCAAGGCTACTGTCAGTTTTATTTTGGGCAACTTTCATCAAAAACAGCAACTGATTGTAATAATGATATTTTTTCAATTGTTTTGCCCCTGATCCAGACGAACTGTTTTCTTTTATTTTTTTTACGTATCGAAAAATGTTGTCCTTCACGCTTCTCCATTTTTTCACAACCTCGTTACCTGCAAAGAAAGAAAAAATGTGTAAGTACCTAACTTGTCTACACTGACCAATCTAAATGGGCCACCCTGTTTATTTTTTGTGTTTCTATTTCAGGTACTTAGGCAGCGGAAATTCGATAAACGACTTGCATTTCAAATTTAAACGTGGAAGAGCAACAATTTCTAGAACTATTTCGTCAGTTTGTCAAGCTATATGGAAATATGTTCGACCACAGTACATAGAAGAGATCACAGTAGAAAAACTACAAAATATTGCATTAGATTTTGATCTCAAAGCTAACTTTCCTCATTGCTTCGGGGCAATTGATGGGAAACATATACGTTTAATAAAACCAGACAAAAGTGGCTCTCTGTTTTATAATTATAAAAATTATTTTTCAATTGTTTTGCTGGCGGTTGTTGACTCAAATTATAAGTTTGTTTTTGTCGACGTGGGTGCATATGGTAAGGAAAGTGATTCTACTATTTTTAGAAATTCGACACTGTACAAGATTTTAATGAGAAATGAATTACTATTGCCTGATCCTCAACCACTTGGAAATGATCATAATAACGAGCCACCAATCCCTTATGTACTCGTCGGTGATGAAGCTTTTGGTTTAAGTAAGCATGTTATGCGCCCATACGGCGGATCCAATCTCAATGTGAAACAAAGAGTTTATAATTATCACCTTAGCAGAGCTCGTAGATACGTGGAATGTGCATTTGGGATCATGGCAAATAAATGGCGCATTTTACATAGGCCAATTGATACGTCATATGATTTTACTATTAATATTGCGAAAGCATGTTGTGTTTTACACAATTTTGTTATACAACACGATGAGTTAAAACAACAACACAATATGGCAATAAGTAGGTTCCCACAATTGAGACCCCATAGCAATGAAGAATCATTAGCCGAAAATTTTATCAGAGATCAATTTGCTAATTACTTTATGAGTCCAGAAGGGGCTTTACCATGGCAGTTGAAAAAGATATAAATTAACTTATGTATTGAATTTACAAATAATATAATAAATAACAACTCACCAATCTTGTTCTTTTTTTGGTCCTCAAACTCCTCGTAATCTTGAAATATTTTTTTACAAACAGCTACCCATTCATTCGCTTTACGAAATTTATCATTGTAATGTTCGTGTGATTTATCCCATATAATGGGTCTTTCTTGGACCAAGGATATGAGAAAATCTATATCAATATCCTGCTCACTCATGGTAAGATAAAAAATGTCGTTACGCTCGTCTAGCTTCCTCCTCTAGCAGTGCATCACTGTCCGTCGTCGCAGCGGAGCTCCGACAACGCAGCGCATCACCCTCCCTCCCGCTTCGTCTCTTGTCCGTCGATCCGTTGAAACGTCGCGCGCGACGACGCAACGGTCTAATGGGGCATGTCATAAAAAATGTATGGAAAACGACGCAGCGACGACGCTGCGACGACGCAACGCAGCGCAACGCACTAATGGGGCCTCGCTCTTAGAAGTCCCACCCCTATCACATTGTATATGTTTAGAAAAAAACGGTGGACATTTTGAATAATTACTGCGATATGGCTAAAGAGGTAAGTACAACCTAAATTTTTTGTAAATAATAATAATTTTGTGTAATTTTGTAAACAATCAATGTAATTTGTAAATAAGTTAATTTCGTTATTTTAAATACGCCTAGAATGTTGTAGTACCTACCTATACGAATACCATGAAAAAACCTGTTAGAAACGTTTTATCAATTTACTATAAAAAAAAGTTTAAATTTAATATGTAGTAACATATCTACTCAACTGCAGAATATTAGACGGCCCTAAGCCCGCAAAAATATGAAGGAATGGATCGAAATCACTAAATAATAATGTAATCAAACGGGTCACCTCGAACTTGTATGGTTTAGTTAGTGATGGCACAGATATGGGCCCTGCCATTTACAAATCCATTAATTAATTAAATGATCTGATTTGATTAAGTACTTGCATAGTAAACACTTTAAAATCGCCTTCGTAACCTCACTTTACCACAGACTTTACGTGCGATGTCTCAGGTATTACTAATTCCATTTAGTGAGCGATTGTGTAAGAATTTTATCTAAACAGGTTTTTATTTTTACACAACATACCTTAAACTACAGTCGCCAGCACATCAAGTTACCCCACTTTGACCTTGAACGCGTTATGAGCAACAACAGCGAGAATCGTACGAAAGAGATAGATAGCTTTTTATCACTTCTTACTCGTAATGTTTCGTGCTGCAGTGCGGCGTGAGTTCGTGCGCGTATGCGCGTCGTAGTGTAGAATAATAAGATACTATGCGATAAGAAATAGCGTAACAGTTGAATACTTGAATCGAATCGAATTATTGGCATGGTAATAAAAGCAGGCGGCTCGCGCAAAAACTAATGCGCATGAAAGCTTATAATATGTTTTACCTAATCCTTCATTTTTACTTATTTGTTTGAAAATTACATAAGTAGTATAGGTAAGTATTAATTAGGCATTACCTACTCATATTACATTTAAACAGGTTAAGGGGGATGCGCTAAGGTAGCCCGCGAAATTCAAGTGTTTTTTTGCAATTTGCGGGTCAGTGTGTGTTGTATGTTGATTAAAATATGATTCGCGGCCGTAGCTAATATGGCTTTACAGAATTATAATCATTAGAAATCAGCAATACAACTCCATATGTTAGAATTGACCTCAAATCTAGCGATTTGAAATCTTGAAGTTTGAGGTTAATTCTAACTTAAGAACTTAAGAGAAAATATTTTTTTTTTTCAGATTTCAATTGCCTACCTTTTCGGGTTTTGTTACCTACATTCTGGCGGGCCGGTCTGGCGGTCAGCTGTTTTCGTGCGTTCCTTGCTTTTTTTTATTCTAAGTATTTTTACGATATTTAATGCAGAAAACCATAATATCACAGCAGTTGTATACTTGTCGCAATCTGCTTGAAATTTTGAAAACAATATCGATACCCCATCACGAACGTGTGTGAAGTTTAACCAATTAATTATAGGGTAAGGTGCCCTAAGAGTGCGCGGTTTTGAAAGACCTACTTATATCTGAAAATAAAACAACAATATTCAAAATAAATTGCGTTTATTATAATGAAACATTATTATTGAAATAAAATTATGAATAATCAACAGAAATAGGAATTTTTAATTATAATAATCAGTCTCACTAATGAGGGAAAACGCGCACTCTTAGCATAGTAGTCCACCAAGAGTGCGCTCAAGGTACCTTAAGAGTGCGCACGATACTCCAAGAGTACGCAAGGTTCCTATTGGCACAAATCACATCGGTAGACACCAATACCTATATAGGACGTTCATTTGTCATGCCACCATTCTGTGCAGCTTTCGCACTCAATCCAATCTTCAGTAATTGGCTCTTTATAATTCTCTTTGCAACCAGGACATTGCCAATTTTTCTTCTTATTTTTGGGCGATTTAGCTGGTTTTTTTGGTGGTTTCTTTGATGGCTTTATCTTTTTGTTTTTTGTTCCTGTTCAATTTCCAGTTGTCTTTTATATGGCGAACTAGTTACGATTTCAGACCTTTTACTTCTATTAGACGTTTGACGCAAAATATTCGCTTTTGGCAATGGTGAGATTACTTCAAATGATGTAGATGGTAGCTCAATTTCTGTTGTAGGGTTCGACGGCGGAAATTCTGCCGGTGGAGTGTTCACGTGATGCTGTTCTGATTCTGAACCGTGTGGCTCTTCACCACTCGTTAAAATAGGATCAAGATTGCTTGGGTCCTGAACATGAGCTTCGGGTGAGATTGTCTCAGACTGGTTAGTCTCTGGTAGATTAGTCTGAACTGAGCCTATTTCAGGTGGGTTTATTTGTTCCAAAGGCCTATCTGTTACGGAACTGGCAAGAAAATCTACCTCCGTGAATAAATCCCTGTTATATGGGCATATTCCCCCTACTCTAAAACCCTAATGTACCGGTCTAATGGTTGCATTTTATGTGTGCTGTGAGGAGGTATTGTAAGTACGTGAATAAAATGCTTTCGGCAAAAATTAACAGCTTCAATACTAGTATGGGATAAATAGTTGTCTAGAATGAGTAACAAAGGACGGGTTGCAGTGGGTTAGGCGTGGTATCTAAAATGTTCAAGCCAATCTATAAATAGTTCAGTGTTCATGCGTCCAGAATCAGTTACGAGTCCTATGGACGAAGGAGGAGCTCCATCTAGCAATTCCGCCTTCATCCGTTTCCGGGGAAAGATAAATGCTGGAGGGATATAATTGCCCGACGCGCTAACAGCACATACCACTGTAACGTTAGTATCCCTTTCTGCGCTGCTAATTTTAATTACGCATCGTTTCCCTTTGACACTCGGAACTTTTGGAGCCTTGTTTGGTACAGTTGAAAGACCAGATTCATCCATGTTATAAATGTCACAAGGCTGAAATTCAAGTTTTTGTAAAATTTCAGACATTTGGTCATAAAACCTATCTACCTGGGGCTTATTAAAACCCATAGCTCTGGCGATGCTGGTTGATGGGGGTTGGCTAAGCGAAATTTCCGGATGCCTGCGTAGAAAACCTCGTACCCAATTTTTCCCTGCTGTCTTATTCTCTGAATTAAACTGATGTTTTAGTTTATTTTTCTCGGCATACTCGTAGACCAAAGATCTTAATTTCTTCATCGTTTTTATGTAATTTACTAATTATTGTAGTTCTGTATCTTAGTTAAATGTTGGCTTAAATCTGCCAAAAGAAATCGCAACATAGTCTCTTTTTAATCTTTTTCTTAAGGTGGATTCAGACATACCCAGTAAATCAGCAACATGCCGCTTACTCTTACCCTCTTCATACACTAACTTACGTGCCAGATCCAGTGTCTTTAGTAATGATTACTCTAGCGGTTTTCCGTTGTTTTGAAGCCATCTGTAAGTTAAATAATCATAATATTAATTAACACGTTGACTGCCAGCCCGGTCACCGGTGACCGGACCCCGTCTTGTATCTACGCGCCGTGTTTGTTGGTCACCAGTGACCTCAAGGTAGACCTGTTTTTGAGCAGAATTATTACGCCGGTGGCCACGTTTATCTTACATTTAGTGTATGCAAGTGACCGGAGCGGCGCTGTAGACTATTACTACAGCGTGGTTTCGGCGTGTCTATGAAATTGTGAGAAATGTGGGACAAAAATGAAGAAAGTAAGAGAAAAAACATAACCGTCACAAAAATCAAGGATTTATTTTTATCAATGTATGAAATATAAGTAAAAACCAAGTCATTAGATATTCTAAAATACAAATTAAACGAAGCGATGGAACTTATTGAAACAAATTAAACAAAAATACGGTTCATTTGGACATTCTTTACAAAACGTTGATACTTTCTTTGTTTTATTTTTGGCTGATTTTGAACCGTACATTGCCACACAGTTTTTGTAACATTTTGAACAAAATCGTCTAGTGTTTCTTACGTTACCCTCTTTTTTCAATAATTGATGTTTCAGTCTTTTTGGTCTATCTATTCTTTCGGGTTCTGTGGTCTCGTCCTTTCCTGCATCAACTAAATACTCCACTAACTCTCTTCTAAACTGTACTATACTTTCACTTTTTTTTTTATTTTCGTTGTACATAACCCATGCATTAACAATAGCTGTATTCAATATAAGTTCTATTCCTAATTTTTTATACCATTTAACCGTTTTACGTAATGGCGAGGAATATGCGGCCATTTGATCGCTCATATCAACTGCACTTTTTGTTTTGTTGTAGGCTAAAACCATTCTTGGTTTGCGAATTACTTTACCCTTTTTAGTTATTTTAGAAAATCCTTTAGAATGTTTCGTGGATAACATCAGCACATCTCTTTTGTCCTTCCACTTCAATACGCATATTCCTCGTTCATTCTCCCTAGCTATTACTTCGCCAGGTTTTAATTTGGAGTCTACTACCACTTTCGGCAAACCTCTTCTATTTTTCCTCAAAGTACCCACCAAATGAGTATCTTTATCAAGTAGTTCATTGGCCAGCTCCAAGCTTGTATACCAATAGTCTGTTGCAAGTGTGTGACCACAGCCCAGTATATGCTCACAAAGAGACATTACCACTCTTGTAGGTGTGGTATTCACTAGTTCATTATTTTTGCCAGCGTACAGTTCCAATTTGCATGTATATCCTGGTAATGTACAGAGTTTGAATAACTTCATACCATATTTATGCCTCTTGCTTTTGTTATATTGTCTAAAAATGATGCGACCTCTGAAAGGCACTTGGCTTTCATCAATACAGATATCTTCCTTAGGTGCATATATATTTTTAAAAGTTTTGTTTAAACTATCTAAAAGAGGTCGTATTTTGTAAATTCTGTCAGACACATTAGCCGTATCATTATTCGTAAAGTGCAGTTTCTGCAATAGTAATTCAAATCTGTTACGGCTCATAACAGATGCAGCAAAGGTTTGCCCAAAAACCCTGTCGGTACTCCAATAAAGGTTTATTTTAGGTAGTTTAACAAGTCCCATATACAAGATTAATCCGAAGAACCGTTTTATCTCAACTTTTGTGGTTGCTTTCCAGTTATTTGAGCGAGACGAAGGCTTTGCACTAGGTCCTTGTTGCTCTGCAAACAAATTGGTTTGAATAGCAATTTCTTCGAAAATTTCATCCGGAACCATCAAGCTAAAATATTCTCCTGGAGCAGCATTTCGAAGTTGCGAAGCAAATGGCTGTCTCTTACCTGAAAATGAAACAAATATACACCTTATCATACGGTTTAATATACAAATATTAACATAGAAACACTACCGACCGACCGAACAAACCGGCCGATATATATGTATAATACACAAATATCAACACAGAAACATTACCGACCTAGGAATCGAACCCGGTAGCGCTCGCGGCAATTTACGCCACATCGATTTTATTTATATATAGATCTATTTAGCGTCTATTACTATAATAAAATCGTAATAAGCAAAACTTTGTTACCCAACATCTTGAAAATGGTTGAACGAAATGTTTGGCACAGCAATATGTTACCTATTGTCTGAAGTAGAACAAACAAAAAACAAAACAAACAATAAAAGAATATATTATACCTGTTGGTTCTGTAAACGCTATAATAGATGGTTGATGTCCTTTTGGTTGAAGCCATTTTTGTGACGTACTCGCTGATAATTTATCAATATTTTCATTCACAAATTTTTCCACGTCATCAATTTCACTCTCAGATTCACTAGGAATAAACATACGTTTGCGTTTTTTTGATGGATAGATATTACACTTCTGGACACATCTTTTGGCCCACCTTGTATTTTCAGTTTCGTTTGGTCCTAGCTAAAATTTTATATTAGGTCGAGCAAAAAGTTTTTATGCAGTTTTGAACCTGGCACATTCACAATTTCATTCAATAGTCTTTTTTTGAATTTCGAACACAGAATTTAAAGAAACAAAAGACAATTTGGAGCCTGTTTGTTGATATCAAACAATCGAATACTAAGAAAACTTGGTTTTATTGGTTTACTTGGATTTAATTCTTGAAAAAGTGATTCATATCTTTGGTTTTGCAACAAACATTACTTATTCTTAACATTAAGGTGAGGTTCTATCAATAATCTATGGATACTTCACCTGAAGTCGCCGCCTAAGCTGTGGCACTTATTCAGGCCGGACACAGCCAAAGAAACGTGAGTGCTCAACTTAATTTAAGTCGACCTGCGGTCCGAAATGTTTATCGGAGGTACCTAGAGACTGGCGGCTTTGTTCGTCGCCAAGGAAGGCCACGATCTCGGGTCACAACTGAAAGGCAGGATCGATTCATCGTGACGACCAGCTTGAGAAATCGTCACCTTACCTCCATTGAGATACAAAACCAACTTCCCGACTTCCACGGAGTATCTGTGAGCGCTCGAACTGTTCGGAGAAGGTTAAAAGAACGCGATATGGTACCACACAAGCCAGCTAATGGCCCCAAACTAACGCGAGCCCACCGAACAGCGCGCCTTCATTTCGCACGCAGTCATTTAAATTGGACACAGCAAGATTGGAGCCGTGTACTCTTTTCTGATGAGTCTAAAATTGTGTTACATGGCAATGATGGAAGGAAGAAGGTCTACCGACGTAAGGGAGAGCGTTTCGCACAATGCTGCTTTGAAGAGAGGGTTGCTTATGGCGGTGGCTCATGGACTGTCTGGGGCGGTAAATCCGCGAGCGGCAAAACTCAACTTGAGGTTGTTACAGGACCACGGCTGCCAACATTAAATGCTGAAAGGTACATTCGTGAGTGCTTAGAACCTCGCGTGATACCATACGCGGACTATGTGGGCCCAAATTTCCTTTTTATGCATGATAATGCAAGAGCCCATACGGCCGGCATCGTCAGGGAATATCTTCGGGATGTGAACATCACAGTTATGGACTGGCCAGCCAGAAGCCCAGACATGAACCCCATTGAGCACATGTGAGACGAGCTAAAAAGACGTGTTAGGGCTCGTCAGCCAGTTGCCCAGACGATGCAGGAGTTGAAAACTGCCATAGAAGAGGAATGGGAGATGATCCCTCAAAATTTCATAGAGCGGTTGATAAACTCTATGCCTAATCGTATGAGAGCTGTGGTAGATGCCCATGGAGGCAACACGCGTTATTAAATTAAACCTTTATTTGATAAAACATGTTTATTATTCAAAAATCAATTGCCTTTAACAAGGCGCATATCCGACTTGTTAGGCGTAGCTCCATGTCGTATGGTATTCTGAATTCAAATTTAAAACAATACGATCGAAAAAGATGGTAAAATGTATCAGGTTTAAAACTGCATCAACAGTTTTTGTTCAATCTAGCAATCATATTTCGGTAGGGGCCATCGAAACCTAAACTCTAAGGTGGGCCAATAGATGTGTCCAGAAGTGTATAATCTTCAGTCTCTGATTCTTCATTTTCACTCAAATAATTTTTTCTAGCAATTTCATTAAAAATACTAGCTTCTAGTAAGTCAATGTCGCGCAAATCATCTAATGAAATATCTATAAAATTCACGTCGAAATCTTTACTATTCTCCATGTTGAATCACGAAATCTTACAAATTAAAAAGCACGAGCGTCCGTCACGCCTGCACCGTCCAAGCGCTAACAGACGACTGCGGAGTGCGGGTGACCGGAGAAATGCCCGCCCCGGCGCCCCGTAACGGAAATTCACATTTTTACTATCAAGGCGCCACGTAGGTCACCGGTGGCCTCACGTGGTTTTTTCGAAATAATTATGAAACGCAGCTTCTGATCGAATCCTAAATTAGATATATTTTAAAATATTGATATTGCCTACCTATTTTCATCAAAAAGTTTTTTACTGATTTTTTTCATTTACACTACGGCAGTCAACGTGTTAAAAGAACCCAAGAGTGCGCAGTACTACAAGAGTACGCACGCGCACTCTTGGTATGCGCACTCTTGTTGCCTATCCTGTATAAGTAAATAAAACTACATGCAACGCCATCTAGTATATACCGGTATGAATTAGCGTGTCAAATTGGTTGTTGTGTAGTATTTATACCTAATTAAACAAAGATATCAAACTTTCCCCTTGAAATTAAGTTGGCACACACATTGTAAAACAGAAAAACATTTTAAGAAAAGTGATCAAAATCCAAAATCTTACCTTTTTACAATAAAACACGATAATTTTTCACTGTTTTGTTGACGCAGAGGCAGCTGGTTAGCGGTCAAAACACGACTGAAGTATGTCCGAACTGAGATTATTAGCGGCAAATATGAATGCTGCGTACTCTTGGAGACCGCGCACTCTTGGAGCACCTTACCCTACCTACAAAATCATCTTTTCAGTGCGCCGCCGCCGTGTTTGAGACTAACATTTCGTCCGCGACACGATCTTATCACTGAAATAATAAGGTTGAACTTAGTAACGTGAATTAACAATGCGAAGTTTGCTATTATAAGTTCAATCTTATTGCGCTAGTAATAAGATACGATTTCAAAGGTTATGAATTTTCAAATGAAATTCTACTCTAATAGTATCGACTTCATTACATCCTAAATATGTATTTTATTTATAAATGAGAATATGAGCTTGTTCGTAAGGCATCATCATGAAATTTTGCATGTAACATGTTGTCAGGAGTACAGAGAAGGTCATGGGATAAGTTCCTGTTGGGAACTCGGGTGAAGCAGCATAATATTCAAAATTCGAAAGTGAGTTTGTTCATTTTATTACGCTTTCACGTAGCGCGCCGTAGGCGTAGCTAGCCGTAATGGGGGGGTCGCATCGGCGAGCAGTTTTAATGACAAGGCAGACCTTTATGTGCAATATCAAAAAAATATAGATCCTACGCAGACGCTAGATAGGATAGAAAGCGCCGGCCGGAGCCACGCGGGGCGCGGCGGCGCGAGCCGACTCGTTGCCACGGGCGGGTGGGGCGGCTTGCTTTAAATAGTGCATATAAAGGTTTATAATGCCTTGTCATTAAAAGTAAACTACTCACCAAGTCGCTTCCGGCTGCTGCTCCATGTGAATTAAGTTTTAATCATGAAAAGGCGAACGGCAGGGTTGTATGGGAGTTTCGTACACCTAATAAAATATCGTGTTTTGGGATATTTTTTGTTTTAATTGGTAGTCAATACGATAGGCAAGCCCTTTTAAAATTCTTAGATTTTTAGTAGTTAGAACCTAAAAGTTATAACCAGTTTTATTTTTGAGGTTATTATACAGGGTGTAAGGGTAAACACCGTTGTCACTAAAACCATAGGTAGTTGGCCTAAATTTAAAAATATTTATCCGAATTTAAAAAAACAATAAAAGAAAGAAAGAAAGAAAATACGTTTATTTGCGGTAAACATGACGCAAAGGACAAAAAAAATAAAATAAGCAATGTAGAAAGCAAGTTTTGGGGAAAATATGCGTCACATCTACGCAAAACGGCTACCGCTCAGCATAATGCCGCGACCCCATGCGAAACGGAGCCCCAGCGCTGGTTTTCAGCGATAGCCGGCGTTGACGCGATGACGTCGACCGGTGCAGCATATAATAAATATTATGCAATTAAAAAATAAATAAAATATGAAGTTAAGTCTATAGGTATAGATAAAATATACAGAAAATGACAATATTCCCGCATTCCGCTCCGCGACAGCACCGACTCCCACGCCGCAGAATGCGTTATCTGTGCGCGCAGCTGTCAGCGGCCGGAAACATTAGACATTACATAATATTTTAAACATGGCGTAGCAATTATGCAATTAATATTTTGATTTTGATAAAATTATGTAACAGAGAACAGAGTATGTATTGGGTGATTAAGTAGGCATTTCCTACGAAAAATGAATTTGTGTTAGATGTGAATGATGACAAAGACTCGGACACACAAATGAGATCAAATAAGAAATGGTAAGTGAGAATTAGTTAGTTAAAATAAAAAATATGGATTCATGCATCGAGACTATTGAATTATATTACTAATAAATAAATTAAATTAGATTGGATAACTATAAATTAGGATATGATACAAACAAAGGACGCTACCTGACAAACCGTAGTGTGCCAGTAGAATAATTAGATTAAAAGTGTGAAAAGTGTGACAAATGTAGCGTTCCTATGCATAAAAGGATGAATTGAACTAGCGAAACACAGACCCCAGCACAGCCACACGGACAGACGAGCGCACCACCAAGCAGCCCACACTCTTAAAGATCCCACTCCAAAGCCTGCAGGCCATGACACCTGAGGTAGGTACTTACAGTGAAGCAGTACTAGAGAGACATTTGTTCATGTATGAGTAACTTTTTGTGTTGGAATTTGAAAGATTGTATTGATTTCAGGCGTCGCATTGGTGGTGGGAGATCATTCCAACAGCGTGTGGCTGCATACTTGAAACACCCCCTGAATGCTGTAGTTCTGTGCATTGGCACCGACAGAGGGCATACCATGGAGCGAAGACTATTCTTTAGATGGTTTTGTTTCCAAGTAAGCTTTACATAGAGATAGTGAGGTCTTTTAGTTGTTACAATACCAAATAATAGGCTGGCTAAATGAAGCTTCCTCCTGGCAGCCATCTTCAATAATTTTAGTTCATTAATGAATGGAGTAACATGACTTCTTCGCGGGACATTAACACAAAAACGAACACAGGCATTCTGGATACGTTGGATTACACGTTCTGTTCTGGAAAGCAAGCAAGGCCCATAGACTGTGTCACAGTAATTTAATTTGGATAGGATGAGACTGTCAACAAGTTGCTTCCTTACAGATATGCTTAGGTATTTCCGTATACCATATAAGACCTTTAGCCTGTAAAAACAATTTCGGAGAACATTTGTCACATGGGCCTCAAAGCGCAGCTCTGGATCCATAATTAACCCCAGATTGCATGTCCGCTCCACTCTCTCAATTTTTTCTCCCATGATGACTATCTCAGGGTTGGCAGACAGTATTGCACTAACCTGTTTCTTAGAGCCCAGTACCATAAATTTAGATTTGAGCGGGTTCAGAACCAGAGAGTTCTCCTCCGACCACACAACCACTCTATGCAAATCCTCATTTATTTTCTGCACTGCCAAAGATGTTTCTTCCCCCTTGAAGGATATGTACAGCTGGATATCGTCAGCATACATATGGTATTTGCAGTTAACAAAAGATTTTATGATATCTGCACTGTACAGAATGTACAACAGAGGGCCTAGAATCGATCCCTGAGGGACACCCCTTGACACTTGGAAGACGGAGGATGACACTGTTGACCCATCCTCCATACTCATCTCTACATATTGAGATCTATTGGTAAGATAGCTTTTAAACCACTCCACTGCAGCACTGTCGAAGCCATAGAAGGCTAATTTAGACAGCAGCAGAGTAGTATTGATTGCATCGAAAGCCCGGGAAAAGTCCAGCAGAGCCAGAATTGTACCCTCCCCCCGGTCACGTGCCTCAAGGATACTACCCACAACATCAGCCAGAGCCGTTGCAGTACCCCTACCCTTTCTGAAACCAGACTGAAAGTCAGGAAGAACGTTACAAACGTCATTTTCATTCAAAAATTTCAAAAAGTTTCTGTCCGACACCGTCCTTAAATTCATGGATAACTGCGCCCGAGTCACGTGATCACTGCAAAGGTCGCCGCCCTTGCCGGCCGCCACCCGTCTAATTTTTTTTCCTACATTCCGATAAAAACAATAGATACGTACACGCAACCTGCGATGTAACTTTCCCTTCATACTTCCCTGGCTTAGGACAGGCAAAAATACCTACCTTATGTGTTGCGTGACCAGTCCAAATGTAAGTTAGATTCAACAACAAAGAAAATGAAAAATAAACAAACACTAGGTAGGTATTTTTGGCGTATTTAAAAAGTTAATCACAGTTATGTACAGTTTAATTAAAAATTACTTGTTAAATTTACACTTGATTGAATAGGTATCTACACTTATTATTTACACTTACATTAATCGTAAAAGTTGTTCGAAATGCCATCCATTTACGGCCACGCATGCCTCCGCACGTTTTCTTAAATTGTTTCTCACTCTAGGAAGCATAAGTGTCATTTTTAAGGTCTCTGAACGCACTACGAATTCGCCTTTTGAGTTCCGATCTAGTGTGAAACTCAGTAGCAAACACCCGGCGCTTCGCTTCCCCCCAAAGATAAAAGTCCAGAGGTGAAAGGTCTGGCGAGCGCGCGGGCCACGCGAGTGGTCCTCCACGGCCAATCCATCGCCCAGGAAACTCCTCATCCAGCATAGCCCTGACTTGCAGCTGAAAATGCTTAACACACACGCGCGCGACAAATGAGTGGGAGGCGCGGCGCGGCGACGCGGGCGGCGCGGGCGTTGCGCTCGCTCTGCGAGTCTAACGCTGTGTCCTACGTGGACGACTCAACGCGAACGCGATTGCGAAACGATCCGATGCGAATTTAATGCGGTGCGGAGCGACGCGGCTACTCTGTCCTGTCTGCGCGCGAACCGTCCCCTCCGCGCCCTCCGCCGCCGTTCAGTTCAGTTAGCATTAAACATTTGTCATGGACGGACGGAAGCTAATGTTGTTGGAAAACTCATATCTTAAATATGAGATATTGAAGAAGTGTATAAAGCAGAGAAGTGGAACTAATACTGTGTACTTAGAAAGGCATACTCATGGGGAATTTCATAATTTGTACCAGGATTTACGTACTCAACCCCTGTTGTTCAAGGAATATTGTCGAATGTTACCTACTACGTTTGACTATATTGTACAAGCCATTAAACCTGTTCTGCAATTTACTACAACAAATTTTCAGGAACCTATTTCTGTAGAAGAACGACTTATGGTGACTTTGAGGTAAGAAAACTATGAAATAAATGTTAGAGATTACATATAATATTAATTAAGTTTAATTAGTAAGTATGTACATAATTGCAATACTTTCACAAAGAAGTGTAATAGCCATGTTGTTGAGCACTGGATTGTGGTGGGTTTAACTTTGACAGCTCCATTAGAAGAAGCTCCTGCATCTGCGTTCTAAAATGTAATTTTTTGAGTGATGGCAACTGTTTCATGTAAGGTAATATTGATTTGAACCAAAGAAGGTCGTCGTCAGTATTATCTGGTTGATCTTCGCGAAGAATTTTCATTTTTTCTCTCTCAATATCGAGAAATGCTTCGAGACTTATATCTTTTCTTTTGCGTGTTTGCCTTGTGATAGCTGGCAATGAGGATGAAGGCGAAGGACCTGGCAACGAGGGCGAAGGTGGACGATCTTGTCGAAGGTTGTTATCTATGGACATGTTCTGTGGTATTTCTTCTAAAATAGACGCAGATTCAGGGAGCTGGGTGTTGTCATTGTCAGATGCGTTCATGTTGAAAATCTCTTCCGGACTAGCCGCGTCTGAATACACTGACAGATCTACAGAATTGCTTTCGGAGTCTTTTGATATAATATTCCCTTCTGTATGTCGGGGTTTCAGAACTACTTTTAAAAAAGACATGGCCTCAAAATGTGGCCATGTGCCTGTATACTTCGGCTCATTATCGGCGTCAGTCCCAGAACGTGGCTTAGGAATTTTTTTTAATTCTTTACTAAACGTGTTTCTCAAATTTTTCCATTTTTTCTTAGTCATTTCACCTGAAAAAAGAAAAGGAATTATAACTTAATATTTTGCATTATTTTAGGTATTTGGCCACAGGTATACAATTTCGGCAACTCGCTTTCTCGTTCAGAATTTCAAAATCTGCTATTTCTACAATCGTACCACAAGTTTGCAAAGCTATATGGACTCAATTAGTTAGGAAACACATGCCCGAACCTTCAGAAGATAGCTTTAAAAACATAGCGCAATGTTTTTGGGACAGATGGCAGTTTCCTAATTGCATTGGATGTATTGGAAAGCACATTCGCATAAAAAAACCCAAAAAAGAGTGGTTCCATGTATTATAATTACAAATCCTTTTTTTCGATTGGGTTGTTAGCAGTCACTGACGCAAATTATAAGTTTGTAATGATAAATGTGGGTTCCTATGGAAAAGACAACGATGCCGGTGTTTTTGAGGAATGCCCCTTTCGAAGAGCAATAGAACAAGGAAGACTAAAAATACCTAAAGAACAAGTATTACCGGGCTCTAATATCATAGCTCCGTATGTGCTCCTTGGAGATGCGGCGTTTCCTCTAAAGAAATACCTATTGCGACCTTTTCCAGAAAAGTCAACGGTTAAAGGGGACGCCAAAGATAATTATAATTATCGCTTATCTCGAGCCAGAATGGTGGTGGAATGTTCTTTTGGTTCAATAACTTCTAAATTCAGAATTCTACATAAATCTATCGAAACGAATGTTACAAATGCAGTTCATATCGTCAAAGCCATATGTTTACTACACAATATTATAAGGGATCTTGAATCAATAAATGAGAATGAGTTAATGTCTTTCCGAAAAACATATCAAAATATGTCACTAACACAAAGACATAATTCTCAAAGAAGATACAATGCTACATCACGAGCAGCCGCACAGGCAAGAGAAAACTTTAAATTGTATTTTGAGCAACATCCTTTGCCAAAAATGTAATAATAATAAAGAAATATGTTGTACTTACTTGTAGTCCCAATTATTTTAGCCACAGCCTCCCATTCGCGGTGCGATAATAACCGGTTATGATAACTTTTATTCCTTTTGTCCCATAATGTAGGACGTTCTTGGATAGCATTAATAAGAAGTTCTACTTCCGACATTTACAATTTTTGCTTGAAAAAAATATGGCCGACGCGTCCACTTCGCGCGAAAATATCAAGCCAACTGATCGCGTTCGCTTCATTTCGCTCCGCTCCGCACCGCACCCCACGTGCGTTTGGTCACGTAGGCCACTTCAATAGGTTTCGAATGTTTGTTGTGTTCGCGCCGCGCCGCGCCGCTTCGCGTTCGCGTCTAGATCGCTCACGCAGGACGTCGCGTAAGCGTTACGTGCACTCGATAGCGAGACAGCTGACAGACTGAGGGAGGTGAGCGAGGAGGGAGGGGTCGCGCGCCGCCGGCGGCGTCGCGCACGCGGCCTGTTGGGTATTCCCCGCGCTACAATCTGTGGCCTTGCGCATAGGGTGATAAACTTTCGGGGAAATATGGAGATTTTTCTTTAAAAAAAAATGTTGTTATTTTTCATTGAATTTACGTTCTATAAGTGAAACCAAACCACTGGTTTCAAGGACAACGGTGTTTACACTAACACCCTGTATTATGAGGTTATTATTATCCCAATAAATATTATTACGTGTAGGAACATAAATATTGTTTTGGTGAAAAAGGCTATGTTGTAGATAGCTGGTGCTATCTTTGTAGTGTTTTACTTATAATTAAGTTGGCAAATTGAGATGAGAATTGTACCTATTCAGTAGGGTGCTTTAGGAGAGACCTACGTCCAGCAGCGGTCTGCAATAGTTTGATGATGATGAATGATGAAGTGCTATGGAGTTTTGAGTGTGGATAAATAAAACAACTTTGTTTTTAAAGGAACTTGCATTTATTTTATTGTTCTTTTAATTACCTAATCGATTCTTAATATTCTTAACCGACTTCAAAAAGGAGGAGGTTATCAATTCGTCGGAACCTTATTACTCGAAGATGGCTGGACCGATTTGGATTATTGTTTTTTTGTTTGAAAGGGTATACTTCCCAGGTGGTCCCATGATCATCAAGTCAGGATCTGATGATGGGATCCTGGAGAAATAGAGAGAACTCTTCCAATTTTATAGGCACACTTGAAGCGATTTGGATAGTTTTTGGAAGAGTACTTTCTTGGAGTGGTCCCATTTCAATTTGGTGAAGATCTGATGAAGAACTTCTGAGATAGGCAACGGAACTCCTCAATAAATGATAGCAAATGAACTGGGATTGCTGAAATCTCATGTCTGTTTGTTGTTCACACCAGTTCATAACATAACATCACGCCAGTACGCTGTGAAGGGGTAAGCACATGTGAACCACTAAAAAGTGAAAAATAAAAACTTTTTTACAAAAAAATACAACCGACTTCCAAAAACAACACTACAAAGTGAAAAATAACTTTAATTTCGGAAGTCGGTGGCAAAAACGAAAATACATTTAATCAGACACCGACACCGACTTCCGAAATTAAAGTTATTTTTCACTTTGTAGTGTTGTTTTTGGAAGTCGGTTGTATTTTTTTGTAAAAAAGTTTTTTCATCTAAGAAAGGGGCAGGTCGGGTCATACCTTCATGGCGAGCGTAACTAAGGTACCAAATAATGCTCATAACATGTGAGCAGCATCCCACTGTTCTTAAACCTACAATGCAATTACAGCAATAACTTTTGATTGCGTCCCGACCATTCATATTTGTTTCTGCAACTATGAAAACAAAATAAGTTCTAGCAGAAGAATGGCGGGACCTTATTTTAGCACGAAGCAACATTGGGTTTATTCCCTCTAAGGCATGTATTCTCTCTCGAGATACCTCTAATGTATATACTCCATGAAAGCGAAAATGCTCACCCACATGCGAACTACCCTGGCGAATTTGGTATATACCACAAGCAAATAATATCAATTCCTCCATGGATAGCCGCGGAAAGGAGAGGGTTGTCGCATCTATGGGTACAAAACAGGAACCGCGCCTGTTTAAATTATGTGACCTAACTAATTCAGCTACAGTATTCGTTAAAAACAGGCGCTCAAATATGATTGACGCAAACTGCTCTGCATGTATATTTTATGTAAATGGCGGAGTAAACGCATTCAGCAGAGCAGCTGCTATTTTAAAATCTGCCATTAAATTGCGGCAACCACGGTTAAAATATTCATGGCGGAATATTTTGAAGTCTCTCTTAAAACGGCTATTACAGCTTCTACTACCCACCTGTTAATAGTGACACAGCGTGAACGGTTGGCATCAACAGTAGATAGCTGTGATTGGCCGTCTTCTTTGGTTTCTGGCATATGACCTATGTATCCTTTCTGATGCAGACTATCCATGCAGTCAAGAAAACCTCTATCTACAATGAAGATATCGTTTTCGTTACAAAAATCATTAAATTCAGTTTCGTTTAATAAATCATTCATTATGGTGGCATCATTTGTAGTGGCACTATATGGTCCGCGTACATCTATAATATATCCATCAGAGGCACAGAGGATAAATGGCTTCAATAAATTCCTATATTTATGAAGGGAATATGTATCCTTTTGGAACAAGTAATTACTACTTTTTTGTGTATATATATATATGTTGCATCAGCTATTGTTATTGTAGGTTTTTGATCAGCTGGTGCATTAGGCTCACCAAAAATGTGATCGGCAATGTATGAATTTCTTGCTGCCACCTGCTCCCTTCTTAAATGAGAAAAACCAAGAAATTGTGGAACATAATCAGTTAACAAAATATTTCTTGCTACAGACATTAATGTCTCCAGGGTCCTTCTCGGAACTTGAAATAGACACGACAATCTGTCCCCTGAATCTCCAGTCCTTAATTTACACAATAAGACTGTTAATGCAAAACTACCCATAACTACTATGTGTAATAGTTGTCTACATTATCGCATTAGGTGTTAAACCTGTAAAGATAATTGTATGGTGGGAAATAAATAAATAAAATACATGGTTTTTGTATAAATAATACAAAAACCCCGATGTATATTCCTAAGCCTGGGTGTTACATCTAATATGTGTTGATGTTGCTGTTTATTTATGCCTATAAAGTACTGTACTTGGTTATCGGGGTAGTTTTGAATATTCTCATAAGAGATGTTACTTAACCCTTCCATTAATATAAAAATGATCTCTTCTATGTGTGTGGAAGTAAAGCTATTAAGGCTATACTCAGCAGTATACAGGTTATGTTATGCTGTCTATGTAAGGAGCAAATACGAGCTCCTCTTGGTATAAAATATTGATACCTAACCAATACATCTTGCCTTGTTTCTTCAGGCACAATATTTCGCTCTGGTTCCATGCACTCTTGGAAAATGCAGTGTCTTGGTGTTTCAGCCGCTCTTCTTATATTGGGCAACACAATATGTTGGGGTCCTTCTGGAACATAGAAGCTCAAATCTCGAGCTTGGCCCCAGCAAACTCCACAAACTTCATTCATGGATGACATCTGTAAATAAATAACATTGATGAAATACTTAAACACTAAGTTTGATAGACATAAATTGCGCCCATCATGACCAAGCTACAGAATAGTTCTTGACATACAATGATTGGTTTTCACCTTACAGAAAACCTTTACCAAAAATATCTATGTTGTGTTAATATGAGAGAGAAGGGCTATGTGATAATGGAAAAACGACAAGAAATTGGCCATGGAATTGGCTGAGTTGGAGTCAAAATCGCGCTGCTCAAATCAATCTTCATCAGCTTCCTACAAAAGCAAAGTGGAGAATTGGCTGGATAAGTCTGTTGCTGAACCCGGCACGTCGCACGATGGCAACAAAGCGACTGTCGGTGGCGGTGAGTGCCACCGCAACATTGACGGCGACGAGACGGCTATACCACACGCTACCGCGACAAGTACTCATCGCGCCATCGAGGAGCTGGCCAACGCGGTTAAGAAGGCTGTCGACTCATCTAATTCTAACACGGGCAATAAGGTGCTGTTGTCTAGGCTAGCCACCTCGAAGGATCTGCCGTTGTACTTTGGGGATCCGTTGGAATGGATACAATTTCGGGAAGCGTTTTTAACCGACTTCAAAAAGGAGGAGGTTATCAATTCGTCGGAACCTTTTTTTTTTTTTTTTTTTTTTTTTTTTTTTTTAATGTATGTTCCCCGATTACTCGAAGATGGCTGGACCGATTTGGATTATTTTTTTTTTGTTTGAAAGGGTATACTTCCCAGGTGGTCCCATGATCATCAAGTCAGGATCTGATGATGGGATCCTGGAGAAATAGAGAGAACTCTTCCAATTTTATAGGCACACTTGAAGCGATTTGGATAGTTTTTGGAAGAGTACTTTCTTGGAGTGGTCCCATTTCAATTTGGTGAAGATCTGATGAAGAACTTCTGAGATAGGTAACGGAACTCCTCAATAAATGATAGCAAATGGACTGGGATTGCTGAAATCTCATGTCTGTTTGTTGTTCACACCAGTTCATAACATAACATCACGCCAGTACGCTGTGAAGGGGTAAGCACATGTGAACCACTAAAAAGTGAAAAATAAAAACTTTTTTACAAAAAAATACAACCGACTTCTAAAAACAACACTACAAAGTAAAAAATAACTTTAATTTCGGAAGTCGGTGGCAAAAATGAAAATACATTTAATCAGACACCGACTTCCGAAATTAAAGTTATTTTTTACTTTGTAGTGTTGTTTTTAGAAGTCGGTTGTATTTTTTTGTAAAAAAGTTTTTTATGAATCGTCACGGGTGTGTAAGTACAGTGATACTGAAAATGTGTGGCTTCTACGGAAGTGTTTGCGCGGCGACGCAAAAGATGCAGCCGCTGCATTGCTGATGGGAGGGAGCTCGCCCCACGATATTATAGAAACGCTCGAAATGAGGTTCGGCAGACCAGAAAACGTCAAGCGGCAAGTTATATCACAACTGAAAAAGTTATCACCACTACCACACTCATACCACGCCGAAATTGTGAAATTCGCCATTAACCCACTTATTACTGAATAGACTTTTTGTATCCGATTGCAATGAAATTCAGATATATGTATCCTTGTATAATCAGATGATTACGAAAAATGCAAAAAAAAAATTAAAACCTGTTGGGAAACCGGGAAATCGGTGTCCTTTTAAAAGGACATTAGTAATATGTACTACTTGTTCAAGTAAATCAAAAGAAAATACGAAGTGTCTTTAGTGTCGTTTATTTATTACATAAAATCATGAAAAAAGTAAAGATAATGGAAAAAAAAATAATAATTTAGACTTGAAAAACAAAAAAACATTATTTCGTATGGTACGTTTCAAAACATTATTTTGGATGTAATGTAACTTCACACGTTTTACACGAGAAATTGGCTTTTTTGTGGCAAATCACGCACGTCAACTGCTTTTCGTTATATTTTACAAGGTGCTTCTTATTATCATACCGAGAATTTTGGTGATAGTTTTGTGAAGTGCGACCTGATTTTCTGTTTTCCGTTCTACGATATGTTTCTAGAAGGGAAGTTGCAATATTTCTACGAAATTGCAAATGATCACAATCTCCGCCATCGATATGGTATAGTTGCCAAGCATTTTGAACTGCCATGTCTAGTGCGTGACATATCAATGGAAAATACCATTTTTTTCCTCGTATTGATGTTCGGTATAAACCAATATTTTGGTCTGACCTGTCTACACCTCCCATGTTATCATTATACACCTTTATCAAGGCTGGCTGGTCGACTTGTACATATCTTTTCTCATGTTGTGAAAAGCGTTTTACTTTGCTCAGTGGTAAAACTTTAGCTGCATTTGAAGCCACTGTTACAACACTATTATCATTCCACTTACACACAATAATTTCTTCAGCTCTTGTTGCTTTGTATTTCAGAGAACCACGATCAGTTTTCTTGAATTCTTTGTTTGTTGGAAGCGGACATTTCGATACGCGATTTTCTCTGATTGTTCCGGTGGCCTTCAACCCCCTTTCACGTAGTTCATCTAGTAATGGAATCGATGTGAAGAAATTATCAAAAAATAGGTGGAAAGGTGCCTTTGCTTCGATTTTACGAAGAACATCTGCGAAACGTAAAATAACACTTGCTCCAAGTCCCAATTTTTTATAATTATTGAAGTCGTCTCCTGTTTGCCCTTGATACGGATCAAACCATAATATGTACCCAAGACGTGTCGATCCTACCCAAAATTTGTAACCCCATCTGATAGGTTTACCTCTTATAAATTGTTTACAAGGGTGACCACCATAATACGGAATCATCGCTTCATCAATGCTGTAGTTTTCTTCGAATGGGGCATAGTTTAGGAAGTTCTCATTCAACGCGTCAAAGAGTGGTCTCAACTTCGCATATTTGTCATTAGATGGCAAAGAACAATGGGCAAAATTGTATGGAGCTTGTCCCATCGGCGGCCACATCTGTACTATTTATTTTCTAGTAGCCAATTATGTATACAATAAGACTACAAAAGACTGTTTCTGTAAGTTCCTTGGATAAAAGTTATCATAGGTGGATTATATAAAAAAAAAACTAATTAAATCATTTAAATGGAATGATTACAGTTTGTATCTTAAATACAATATTTTGTACACCTCGTGATGATGTTACATTGATATAATAATGAATTAAGTACATTATAATGATATGACTATGTTATTATATACGTAATATACAAATATAAGATAATGATAGCTTAAATAAAACTAAAGGTTTGTTAAATACGTTGATTTATTAAAATAAAAACATTATGCCAGATTACAATAATACAATATTACTTAATAACTTGTAGTTAATAACTACAATAATTATTGGACTTTAATCGTCATCAACAATTATTTCATTTAAAAAATCAGCTGGCAAAAGAATGTCCTCCTCTTGGTTTCTCGCCCACCCTAAGTACCAAACTATACACATTATGTGGGCGCAGCAACCCAGAGTGCGTTTACCGCTAAGGCAACTGCAATAATAGTTTTCTATACTGCCGTCATAAGAAAGAAGGTCACAACTAACATTTTGCAAATATTGAAAAAATCAAGTTTGAATTTTTTTTTAGTTTTTATTGAAAATTACATTACTAAACTATGTTTTTCGAAATTTTGTGAATGTCAATACATGCATTTATATACTACATATAAGACCATGACCATTTTTAATTTTTAATTTTATGCATATAATAGATAATTATCTTAATTTATTTCATCTTAACATAAAAAATAAGTTAGAAACAATAATATTACGTTTAAAAGGCACAAACAACCAAATACGCCTTTTTAATGTAACATTTTTTTGATGTTACAATGAAAAGGCACATTTATTCAGTTGTGCCTTTACACTGTAATATTATTAGCATAGATTTATACAGTAAAATATTGGAAATGACTTCTATTTGAATAAAACAAGGTAATGACAAAAAAATCAAACATTTATTTCAAAGTCAGGTAACACAACCAGTAAGAAATATAAACAATATTTGTCAAAATAAACAAAACGAACGTAGTTTTCAGAAACATTAATTATAATTTATAACCATAAAGTATCAACTACTATGTAGTTTTATCACAATCATAAACTGGAATGAACTTCTTATTTCTAATAATAATGGCACTATGGATCAAATCCGTCTTAAAAAATCTCTCTCCTAAAATATTTTAACAAATTAAAAAAAACAATGTATCTTTGGAAAAACACAAATACTAAACTTTAAAATGAGAAACATCAAGGCACTTTGCTTACATATCAATTATTCTTAATACTACTTAAAAACTTCACTAAAGTGAGTATAATAAAATCAGTCTTCTTTAATTTTAGTCTTCAAAGTTTTGAATCAAATCGAGTGACTGATCATTTACAGGTAATATTTCCCAAAAAACCTTTCTGGTAGTGGGCATAAGTGGACCAAGCTTTGTGAGTATAGCTGATTTCCTTTCACTCGTGATACCCCTTGGAACAAGCTTCTGTCTTGGATGTGGTATCCCTTGTTTAATATTTTTTATCTTAAGAAAATCTAGCTGGAAGTATTCTTGAGTACCATGGCTGCTCTTGTAAAAAAGTGAATTAGATCCTCTTCGAAAATTTGTCTCAGTAATATTATTTAAATAAGCTCTCGGGTTAGAATTTTTTAATTTAAATGTCGAAGAACAGTCTTCATAATCGTAAAAGTCTTGAACTTCCATCTTCTTTACCATGGTGCGAGAGCCAGTATTAGATACAGCATTACAAAAGTCGTCAAAGTCATAAACACGCTTTTTTGTTTTGAGAGATTTCTCTACTCTGTGGTGGAATTCATCTGCAGCCATGAATGTGTGACCAGTTTCCAAGTAGCGTAAAGTAATAGTTTCAAAGTTAACTTCTGTAGAATTTACCAAATATATCAGATAAGAATACAGGGTCCAATTTTTATTTTGTGCTGCACAGTTATCGAGCCACAAAATGATATGCTTAAGGTCTCTATTTTGCATAAAAAAGGCCCTGAAGCAACTCACGATATCCTCTTTTTTTCTTCCAGATAATCCTTCATGCCATAAAGCTGCAAAAGTTAGACCTAATTCATGTATATGTTTTTCACCAATTGGCACAAAACTTTGGTTAAAAACAATAAGCCGCGGGCAAAACATCACAGTTTTGAACTCTTCCATGCGGGGTAACATTATAACTTTTTCTAGATCTACGGCAAAAATTAGAGTGTCTGTGTCATTTTTCTTCTGTGTTTGATTGTCAGCATCATTTTCATATTTTTGGCGAGCTAATATATATCTGTCATGGTGTGCTTCGTAGTCTTTACAATCTTTGCAATTTCTATGCCTAATCATTTCCCGACGAGGGTTGTGTATAGTAAATTTTTCACATAGCTCACACTCTTCTTGTCCTAATTTAGTAAATGAGATATTAAGTTCTCTTACAAGTTTTCTGTAAAATCCATAAGATGGTCATACATTATACGTATATTAAGGTCTGAAGGCAAATACTTTTTGTTAGGGGCGTGCTCACGTCTATAGTGAGATACTGCAGGATTAAATGACATTATATGTTCCGTGACTTTAACAGAATCTAGTTTTTGAGGATTCGGGTTGCGTCCACGTCCATCAACAAGAGGTTTTGGATATAATTCGGGCTTATAATCACTTTCAAGAGCGTTTCTTACTGCCTTACAGTTATTTTGGTTATAGCCTAGTGTAGTGAGGAAAAAAGTTTTGCAAACTGAAATTTTCTCGCCGTTTTCATTTACCAAAAAATATGTTATAGTCTTCGATCGTGTGTAATGTTTACCTTCATTGACATCGTTTTCTCTGTTTTTAGGTCTATCTGGTTTTTTTGTGCTGGTATGACATATAAAAAAGTATTTCTGTTCCGTCCATGACAATTTCCAAAAATTGACATTAATTTTTTTGCGAATCTCATCTGGAAAACGCTCTGAGCACTTTTTTTTGCAGATGTTTTCACGACAACCAGGTTTTACAAAATATTTAGTGCCTATTCTTTCTTCATTCTTTATTCTCTTTCGCTCTTTTAAGCTAATGTTATATGTTTTCCGCTTCCTTATATTGCCTTTTTTCGTTATTTGTTCTTCGTTTGTTTCTGGGTCTGGTGATTCTTCCGGTGATGCTTCAATCGTTGTGTGCCGAATTATTTGTGAACACGGTATAATGTCGTTTTCTGAGTCACTGCTACTAATGTTTCGGTTCGGTTTTTCAGGTAATTTGTAATCTTTATCGATTACAGAATCATCAGAATCAAAATCATGACAATCTTCCTCACTTGCTGCTTGATCTCGATAGTTTTGTATCCCACTTGTGGATGGAACAGGTTCATCTAAGATCTGTTCATCACAGTCTGTTTTGCGTAAAGCAGCATTGATTAATCTTGCGCTTCTTGATGACATATTGCTGAAAATAAATAAAGATTATTTATTACATGCTAACTTCCGCAAAGCGACGCTATCTGCATAACAGACATATCCCCAGCTTCCCCAAAAAGAATCAATTCAATTTCTTTATTATGGCTACGTTGCTAAAAAAACTAAAATACACAAACATTGCGATAGCGGTTTAAAAGTTATATCCCTTTTAACTTTTTTACACCCAGTATATCTAAAACTACACCCTGTATCAAAAAACCCAGACGTCTGGGTTTGGGTCTGGGTGAAATTTAAACTGTGGGTAGATGTCGTGAACTAATAGCGTTTAGTTCACGACATCTACCCACACAATAATAAGCAGAAATAACGGTCGTTTTTTGACGATCGCGCACGCGACCCTCCGGCGCGGCGGCGCAGCTTCGACATTTGTATTTCGCTATTATTATACTAACCCTTCTAAGATTAATTAAACAAAGAAAATATGAAGTTATTTAAATTACTAGGTTGATAGACTTTATATTATAGAATGGGCGATAGAAATACGTAACAAAAATAATCTTACCAGAGCGCGGCACTGACACGCGTGGATTCGTCTCGACACGCCGGGCACAACTGGCGTAAGCTCACTCATACCTCGCTCCCCTCACCTCATTTCTCTGTAGAGATGTTAAGTAGTAAAGGCATAACTGCCAGTGTGTCTATTTTTTTTACAAAATATTAAGGAGTAGGGTAAGTAGTAAAGGTATAACTGCCAGTGTGTCTATTTTTTTTACAAAATATTAAGAAGTAGGGTAAGTAGTAAAGGCATAACTGCCAGTGTGCCTATTTTTATACTAAATATTAAGGAGTAGGTTAAATAGTAAAGACACAATCGCCAGTTGTGACTTTCTTTCTACACTTCTTGCTAAGGTGTTGGTTTAAAAAAATAGCACAATTGCCACATAAGCCCTTCATATTTAATGTGCGCCAATTATGCCTTTTCAACTAAAATATTAAAGACATAAATGTGAAATAGGAGACATATATCACAATGTGACCTTTTTCTTTACAAAATCTTAAAAAATGGTACAGTTGTGCCCTTTATGCTTATGCTATCTCTGTTTGTTTTATTGTTAGAAATATACAAAAAATTAGGCAGATAGGCCTTTTTTTCCTGATTCCGAATATGTATTTAACTCGATTTAGATAAAAATGTTAGTTGTGCCCTTCTTTCTTAGGACGGCAGTATAGCTTCCCTACCATTTTTCTGCCTGTCTATAAGAATATAAGAATAATAAATTCTAGACCGCGCATGTCGCGATTGTATTCGGCAGCGGAGAAGCCAAACATTTGTAGCTGTAATGCCGTACTCGACTATACCTGTACATTGGGTATCTCTATACACTTCTATATTATATAGGCCTTGTCGCACATGCTCCGCATAATAGCTGCGAGCTAACTTCACTTGATATGTGCCAAGTGCAAAAATAATTAAATCGTCCTCGGTCAGTGACGGAAAATCACTTAAGTTAGGTTGGTTACCAGTAATACTATCAAATCTAGCCCATCGACGATTTAAGTTGTTGCCTAGGACATACTCTGCTAGGTGATTTGGTTGGTTCAATCGTTGGTTTATTATTGTTATAAATGTTTCTGCGTGTAAACTATCACGTAATGGTTCTCTGCATGCGTTCAATAACGCAGCGGCTATTTTAAAATCCTTCATCATATGGGGCAAGGCACGATTAAAAAAATCTTGCCGAAATAACTTGAAGTCGCGTTTAAACCAACCATTTATAACTTCGATAACCCAGCGGCATATGGTAACCAACCTAGACTTATTAGCTTGCTCTGTCGTTAATTGATCTTCGTTGCGATTTTTTGTTTTTGGCAAGTGTGCTTCATATCCACAGGCATGTAAATCGTCGATTACGTCGCGAAATCCACGGTCTAAGATGAACACATCCCCTTGTCTAAAAAACCAATGAATACTGCCTTCTTCGTCTTCGATCATATTTTTTAGGATTTGTGCATCCGACTCTGTAGCTGCATATGGCCCAAATGCATCTATTATATGACCATCGCAGCATACTATTAAAAATGGTTTCAATAAATTCGTGAATTTGTGTAGACTATATGATCGCCTTTGGAATAAATGGTTTGTGGACTTTTGAATGTACATATAAGTGGCGTCTGCTATCACAATTGCCATTCTATCTGAGGGTTCTGCATTTGGATTTCCAAAAACAGAATTTGGCACTTGAAGATTTCGATTAGCTATGTCCCTTCTGTCAATATGGTCGTAACCCAGATGTCCAGGAACGAAGTCCAAAAAAAGGGAATCCCTGGCTAACTTAAGATGTCTTTCAAGGGTTCGCCGGCTCATGTTGAAAAGTGATGCCAGCCTTTCGTTTGCTTCACCACTTCGCAGTTTCATTAGGTAACAGGCTAATGTTGTGTTCGGCCGAGTTGATACGTTCGACAATGACGGGGTTTATTCCAAAATATTCATAAATTGTTCTCGACTGACACCCAATCGAATGTATATTTCATTTATGTCCATGTCATCTATATGATCAAAATCCAATATAGATCCTCGAAGCACTGCTATTTTCATGAGGCTCATGATATGCAAAAAATGTGTGGCATTGAAATCGTGGAGCAAGTTAGGGCTGTCAATTATTTGATCCAAATTGTTGGATTCCAAATGTTGAACGCAAACTCTTGCGCTATTGGGAATATAGAAGTTAAAATGAATTAAAAATGTTACTTTCAGATTATCCGGAATTCTTCGGAGTAACGTTCGTCTGCAGTTTTCAAACATACAACGCGTCGCTGTGTTAGGGAGTCTTGAATATTCTTCGATTTGTAATGCACATTCATGTGGTTGCGTATTTTCATTAGGTTGCGCAGCTCTTTCTGCCCGTTGCCAGCATGGTCGACAAATATACTCCTGGCCGTTGTATTCTAGCTGAAGATGAGAATATTACAATTAGTTAAACTGCATAGCTTAAAATGGTTTCACAAATTGTCGATACTACTACTCTTCTAAATAAAAAAAAAACCGATAAAGATAAACAGTATTCTTTTTCTAAATACGTATTAGGTTGGGGAAAAAGTCTTTTCGCATTATAGTATGTATGAACTTAAAATAAAATATCTTTGGCTATACTATTTGTATCTGGCTGGTTTTGGTATCATTGAAAGTTTAAATTTTAAAGAACATAATTCCAAATTCAAATTAGGAAAATGTGTGATTTTCATTTGTTTTTCGTACTGTCAAGATAAGTGAATCTAATGAAGAAATTCGATACATTTTCAAATTTTACTACAAAAAAGGTAAAAATGCAACGCAAGCCGCGAAAAAAATTTGCGATGTTTATGGACCCAGTGCAGTGTCTATGAGAGTAGCACAAATTTGTTTTAAGCGTTTTCAATCCGGAAATTTTGATGTCAAAGATGCACGTCGCTCTGGTCGCCCTATTACGGATAAAATGGATGCCATTTTTGAAAAAGGGGAGCAAGATTGGCATATCAGTAGTTACAACGTAGCTGAAAAACTGGGAATTGACCACAAAACAGTTTTGGCGCATTTGAGAAAACTGGGTACACAAAAAAGCTCGATATTTGGGTACCTCACGAGCTCACTGAAAGAAACCTAATGAACCGTGTACTCATTTGTGATTCTTTATTACGACGTAATGAAACCGAACCATTTTTGAAGAAGCTGATAACTGGTGATGAAAAGTGGATCACGTACGACAAGAACGTGCGAAAAAGGTCGCGGTCAAAGGCCGGTCAGGCTTCACAGACTGTGGCGAAACCCGGGTTAACTCGCAACAAGGTGATGCTGTGTGTGTGGTGGGATTGGAAGGGCATTATTCATTATGAGCTGTTACCACCAGGCAGGACCATCGATTCCGAACTCTACTGCGAACAACTGATGAGATTAAAGCAAGAAGTTGAGAGAAAGCGGCCGGAATTAATCAACAAAAGGGGTGTGGTTTTTCATCATGACAACGCTAGACCTCACACATCTTTAGCCACTCAGCAAAAATTAAGAGAGTTTGGCTGGGAGGTGTTAATGCATCCGCCGTATAGTTCTGACCTTGCACCTTCAGATTTCCACCTGTTTCGGTCTTTTCAGAATTCTTTAGATAGTGTCAGGTTAACATCACGAGAGGACTACCAAAACCACTTGTCGCGGTATTTTGATCAGAAGTCCCAAAATTTCTATAGCAATGGGATCATGTCCCTACCTACAAGATGGCAAAAAGTTATCGAACAATATGGTACCTACATACTTTAGATAAATGTAAATAATGTATATTAAAAAATGTTTTGAATTTTCTTAAAAAATGCGAAGAAACTTTTTCCCCAACCTATTATATTATATAATACCAGTAAAAACGCTTCATAACGATACTTTTTAAAGTGAGAAACTACCAGTTCCTGACATGAAAAATAAGACATAATGATTTAGTTTGACTTACCTGACGTTCAGGAGTAACAGCTTCAATAATATATTGGGATACAGCGGGATTGTCTTCAAACCGAGCGTGTGTTATCTCGTATCTTCTCCTGTTTATCACAGATCGATTACACAAAACACACATTTGACGGTTATCAGCCATAGTTATAGGAATACAATTCACAAAGTCCAGTAAAACAAGCACAAGTCACCAAGTTAGATATCAACAAGTCCGAGATACAAGCCAGAGTCGAAAGAGATGGTCAAACAAAAATAATCGCACAGTACTCAACGAAACAAATGTCAACGATGGACTGCACTGTGCTCGCGGACCTGACGTAAAGCCTCGGGTGTTGTGTGGGAACCGCACTCGTCGCTGATTGGTCACACGAAGCAGTTAGAATTGGTTGGTCTGATTTTAACAATGGTTCCTAGAATTGAAAACAAAAACCAACTTGAAGTGGCTCATTCAACGAATACGTTAACAAAAGCAGCTGTTGAGTGGTCGGGTCGCCCCGCACATTATTGCCGCCATTTTTCTTTGAAAGCGGTGCAATCCTGGTATGGTTTACGATCGGCCCAGTGCATATTAGCGGATAAAAGGCATGATAACAAAGGTATTGAATATTGTGACAAATATTTTACATTTAGGTACATGGAAGCCCAATAGTTCCATTACTTTATTTATTAATTCATACGTTTGTAAAATAAGCAAAACACAAAGGTTTTTCGTATGTTTCGTGATGAAAAACAAAAAATGCTGAATGATAAAAATATGACAATTCATTAAAATAGTATTTAACCCATATCTTTTTTCTCAAATGATATTTAATCATACTGCTTGAACAATATTTGTTCTACAAGCATTCACCTTTCAAATGACACTAGTTTTATTAATGGCCGCTAATGGCACAGGACGCCCATTGTTCTTTGTATTATCACAGCAATGAATATGAGACATTATAAAAGTAAACCTATCTCTCGACAATGCATTATAAACTATTGGGTTCCCACAATCTGCAGCATTTTCCCAATACATATATCTTCTGGGTACTACCACATACCCACTGAAGAGAAGTATTCCGATAAAGCAATTCATCTCTTCACACGTTATGTTTCCAATTTTATTTTTTTGATTAATATAATTATTGGTGTAATTTGTCAGCAAAACTGTAATTCTGTCGCTAAAAAGTTGCTCAAAATAATAAAATGCATTTTGCTGTCTTGCAACTTGCTGCATTCCGGCCCATGGTCTAAATATTGGACGTATAAATCTCTTGAAATCCAGTTATACTGTTTAGTTTTTGGAATGGTTATGCTTGTGGAAGTTGAGGGTGTTGGTTCGTCGTCAGGTAACTGATTTTCAATCGGAGGATTGGAAATTCTGATGCGCATTCTTTTCGATACTTGAGCTAGACTTATTTCGTCTTCACTGTCACTACTGTCTGTCAAATTCATATAATGAACTTGCGCTGGAGTCCTAAGTTGAGTGCCAGGTAAATTTTGAATATGGACTTGATTTTCGTCACCAGAATCTTCGTCGGTGACATCAGCATTACAATTTTCTGGTGGAAAAAATGTGATGCTGTCAGGAATAGGAGCCTCCTCATCAAATTCCAATTCTTCCATGATTTCATGAAGCTGCGACTCCCATCCTCTTCCAAAAACTCTCCTGACAAAACAAAACATTTTTTTGTATCAAGTAGTAGTAGATATTACTATTGGGCTTTATAAAGAACACCAAATGTTGCACCAAAAAAAAGTATCAAAAATGACAGTTGGTACTTATATTTAATTTAATTCACTTAGAAGAGATGTGAACGTTTTATTATTCATTGTCAAAAAAACGATATTTTTAATAATAATAAAATAACTCACCTCATATCAGTCATGATAAATTTACCGTAAAACAAGAGCTCCAAAACTGATTAATAATAAAGCGTTATACCACTCACAATACTTATATTGTACTGCCACACAATCCAACTTTGAAATGTCACCAACAACATTTGTTTACTTTACCCTCATTAATCACAAGATTTTTGTTTATGCGCCGTCCTTTTAAGAGGACGATAGTAATAAGTGGGTTAAAATAAAAAATTTCGTCACCGCCGTAACTACATTGAAACAAATACATTACTTGAAAAGTCCAGAGTTGTTAACAATCGCCGTATCCAAAATTGCCTACAGGACTCGTTAACAAATGGGTAGAATACCTACACGAAAACCGGGTACACACTGAAACGCCTAAATTGGGACTACTGTCCAAATTCCTATATGGGGAAGCGCAAAAGGTAGCAGAGTCGGGAGTTAGCCACATACAATACCAGAATGATTTTAACAATAATAAACACCAGAAAAGCGTAGCGATCGTCATTCCGTGCTAACATCTGTTAAGGTCAGTGACCCCGACACTGCCGGCAAGTGCAAGTTTTGCAAAAGGAACAAGCATGCGTTGCCAGACTGTAGTCAATTCAAGCGAGCCATGAGAAAGGATAGATGGCGATTTGTTCGAGCAAACAAGTTATGCTTCAAATGTCTCTGTGCTCGGCACCTGGATAAGGACGAGTGTACTGCGGAAAACTGCAACGTCTCGGCCTGTGGTGGGGCTCATCACCAGATGCTGCACTGGACGAAGCCAGAAGTGGCGCGCCGGGAAACATCCGCGCCACCCAACGATACCGCGAACGCGACGCCCGACTCCGCTGGCGCCGCCGCTAGTGAGCTCGTCTCACACGCCAGCACCAGCGCCGCGCAGTGTCTCGAAGTGTCAGTGATAAAACCAAAGACTAATGTAGTACTTAAAATAGTGCCGGTCACTATTCATGGACCCAGGTCAAGTGTGGCCACGCATGCGCTTCTAGACGACGGCGCAACAGTGACTCTCATCGCGGCCGACCTTCCCGATAAGGTCGGGCTGCACGGGGAAAGGGTCACAATGCGTGCTTCAGGTGCATGGGACTCCGAGTTATTGTGCGACACTGAGATAATTAAATGTAAAATAAGTAACAGTGACGGTAACAAATTCAACTTGCGTGCTCGTAAACTCAAAGAACTTAATTTGCCCTTACAGTTATTCACCTTCAATGTAAACTATTGTGAAAACATTTCCAGTAATAATAACCCCATAATATGTGACAGCAATGTTAAACCTAAAATATTAATTGGTCAGGACAATTATCATTTAATTGCACCTATTTTATGTAAAAGGTATAAGACGGGCGGACCATACATCACGCAAACATTATTAGGATGGTGTGTGCACGGAGCTTGGCAACCTGATTTTACTGGTAAGGGCGCCGAGCGCGTCCACAACATTGGCAGCGTTGGCGGCACCGGTGGCGGCGAGCCAGCCGCAGCGCACGAAGCGGCGACAAGTCACTCAGGTAAGCCTGCCGCGAACTTGCTCCGCGGCTCGTCCCCGAGGAACGGCAGCGCGGGCGCGAGCGGGACGTCGTGTTGTGATTTTGTTACATGTGTAGATAAACCATTGTGTCAGTCAGCTGTCGTTAAAGATACCTTCGAATGTAGTACAGACATTGATTTAAGCCATTTACATGATTTAATTCGCTGTTCATTTTCACTCGATTCAATTGGTATTGGTAACAAACCACGTCAAAATATTGAAGAATTACGAGCCGTAAATATCCTTACCGAGTCAGCTGAGTTAGTTAACGGTCAGTGGTCGGTCAAGCTTCCATGGAAGCACGATAAATTTGTTATGCCGGACGCTTATCCCGTAGCATTACAACGATTATACTCTGTAGAAAGAAAAATGTCTTTTAATTCAGAATATGAAATTAGATACCGCGAACGTATTGAACATTTACTTAAAAATAATTACGCACGAAAACTGACTGAGGCAGAGTGCAGGTGCGATTCCGAGTCGGACCACGTTTGGTATTTACCGCACTTTGGTGTGGACAACCCAAACAAAAAATATATGTCACTTAATGACTTTCTACTCCAAGGGCCTGACTTATTACAATCTTTATATGGTATAATGTTTAGGTTTAGAGAGAACCCTATAGGAATAATAGGAGACATAAAAGATATGTTTTTACGTATTAAAATACATAATAACGATCAAAATGCATTTAGGTTTTTGTGGAAGGAGAGAGGCAGCGACGTTGTGAATAAGTATGTAATGACATCACTTATTTTCGGCGCGAATTGTTCCCCGCTTGTTGCCCAATTTATTAATCAAAATAAAAATGCCTCACGATTTATTATTTTTTTATTTTGCGTAGATGTGACGCATATTTTCCCCAAAACTTGCTTTTTGCAATGTTTATTTTATTTTGTTGTCCTTTGCGTCATGTTTACCGCAAATAAACGTATTTTCTTTCTTTCTTTATTTAGTCAACAGATGCCAGACTATAAAAAACAATCAGTACATGGATGATTATATTGATAGCTTTTCTGATGAGGAGGTAGCTAGGAGAATAATACAAGAAATTTCATTCATTCATAATGAAGGTGGATTTAAAATGTGTAACTATCTCAGCAATGTACCTAATGTGCTAAGTGACATTCCAAAAGATAGTCTTAACGACATAGCAATAAAGTTCAATTTTGATAAACAGGCGGAGCGGGCATTAGGTATATTGTGGTTCCCGGGTAGCGACCTGTTAGCTTTAGATTTATCTTTTAAACGTATTCCGCAAGATATTATACTTTTGAAACGAATACCTACTAAGCGCGAAATGCTGAGCATTGTAATGTCTATTTTTGATATTCACGGCTATTTGGGACCGTTTACCATCAAGGGAAAAATATTGATGCGCGAAACATGGAAACTTAATATCAAATGGGATGAAAGATTAAATGATAATTTATATGATTTATTCTGTAAGTGGATTAATCAATCTAAGGAGATAAATAATATTAGAATTCCGCGTTGTTATTTTTCCTGTGATCAGACGAGTGATAGTTTAGCTAGTTTGGAACTTCATTTATTTTGTGATGCATCGCCGAGCGCGTACGCCGCTGCCGCATATTGGCGTCGCGAAAGCAGCAACGGACAAGTAACCGTATCGTTTATCGCGAGTAAATGTAAAGTTACTCCATTAAAACCGGTTTCCGTGCCTAGACTAGAGTTGCAGGGAGCCGTGTTAGCATGTAAGTTAGCTAATAGTGTTAAAAGGGAACATCGTTTACAACCTAATTTAGTTTTCTACTGGACAGATTCGACTACAGTTTTACACTAGGTTAAAAATAATTCTAGAACGTATAAAGCAAACATCGCGAACAGGCTAGGAGAAATAGATGAGTTGAGTAAGTCCGACGAGTGGCGATATGTGCCCACTGGCGTAAACGTCGCAGACCTGGCGACAAAAAATAGTGATTACGTATTGACAGGTGATTCGGAGTGGTTCTCGGGCCCGTCGTTCTTACACCAGCCGCGTTCTTGCTGGCCGCAACAACCTGAAATAAAAACAATTAGTGATGATATATTAGAAAAAGTACACGTCGTTCAAGATAATAATATAATAAGTGACTTACCTGTTCCCGAACCAAGTCAATTCTCTAGTTGGCTGCGATTATTACGTAGTACTAACAACTGTTCTATTGTTTGTTGAAAAATGTAAGAAAAGTGAAATTAAAGTAATTAACGAAAAATTAATAAATCAAGCGGAACTATTGTTACTTCGTTACTCACAAGAATGTTCCTTTCAAACTGAAATAAATTTGCTTAGATTAAACAAAGAAGTAAATAAAGATAGCCGTTTGAGGTCACTCACTCCGATATTGGACAAAAATAATTTGTTACGCATAGGTAGTCGTATTGGTAACGTAAAGGGTGTAGATCAGCTCACTAAATACCTAATAATTTTGGATGGCAATGAGTATATCGCGCGACTTATCGTTACTCATTGCCATATAAAGGCCGCGCACTCTAGTAACGAGATGGTAGTTAATGAGTTGCGTCAAAAATATTGGCTCATTCGACTAAGACCTAACAGTTCGTACTATATCTAAACAATGTTTAATTTGCCGTTTTAAAAGAGTCATGCCTTTGCCGCCACGCCTAGGTGACCTACCCGAATGTCGTCTTACACATCACCATAGACCATTCACCATGTGTGGAGTAGACTAATTCGGGCCTATGGAAGTCACGGTCGGTCGGCAGAGGGCGCGCAGGTACGGCGTACTATTCACGTGTCTCACGGTGCGCGCGGTCCATATTGAAGTAGTTCCCACTCTTACTACTGATTCCATGATAATGTCACTTCGTCGAATGGCTGCTCGTAGGGGTTGGCCACACCATGTTTTCGGATAACGGTACTAATTTGAGAGGGGCTGACACGGAAATGAAAAGGGCTTATAAAGAACTTCTCGATAATCAACAAGCATTAACAACTGAAGCTTTAAACAAGGGAGTCGAGTGGAAATTTATTCCTCCGGCCAGTCCACATATGGGTGGTGTGGTGTGTGGTGGAGCGTCTTGTTAGGAGCGTCAAAACAGCTTTAAAAGTTGTACTAAAGGAAAGAGCTCCGAGAGAAGAAACTTTGCTTACTTTCTTGTGTGAAGTTGAGAACATGATAAACGGGCGATCCTTGCCTCATGTTTCCGTCGACCCACGCGACCCAGAGTCTCTAACGCCTAATCATTTTCTGCTAGGTTCTTCATCCAATCTCCCACGAATGGGTACCTTTGATGACGGTGACTTATACCTCAGAAAGCAATGGCGTATTGTACAACGCCTAGCTGATTTATTTTGGTCTAGGTGGCTCAGAGAAGTATTGCCTACACTAGCGCCCCGCAAGAAATGGGACCGCGAGGGTGCACAGCTAAAGGTAGGTGACCTGGTTGTTGTAGTGGACCTCACTTCCCCTCGGAATGTCTGGCCAAAGGGAATCATTCATCAAGTGTATCCGGGAGCTGACGGACGGGTAAGAACCGTAGACATTAAAACAAAAACAGGTATGATATTTCCAATTGTTTCTCTTGCTTCATCACGTCTCGCTTTGATAGCGAACGGTACTCTGTGTGCCAATCCCAAACAACGAACCAAATCAACAAGACCTACAAAACTTTGGGAAGAAATAAGATCTACCTCAAAGGACCAGTTAGAATAATTTCTAGCCATTTTAGTGACGGAAACAATTGCTTGTTGTTTTTGTCTATATGATGTAGTTGGAGGAGAAACAATAGGAGATGGAGTAACGTCCCTCCTCTTAGCTTGAGATCTGGTCGCGACAGGATCTAACGGTTCCTACAATACGAGATCCAAAAGAGTTTCTGGAAAACCCAGAAAATTTTCCTCAGATATAGTTACTTCGAGTGGCGAAGCACTACGAGGCACATTCACTGCCGAGTTCTTCCTTTGTTGAGAAGTTTGAGCTCTTCCCGAAGAAGTCACTGACAAACTACGAGATCTTCTGGTATCAATTTTGAAGGTTATGAAGTTGTAACTCAACGAGACGCTCGTACCAAAGTTTAACCTCACCGCAGTAAAATATAAAGAATAGGACGGACTTCAAATTAGTATCGACTATTTTCACTAATCCAGAAATAATAGTCCGGTCAATTGGAGAATTAAAATCAAAGACGATAACAAGATCAATAATAATTGAGTCCATAAGTGAATATACTCGACTAACCTTTTATCTTACACGTCAGTCAAATTTAGCAACCGATGGATCCGCACATAATCGATCTGTTGGTCTAGAATGGAACAAAGTTCTAAAAAGCTCAGAATTACGCATAAAATTGTATATGACAGGAAATACGTAGGAAGTATCATGATCCACAAGATACCGTTCAGAAACGGCATTAGACAATGCGTCGTAATATATAGCATTTGAATAACTACGGGTCAAATCTTCTAAAGAAATCCTATATTCCTCCAAATGTTCCTAATTCGCCAAGTCATGTCTACCCAACTTTGTCACGAGTTTGACTGGATCTGGAATTAATTTAATATTACCCTCACTATCCTGTAATATGAATTTTGAACAAAAATAATTATATTTATAATTTCTAAAGTATTTCGACTCCATATTAAACAAAATCGCAGTTATAGAACTCAAATTCACATTGAATTCGTCATCTCCCAATATTAAACTATCATCACCGCCAAAACATGCCAACTTAAGCTCTTTCCAATGGTAACAGTGTAGCCAACATTGCCATTAAGTAAAAGGTATTCATTGTAAAAGTACTTGCGTCTCCAGACTTCCTTTGGTAACTAACAGAACAACGAACTTTGTTATTTATGTCTTTTAAAATTGTTCTTTCGTGGGACCTAACCCAAGAGGTTATAAATTCTTCATCAAATCCAAACTGTCTTAAAAATTTTTCTTCAAACGCAAGCATTAATTTACCCTGAGATTTATCGTATTTGGACATGTCAACTTCTAGTGAGGTTGTTTCACTTATATTCAGAGAACCTTGTACACATATTTTGCTCAACAACTCATCCAAGTCATCAGGTGCCAAACCTGTATTAACAACAATATGATCTAGCAACATTGGTAACACTCGATCGACCAGTTCCCTAAACATTGGACAATAATTAACGTTTACCGATTTATCACTATAAGCAATGGTTTGCAAAGCTGCATAACTGTAGGGTGCTGAAGTATCCAATTGCGGTTTGACAGTTGATTTAATCATGAAATTATAAATGTGATGTGGTCTAACCAAAATATCCTCAGGTTGTTCAATCTGGGTTAAAGCCTCACCACTCTGAGTTAATAACCAGTTCCTTACGTAGACAGAATTAGGAAGAATCTTATTAGACTTATATACATCCAATAAATAAAGCGATGAAGGTTTCAATAGAGAGTTGAATCGTGTTAACATAGTTTCAGCTAGTGCGTCTATATCGGCGTAACCTCCCAAATCGGGAACCGATTGATTTCTCTTAATCATTGCCAAGAGAGATTTAACCTGAGTATTTGGTCTATTTACTGGTACAGCAGTTCTTAAGTTAGGTCTCAATCTATCAAATTTTACTGTTTTATAATTATTGAATTTATAATCTGGATTGTACATTGTATCTTCCAGATTAAAAGTTATATCAGAAGTTTATACTATTTCGGGGTCATAAGTGTAATCAAAAACGGAATTCCCGGGTAAGACCTCATCATAAAAGGTCTGCAAAAGTGAAATGTCTGCAAGTTCAAGATTTGGTATTAGTACAGATCTGGGTAAAACAGTTTTTATGTTGCCTTCGATAATAGGAATCAAAGTAGGAACATCAAAATCTCTATACTTCTTAACCACACTATAAATTGGCTTAGTCACATTATTCATATTCTTTAAAGGCTGATCAACCAACCTATACTGTGGGTTACAACCTCCCCCTTCAAGTTTAACCATAGTTCTTACTGGAGCGGTTTTAATTAATTTTTCCGGTTGAATTTCCTCTTTACGTAGTTGTCTAATTCTTCGGTTAACCAACTCAGATATAGTACTTTCAGGAGTCAATCCTTCTATTTTCGGAGATTTAATTTCGGCCTTTGATTTCAGATTTCTACGCATTAATGCTATTGGTTTAAATTTTGAGGCTGCTATCATTTTACCCAAGGCATCATCCAATTGAGGTGAATAATAAACAAGATTCTTCCTGTGCCGAGAAAATGCAACAAGTGCATGTTCAACAGATGAGTAAATTTCTTCTTTCTTAGTACTAATTCTAATAACTACGACGTTATCTTCTTGTTTTCCTTGAAACTCATGAATTGTGAATACAGGTTTAAAGTTCTTTTTAATCAACTCATCTTTCTCAGACTGTTTAAATGTTAAGTATACAACATTGTCCTTAAATTTTTTTATATCTGAAAATCCCATAAATTTTTTGTTAGAACACTCGTTCGTAACGTCATTGACTGAATACATACCTGATCTATACTTTTGACTGAGTGTAGATGCAGTTGACAATGTACATCTAAAAGATATGTTTAGTTTTCTGGTTTTAACTAGTGGAAAAACTTCTATCAAATTTGAATAACGCAAAGCACATTGCCCCAATCTATTTATGAATTGAATCTGGCATTCATCACCTATGAACATCAGAGATCTAGCACCGGAGACTATCAAAGCCATCACGACCTGTCCTGCATGTAACATCAGAGCCTCCTCCACAATCAATAAATCGTATCTTAAATTTCCTTTTCTTGCGTAATTTAAAAGATACGAGTCTATTGTGGCAACAGATGTTTTTAGAATGTCCTTATGTAATCCCCTCTTTGACAACCTAGACTTAATTTCATCACAACTCTCACGGGTCGGTGTCAAGACTAAACAGGAATTAACTTCAAAAGTTTCGTTAGTCTCTGTTACAGTCACTTTCTTAATGGGATCATCTGGAATATTCTCAACTATACAATGAGTCTTCCCACAACCTGGAACACTTTGAATGAAATTTACGTTTATGTATTCGGTAGAAAATCCATCTATGGAGATGTCCTTACAACTATCATAGAGCAACTGTGCTTGCATCAGTTTCAAGTATTTACCGGTTAAATAGTACTTGTCCGTAATAGCCACACTTCCCTTCTTCAAATCATTCCATTGAACTATTTTAACCCCGTCAAAGAAAGCCTCATAAGTTCCGTCAGACATAAAAGACGCAACGATCGGAGAAATTTCCACTTCTTGTGTATTCGGATTAATTACCATTCTAACCACTCTAAATTTTTCAGGAGATAAGTCACAAGCCTCACGCAATCTACCCGCGTTCAAAACAGAAGTTCTACAATTCATCTCATAAAACTTTTTATAAACGTCAAAGATGATTACAGAGGAAATCCTCCAATATTCTAACATTTCCCTCGCACTATTACGAACAGCGCTCTGTCCCGTGTATCCGGCCTCAAAACCCGGATCAAACTTGCTATAAGTAGAATTACTCCTTTCCCAAAGAGCTACTACAGATTGTTCTGCAGTCGTTACTTTTTTGATAGCTCTATCATACATATTATAATGGTCAGATACGAACGTACAATCCTCCTTTGATTCACCGATCAAAGCAAACTTATGAGGATAAAACCCAACAAGATTATCCATTCCTGTAAGTCTCGGAATGGTAATAAAACTTGAAGCTTTATTAATATAGAAAAGTCTTGAATCCGGATAAAGACACCCAATTACTTTCAAGAAATTTGATAGTTCTGTTGCTATTTCCGCAGTATCGAATGCAACAATACACACAAGTGTGCATCCACCAAAAACAGTTGTGAAATTCCGTCCAGACAAATTACCTCGTAGTTTCATTGTCTTATAAATATTGAGTACAGCCTCCGTAGTCATAGTTCCGGAGTAACTAATTAAATTTCCCTTTGAATTTATAAAAACACATTCAATTCCAGACGGATCAATTACTTCGCCCTTACAAGAGAGAATAGGTACATCTTTTATAGGTTTGTTCAGTGAACCCACTCTGTCCAAATTAAGTTTATCCCTGGCCATTAATAATAATTCCTTCTTATCATCCACACGTATGTTCGGACTATCTCTAATTGCTGTCGTTGGTAATGTGACACTAACTTTACTGGCAACCTTTTCCCTTTGTGTATTGTCCTTTATTAAATTCTCAAAACGTGAATCCACAACCGGTTTAATTGGTTTGGTGTAGATATCATGTATGTTAAAGTATAGTGTTGGTGTTCTGACCTTTTCTTTTTTGTATGTTAAACCCAAAAAAGACTTCTTCTTAATACCATCACTAGATACTTTAGTTTTAATCAATCCCAAATGAGTTTTCTTAGTAGTTGCAGGTAACATACTTTTCTTAATTTTTGCCATATCAAATGAATAAAAATTTTTCTTATCAAAAAATATTTCTCTTCCACCAATTAACAAGTCAATTTCCATGCCATCATCCTCGTCTCTCTCCATCTTACAAACATCTTTCTTTCTAAAAGCATAATGTCGATGATCGGGGAAAATACTACGTAAATTCAAAACACTTTCAGAAGAATTCTTCACACGATGACAACCAGTCAAGTATTTTCTTTCACTGACAAAGAAAATCGATCGACCACATATTTTTGAAGAAAGGAACACATCTAAACTTTTCAGTTCACGAAAGGGAGGGTATAGATTTGTTTGGTCAACATCATCAACGTTCTCAACTATCTCGAGTTGAAGACCCTGAAGTTGCCGACCATCGGTTTTAATATTATTGATATTCTCTGATTTTCCGGACTGAAGACATGGAAATTGCTGGTCGTTCACCTCAATGACATCTGCCAAGAGTCCACCTTCACCACGTAACTCATCTATTCTATCTAAAATTTGCATCTCTTGAACTTCGGTCAAATTCGCGATTCCCTCATCGATAGAATTGTCAAAAATAGGACACACTTCGACTTCACCATGAACCAAATCACTCCAACATAGGTATGTATGTTCCAACTCACATTTGTGCTGATGACCGTTCAATACTCGTTCCTCCAAAGATCTAAAACAGTGACGAAGGAGTTACATCCCACCTAACCATAGACGCAACTGACCCATGTTCACTAACGTTGATATATACAGAACGACGAGATACCGAATGAAGCGGTTTAGAAACAATAACAGACCCAAAATTCTTAGAAAGGAGGTCGACCTCAGTAGTCAATGACTCAGAAGCCCAATCATCGAACTCGATGATCGTTACGTCCTCTACGGACAACCTCTCAGACTGATGCTGAATTAATCTTCTATCAATGTAGTAGAGACGACCCCGACCATCAGGACGCACCAGAGATGAAAAGAACTTGGTCAACTTTGAATCAAAGTCGCATAAGATAGAATTCACTGTTCTAATCTCTGGATAGGAATCAAATAACTCGAGGAAAATAACAGACCTAGTACCAAAACGTTCCTCCAACGGACACAACAACGAACCCTCGGTATGAAATGCCAACACTGTCAAATGGTTTAGAACAGTTGATGTTCTGGGCGGTGGAACAGATTGAACAACATCAAACCCTACAGCCCAACCAACCTTGACACCGACATCCAAAGGAGCAAAGTGATTTAGCTTTAGTCTAAGATGAATATCTATCACAGAAGAGTAATTTCCTCTAAAGAAAAGACATGTTAAATTATCACCCTGATAATTATGTAAACAAATATTCTGTTGGAACTCCCTACAGTACAAGAGAATCGCATCATCGTTTCCCCATTTGTTTTCAGAACTCAATGTATCTATCACGTCATTAGGATCCAAACACGATGCCAAAAACTTTGATTCTATAAGTCGATTCTAGTCTGCAACGGACATTGGACCTCTCAAAGAATGAAACAGACAATTACCATCACCGGGAACATCGACAATTGTCTCGATATCCGAATAAACACAATCATGAGTCTCATAAGGAGACTCAGGAAACGATTCAATTGAAACTTGTACCTGCGGGATAATATCAGGTTCCTCGTGTTTCTTTTTAAATTCTGACAGTGTCTGTTCAACCATCTTTTCAACGACCTCAGTTACATCAGAAAACTGTTCGACTGGTGCTATTTGGTCCGAAAAATAGGTCTGGCTATAATCGTAGACTACTTCATCAATCACATTCACGATTTCAAGAACCTTTGTCGCATCAGATATTTTTACGTCAAAGTACTTGGGAGCTGCAGCCCACAAAGACAATTTTTGCATTAAGGTTAATCCGGATTTATTGTTATCATTCATATTCAACTCAGAATCATGTCTCTCAACAGTTACGCTCCCAGTTGGAATACCGTCAGAAACCATTGGTAACGATCCAACTAATCCTGAAAAAACTTTCTTCAAGATTCTCGTAAATAAGGAACAACCGTCTCCATGTCTATTGCGTTTCAAATAATCAGTTATAATTGTTAATGCGGTACTACTGTTATATCTCTGAACAAACGCAACCAAATAAATAGAATCAGCCAAATGATACAGATCCAATGGTCCGACAGGTGTACTCGTATCAATAACCGAAGCATCCGTACCATTCACGATGACTCTAATTGAAATTGACCTCAAATATTCATATATGGCGTTAACGGAAAATTTTTGTTGCGTCTGCGCCAAAGCATACCTGAGACCGGATTCATATAAATTTCGTGGAACCAACATTCTTCTTTTTGTGAAATTTACTTTTAAACTCATTCGGTGAATCCGGTTCAAGAGGTTCGTAAGTATAATACTGCACAATCACGGAATTTCTCAACCTTTTACTGACAGGTATTGTATAACTTATCGAACCCTTCGAAACGTTAAACCGAGTACGTACAATCTTAATTACTAAGTAGGGACCTCTAGTTTCAACTATCTCCCCCAGGTACACAATACCTCTAGAACTTACATAAGTCATTTTAACAACACTCTCCAAGTAAGTACGATATGAGTGCTCGTATGCCAACGAATAGTCCGATCGAAAATAAAATCTTATAGAACTAACATATCTTTCTCCTTCCTTCACAGCATCCTTCTTTAACGAATTACAATAGACCTTTTGCCATATCATACCGACATCCTGCATTTCACCAGATTCGAAGTCAGCCATCAGTATCTCGGGTTCAAAGAGAAGAGTCGAATACGCAATTTCAGCGTTTGCAGCATCCATAGCATCGGCCACATTCCTGTTAGTCATATCGTATTGACTATCGTTCATAATGATAGTAGGAGCTTTTATTCCACATTCCTGTGCAGTAGACCGACAAAAGAATTTATCCTTACATTCGGTCAATACTTTAGCCAATTCCGGGTTTCTAGCTGCGGCACGTTGAACATCAGAAATTTCAGAAGATCTTCTAGCGTTGTCACGAGTATCTAAAACAGGGATACAACAGTGAACGGTGTACCACGAGCGCGTTGTGGTCATTCTCAAGTTACCACCAATATCCTTCACCCATGCATCAAAACCAGGTGGAACCTTTTCTCTATTACTGTAAACACATCTGTTCAACATGAGTTCGACGTTGCACTGTCTCATACTGGCTGCCAAAGCGTGAGCACGGAATGAATTGGCACGAGAAAAATCCAAACTAAATTCAGGATACAACTCAGATAGTCTACTCTGCTGTAACGCAGTCAACGCCACACGTATGTATACACATGGTCTAGGTCTAGATAACTGTTCGGATACGATATCCGATAAGGCTCGAATTATGTTATTAGACTCTTCAGACTTGGGATTCTCGAGTTTCTTACAGAGAATTTGCTTGACTGCGTCATCCTGATTAATTCCTCCCAAGGACAATAATTTACGAGACAATTCATTCGTCATTTGTCCATTCATTCCGATAAGGAATCGCATCTTCATGAATTGTTTAGAAGCATGCAGCACATCATAGAAGGGCTTCGTAATTGGTTCATCCTCGTAAACATGTACAACACCATAGTGCGTAGTAGGTCTGGCAATACTAATCCTTGTCTTAAGATCAGTACTTTCCCTTATCAATACTGCAAAGACGTCCTGCAGCAATGGATATGAACCAAGTTTCTTCCGATATCCTCTGATTTTCCACTCTGGTATCTTCAATTCATGAAACCATCGAAGATAACAGTATCCGTCATATCCGATTCTAAAAGAGGAACGCATATACATGAGTATAGCTTCGTTAAGAGTGAAATTGTCGTGTCCGATATTAATATGTAATTGGTCAGCACCAGTTACGGTAGGTTTCAAGATTACATAATCTCCGTCATAGTCGATATACAATGGTAGTAAGACATCCGAGACCAATGGATTTGGTCCAAACTTCACAGTGGCATAGGTTCTCCTGTGTTCAGGAAACCACAGTAAGTAACAATACATTTTAATACTCAAAGAAAATACAATGATAATGGTAATGGTAATGGTAAAGGTAGTTGGTAATGGTAATTACAACAAAATTTTACAAAGTATTTTACATTTGGTATATAAGTGTATATATATATATACACACTTATATACTTACTTGCTTTTTTTTTTTTTACTTTGTATGTGTGTATATACAGGGTGTGGCGTAAATAATGGATAACCCTGAAACTGTCGATTGGCCAGATTATCATCTATCATTTACCCCACTTATATCGCCATATGCCCATGGATGACCAAATATATTTTTAATATTTTAAATAAAAATCGTACTTACTCTTACAAAATCAGCTGCCATTTGTACAATTGGTGATTTTTTTTCGTTTTGTTTTTTTTATGTCACTCCTGAATATTTGTATTATCAGATCAGTATCAAGTTTTTTTATTAAATTCTAAGATAATATTGCAAAAAATACTTGTTCTTAAATTTTAACATTTTTTCTACGGAATTATGCAATTTTGGGCCCCTGTATCGAAAGAAAAATGTACTACACAGCGGTGGCCCATAATTTTAGAATATTGCCTATTTAATGCAGATTCTAAAATGGTATAATAATAACCAGTGTCTTGATATAGTACAAAGTTATTGCTGTTCGAATTGATATGGGTCTTAATTTTGAAAATAACAACTAAGTCTTAAATTATTCTCTTACTTCTGTTATTACAAAAAAACGTAATGTCACAGTCTAAAATCATATTATTGGTGTTATGGGAGTGCAGAAACTTGATTCGGGTAAAAAAAAAACTCACATAATCCGCATTTTGGACGATTACATGGAATCCTAGTCCTGTTCGGTAAACAAAAGAGTTGCTAGTAAAGGACAGATGTATTGTGAGAAAGAAAGAGAAGATGATGATTTTTTGCAAATAGCATTCATCCGAACGAGATAAAGCGACCTTCACTTCAGTGCACTAACGTTCTCGTACTTAGTCGCACGCATCCGTATCTCGTCGCTCTCCCTGTTATTTTGAAAACAATTTTTTATGTCATTTATGAACAGTATAAATAATAAAGATCCTTCTAGCCCTTCTAAATAATGACCAACAAGAACGGACTGCATACGGGCGCTCTCATTGGGTAATGCGCGACACCTTCACTCCGCTACTGCTGCAGCGGCCATTGCTACAGAACGAACGTTTAGTGCGTCTAAAAATCCCGCGAAGTCTTCACGCGCAAAACGCGCGCCCGCGCATTCGGTTCCAGTTGGTCTGTCATACCATCAAGTCGTTCCTTATTTCTCACCACCAGCCAGTACCTAGCACAGCTACAATCACCCTCCAGATGAACAGGTACAATGGGTTGAATATCTTCATTTGGTGAAACAACCCTAGTTCTTCTAGCTCTTAGCCAACACGGCACACAAGCTTCATCTTCAGAACGAAGCTAAAATAAAAAATATAAATAAAGAAAAGCTTGCATTTAAAAATGCATGGTATTAGTGGGAAATAATTTACATTGTTTTAACACATACATCAAATCAAGATACCTAATTGATAAAAGTTATAATAAGTACATGTTGTTATACCTCTCGTGGTTGGATCTACTCGTAAGAAGCAATTGTGTTAGCCATTCTTTGTTCTTCTTTATTGGCGCCTTCAATCAAAATCCTGCGTCAACTGATTCATAGTATGGATTGTCCGCATACAACACAAACACTTTGATGGCCTATGCGTCTCCTCGGCATATTATCAGAACAATGTGGATGAGTAGCTAGCTGCCAGCATGCATGGCAAACATGGTCAGCAGGTGTTATCTGGAAATAATGACTTGCCTGTTATAATAACTATTATAACAGGCAAGTAAACAATACATGTAAACGATCACTTATGTGTTTGTACATTATTTATATAGGACAAATTGTAAATATTTATACAACCACAACGGTTTGTTATTTTTTCAAATAATGTTTAAATTAGTTTTAGAACACACATATTATTTTAGTTATTTCGAAACTACTTACATCTCTAGGATATGTCCACAGCCGAATAGTATTGACGATATCTTCACTCTCATCAGATAAAGCGTGCCTTCTTATTCGGGACAAGCGAACGTTGCAATTGATGCATTGCAAACTCGTCATTTTAATTAAAGCACGTACACACACAGCACAATCAATAAAGCGTCCTTTCGCGAAACTACTATCAACAGAGTAGTAAGCTGATGAAGTTTTGGATCAGTCAAGCAACGGGCAGAGGCGAGTGAGAGACCGCTTGATGGTGCCTCTGGTATTTGAAATATCGGCGACGCGGGATATGCCGTCCTCTCCAGGGTACAATTTGGCAATGCGCCCCAGGCGCCAGCATAGCGGCGGCGTATTATCCTCCTGAATGAGGATCAGGTCACCAGCAGCCAACCTTGCCTTGTTTTCGCGCCATTTTGTTCTTGTTTGGAGCTCTGAGATGTACTCCCGTTGCCACAGTGTCCAGAATTGCTGGCGCATTTTTTCAATTTCCTCATATTTTGTGCGGCAGCATGCGCTGCTCTCGATGATTGGCGATGGCGGTGCGGTTAGCGGCCGGCCGATCAGTCTGTAGGGGAAGAAGAAAGTGGGGACAGGGGTCGACTATTCATTATAGCCTCAACCTGCGCAAATAACGTGGACAACTCTTCGAAGGTTAGATTGGTGTTGCCCATTACTCGTTTAACTACAGGCTTAGCCGATTTTATGCCGGCCTCCGACAGACCAGAAAAATGAGGAGCGTAAGGTGGATGGAATTGAAGTTAATTTGCATATTTGCTGCAAGATCGCTGATTCCTTTCGCGTTTGATTTTAGGAATTGACCTACTTCCTTGGACGCTGCCACGAAATTACGCCCGTTGTCTGAAAATATCTCTAAGGGCTTTCCTCTACGTGAAATGAAGCGTTTTAAACATGAAATAAATGCGTCTTTAGAGAGGTCGCTAACGGCCTCCAAGTGCACACACTTGAACGTAAAGCAGATGAAGAGACATAAATAGCATTTGGATACTCGAGCACCACGACCTTTTTTATTTAGCATATGAAAGGGCCCTGCGAAATCCATCCCGATAGACTGGAAAGGTGGAGCAAAAGTGACTCGCTCGGGAGGCAGATTGCCCATCATAGGTGTAAGAGTTTGCCCTTTGTGTCGGCGGCACACGACGCAAAAGCGCACTGTGCTGCGGGAGAGCTGCCTGCCGTTGATCGGCCAGAAGGACTCTCGGACAGAGTACAGTAGTTAAAATAAATAAATAATAAATACTCATACTCATATATACTAAATATTGTACTCTTCAGGGAATGATTGTTTTTGAGCCTCTTTGGCTAATAATGTTAATGAAGTGTTCATCTCTTGAGCTGATAGAGGACCTCTTCTAATATTTTTATCTTTCAGATATTGAATGTACCTTAGTACATATGCAAATATTCTCTTGATTTTGTTGAGAGCGGAGAAATCTTTAAATCGTATAATTAGTGACTTGCTTGCGGTCGTCACGAGTAGGACCTTCATCTCAGGTAAGTTGGTTTTACTTGGTGTTTCTTGTGATGGCCAATGATTTTTATACATGCTGAAGAAGGACGGGCCTGACCACCAGTCTTGTAGAGTGCGCAGCTTCTCGGCAGGGACGCCGCGGGAGATGTAGTCAACCGGGTTGGCAGCGGTGGGCACGTGACGCCATGAAGAAAGGTTTGTATTCTCGCAGATTTCTACGACCTTGTTAGCAACAAAACTCTTCAGTTTGCTGGGAGTGCTGTTGAGCCATGCAAGTACGACACTGGAGTCACACCAGTGTGTGCACGTGGAGATAGGGTACCGCAGGGAGTCCAAAACAGTCTTCGTGAGATTTGCGGCAAGTAGAGCTCCAAGTAGCTCCAACTTTGATATGGTAAGAGGCGGTTTAGTAGGCGCCACTCTTGATACATGCGCAAAACAGTGCGTTTTAAAGTCATGTAATATGACATTACATTTCGTACCGAGGAATGTTGCATTAAACCATGACTCCAAACATGACGCGTGATGATTGTAATGAAATGCTCCAGATATAGAAGATATACATCATGCGCGGTATATTATTGTGTGATGTGACAATCGCCAAACGCAATGCGCCCTCGCTGCGCCGAAATAGCTTATGTTATCATAGTCATAAAGTCGATTTTCCTTCATACTTAACCCCAATCTACGGAATACGTAATACAATTAAAAGGGCATTCCAGGCTTAGGACTGGCAATAAATAAAATCATGGATGGCTATATTGATTATCACGTTGTTGATTATTGACCAAAGCTATGAATATTGGCGTATTTAAAAATCGATTTTATATACAATGATCGTGTTTTTTTTTATTTGTTTTTTATTATTGTTTTTTTTTTTATCCTATGTTTTGTTTTTATTTAAATGGTAATTACATTTTTAACTACAGCTAATAAATAATAATTGTGATAGCTTTTTTGTCTTCAGACGTGTCCGTTTTACATTTAATGTCAAATCCGCCTTCGAAAATACACGTTCGCACGGTATTGATGTAGCCGTGACGTTCAGGCGTTTTAACATATATTTGTACAATCGCGGATATACAGCTTTGCGTTCATTCCACCAGAGCAGAGGATTTTCCGTTCTTTTTATAAGAGGCTCTTGGATGTATTTATCAAACTCCGCAATGCCGGCTGCAGTTGGATTTTGGGGGACGAAAACAGCAACTTCGGCGTCAAATTCGTCCCAAACAGAACTAGATTCACAATTTTGAACAGGTGTCGGCTGTGGAGCTGGTAGTTCTTGAACTGGTTCCATGGTTCGGTCTGAGCCAATTCTTGATTATAATGCTGTTGCAGCTCTTTCAAAATTGTTCGGGTTAGCAAAGCCACTTTTTTTGAATCGTGGATCCAAAATAGTTGCCTCACACAACATAATAGTTATTTTCCACTTCTCTAAACCTATGCTGCATTTGGGATTTTAGGGCGTTATGTAGTCGCTCAATCTTATCGATGTTATCCGTGGAGAATTTGATAAGTGTGCGATTTATTACTTTGCAATATACAATATATTTTGAAGCCGTCACATATGCCTCGCCACTGATTTCCACAGTAACCTCATAAAAGATTTTTAAAATTTCTGTCGCTTTTTCAATTATCTTCCAGTCTTATAGCGGTAAACTTAAATCTGGACGCATTATTGCTAAGGTGGCAACAAGCGCTTCTTTAATTCTTAACAATGTCATGAGCATGTCATAGGTGGAATTCCACCTTGTAGCCACGTCTTGTTTCAGTTTTAATGGGGCTATTTGCATTTGTTCCTCTATTTCAGTTATTTTTTTTTGAGCTGGATTACTTCTGTGAAAATATTCCACGATTGTTTTAACCCTGTTCACGGTTGCGGATATTTCGTGTATGCTTGATTGCACTACTAAATTAATAGTGTGAGCATAGCAAGATAGTGAGCGCCAGCCGCCTATAGTATAGTTAAAATCTCGCTGCAGACTTGGTCATAAATCATAATCGGAGTAGGGATGTGCGCTAGTTGCGCGCGCTCAAGGCCATTATCGATAACAGAATCATATACGATGACTCAGACGAAGAATTTTAATTTTCTATTATTAGTTTTATATATACGTTCTTTTGTATATATATTTAATATGCTTTGTACTAAATTTGGTAATAAAATAAAAAAAAATGTGTATTTATTTCTATCACCCATTTATAAATATACAGGGTTACTGGTAACTCGACGTATTCCTTGCAGGACGTCATAGTAGGGTTAAAATGCAGCAAATTAGGCCACCAAATGTTCTACCGAAATTCAGTAGTTTTTGAGTTAATTCGATTTTTAGCTTTTCTATGAAAAATCCCAGATTAAATCATTTGGAGCCAATTTAAAAATGATTTACGGCGCGACTGTACTGAAATTTAAGTTAACATCATAGCTGACGCCGTAGCAGATCCTTGTTAATAATTCAAAGTTCAAAAATGCCAAAAACTTTGGCAAATATCACTAAAGAAACATTTAGTTTTTTTGTGAATTTTGATATTACTTCATACAAAATGTTGTCTAGCGAAAAAAAAAAATTACTACGTCTGATGTACAAATTACTAGGAAAATATCCTTGTCTTATCAGCTATTCAGAAAGGTATGAAAGTTAATACAAAGTTAAGGACTACATTATGTGCGTCTCACAAAAAGGTGATTATTCGGAAAATCAATAAAACTATTTCGTGAATATTAGCATTATTTTTAATAATAAAATATCAGTTTAAAAACTTTTACTACACTTTCACACGTCTTGTTCGATGTGCTGCCCTCGGTTTCTAATACACGTTCTTATTCGCTTCCTCACTTCAGTTTTTGTGATTCTTGATGTGATTGTTGCCCTCATCTGGTCCGCTGCATCTCTTATTCTCTCCCTTAGTTCTTCAATTGAATTTACTGGGGTCACATAAACTAGGTCTTTCATATGACCCCAGACGTAAAAGTCTAGTGGCGTAAGATCAGGGCTACGTGCAGGCCACGGAATTGGCCCACCGCGCCCTATCCATCGGTTTGGGTAGGTTTCATCCAGCAATTGTCGAATTGTGATTCGGAAGTGGGCTGGACATGCGTCATGTTGATACATCATGTTTGCTCTTCTGTCTTCCGGTACATCCGTGAGCAGTGGTGTTAAATGATTTCTTAGGAAATCTTCATAAAGTTCCCCATTTAATGTTTGGGGTAAAAAATGTGGGCCAATTAATTTGTCGTCGATAATACCCATCCAAACATTAAGCGAGAATCTACGCTGGGATGCGGTTGGTTTCAGTTTCTTAGGATTTGCTTCTGCCTTCGGTGCCCAGTAATGTAAGTTGTGGTAATTTGTGATACCATCACGGTCAAAACATGACTCATCGGTCCACAGAATGTTTTTTAAAAAGTTTTCGCTTTCGGCGTCGGCATTTAGCATAAAACGACAAAATTCAAGCCGTCTTGGCGGATCTCCCTCTTCTAATGACTGGACAGGTTGATAGTGGTATGGATGTCGGCCTGATAAGTGAACTACAGACCAGACTTTCCACTGTGACATAGCAAGCTCACGCGCTACGATGTTTGTCGATATGTTGGGGTCGTCAATAAAACGTTGAAGAATCAGCTCTTCGTCCTCAGCCGTGTATCTCCGAGAACGACCAGTGTCAATTTGCCTGCTTCTTTGGACGCTGCCAGTTTCAGATAATCGCCGATAAGTCGATCCAAAAACACTAACGTGTGGGAGTCGGCGGTTGGGAAAACGAAGTTGATATTCTCTCCGCGCCTGAGCAGCGTTACCGTCACTAAGTCCGTAACAGTACATTATGTCAGCGTATTCAAGGTTAGAATATGCAGCCATAGTCAGCACTTATGAAGGCACAGCACAGCACAAGAGCAAGATACGCAGTATCAGTTAAGGAAATAGCCAGATAACAAAACACGAGCTTGCGCGACGTAGAGTTGAAACTAACTGACTCTGACGACCAGATTTTGTAAAGTCGCACCCCGTGTCATGCCGGGAGAACAATAGTGACCAATCACAAAGCTTGCCGAGTGTTTGGGGTTCAAGCGCAGGTAAAAACTACGAATAATACGAATATGAAACAATAGGTTGACCGTCTCGCAATTTTACCTGCTCCTCATAAAACTCATTCTTTCCCTGTCACACATGCAAAAGTATTGACAATAATACCTTTCTGAATAGCTGATAAGACAAGTATATTTTCCTAGTAATTTGTACATCAGGCGTAGTAATTTTTATTTTCACTAGACAACATTTTGTATGAAGTAATAGCAAAATTCACAAAAAACTAAATGTTTCTTTAGTGATATTTGCCAAAGTTTTTGGCATTTTTGAACTTTGAATTATTAACAAGGATCTGCTACGGCGTCAGCTATGATGTTAACTTAAATTTCAGTACAGTCGCGCCGTAAATCATTTTTAAATTGGCTCCAAATGATTTAATCTGGGATTTTTCATAAAAAAGCTAAAAATCGAATTAACTCAAAAACTACTGAATTTCGGTAGAACATTTGGTGGCCTAATTTGCTGCATTTTAACCCTACTATGACGTCCTGCAAGGAATACGTCGAGTTACCAGTAACCCTGTATAAAACTATCGATATCACTCATCGACTGCAGTAATGCACAGGACTAGGTGTCGGCGTGGTCTGCCCATAAGGCCCGTGAGTGGGAAAGAGAGCGAAACACTCGAATGATTTATGACCGAGTCTGCAGCGAGATTTTAACTATACTATAGCCGAACAGCAGCCAGAACATTTGCAGCATTGTCACTGATGATTACATTGACGTTCTGTTGTATGTTCCATTCTAGGAACTTAGCTTCTAGAAAGCTCTTAAGATTTTCACTTGTGTGCCTCTCCTCAAATTCAATACACCCATCATGACCGTGCAGAGTTTATGTAATTCTGTGTCAATGAAATGCACGGTGATAGCAATGTACCCGTCGTTCACAATAGATGTCCAGGCGTCAGTTGTTATACAAATAGCTACTGCTTTAGCTATTTGAATTTTAACTGCTTCCTTAACTTTATTGTATACTTACCTTAGGAAGCAGACTTTCAGAGAGAGTCTTACGCGTCGGTAGCGTATACCCGGGATTTAACATCTCGACAAACTTACGGAATTCCACTTCTTCTACCATTCGAAGGGCACTTTTAGCTATCATTCTCACTAATTGCTCATCAAGCTGTTGCATTCGGTTTATTGATAGTGGTTTTTTTGATACAACGAAGTCTGTCATGGAGGGGCCTGCCTGCTGAATTCGCCTATTTGGAACTCCCAATTGTATTGACAGTTCATTAGTTGTCGTCTGAACTTGTGCTAAATTTTCACTGCATGTGGGAACCGGCTCACCCATATTCACACTATCCACATTTCTACCAGGAACAGATGATATCTGTCTGCTATTGTTTATTTGAATCGTAGGATGGATGGTTTTCATATGTCGGCTCAGGCTTCCTATTGAGCCAGAAGAAATGGCCAATATTCGGGAGCAGTAGCTACATTTCGCCTTTTTGCTGGAAACCACTTCTTCAAAGTGATTCCAAAGGGGGCTACTTGTTCTTTTCGTCGCCATATTAAAAAAAAAATTCAATTAAAACAACACTTAAATAAACTTACCTAAATACCTACAAATCTATTTATTTACAGTCAAAAGTTTCTTAAAATACCTAACACCCAACACCTTATTAATTAATATTTACACAATTGTTTATTCATACAAAATAACAGATTTATTCCGGTCTGAACCACAACACTCAATGTTCGTATTTGTTTCGTTCGTACTTCGTGTAACTGTTTTGTATCATGGCGCGCGCGACGCCGCGGCGTACCAGTACCAAGAATTACTGTAATACATGACATGACATACAGGTCGATAGTCATGATTTAAAACATCACGTACCTACTAGGCAGTCCGTGGTGTCAATAAAACGTAAACCTTATTACCTGAATCATACAGTTCTAAGTAAATAGTTCACTTATTTCGCACCCAGCCGACCGGCGCATGCTCCTTCTCGCTTGCACACATAGCGAAAATTACCGAGATAATACGAACACTGAACCGAACAGCGCGCCGCGATAGTGTTCTGTGGCGCCGCGCGTCATGTTTGAGTGTCATGTGCAATGTTTAATTTGGTCGAGTCATAGATAATGATACAGTACGCGGTCGGGTTATATGACGCGCAATGCAACGATTGCATTACTTACACAAGTCTAACTCTTGATTTGGCACAGAGTGAATGAACTGCTACGTTACCTTCGTTATCAGTCGATCGTAGGTATATGCATGCGCCATAAGCATGTGTTAGAAAGTGGATTGTACACTAACATTATAGGTATATATATCCACTTAATTAAAAGCTTTGTATGTCAAGATGGTTATTAGTTATTTACCGTGTATGAAACTAGTTATGAACATGGTGTGTAAGGAAAGGGTTTCATGAAGAAAAGCACAGAAAGACAAGACTAGGTATTTATTATTTCAATTAGGCTTGTCAATAATTATTTATCTAAGCAAGCTATTTGTCCGTTCGCAAAACTAGGTAGACATGGAGAAGAACGGACAAGAAACTCCATGGGAACTTTAGTATTTTATCCATACATTTTTACATTAGGATCAGATCATCATAGATCATTTTTCTCAAAGTTAGCAACTATAACAATAGATAGGAATTTGCACAATATCATGAGCAATATTAGTCGTATTATAACACATACAGAACAACATAGTTATCAACAATAATCAAGATATAATATTATCAATCAACTTACATGAACATTGTAGTTAGATCTTTCACCAGATCCAAGAGAATCCATTTTACACAGAACTTCTGCTATGCAGCGTGGTGTTTTACATTGGCTTAGCCAATGACGTATTATAACTTATAGCAACTTAATAATTACGGACATGGGACACCACTCATGGTCTGTCTGTACCGTTTAACAGTTGTAACCAAAAGGACTTGGATTATAGGACCTCCTTAGCAGCTTTATATTTACGGCAGACACCAGAGGGTCTTTACCGTACGACAGCTAGCATAACGAGTCCCCCTAATTCGGGGTAGTCCCGTCTTTTATAGTTTTTAAATATTACTGGTACCTACCTACTAGGTACAAACTATTCCCACCTCTTGGCGCCATTTTAGACCAATCACAGATGGTTATACATAATTGCCAAATAACTTCTAAAATAGGTATTACTTAACAAATCATATATTGCGAGACTGTTTTAAAACATTAAGGGACCATTTAGGAATACAGTTATTGTGTATTTATAATCTAGAAGTAAGATCTGATACGATATTAGTTTCAACCAATCAAGGGTCATGATTTATTTCTGCCAATCACAGGTCGTGACTATTGTTACAAGTTATTTAGAAATAACTTGGTACATAGAAATTGCAATGTAAAATCATGAGAAACATTATTAGTATCATATTAATTATTACTTATTCATTTACAGTATTGTTATTATAATAAAGTCTAAACTTGATTATCAGTGGCCACCATAATTGTCTATTGTGCGACAACTCTACAATCGTTGTTGGTAATACGAGTATTTTAAGTCGCAATATAAACAATTAATATAAAATACATCTGTCTATGAAATATCAATCAAAGAAATGCAAATAACAATATGTACATTTCTACATATAAAACATTAATTTACGTTTAATAAAATATCACTGAAATGTAACGTTTCCGAACGTCACTATCATCTTTAAAGTGATAGCTGACGTTCTATGACTTTGTTTTGATTAATAGGGTCAATATGATATTATATTATAAGTACAACATTAATTATTCTATTCGTGAAACATTAATTTACGTTTATCAAGTTTATTCAAATGTTATTGAAATGGAACGTTTCCGAACGTCACTGTCATCTGTCATTCTGACAGAGTGACACTGATGTTCGTAATAAGATTATCAATAAACCATTCAATTACTTAATTATTCTTCATAAATACGAACAATCGTTAATAATCCAACACATGCATGGATGCATCACAGAGTGTAATTGAACTTCTTGTGGATTCTCACATAGAACTCTTCTTGGTATTGCCATTTCATTTAGAGACGGAAGGCTAGAACTCATTTTCTGCCATTCCTTTCGTAGATCATCTGGGACTGGCTCATCCCAGTCTAATCCTCGCCGCCACAACTGTTGCATAAGCATCTTCGTGTTGAATAAATAATAAATTTAAAGGTGTCTTTGTGAACGAACTCCGCATAGGTATATTTGTAAATGCATTTATTGTGTTTCGTTTTCTTACCGCTGGTGGCGCTGATGCCGCTTCCTTGCCTCAAATGTCAACGTAGAAACCAAGTTGTGATTAAAAGTTTATTTTTCATTTTTCAAGAAGTCTTACTTAATTTGTTGAAATATACCCAAAACCCAATAGGTTATGGGCCCAGGCATTGCATTAATTAATATTTTCAGTAAAAAGTTGAGTAAAGAGCAAGATATTTACCGGTGTAAAATTAACCTACAATATGGAGGTTACCAATGCAATGAAAATTGAAAAATTTGATGGCAGAAACTTTAAGCAATGGAAATTCCAAGTTAAATGTGCATTAAGAGCAAAAGGATTAAGAATAGATTCGGAAAGACCCCACGAAGCCAGTTTGCAAGTGCAATGGGATAAAGATGATGGCATGGCCATGTTCATCTTGACGTCATCAATGGATTTGAACCAGATATCTCTGATAGAAAACTGTGAAACTGCGAAGGAGGTCATGAAAAAATTAGAAGCCATTTATGAACAAAAATCAGAGTATAACAAAATGATGATTCATGAGAAATTTTACCAGTATTCTTATTGTACCAGTGATACAATGGGACAACATGTCTCTAAAGTAGAAAATTTGGCAAAGCAACTGCGAGAAATTGGCGAAAAAATCAGTGACACAGCAATAATGACAAAGATTCTAAGCACGCTACCATCAACATACCGTTCACTTAGACAGGCATGGTTGTCACTCGATGAAGATAGTCAAACAATACAAAATCTCACGTCACGCTTAATAGATGAAGAAGCGAGCCTTGCCAATGATACAACTAGTAATGAGACTGCATTAGTAACCACTAAAGGAAATTCCAAACCAAGAATTGGAAATAATCAAAATAGTTCAAATGATCAAAAACATTCAGATCATAGATTTGTATGCTACAATTGCAATAAAAGAGGACATTTTGCAAAGGACTGCAGAATGCCAAAGAAAACTCACAAGAAAAGTCAGAAGCCTCATAATATGTTAGCATTCAGTGCGGAAGGATATTCTTTATCTGAACATGGTGATGAAGCTTGGATATTAGATAGTGAAGCGTCCATGCATATGTCATTCAGACATGATTATTTCTGTGAATTGAATAAGTCTCAAGGCTATGACATAAATAAAGTGGTTAAACTAGGGAATAAACAAAGCATTAAAGAAGGAACCGATTATAGCCCGATTATACCGAGGATTAGGTGAAGGTACTGTTTTGATAAATAAACGAATGAAAGGAAATTGGGAACAATGTACATTAGAGAATGTCTTGTACGTGCCAGAGTTACGAAGAAACCTGTTTTCTGAAGGAGCTGCTACTAAAAAAGGTTATGTCATAATGAAAAATAACGAAAAAGCAATGATAATGAAGAATAACATAGTCGTAATGTGTGCACAATTAACTGAAAACAATTTATATGAGTTGGAAATCAAAACAACCAAACAAGAAAATTGTAATATTGTACAAACCGATATTAAAGTTTGGCATGAGAGAATGGGACATTTGAATGTGAAGGAAATTAAGAAAATGAGTATAAGTGGTGCAATTCCAGTTACACTGAGTGGGAATGAGAATTTTACTTGTGAAGCATGCCAATATGGTAAGCAAGCAAGATGCCCCTTTTTGAAATCTACTAGAGGCCCGTCACAACCAGGTGAAATTGTGTACAGTGATGTATGTGGCCCTATTGAAGAACCATCTGTGTCAGGTATGAAGTACTTTGTATTATTTAAAGATTATGTGCCCGAGGTTTTACCCAAGTGAAAGGTTTGGACTATAATGAGACTTTTTCACCCACTAGTAGGTATGACTCCATCAGATTATTACTTAGCATAGCTGCAAAAGAAGACCTACAAATAGAGCAGTTTGATGTGAAGACAGCCTTTTTATATGGTGAGCTGTCTGAGGAGCTCTACATGGAGGTGCCAGAGGGGGTGAAAGCCAAGCCTTCAAAGGTATGTAAGTTAATTAAATCGATCTATGGACTGAAACAGTCCTCTAGATGTTGGAATAAGAAATTTTGTTCATTTTTGACTACATACGGGTTTAAATCTTGTCCATCTGATAATTGTGTATTTGTGGGATATTTTAATGATGTCAGAGTAATATTAATTCTTTATGTTGATGATGGATTACTACTGGCCAAGAGTAAAATAGTTTTGTCTACCATATTAAATGCTTTGAAAGAAAACTTTGATATAAAGATTTTAAAGTTTCATTCATATGTTGGAATGGAAATAAATAAAACTGAAGGATGTATAAGTATAAGCCAGAAACAGTATATTAAAACGCTAATAGGTAAATTTAATTTGTTAGATGCTAAAAGTAGCAGTACCCCTGCTGATGTAAATGTACATTTATTTAAGAATGCAAATCATGTACCTATTAATTTCTCATATAGAGAGGCAGTGGGAGCATTGTTATTCTTGACATCAGTATCTAGACCTGACATAGCATATGCTGTGAATGTTGTAAGTAGATATGTAAATGATCCAGGTCCTTCACATGTAACTGCTGTGAAAAGGATCTTGCGTTACTTGATTGATACAAAAGAAATGTCTATTGTATACAAAGGTAATTTAGAATTAGTTGGTTACTCTGATTCTGATTTCGCAGGTGACTTGGATACTAGAAAATCTAATACGGGTTACATATTTTTAATGAATGGGGGTCCTGTCATATGGTCAAGTCGTAAAAAAAAAACACTGTGGCATTATCTACAACTGAATCTGAGTATATGGCTGCCAGTGAAGCAACCAAAGAAATATTATGGCTTAGACAATTTTTGTGTGATATTGGGGAGCCACAAAACTCTGTCACTTTAAATGTGGATAATCAGAGTGCAATTAAACTTATTAATAATCCAGTATATCATAAAAGGAGCAAGCACATAGACATAAAATATAATTTTATAAGAGAAAAAGTTGAAAAGAAAATTGTTAATATTAAATATGTGGAAAGCTCATGCCAACTGGCAGATTTTCTGACAAAAGCCCTGCCTGTGAGCAAGTTTAATGCCATTAGAGATAAGATCTTGAATAGTGTTTAGATCCATGTCTTATAGTTAACTAGCTTTTGCTACATATAAACCTTCCTCTTGAAACACTGTCTATTTAAAAAAAAACCGCATCAGAATCCGTTGCATAGTTTTGAAGATCTAAGCATACATAGGGACAGACAGACAGCGGGAAGTGACTTTGTTTTATACTATGTAGTGATTGTTCAGATGATTTATGTAAAATTGGGCTACTGGATGTAACAGAATTACCTCGACTTAAAATAAATATCAAAGTTGTTATGATTAATTAATAATGATATCACCTTGTAAATTTGAGTGGGAGTGTTGAATAAATAATAAATTTAAAGGTGTCTTCGTGAACGAACTCCGCATAGGTATATTTGTAAATGCATTTATTGTGTTTCGTTTTCTTACCGCTGGTGGCGCTGATGCCGCTTCCTTGCCTCAAATGTCAACGTAGAAACCAAGTTGTGATTAAAAGTTTATTTTTCATTTTTCAAGAAGTCTTACTTAATTTGTTGAAATATACCAAAAACCCAATACTTCGGCTGGACAGTGGACGGTGAAAGCAATCCAAGAGGATCAAAAATGCCGAAAGACGATGATAGTATTGCTCTTTTCGTAGTCTTCTCTGTAGATTCGGCGCTTGGAGCTTCAATGGTGAATTGAAGAGAGTCGGATCGTGGGCTCCAACCCAAGCCGAGAGCACTGGATGCATCACTTAAGCTTAACTTGCTCTGCAGGTCGACACTGGAGATGGGAAAGATGTCAGGGGTATTTGACCTGAACTTTCGGAGATTGAAGCAGCCGGATTTCAACATAGCAGTGACTGTATTCAGTATGTGTAGTATCTCTTCTTTAGTGTCAGCTCCTGTTAGTAGATCGTCGCAATAAAAATCCTTCTGAATTATTTCCTTGACCTTATCGTCGTTGCACTCTTCTCCTAGTTACCACAAGCATTTAGTGCTCAAGTAGCTTGCGCTGGCAAAGCCATAGGTCACGGTGTTGAGCCTAAGTGTTCCTATGGGGATTATCTTCTTCGCGCCAAAAAATAAGCTGTAAGTCGCTGTCTTCTTCGTGGACATCGACTTGACAAAGGAATTTATCGATATCTCCAGCTAATACATACCTGTATAGGCGAAATCGCAGCAGAATCGAGAATAAGGAGTCTTGTACCTTAGGGCCAACCATTTGGATGTCGTTTATGGAGACGCCAGTAGATGTCGCTGCGGAGCCGTCGAACACGACGCGCAGTTTGGTGGATTCGCTCTGCTCGCGCATCACAGCATGGTGGCACAGGTAGTGGCGCCGGCGTAGCGGCGGCGACTGCTCCAGCAGAGTACAGTAGCCCAGTGACTGGTATTCTGCTATAAATTCACAATAGGCGTTTTGTCAGTGAACTAGGGACTGTTTCAATTAAGCCTGTTCGAAAACCCAAAACATCGGCGGTAGGGTTCCATGCAATACCTAGGGCTCGGATGCTGTTATTAGATTCGCCAAGATCAACTTCCAACGGTTGAGCGGCCCTGTGACCCTGGTTCATTGGAATTCCATCCTCGCATCTCAAAGCAAGCTGCATTGTGCACAGTCACAATATCTGCCGCTAACTGGGCTGCTTCGTCAACGCTATCTTGTGAGTCGATGTAGTCGTCCATATAATGACTGAACAAAATAGCGTTCACGGCTCTTGGATGCGTATGTGCGTGCTCTTGAGCATTTTTGTTTTTTATAAACTGTGCAATAAAGGGGCTACAGCAAGCACCGAAAATGACCGATGTCATCCTAAACTTCTTTATGACATGTGATTTATCAGGTATCCACAGATACCGAAGAGCGTCTCTGTCCTGCTCTCTAACCCGAATCTGAGGAAACATCTCTTTGATATCCGCGGTTATTCCGATGCGACCCTCCCGGAAACGAAATAGAACCTTAAGTAGCGGCTGGAGTAGGTCAGGACCGGAGAGCAGTAAAGAATTCAGGCTGACTCCTTCATTCCTCGCTGCTGCATCATGAACTGCCCTGACTTTTGGTTTTTTGGGGCGTACACACCAAAATGTGGTAGATAAAGACGAAAGCCGCCAGTTTTGCTATCACATAAGCCGTCAGGTTTGTTAACACAGTGAGTGTAGTATGTATCTGGAGCACATTCCTCTGCATAACCCTTCGCGATCATGTTGTCTATAAACGCATTGTATGCTTTAGCAAACTCGGATTCTTTAGGCATACGTCGTTCTTAACTTAAAAAACGTGACATCGCCTGTGGGTAGCTGTCTGGAACACCCTGTATATCGTCGCGCCACGGCATGCCTACTTCAAACCGACCAGTGGGCAATCGTTTGGAAGTCGCTTCCAAAATGTCTACTGCGCGCTGATCTTGTTTACTATGCAGAGTTTCCGTTTTAGTAATACCTATTGAGTCGAGTATATACTGTTCCTTAATCAATGATTCTAAATTGTCATCATTGTTTGTATCCATGTGTGTATGATTATGAACTCAAATAAGCAACGCTAGAAGCAACGGTGTATAAAGTCCAGCCCAAAACTGTCAAACAGGCAACGGGCTCGTTCCTTCTACCAACTCGAACTTCGCGATTGATTGACAAATGCCAATGTTCAGCTCCAATGAGGATAGTTGGAGTTGCGTCGTCGTATGTCAGAATATCAACCAGATCGGACAAATAGTAAAGAAAAAATATAAAAAAAAACCAGAGTCCGTAACACAAGGTAAATAAGTTTACATATTCAACTCCGCTATCTTCAACATTGTGCGTAAGTGCTTGTTCTTTCTCCCATCGCGCTAATGCCAAAGGATCGAATATGTTTTGAGATATTGCCTGCCGGTTAAACGGATATATACCAGTTTTTTTAAAGCCATTTTGCAGTATAACTGGATTTAGATTGCTCCATATTTCGGTCAGAATTCTACCGAACTCACTTTTTGGTAGCTTAGCACCAATATGTAGCCTTTGCCATTTAACAAGAGCCTCGTCCCACCTATCTTTCATGGGATTCATACCACTGCAATCTAATGGTTGAAGAGTGTCGGATGAGTGTGGTGGTAATTTCAATATGGTAATGTTTTCCGATTGAGCCAACTTAATAACATTTAAGTCTACATGAGTGGAGTGACCATCATAGATTAATAAAACGGGCCTGTCATTTCCAATTGCGGGAAAAAATACGCTTCTAATGTATTTTTCAAAAATTGATGTTTCCATCCAACCCTTGCGACTGACAGTGTAAGCTGTTTTGACATATGGATCTTTGTAACACCACTCATTCCATAAATGCTTGCCCTGGAAAACAATAAGTGGTGGAACTTTATCGCCAACTGCATTTGCTGCCAACAACACAGTCGTATTGTCTCTTCCAGGGGAACTAGTAGTCCTGGTACAGCGGAACCCTTTTTGTCCAATGACTCGGGTTTTAGACGGATCATTGGAAAAACTAGTTTCGTCTAGGTTATATATCCTTTCAGGTTTATCAGTGAGGTCAAGATCTTTCAAAACGCTTTCTAGTAAATCAAAATATTCATACACTGTAAACGGATTACATGCCCGTTTACGCGCAATTTCTACAGACTGCGGTTTTTTAGCGATAAACAATTTCGTTTGCGAAAACCACGAAGCCAATCATCACCAGGGATATTTTCTCTGAATGACGTAACTATACCATTCCTTTTAATATATTCTAACACTAATGCCTTGACTTCTTTTGATGTCAATGGAAAACCGTTTTTTTCCATTATGTGCAAATAGGAAGATATTTCTTGCTCACATGATCTGGAAAATACAGTATTTTGTCCAGGATTTGCCTGTTTTTGCCCGCGCGTACCGTATACGTGGGCTATTATAATAGGTTGGGGAAAAAGTTTCTTCGCATTTTTTAAGAAAATTCAAAACATTTTTTAATATACATTATTTACATTTATCTAAAGTATGTAGGTACCATTTTGTTCGATAACTTTTTGCCATCTTGTAGGTAGGGACATGATCCCATTGCTATAGAAATTTTGGGACTTCTGATCAAAATACCGGGACAAGTGGTTTTGGCAGTCCTCTCTTGATGTTAACCTGACTTTGCCTAAAGAATTCTGAAGAGACCGAAACAGGTGGAAATCTGAAGGTGCAGGGTCAGGACTATACGGCGGATACATTAACACCTCACAGCCAAACTCTCTTAATTTTTGCTGAGTGGCTAAAGATGTGTGAGGTCTGGCGTTATCATCATGAAATACCACACCCCTTCTGTTGATTAATTCCGGCCGCTTTCTCTCAACTTCTTGCTTTAATCTCATCAGTTGTTCGCAGTAGAGTTCAGATTCGATGGTCCTGCCTGGTGGTAACAGCTCATAATGAATAAAGACCTTCCAATCCCACCACACACACAGCATCACCTTGTTGCGAGTTAATCCGGGTTTCGCCACAGTCTGTGAAGCCTGACCGGCCTTTGACCACGACCTTTTTCGCATGTTCTTGTCGTACGTGATCCATTTTTCATCACCAGTTATCAGCTTCTTCAAAAATGGTTCGATTTCATTACGTCGGAATAAAGAATCACAAATTAGTACATGGTTCATTAGTTTTCTTTCAGTGAGCTCGTGAGGTACCCAAATATCGGGCTTTTTTGTGTACCCAGTTTTTTTCAAATGCGCCAAAACTGTTTTGTGGTCAATTCCCAGTTCTTCAGCTACGTCGTAACTACTGATATGCCGATCTTGCTCCACTATTTCAAAAATGGCATCCATTTTATCCGTAATAGGGCGACCAGAGCGACGTGCATCTTTGACATCAAAATTTCCGGATCTAAAACGCTTAAACCAAATTTGTGCTAATCTCACAGACACTGCACTGGGTCCATAAACATCGCAATTTTTTTTTCGCGGCTGTCGTTGCATTTTTACCTTTTTGTAGTAAAATTTTAAAATGTATCGCATTTCTTCATTAGATTCACTCATCATGACAGTACGAAAAACAAATGAAAATCGCACATTTTCCTAATTTGAATTTGGAATTATGTTACATTTAAACTTTTTATGATACCAAAACCAGCCAGATACAAATAGTATAGCCAAAGAGATTTTATTTTAAGTTCATACATACTATAATGCGAAAAGACTTTTTCCCCAACCTAATAGTAGACCGATGAATATTAAAACGTTCCGCAGCAGCATAACTCGTCAACAGTTTTTGCTGTACTAATCGTACAGCTTCAAAAAGTGTTTCACTGCAGTAACTCTTCGCCTTTTTTCTTTTATAGTTTCGGACCATCTGATAACAAAATTTGGATGTTGTATTAACTTGGTACATTTTTTTATTTAAGCTACCTATCTATTTCATTTTGTTAACACGTTCAGACCGGCGTGTACCACCGGTGGAGCACGGAGTATTTGCTGCCACGGCGAGGTGTACCACCGGTGGCCACGTCACACTATACTTTCAATGTACTAAGAAATTCGCGCCGCTTTGAGAGAAAGCGTTGTATTTACCGTTCCCGCCTAGTAAAATAGACAAATTTTCATAGTGTAGCTCAGGAGGTGGATATAATTTCGAAAAGTAAGCAAAAAACAGTATTGAAAAATTGTATTTATTAGAAAAAAATTGACATAATCACGACATAAATTGTACGAAATGCGAATTGTTTATGATAAATTACGCTGAGAGAATATAATAATAAGAAAATTAAATCAAAATTGAAAAAAATATAAAATAAAATGCCATTATGGATGGTATAAAATGAAAATTATTTTGCATGAATAGTATTGAAACAATCCAAACACATTGGTTTTTCACACGCAGAGCAAAATGTATTTACGCGTTTCGATTTTTTTCTAGCCATACTCACAGATTCGGTAGTTGTAAAATGGTCGTAACAAGGTCTGCATCTCTTTCGGGTATCTCTGAGCTTTCCTTCCGTTTTCTCTAACTTGTGTTTTGGCTTTCTTTGTGCATGGGGCCTACCCTCCTCTGCAGCGTCATCGGGTTGATTATCAGTGCTGGGGTTGCTAATCATCTCTTTTATTATTTGTTCCCGAAATTCTAATATACTTAGTTTTTTTCCTGCTGCAAATTTTTGGTGAATAACCCAAGCATTTACCAACATTGTGCCACAGACAATCTCAATGATTAGCTTGCGGTACCATTTTAGGGTTTTTCTAAGGCTGGTATAGTACGACGCCATCTGATCAGAAATATCTACCCCCTTTTTCGCATTATTATAATCCAAAACAGAGTCTGGTTTCGCTACGGCAGTGTTTGGCCTCCAGCGATGTGGCATTGGCACTAGAGCTCCTGTATGATTATTGCAGGTCGAAAGCATATGAACTGTACGTTTGTCGGTCCATTTTATATATTTGACACCCGTTCTATTCTTCAGAGCCAACACTTGACCTTTTCTCTGCTTGGACTTTACCACTTGCTTTGGTAGATGCTTGTGGTTCTGTCGGACTGTGCCACACAAAAAAGTCTGCTTGTCCATTAGTGTTTCTGCTAGTGGTACGCTTGTGTAAAAATTATCGCTGTAGAGAGTGCGACCTTTTTCTGTTAGCCCGTCCATTAGTTTCATAGTGATTTGTTGAGGGTGACCTAGACCTGGAACGCCATCAACTCGTCCAGTATATACTTCCTGATTATATGTGTAACCATTGGGCATATAGAGCGTTAACTATGCAAAATCTAAAACACTTCATACTAATTGCAGCTAAACATTTATGCAAATACGTGAAATTCACTTAACGAAATATCGAAATATCGATACGGAACGTCACTAGTAATTTGCAGTTTTCGTACAAAAAGCATGGGGCGAATGTGACTGCAAAAATAGTTGCAATAACCCCCGTGCATGAATAGTTGGGGTTAATGTAACTATATAAATAAAATGTTAATTATAACACCTAGAGTTTAACCAAATTTATTTATTTTATTTTATTTATTTATTATTCCCAACACAACTATCATTACAGGTTGCCCCAAATCGGTAGCGTCGCCTCAAACAATAAGTAAAGCAACAATAAGTACTTAAAGTAACAATAAGTTAAGTATAGCATAACACATGTAAAGTAATCTTTGTGAACTCATTCAGAGAACAGTAAAATAAATCTACCCTTTCCGCGATTTCGTTAAGTGTATGCAAGGCGCGCGTCAAAGGTGCTTTACCCAGCAGGTTGGTCCGGCCGCGACGCACCGCCAGTAACCGCGGTCTCCGACGACGCCGCGTCACGTAGTTATCAGGCACGTTCAGACACACATCCTTTAGCACACCCGGGTTAGAGATCTTACCACGCAGTAACTTAAAAATATATGTAACAAGTGCCAAATCCCTTCTTGTTTCCAGCTTGTTGTACCCAACCATACCTAACACAAATACGGTTGGGTACATCAATGGATAGAAAGGATAGACTCCGTATAGTTTCATATACAGGTACCGTGTGAATTTATTCTGTATGCGCTCCAGCATTAGGACATATTTGGTTTCATGTGGAGCCCATACAGCCGCATTGAACTCTAATTGTGTTCTTACGAGTGCGTTATACAGAGCAGCTATAGCTTTTATATTCCTAAAGCCTACTGCCCTACGAAGTATAAAACCCAAGCTTCTATAAGATTTCTTGCAAACCGATGTAATGTGTTCACGAAATGTCAGTTCAGCATCAAATATACCAAAAACACTTACGTTTTATATTGTTTTTAGGATGCACTTCTATTTCTCCTTGCAACGACTCAAAATATATTTAATGTACCAAAACACAAAACACGACGCGGCAACACGTTGCTCCAAAATGGCGGCTGACAGAAAATGATCTGTCAGTACTACAGTAGGTGAACTAGTGATGCCATCTGTACTTTGTTTGAAAAAACTATGATTCCTCTTTACTCCAATAGATCTATCTACAAAAATGATTAGATTGAGAGAAAATTTAATTAGTTGCTTTAGCCCCATAGTTGCTTTAGCCCCGGGTGACTTACAAAAAATATTACTCACCGTTACACCCGTCTGCCGACAAATACTCGTAGCTATGATCGGCATCCACTCAATCTAAGTGCTACTATGCGCTGTCTCTCAATTTGCCTCAGCTGAGGCGCCATTTTAACCGTTTGAAACAAATAACTACTATTTGTTTCAAACAGTTAAAATGGCGCCTATTCAAGAATGTTTAACGACTGACGTAAATATGTAATGGATAAACGAACGAAGTGATCTGAGCGTTCGTTTAATTTCGTTAGGGGTCGGGAGAACTCGGGAGCAGTGGCGGACGCGCAGGGGCGCGGAGGGGTAGTCTATTCCAAGTAAGACATGATTTAATTGGCTCCTCATTATTTATACTATGCAACCATTGCGCAATTTTAGAAACGATGTAAACTCCACCAATCACGCTAAAGATACTTTCTTTCTAACACTTCATGATGCGTCGTAGTTATAGATATGTATAGGGTTTACGTTGACGTGCTGGCGTCTGTACCTAATCGCCGCGGATAACCATTGTCTCAAAGTACCTAACATTCGCGCCCAGGCTCCCGCGAGCCGCGACCCCTAAAGCTCAGCTGTTCGGTTTTTGTTTCGTACACGACGTGATCCCGAAGGTGAACTCTCACGCACACATCGAGTTTCTCTGCCTATAGTAGTCATACAGCCTAAAGCGCGCGCGCCGTCGTTGCTTGGCAACGGGTGGAGTGGCCGGACGACCTATCGATGTTCTCGCTCTCGCATGTTTGCACGTCCTTTTCATTTTGCTTGAAGTACAGTCGAGAATTCTTGCATCAAGTAATGTTTCGATTATTTAAATTAAAAAAGTAGATTAGATTGTTTTAAAAGTTTGTTCGTCTTTGATACTGTTTTCGTTTTATTTGTAAGGTTAGGTTTTTCTTATTGTGTTATTATCTTTAGTAGGTAAATTGGTGTGTTTTTTATTTGTACTTGTTAGGTAGCACAACACTACCACATTATAATAAGGTAGCAACACTACTGTCATGTCTACACTTCCTGTCTGGCTAGGTTAAGAGAACCTTGTATAATAATTCATTTCATACAAGATTCCCCGAAGACGTCCATAGTCGCTCCGTAGAATACCATCTCAACGTAACATGGTGTCAGAAGAAACCGACTAGCAAGCTTCACGTTCGATAGACGCTGCTACAACCAAAGGTAACAAAATGGCCGGGGACGACGAAAAGCCACCAAAGTCAAAATCGACAGTCATCAGCAGTCACATTCCACCATTGGACATGAAAAATTCAAATATGCCATTGGCGTGGAAAAATTGGCTCACACAGTTCAAGATTTATCTGCGGGCTAATAATTTAGAAAGCGAAAATGACGCGAGAAAAGTCGCCATATTATTACATTTCATCGGGTCAGATGCACTCACAACATTTTATTCTTTCAACTTAGACATCGACACCGTAAGTTTTTCAACGCTAACAGAGAAGTTTAACATGCATTTCCTACCACAAATTAATGTAACAATGGAACGCCACAAACTATTCAACAGACGACAGGGCTTCGACGAATCCATTGATTGACACAACAGACTTGAGAAATATCGCCAAACAACGTGAATTTAAATCACTAGAAGACAGCATCTTACGTGACATTTTCAGCTTAAACTTGAATGCTAACAATCAGTACATCAAGGAAAGAATACTGACAGATAAGCCAGATTCTTTGGACAAAGCAATAATGTTAGCAAAAACCTTGGAAGCAACTAGAACACAGGCAAAAATACTGGAAGAACCAATCATAGGCCAGGTCTCCAAATCTGCATGTCATAATAAACAAAATCCAAAGTTCGGATCAAAATGTACTCAGTCGCAGGCAACAGTCAAGAGTAACACTTGCTCCAGATGTGGTCAGACCCACAGGTTTAGATGTCCAGCTAAAGGTGTTAAGTGTAAGAAGTGCGGAAAGTATAATCATTTTGCTCAAGTATGTAAAAGTGTAAATAACATTAATATTGACAAGTCACAAAATAGTGATGTTTGTAGTAATAACAACCTTTTTGTAGGCACAATTAGTATAAATTCAGTCAATACATGGTCATGGAAAGCGGTACTCTCTATAAACAGTCGAAATGTAGATTTTATCATAGACACGACTTACAAACTAATATCTCACAAATATGTGTAATTGTCAGCCTATTACCAGATGAGATCATTCCGGGAGAATACCAGATCTAGCTGCTTGAATGAATGCAGTATAGTACTCATCATCAGTTCTCATGAGTTTGAGCGCTTCCAAGCAGGCTTTATTGACCACCATGACTTCATCTACGAAATTCTTAGAGTTGGATGATAGCAATCCGACTTTCCTGCAAACTTCCACCCTGCTAGTCTCTGAAGTGACCGTTGACTCATAACCAGCCCTATAGTAGGTCATGAGATCTGCAAGGCTAGTGAAATTCTTTTCTTTCTTGTGAATAATATCATCTAATCTTACTGCCACGTACATCACAAGGCATGGATGTTAGAAGCTGCCACATTTCCTCTTGGGTGAAGTGAAGGCAAGAAAGGACAACAAATTGCATGTGTTAGTCCTGATTCTGATAAGGTGGAAGCAGGATCTGAAGTACTGACTCCAACACTTGCTACATCAGTGGACACTCCAGGAATAGAAAGGAATGGTACTATTTCTTTGACCAATCTTCTATGGTACATTTTGACTGCCATTGAAGGTATTTGTTGTAGTGGAGTTACAAAGTGGGGGACAAGCGACAACACGCGTGCTAGTACAAATCAGGAACTATTTCCTATCTAATCTCTTTATCTGTTCTGTGGAAACCACAAATATGCAATAAATGAGAAACAAATAATGAACAAAATGAGTCCAGTAGTCAAAAAGTAGAGTTTTAATTTTGAGCAAATTTGAACAATCTGTAGAATTAGATTACTAACTGTCAATGATTCAATGAACTTCAATACTTGAACATGTGTGCAAACAGAAAATAAATATTCATAAATATAATATAAACACCTCAGGCCACTATCTTCGGGTCACCGTCCATAAATATTATTAACAAGTATGTAAGAATCTTATATTTAAGTACAGAAATATTTTTATCTCAGCAAGCTAAGCCTTCGATGTGTCTAGACCCTGATAAATGGCCACAGAGACAGCAGAACACGTTTCCCAACTCCATAGCTGTAACAGAAAACAATCCCGCGTGTGGTGCCCAAAGAAAAAAAAACAATAGGGTCGTGATGAAGACGTAGCCATTGTGAACAACGAGCGAGCAATATTTCACGGCTTTGTATGCCTTCAGAGCAAATAAAACAATGCAACTTGTTTTCCCTTCGTTTTTGTTGGAGACGAGGCATTTGCTTTAAGTACGAGTATCAACTCAGCCAATCGCAGTCCACTGCTGGACATAGGCCTCTCCAAGGTTGCGCCACAACACCCTGTCCTCCGCCTTCCGCATCCAGTCTGCCTCAGCCACTTTCTTCAGGTCATCGGTCGAGTATGATGCGCCCTTATCCGAGAAATAATTTAAATATTACAAAAAGAACATTCAATTATAGACTGTGTGGCTAGACGTTACATTGAATGTACTTTTGGCATACTTGCGAATAAGTGGCGCATTTTTCACAGACCAATTAATGTTCACATCGATTTAGTTAGTGATATTATTAAGTCTGCTTGCATTTTACACAACTTTGTAAGAGACAGAGACGGATATTCTATTCTTTTAGAGACTCATTAAGTAATCCACTAACTGAAACTATTACTCGAGATAACGTGCGAAGAAACAATAGAACTGCTTTCGGATATCGAGAATTATTTGCAGAATATTTTATGTATGAAGGGAGGGTAGAATGGCAGGATAATTACATTTAAATAAAATGATTTTGATAATTACCTAGTTTTTGTTTTTGCTCCTTTGTCAATTCCGTACCGTGATAAATATGCACTAACTCTTCCCATGCTCTTTGTTTTAATATTCTATCAGAATACTCAGGTAATTTGGTGTTCCAAATTGCTGGCCGACTCTGGATTTCGATGATAAATTTTTCGGTATCGAATTCCATTTTACCAGACGTACCACGTGCACACACTCACTCAATGGCGAGCAGCCGCAGACTGAGCCGCACAGTGCGTATACCAACCGTCCGGGTAGCCGTCACTCGGGCCGCAGCCCTCCGAGCGACCGGAGCGGTCTGCGGGTAGCCGCATCGCAGTGCGCATAGAAATTAATATTACGTACATATCAGCTTTCGTAGCGGAAGGTCGACCAGCATGGACTAAGAAACTAGGCTTCGGATTTGCATTTATTTGATATTAACAGCAAGAAACAGACGCAAGCAGTATTGGGTTCATCCATTAACAGCAATGAGACCTATGAAGGGTTTTTTCTTTATGAGATATAATGATTTGCGAATGTTTCCAAAAAAGTTTTTTGGTTACTACAGAATGAGCATAAAGACCTTTGACAATTTAAAAAGAATTGTTGGTTACAAAATCTACTACAAGGATACGAGTTGGAGAAAGGCAATATCAGTGGAAGAAAGGCTTTCAGTAACGTTGAGGTAAGTATCTACATAATTATACCTTTTAGCTACAATTACTATATTCATAAATAAAACAAATCCCTTTTTTTCTTTTATTATAAAGTAATATGGCGAAAATAACATAGAAATACCACTACGTACTTATGGCAAAATAAAAAGAATTAACTTAACAAATAGAGATTAATTACGCTTGAAGATTAAAAAATCTTTCATTTGAATGCCATTCCCTCGTCTTACGACAGGAGGTGCGGTATCAGCGGAATATATTATGTCTGCGTCAGTATGTTCAGATACTCGTATGTTGGCTGGATTCCGTTGTGTATAATTTTCCATTTCTTGGTCATCATATAGTAGCGTCGCATGATTAGGATCATTAGAAAAGTTTTCTTGATTCATTTCAATAGACACCATGTTTGTACCTAATCCTTGATTCCCTGAAGTTGAAGCTTGAGCTTGCTGTGGAGTAGGCAGAGGCTGAGATGAGGCATAACTCGGGCTAGGATTCGGAGACACAACGTAAGCCGGTGACTCAAATGTTGATGGTGGTGGTGGTGGTGGAGGAGTATAATTAGACATGGCAGATGACAGTCTTCGGCGTGAGTCTTGAGTGCATAGGATCCTATCGTAACGATTAGGTTCTGAAGCTGAACCATACTGGGTTTGCGGTCCTTGGAACTCCGGTGGACGGTAACGTTTCGCAACGTTCAATATATTTAAAATTTCGACTTTTGCGTAGTGCTTTTGGTCGTCATTTAATTTTTTTAGTAGGGGTAATAACATTTCCGTAAAACTGATGTCTTCATCATAGTTTTTTTTTGTCGTATGATGTCTAAAAGTTCTTCACTTCTGTCTGTTTCGCAAGCCTGAGATGTTTTGCAGACTTGCCTCCTATTTTCGCGTTCGATACTATTATTACTGTCTTGTTCAGAATCATCCACTGATATGTTTGAGGTGGTTTCTCTCTCCAATGGTTGAGAGGCTAAAAACGTAAGGGCTTGAAAGTGAATGTATGGCCTTCTTTTTTTAAATCCTTGTCCTGATTTTCCCTTCTTTTGAATTGCAAGTTCTTTTGCAAAAGAATCTTTCAGGTTTCGCCATTTTTTTTGAATTTGTGTGCCTGTAAAAAAAGAGACAAAATGTTACTACTTGTAGGTATTTTGGAGTAATGGTAGTCATTAATTCGAAATTCATGTAAATACAGTCTACCTATTCTGAATCTTTGTTTATTTGTTACAGGTACTTAGCATCGGGGAACAGCATCAACTCACTTTATTATGAATATCTCATTGGTGCTACTACAATCCGGGAGATAGTGGAAGAAACATGTGAAAAATTGTGGGAGTGTTTACAACCAATATACATACAAGAACCTGATCAAGATACTTGGAATACTATTGCTGAAAATTTTTATAAACGCACAAATTTTCCCAACTGCTTAGGTAGCGTTGACGGGAAGCACATTAGGTGTGAAAAACCTAATAACGCCGGTTCTCAATATTTTAATTACAAACAGTATCACTCAATTGTATTGATGGCGGTAGCTGATGCAGATTATTCTTTTATATCTGTGGATGTTGGAGCTTATGGTGGGAATAGTGACTCAAAAATTTTCAAGAATTGTAATTTCGGGAAAAAACTCGAAAGGAATCAGTTAAAACTTCCGGAGGCAAAAACATTACCTAATGATGAAGATGGGAAAGTGATGCCACTAGTTTTTGTCGGAGACGAGGCGTTCGCGCAGTCGGAACATGTTATAAGACCATATCCAAGACGGAATCTTACAGTAACTCAAAGAGTTTTTAACTATAGGCTTACACGAGCGCGAAGAATGGTAGAGTGTACTTTTGGAATACTCACCAATAAATGGAGAATTTTGCACCGTGCTCTAGATGTTAAAACGACTGTTGTGTTAAAATCATCAAAACTTGTTGTATTTTACACAATTACGTACGAAAACACGATGGAGTCAGATCTAGAGATGAATTGTATGGGACTGAGTTACTTAGCTTCCGTCGAAACCCCGTCAGGTCAACCATGAACAGCCTTCAGAATAGAGATTATTTTGCAAATTATTTTACTTCAATTAGAGGTTCTGTCACATGGCAATATGATAAAATATAACTGTTTGGCGTAACAATTGTTGGTAATAAACTACTGTAATAAACTCTGCTTTCTGTAGATATGTACCTAATAGGTAATAATATTAAGAAATAAAAAAAATCTTACCAATTTTTTGTTTTTCTCCAATTGACAACTCACTCCAATTTTCTATAATCTTCTCATAGACCTGGTCCCACATGTTTGATTTAATAATTCTGTCTGCGTATCCTCTATGAGTTTTGTCCCACAGTACGGGCCGACTTTGTACTTCAATGATTAGGGCATCAATATTGACATCGGCGACCGCTTTGGCCGCCGCATCGTCGGACGAAGCGCTCGGCGACAACATTCTTCCGCCGTGGCTCGATCACTACTGACTGCTGCTCGCTACGATTTTTCTGCCGCAGTGCGCGGGGTTGCATACAAAGTCATTGGATGCAAAAAAACCGTGCGGCGCCGCACCGCAAGAAATCTGTAGCAAGTCACAGATTTTTTAGCCGCATGCGGTTGAACAGCCACAGTGCGCGTATCTTCACTGTAGTTCATACATCACAGATTTTTGCGGGAGCAAACTGCACCGGTTGCTGCCGCAATTCGCGCTAGGCCTTAGGGCTCCTACGCACTATGCGGTTAGCCGGAATGCGATCAGCCGTCCGGCTAACCGCAAGACGCGGTTGCGCTTGCGGTTAGCCGGGTGGCGTATAGCCGCAACACCAAACGGAACGTGCGGTTAGAAACCGTCGTGGTTTTGCGGTTGGATGGACTCATTTCCAAGATGGACGTCGAAGAAGTCGCAGCTATTTATTATATTTACTCGCGGTATATAAAGAAAAAGAAACAGAAAAAAAGGTACGGGTGCATCCTTATTTGCAAACTTGAGACGAGAGCAAGCATTTCGAATTGTTTTTCGAAGAGCTCAAAAAGTATGAAGACAAGTTTTTTGGATATACTAGAATGAGTCTGAAATCGTTTGAAAAACTTTTGAGCATATTAAATACCAATATAACAAAGCAAGATACACATTTTCGCAATTGCATTAAGTCGGAATTAAAGTTAACATTAGTGCTAAGGTAAGAAAAATAAAATACATTGTATGTTTAATAGCAATTTAGATTTATATTATTGTTATTATAATGTTATTAGTCTGTAAGCCTTCCGAAAATAAAGAAAATAAAATAAATCTATTATTATATATTTATCAAAAGAAAGTCGGTACACATTTTAAACATTGTCATTATCATTTATTGAATTAAAAAGTTCCAAGTATGAGGAGTGTTCACTGTTCTCCGACCGTTGGCCGATTGATAATGGCGATTGTACATCCAAATTTTGCAACGGACTCGCTGCAGACTGGTGAGAAGGTGGTCGTCCGAATTCCGACGAATGCATAGGCTGACTGTTGGGATTATTTCTTGAATAATGCGCAGTTTGGTATCCACGATAGGAATTGGGCCTTGAAGAACTCCACGATGTGTTTGCTTAGTAATCAGAAAACTGTTGCGCGTCGTTAATTACTCTTAAAATATCTAACTTGGTTTGCATTCGCATGTGATCAGGTATTTTCTTAAAATCCTTTACTAATGACAAGAAAAAAAGGCGATCGTCATCATCATCCATATTTTTTTTTCTAAATTTTTACTTAACACTCCGACTAACTGTGCACCGATGTGGTCATCATTATTTTTTTTTTCTTTTGTTTGATTCTGATTCAGTATTTAATGGAGGATTGTCTTCATTTCGTGTAGTGGGGCCAACATCTTCATTTGCTTTAACATTACCGTCTGTGCGATTAACAGTTACCGTATCTTTTATAAATAAAAGATTATCATAAAATATATAAGAATCATTCTTTTTCGCTGCAGACCCGCTTGGGCTCGCCCTTGCTTTATGAGCCTTTACAAAAGCGTCGCGAATGTTCCTCCACTTTTTTTGAATATTGAGACCTGCAATAAAGAAAAATTGTTTTAGATATTTGGCAACGGGGTGCTCATTTGCTGAATTGCATTACATATTAGGTCTTTACCTATGAAATTGCCGTTCTGCAGTACTGGCCATTTCAAATCAAAATAATTTTTGTTTGGCTAAGAATTCTAATTTCAAATTAATTTTATTTTAAAATCATGGATTTTTTTTTCCAAAAGTAGTCATTTGTTTATTGATTAGTGTTACATTTTCATCGCATTTCAATCTTTTTCGTCATCATGGATACGTTAAAAATTCGAGTAATTATGGAATATGAGTACCGTCGTGGCAGCAACGCGGCACAAGTGGCACGCAACATCAACGACGTTTACGGAGCTAACACTACAAACCAACGCACCACTTGTTATTGGTTTGCTCGCTTCCGTTCTGGAAATTTCGACCTGAAAAATGAACCTCGCGGTCGTCCGAAGACTTTGGTCGACAATGACGAATTAAAGGCGATTGTGGAAGCTGATGATACACAATCTACGGCTGAATTAGCAGCAGCTTTCGACGTTAGCGTCAAAACAATATTGGTCCATTTTCGTCAAATTGGCAAGGTAAAAAATCTTGACAAATGGGTGCCCCACGAACTCAATGATCGTTAGCGCGAAGTACGCGTCGAGACGTGCCTTGCACTGCTCAACAGACACACAAATGAAGGAATTTTGAACCGCATTGTTACCTGCGATGAAAAATGGATTCTGTTTGATAACCGCAAGCGCTCAGCAAGTTGGTTGGATCCTGGTTCAGCACCTAAACAATGCCCTAAACGAAAACTTACCCCTAGAAAAGTGATGGTCACTATTTGGTGGTCTAGCGCCGGTGTGATTCATCACAGCTTCTTACCAAACGGGGTGAGCATTACTTCATGTCTACTGTGAAGAACTGAACACAATGATGGAGAAGCTGGCACATGTCCAACCAGCATTGGTCAATCGCCCGTCTCCGCTGCTCCTGCACGACAACGCGCGACCTCATACTGCACAGCAGACGGTCTCCAAGTTGCAAGAACTGGGGTGGGAAGCTCTCCGTCATCCGCCCTACTCACCAGACCTTGCGCCTACAGACTACCCAGAATTTGCCAGAATTTGGATAACTTCTTGGCGGGAAAAAAATTCAATACCCGAGAGGCAGTACAAAATGCCTTTGAAGAATTTGTTGCCTCCCGTCCAGCTGATTTCTTTAAGAAGGGCATCAATAAACTGCCACTGCGTTGGCAAAGATGCATTGATTGCATGGGTGATTACTTCGATTAATACAAATAAAAAATGCATGAAAAAAATTCGTTTAAATTTTTTCATACAAAACGGCAATTTCATAGGTAAAGACCTATTATTTAGGATTGGGTTAGCACAGTCGCCGAAATAGTACGAGAAGTATCTGCCGCGATATGGTTTTGCTTAAAAGAAATATGCCTACCAGAACCAACGGAAGAAAAGTGGCTTCAAATTGCAAATGATTTCTCCAACCGAGCACATTTTCCGCACTGCATCGGAGCTTGTGACGGGAAACACATAAGAATTATAGCACCTAACAATAGTGGATCAATGTGCTTTAATTATGAGAGCTTTCATTCTCTGGCTTTGATGGCGATTTGCGACAGCAGCTACAAAAGAGAATGGGCAAAAATGTATGGGGCGCGGTCCAAATTTCCACCACTAACGAGACCTATGTAGCTGAATAGCCCTCTAAATATAGATCAACTTTTACTAAGAGACCAAAAAAAAAATGATGGGAGAAAAAAGTTATAGCTAAAAAAAAAATTTTTTTTTTTTCGTTCATTTGCTTTTATATTGATTTTGTTTGACATTGATGTATGCAAATAGCTACATTTTTGCACTGTGCAATCAATCTGCCCAGCCTTTTCCCAACTATGTTGGGGTCGGCTTCCAGTCCAACCGGATTCAGCTGAACACCAGTATTTTACATAGAGCGACTCCACAATCTGACCTCCACAACCCAGTCACTGGGTAATACGATACCCCTAGGTAAGACTACTTGTCAGACTTTCGGACTTCTGACGACCCGTAACGACTGTCAAAGATCCATGAATGACAGCCGAGACCAAATGGCTTAACGTACTTTCCGAGGCACGGAGGAGTCTCGGTATGTAAAGATGGTCACCCATCCACGGACCAACCGCTGCAAGCGTAGCTTAACCTGGTTGATCAACCCGTGCGGCTGTTATTACTTAGCCACGAGCTCCTACATGCCACGAACTCCTACATTTTTGCACTGTGCAATAGAAGAAAAACAATATTTAAAAAAAACTGCTTTAGGACTCATTTTTATTGATACTTCACATCTTTATTACAACTACTTCTTGGAGCAACTGCTCCAAGTAGTAGTTACTAAATGTTTGTACACACACCCACATACAGCCGGTCTATTCTGTAAAAATCTCACCGTGAAAACTTAAGTGAAGTGATCTTAAAGTGAATTGTCAATAGTGTCAACCTCTATGGAATGAAGGCTCATTTCACGCTCACTTCACCTAAGTTATCACGGTGAGATGTTTACAGAATAGCACTACTGGAGTAATTACTAGTGTGAGACAACGTTTTTTAAACAAAAAACAAAAAAAGTGAAAATGTGATTGTGTTATTTTCATGTCACAACGAAACAACGAGTCGATCTGTTTCTTTGCACAGAGTTAGCTAGGGGGACGGACGCGTGTTGTATGAAAACAATCTTTAAGTATTTTTTTTTCAGGCCCTTTTGAATGATCGGCAACATATTTGCCATCGCTGCTGGGTGGCTGCTACTCGTCATGAGGCTAGATCAAATCAACTTGACATAAATCGTGTCGACCTTCAAGTTCCTCAAAATCACGACCAACCAGAACCCCAAGATTTACCCCAAAATCCGGAACAGCCTTCAGTTGATGTTATGTCCATAACTGGTTATAAAAGAGCTGCTAATACATCCAACAGCTGTCTTTTTCCGAATTGCAGAGCAGACAATCTAGTAAGAGTACCACATTTCATAAAATCACGGATGTTAGTGGAATATAAGTTATATATTCCACCAAGTGCTCGCATCTGTCGGGCTCATTTGACTTCAAACGAATGGGATGAGTTAGAGGAACTGAACAATTCGTCTTTCACGGCTCAGCACTTAAACGACATGTTAGATATGTTAAGAGATGCCTGCCAACAATCTGGATTCAATTTCGACAATATTGAATCGATGACAACATCCGAAATGCATTTTTGTACGGGCTTGAATCATTAAGAATTCAACAGACTTTTTGAGCAGATACCCTCTATATCACAGCGTTCACGCCGTCCTAAAACAGTGCTCGGAGCTTATCTAATGAAAATAAGAACAGGAGAACCAAATGAACGATTAGCAAGTCGTTTAAGCATGAGCCGGCGTAGTTTTGAACGAAAATTAGAGTTGGTACGTGAATGTTTAACAAATGAGTTCGTTCCTCGTCATCTCGGATGGGACCACATTAGCCGTGATGAAATAGTAGCAAGAAACTTAAGGATTCCAAATGCTATATTTGGTGTTGGCAATGAAGTACCACCAGCCATTTTAATATGTGATGGAACATATATCTATATTCAGAAAAGTAGTAACTTTTTGTTTCAGAAGCAATCGTATAGCCTTCACAAATTCAGAAACCTGCTCAAACCTTTTCTGATAATATGCACAGATGGCTACATAGTAGATGTGACCGGCCCTCATGCTGCCACGACTTCAGACGCGACGATAATGAATACCTATATTCAAAATGAAATAAACCCAATTCATTACGTTCTGCAAAATAATGATCTATTCATATTAGATAGAGGTTTCAGAGACTCAATATCAACTATCGAAACTTGGGGCTATCAAGCCCACATGCCCCCAACAAAACATAGAAGTGAAAGCCAATTGAGAACGGAAGAAGCAAATAAATCAAGACTCGTCACAATCGTCAGATGGGTTATAGAGGTAATAAATGGGTGGATTAAGCGGGACTTTAAAATATTTAGACAAGAATATTTTAATAGAGCAATGACGCATATGTTCATTGACATACGCATTGCTGCTGCTCTATTAAATACATTTAGAGAGCCGTTAAAAGACCACCCTCAAGCTCAAGAAATAATAGACGTTTTAAATGCGAGGATTCATATAGCCAACAGCCTAAGTGACTATGTCATCGAAAATAATATAAATCAACGGCGAGCTTCTTTTCGCACTATAACTGCGGATGACAATCAATTATTGCAGTTTCCAGAGTTAACAGAGGAAGACCTTTTATTAATTTCATTAGCCGCTCACACGGCAGGTACGCCCGCTTAAAAAACTAGTCGAGTGTACCACCCGCTGACGTCATTCGGCCCGCGGCGCGCGTTTGTTTACATAATGCGCTAGCGGCATAGTTTCTAAGAATTCTGTAGCTTCAGTTCATTTCTTAGGCCTCATTTACGGAGACGCGGGGCGTCGCGCGTTGCGTTGAGCGGCGCGGCCCGCACTGAATTCAAATATATGGCGTTGTATGAGTGCGTTTACGGAGAAGCGATTTTAGACGCGTTTGTTTGAATTAGGGCGTTTTTTGCGGCCGAACCCGCGGATGGCACCGACGCGTCCCACGCGGCGTTTATCGCAGCGGCAATTCTCGATGAAGCTATGTCCGAGGCGGAATCTTCTGTCAGTCTTATTTAGAAATCGCGCAACACAGACGTAGTCACCGTCGCAATGGAGCATGATATGATCGACTTTTTTTTAGAAGAAAATTCAATGTTAAAAAGTGAATTATTTAATATAAGAAGTGGCCCAGTGTTTACATCAACGGAACATGAGCGCGGGCGAGCGTGCGCCGCCGCGATGCCCGCCGCGTGCTTCGCTACACGCTAGAGGATTCGCCGCGGTCGCCGCGGCGGGCACCGCCACGCTTCCCGTCTCGCTTCTCTATGAACATGGTCGTATATTGCTATAAGTTTGTGTTTACGCGTGCGATGATGCGTGCCGCTTCACGCGCCGCCCCACCGTAAACAGAAAAAACGTCCGACGCGCCGCGAGACGCCACGTCACACGCGACGCGAGACGCCCCGCGTCTCCGTAAATGAGGCCTTAGAAACATTTTGACTAAAACTCGTTTATAGTCTGTATTTTGTTTGAATTTGTTATTGTTTACATTTCTAGAAATGGTTAAAAAGACGAACAAAGACAATTTAGCTTCAGATTTCAAAGAAATGGCTCTAGTAAGAAAAAACAAGCGATTACCTATTATGTTTTAAGGTTTAAAATGCATGGTGTGTTAATTCTTAACATGAAACATAAATAAACCCACTTACCACAGTACAATTAAACTATTAACTGAGTAAAACACTTTCACAGTCGACCGACCGAACAATGGCATGACAGAGAATAAAATATTTTTTAATGTCATAGACGAGTCTCAGTCAGTGTTGACGTATCTTAAATCGTTCGGAAATAGATAACGCATCAAATTAAATGCATAGAATTCGATATTAGTACTTAATAGTGATGGAACAACGTTAATAATAAAAAAATATTTTCTTGGTATAGAACTCATACCACGTACAATATTAGGTAAAATGACTCCACGGACCCGATTCACACCGCGTTCGTGTGAGCGGTTATGTAGTTACCAAATAAAACTTGCCCGGTCTTATTTGAGCGAACACATAAGAAATGGCATGTACACAATCGAAATATGCATAGGAGCTATTCCTAACCTTGTGCGATACAATATAAATATTTCAGAAGGTATTCTTTTAAGGGGGCGGATAAAATCGCGACATGTATCTAATAGGATTTATTATTCGTACATTATAATAAAAAATAGAGCAGATACAGCGAGAGATGCAATTGCACATTATTATTGCTCATGTTTGACTGGGAAAAGAACAGTGGGTACTTGCGCTCACATAATGAGCATCATTTGGTACCTTGGCTGGGCAAGACACCAGCCAAGCATATTGTTACCCGCGACCTTTTTGGACGACATTATCATAGATAATAACCATTATTAAAAACCAAATCCACCCATTAAAACCATTATTATAAGTAAGTCACTGTCAAATAGTAAGTAACAGAGATACTTAATTATCCTATTGTTATACCAAAGTATACAATATGCATTTATTTGATTTGTACTCTTACATAAAGGGGAGTTACTCAGTGATAATTATATAATGGTTTTTTTGTTTATGTATTTTCAACTGTGCTTATATTCATATTTGACTAAAAATAACTATTACTGCCTGTGATTACTGTACAATTATTATGAATGTAATAATTATGTGGATATGTAATACAAAATGTAAAAAAAAGTATGATTAAAGCATTATTTAATACAAAAACCTTTTTTTCACTTAATGCCCAATAACTTTTGACCTGCACGCAATTGTAATAAAAAATTGGATTACTAATCATAAAAAAACCTAAATGAACATGTTTGTACTAGTCGCAACTTGTTACAAGGGTTGGGACGCAACTCATATAAGAACGCCCATTGTCCTTTGAACACTCTGTAGATTCGATCACTAGGTCTATGAGTCAATGAACTTGAATCCTTGAACATGTGTGCAAACAAAAAATCCCTGTTTGGTGAACAATGGAATGGGCACTGTGGTGCACCGCAGGTGGCCAGCTCGGTTGTCTAAACAGAGTGATTACTTTTACTGAATTTATTTTGATATTTATTTTGTTTGAAAAATTAACTTTTTTAATTTATGGTTTTTAATTTAACATTTTATTTTGCTATACTTCTGTGGACTCGTATTGCTAGTAGATTAAATTCTTTCAAATGGTGCCAGTTCCATACTGTATAGCAACCGCCTGGCTGGCCGTCTTACGCCGTACTTACAGTATGCATACCAGATATAGGTATCTATGTATATAACTCGAACGAGTTTGTAAATTATGGGCAATCGGGGTTATTTAAAAAAAAACGTATGCAGTTCAGAAAAATCTTTTATTATTACTAAACAAATTTTATTCATATTTATTCGTTTTATACTTATTAAAATACACTTGGGCTGCTTTTTTTGTTATATCCTCACCTTCGTAGGTGATTTTACCTTCTAGTATTCTATTAATAGACCTGCACCAACTATAAATAATTATATTTATGGACGTGTCAACAAAACATTGTTTTACTTTTTCATTATGTATTTCACAATCTAGAAAACTAAAATCGGTGAATATTTCAATGAAGGCTTTAATTCTTTCTTTGATGTTCTTTTTGTGGCAAACATTATTTAAAAATGCAACAGTTGTTTCTTGTATTTCCTGAAAACAAGCTACTAGCCACTCAGAGGGATAGCAAAGCCACTTCTTATTTGGGCAATATTCTCTGGCACGTATGTAGTTGTACATTTCACTGTCCGAATTGCCTAGTAGCTTGCTTTTACAATTTTTGCAACCTTTAACGACTTTTTGTAGACACTTCGTCAAGGCCCACCCACAGACATAAGTTCTTTGATCAGCCCCTGAATCAGAAATATTTCTTGTATTTTGCATAAAATTCAGAGGCTGATCAATTACAATACTTTGGGATTGCAAGGGAGCATTACTTTTTTCTTTATTTTTAAGGAAAAAGAAAAGGGATTGTAAACATTCATTGGAATCCTCTTCGCAATTGGAGCCTACGGAATGATTTGTGCTGAAATTATTTAATAATACAGTTTTATATGCTCCCTCAAATCCCACACTGTTGGGCATAACATTTCGAGCACCCAAACTTCGAACACTTCCAAAGAAATTTTCGAATGGGTCTTGGTTAAAATTGCGTGTCAACATTGCGTCGAAGGAATATTTTTTTGATAATAATTGCCAAATCGATTTGAAACCTTCTATTGTTCGAATGAAATTATTTAAAGTTGGTACAGACTTTTCGATTTTCTCCTCATCACGTTTTGTCACCATAAATTTGGCGGTTTTTAACATTTTTAACGCATCTTGCCATAACATGTGATGAGGAGAATTTCTCTTTACAGCAGCTTTATATATTTTGCCACCTAGCGGCGTAAAAGATGACGCGTTACATGAATCAAATAATTTGTCAATGAGTAGAAACGGTATTAGATCCCGACATTCTGAGGGACAATCTCCTCTTGCAATTGCATTATCAGTAGCAACTGCCATACTACGACTTAATACTTGAGCCGCATTTTTCACCCTCATTTTTTTATTTTGCCGGGATATGTGTTCATCGGTCAAATTGTGCAGCATACACAACTCTCCACGCAACATGTCGGCTTTATAAACCCGCTGAAAGTATTCCCACTTTACTATTTTTAACGCATTTTCGTGCATATTTCTTTATTCAATAAATTATTTCTAATTCCTTTTAACAAGTCAGGAACATCAAACAGCGGGATTATATCATGGATTTTAACATTAATTATGTCCTTTCGCCATTCTTTTCCTGCTCGGCAATATGCAGTTTTGGCTTCGAAGATTAAGCTATTTATAGTGCTTACATTTGCCGAGCTTTGGTCGCATACAGTTGCGATAATCTTTAGATTAGTAGCTTGTACGTTAGCTATAACGTTTACTAAAATTTCATTAAGTTTCGATGTTTCCAATGTGTACGTAAAGTAGTAAGCTACTGGTTGTTTATAATTTTTCCTTACCCCTTTGACCATGAACACCAAAACATGATTGGCAAAATTTTGTGTCTTACAGTTCCCATAGTTCTCAAAACCTACAAGATCGTCTGTGTATACATTGTAATGGATATGGGGAGTTATGGACATTTCATCAAATATTAACGTACAGAGACGATCTTGTTCCAACATTTTCGACACTGTGGACTTTATTTATTTAAAAACGATTTCATTTATGCCTGGATTCAATTTTACTTGAGCAAGCAATGACTTCAAGACTTTTTTAGATGGCAAGGTAAAATGTTTGCACATTAACTTATAGGCTTTAGGGCTTTTCTTAAAAATTGAAAGCGATAAAATCTTTTCTTCCTGAGTAAATCTATGCACTTTCTTTTTCTTCCGTCCTTCAATGCATTGCATTCGAGTAAACAATTTAGCTGACTCGGACATGTTACGTGATAATTTTTCAAAATCCCTGTTAGCACTTTCGTTTTGAAGTTGCTTAATGCGCAACTTGGAAATTTTAAGTTTTTGGCGCAATCTCCTTACTTCATTTTGCATTTGTCTTGCTTTTCTTGCACACTACGTTTCAGCCTTTTTCTGCAGATACTCGAAAGTTTTATCTGAAATTTAGAAACATACTTAGAAGATGTTCAAGTATATTAGATAAAATTTGTCACAAAAGAGACTAAAGATCTGGTAAAATCTATAAAATGTGTTTTTAAAAAGTTGGTCGTCTTTTTAGCCTATGGTATGTCCCAGTGCTGAGCAAAGGCCTTCCTTTTTAATTTTCAAACTTCCCTATCTTGTGCTCTGTTTCTGATCATGGTAGGCCCGCCCGCCCCCATTTTTATTATTATACATATTTAAAATATGCAAATAATAATAAAGTCAGTGTAGTAGTGGTCAGTGTTGCACTATCTTTATCTACCAAGAGTTTGGATAAACTCGAGCTTGAGGGGCCTGTGGCTAAGAAACATGGGTCGATTGATCAAAGGTTAAGCTACGCTTGCCGCGGTCGGTCCAAATAAAACGACGAAAATTGTTTCTCTTCTACTCGCACAACACATTTTAGTCTAAAATTAATTTTAACTGTTTGATGCAAGGCACACAACACTCACAGTATCCGAAAATGCACTAGATGAATCCCACGATTAAAAAAAATATATGTCGGCGCAAATGATTATCTGTGAGGCAAAGTGCGTGGGTCGTCCGCAAGGTGGTGCGGCAGACGTGGCGCGCTAACGAAACGTCGAGTTGAGCGAGCGCCGTGGGCTGGCAGTCAGAAACCGGCACGCGCGCGGCGTAGATAAGTCACTCGGACGGATCGTTTGCCTCCTTATTTAATTATAAAGTTTTATAGCGGTGTTCACTGTTGTTTTGGTTCAGAAAGTATAGTGTTTCGATTAAACGTTTATTTAGTTAATACTTGACTGTTTAAATAATAACCTACCTCCAATCAATCAATAGGGGTTACGGTTATCATGTCTGAGTCGCGTGAGAACACGGGTTCCCCGACATCAGAAGTGGGATCCGGGACCCACGAGCATAACGGAGGCAATTCAGTAAATAAATCGAGCGTAAATACACAAAATCACGTGACGACTGGTGCGGTTTGTGCGAATAATTACGCCAGTGAGAGTAATTCGACCAATACCGTTTGTTTCGGTACTAGTGATACCGGCGAAGCTGCTGCGCTGTTGAAGATGCTACGTGTGCTGACAGGTGGACTACAACCTCCTTTTCCAACTGCGCTGATCAGATTCGACCCCGATGACCCGGACGCCGATATCGAGGGTTGGTGTAAGATAAACGAGGTGATAATAAAACACAAGGATTTAAAAGGTACCGATTTATTATTATCACTTATGCAGGTCCTTCGTGGTCGTGCTACTATATGCCTAACTGAGATACAGCCCGATTGTATTACGTGGGAAAATGTGAAAAATATTCTGATTGCGAAGTTTGCGAAGCCAATGTTAATACAAGATTACTTTGATCGAATCATTAAGTTTAGAATTACCGATAAAGAAACTGCCGCAGACGCCGCGTTGCGTCTTTGGAATTTCATTGAAACAATACCTAAAACTGAATTGAATGAGGAAGTGATTTGCTTTGCTGTTTCAATTTTATCGAACTGTGATAATAATTTAAGACGAGAATTGAATTCCAACAACATAACTTCAAAGAGTATCTATGAAGTGACATAACGATGATACGATTATTCACATTGAAAATAAACGACCACGTTTTAATAACCAACGACCGATATCTACCTTCAATGGTGCTTGCCATCGCTGTGGTGAAATAGGTCACAGATTTTTCTACTGCCCTCAAGGTCGTGGTGAAAGTTCACAAATTAACAAACTATCGCCGGTGCCCCAGCGCCCTGAAGAGAGACGACCTACAACATGTTATGCGTGTGTTGGATTATTAACGATTGTTCGTATTTATGGAGAATAATTAAGTAATTGAATAGTTTATTGATAATCTTATTACGAACGTCAGTGTCACTCGTGTCAGAATGAAAGATGACAGTGACGTTCGGAAACGTTCCATTTCAATAACATTTGAATAAACTTGATAAACGTAAATTAATGTTTCACGAATAGAATAATTAATGTTGTACTTATAATATGATATTGATCCTATTAATCAAAACAAAGTCACAGAACGTCAGCTATCACTCTTGTCAGATTAAAGATGATAGTGACGTTCGGAAACATTACATTTCAGTGATATTTTATTAAACGTAAATTAATGTTTTATATGTAGAAATGTACATATTGTTATTTGCATTTCTTTGATTGATATTTCATAGACAGGTATTTTATATTAATTGCTTATATTGTGACTTAAAAGACTCGTATTACCAACACGATTGTAGAGTTGTCGCACAATAGGCAATGATGGTGGCTACTGATAATCAAGTTTAAACTTGATTATAGTAACAATACTGTAAATGAATAAGTAATAATTAATATGATACTAATAATGTTTCTCATGATTTTACATTGCAATTTCTATGTACCAAGTTATTTCTAACTAACTTGTAACAATAGTCATGACCTGTGATTGTCAGAAATAAATCATGACCCATGATTGGTTGAAACTAATATCGTATCAGATCTTACTTCTAGATTATAAATAAACAATAACTGTATTCCTAAATGATCCCTTAATGTTTTAAAACAGTCTCACAATAAATGATTTGTTAATTAATACCTATTTTAGAAGTTAATTGGCAATTATGTATAACCATCTGTGATTGGTCTAAAATGGCGCCAAGAGGTGGGAATAGTTTGTACCTAGTAGGTAGGTACCAGTAATATTTAAAAACTATAAAAGACGGGACTACCCCGAATTAGGGGGACTCGTTATGCTAGCTGTCGTACGGTAAAGACCCTCTGGTGTCTGCCGTAAATATAAAGCTGCTACTCGTAAGAAGGTCATATCATCCAAGTCTTTTGGTTACAACTGTTAGACGGTACAAACAGACCATGAGTGGTGTCCCATGTTCCGTAATTATTAAGTTGCTAAAAGTGATAATACGTCATTGGCTATGCCAATGTAAAACACCACGCTGCATAGCAGAAGTTCTGTGTAAAATGGATTCTCTTGGATCTTGTGAAAGATCCAACTACAATGTTCATGTAAGTTGATTGATAATATTATATCTTGATTATTGTTGATTACTATGTTGTTCTGTATGTGTTATAATACGACTTATATTGCTCATGATATTGTGCAGTTCCTATCTATTGTTATAGTTGCTAACTTTGAGAAATTATCTATGATGATCTGATCTATATTTATACGGTAATGTGATACCTAACTATGACTGATCCTAATGTAAGTATGTATTGATAAAACACTTTAAGTTCCCGTGGAGTTTCTTGTCCCTTCTTCTCCACGACGACCTAGTTTTGGGAACGGACAAATAACTTTCTTAGATAAATAATTATTGACAAGCCTAATTGAAATAATAAATACCTAGTCTTGTCTTTCTGTGCTTTTCTTTATGAAACCCTTTCCTTACACACCATGTTCATAACTAGTTTCATACACAGTAAATAACTAATAATCATCTTGACATACAAAGCTTTTAATTAAGTGGATATATATATATACCTATAAGGTTAGTGTACAATCCACTTTCTAACACGTGCGGCTTGACGGGCCACATCGCCAGCGCTTGTGCAGCCGCTGCCGCCCTCCGCGAAACCTTGCAAGCCTCTAAGAAGGAGGTAAAACTGTGCAGCAAACGGGCGGTCACTGGTGAGCTACATGTTGCAGGTATGGGTTGTCGTTTTCTATTTGACTCCGGATCGGAGTGTAGGTACTCTTATTAAAAGTAGTCTTGCTAATAAAATAAATGGAGTGTATCTGTATGACAATGTCGTATTGGTAGGCATAGGCAACTCCGACGTAAAGTGTACAAAGCAAATTAGATGCACAATTGGACGTAGTTTAGCAGTAAGGACTCAACCCACAATACGTCTTTTTTGACTTATCGAGGTTTTTACTTTAGGTGTGTATTGCTGTAATGATGTTGTATTTGGAATATTTTGAAATATAATCATGTAAGGGCAAAATATACAAAAATTTTATGAGTCAAGTTGTAGTAACATAGACCAACTTATTTGAGAGTTATTGGGAAAAATGTAGGTTTGAGTCGTTTCTGCTAAATTGGTTTTAACATTAGGAAGTGTTTCTTTTAATTTCTCCAAAAAGATCCAAGTAACAAAAAATTGTGAACAAACTGATATTTAAATGAAAAATATTTATTATTTAGCAAGTTACGTATTTAATAAAAAATTACATAAAAATCTAATTTCTATTCTTCCTCATCATCACCCAGCTCCGGCTCCACCTCGAAATCTGGTTCCGCTCCGAACCCATCCACATCTTCCTCAGATTCTTTTCCTTTTAACGACTTGTAAAAGTCCAGACAGTCTTTAGGGATAAGGTGAAACATTGATGTTAAATCGTCCAATTTGGCCTGTGCAATTTCTTTGCCATCAGGCCAAAGAAAACTGAAATCATCCTCAGAAATATCTAAAACTTTTCCTCTAACTTTTTTTTCAATGCAGAGTTCTTTAACTACTCCATCTATTTTCATAAAAATGGAATGTTTAAAATTCTTTTTAATACAAATTTCTTTTGTCTTTAACCAATTCACTTTTTCTTTCGAAATAAATGTTTTTCTGTTCACTATTTTCTTTTCAATTTTAGACGTTGACACAAAATCTTTCATCTGCATTCTGTAAACTTTAAGTGGATTCTTCTTTCTGCAGCTTTTCATTACGTTAATGTAATCTTCGGCAGTATATATTCTTTCATGGAATTTTAGCTGGTATTCTATTTTGGAGAAATCGGTATCATTCGGTAAGAATGTGTGGCCGGACTCTAGGTATTTGAATGTGATGGTTTGGAGACTAGGGTGTGAGTTTAGTAAAGCCTTCAGCATTAAAACTATTTTAATGTTGCGATTTTGTCCCCCGCAACAGTCACTCCATAGTGCCAGCTCTTCAACTCTTGGGTCCACATTATGTTTTATGTATCGTACCAGACACGATCCGACCTCTTGTGCTCCTCGACCGGCTTCACCTTCCAACCATACGTTACAATGGCCGGCGTCATTTGAGCCAGCATGTATGCCACTATTGTACAGCCATAGTTGGCGTTTATAAAAAACAATATTGGTAGGGATGCGCGGCAACGGAAGAGTTTTCTCAAGGTCGAATGTTAGACATTCAAAGGTTTTGTCTGTTTTGGCTCGTGCTAAATCCTCATTCATGTATTGTCGCAGGTCTTGTGCTCGTTTTAAATGATCTTCCTTTTCTTTCTCCAATTTCAACTTTTCATCGGCCGATGTGCAGTTTTTAATTTTTTGTGTGAAAGTATCACACTTATTGCAGGTGTCTTTTTTTAACGTTTTGCATCGCAAATTAAAACATTTATAAAATATTCTTTTCAACGTTTCAAACGAAACAGGCTTCTTAGATTCGCCGTGCTGTATTTTGTTTTCTTCCAGATAAAATTCGTAAATTTTTTGTACAGTCATCCCCACTTTTAGGTACTGACAGTCACTATTGTTCTCTCTTCTATAATGGGACTTGTACTTAGGTAGGGAGTTTATTACGGTTTTAATAAATTCCACATCTTCTTCTGACGTTTTATTCCAACCACCCTGTTGTATACCTCTTTGGTCTTTTAAACTTTGATTAGATCGCTTTTTTCGCAAACTTACATCAATTTTTTTGGAAGATACTTGAAAATTATGTAAGAACATGTCTTTACAAACTTCTTCACCGCTTAAATAATATCTTCTTCTGTAATCTCTGGGTTTCTTTTTTCCTGTTTTATTATTTGTGACAGTGTATGATCTTGATTTTGGTTCTTCTTTAACGTTGTTTACTATAAATAATAGCTGCGCTTCATATGACCCCAATTCTATGTATTTTTCGAACTCATTTCTTCTTTGTTCCTGTGAAACCTTGGCAAAACTTTGTCTAGTACAGGCACAAGCGTAGTTTTGAAATACTTTCGATTCAACTCGTTTGGATTTTGCATTGTATGGTAAATTTTTGTATTTTTGTTCTTTTTTCTGAGCTAATGTATGATCAGGATATTTTCTTTTACGACCTCTTTTCGCCCGTCCTTTCTGACTTGTGTTTGGTGTTTCCAAGTCCTGCCTAACCGAATCTATATTATGAACTTCTAAATTAGAGAGATCGTGAACATTTTCTTCATCAAAGGATGAATTTCTTGCAGTATTGCTACTTGTTCTAAAAACTGTTTCCTGGTTTTCTACGCTTTGTACGTCTAGAGCTTCTAACAAAGATCTTGAGGTTTCATTTTCAGAATCATCTTCACTATTTGGTATATATTGGTTTTTCAATCCTAATACGTTAGCAGTAAACGTACTTTTATTTTTAACTAAACGTCGATTTGCATTTTCTGAATCTTCCTCGCTATCCGGAACATAATCGGAGTCCGTATCACAACTATAATCGGTCCCCTGGTCATTCTCGATGTTTTTTTTACCGTCGTCAAGCCCTCTTAATTCCATTACTGTTAATGTTTCTTCCTTTGCCATGTTAAGATCAACGAATTCTTCTGCATTTTCTGAAGGAAATGTTCTACTTAAGGTTTCGAAGAGTTCGAAAGTTTTTGGAGACATTGGAGGTAAGGGCGAAGAAATTTTTTCACTTCCTGTAATACCCAAACATAAGTTTAAAAAAAGATTCGGTAAGTATAACTGTAAAATACAAGAAGAGGTACAAGAAAGTTAATAAATTACTTTGACGTTTAGTCGTCCCAAATGCCGCTACTAGAGGGGTTAAAGGTGAGTATAGTGGAGCCACTGGTGAGCTGACATCATCTGAAAACAACAGTAATTTGCATAAGCACCGCCACCCTAAGCACATGGAAAGAAATTAAATTGTCAGTAGGTAGGTATAAAATATTTATAAATTTTATTATTACTTTCAAGCTGATTCATCACCGGTGCGTTCACTGAAGGAGCAAAAGAAGCAGCAGGGAAATCCTTATCATCTGCAAGTAGGTACATAAGCATAAGCACAACCACCTTTTGTTAGTTAAAGTAAATACAAAATATTATTAAATGAAATTATTACTTTCAAGCTGATCCATCACAGGTTTAGGAGGAGCCAAACAAGCAGCAGGAAAGTCCGTATCATCTGAAAGTAAGTATATAAGCATAAGCACAACCACCTTATGCTTAAGGCAAGATATTGTTTGTTTGTAGGTACTTAATATAAAATATTATTAAATTAAATTATTACTTTCAAGCTGATCCATCACAGGTTTAGGAGGAGCCAAACAAGCAGCAGGAAAGTCCGTATCATCTGAAAGTAAGTATATAAGCATAAGCACAATCACCTTATGCTTAAGGCAAGATATTGTTTGTTTGTAGGTACTTAATATAAAATATTATTAAATTAAATTATTACTTTCAAGCTGATCCATCACAGGTTTAGGAGGAGCCAAACAAGCAGCAGGAAAGTCCGTATCATCTGAAAGTAAGTATATAAGCATAAGCACAACCACCTTATGCTTAAGGCAAGATATTGTTTGTTTGTAGGTACTTAATATAAAATATTATTAAATTAAATTATTACTTTCAAGCTGATCCATCACAGGTTTAGGAGGAGCCAAACAAGCAGCAGGAAAGTCCGTATCATCTGAAAGTAGGTACATAAGCATAAGCACAACCACCTTATGCTTATGGCAAGATATTGTTTGTTTATAGGTAAATATAAAATATTATTAAATTAAATTATTACTTTCAAGCTGATCCATCACAGGTTTAGGAGGAGCCAAAGAAGCAGTAGCAAAGTCCGTATCATCTGAAAGTAGGTACATAAGCATAGTCATTCAATTGAACTTAATGTTAGATAAACATTTTAGGTTATGAAAATAACTTACGCTGCAAGAACTCATCCATCCTATTAGAATTATTATTGTTAATCTTCAACGCACTAACTATAATTCTATCAATCCTTTTCATTATTCCGGCCGTTTCACAACACTTATCACAATCACTAATAAAGTTTAGTCGGAGAAAGTTTTTACGCGCGATACGTGAAAGAAAAGAATGACAGCAACTCAGTATTTTAAGTTTAAAAAATATAATTTTGTGTTGCCAAATAAAAATTTATAAAGAAATAATTTAATACCTTTTTGAGCTGTGTATCAAACAGCAAGTAATCAATCAAAAAATAAACTTAATTCATATAAATGTAATTTAACTGAAACGATTTAATAGTTTAGGTCATTTTAGCTGAATACAAAGTCGGCTTGTTTCTTGGTAAATCAATTTATCAGAAATGACCCACACAGTATAAGTCGTTTTAGTTGAATAAAAAATATACTAGTTTCCATGAAGGTAATTTAACTGAAACGACTCATATAGTTTGGGTCATTTTAGCTGAATACAAAATCGGCTTGTTTCTTCGTAAATCAATATAACAGAAATGATCCACACAGTTTGAGTCCTTTTAGTTGAATAAAAAAATGTACTGGTTTCTATGGAGGTATTTTAACTGAAACGATTCAAGTGTTTTGGGACAATTCTGTTATATTAAATATAGACCTGCTTCTTTCAAGTTGGATTTATTAAAAACGACCCAAGCAGTTTGGGTTATTACAGTGGTTTGTAGAAAAATACCCGTCCCTATGTGGGTTGGTTCGCGTCATTAAAAAATCATCCTTATGTTAGTAGTATCACGGATCTTTTTTGCTGAGTGAAAGAACCAACCTTTAGGACCTCTTTGGCATATATAACTCATTTTTGACCATAGTGTGGGTTGAGTCCTTTCAGCTAAACTGCGTCCAATTAATGTTCAAGATTTGACCTTGCAAATTTTATTTTACATTGTCGATGATTCCTGTTTGATTGAGCCTGTCCTGCTGGGTCGTGATCTTATAGATATGGGGGTACATGTAGAAATTAACAGTAATGGTGTCAGTTTATTTATGTCAAAATTTTCACAGTTAATATCGTGTAAAGTATCAACACCATTTGAATCTCAAGTTGACACTGATGTAGAGGGTGACTCTAAAAATCATTTGCTAAACATACTCACTTCTTACTCTGATAATTTTGTCGAGGGCACTCCAACAAGACGTATTACTACAGGAGAAATGAAAATAGATCTTATTGATCCTAATAAGATGGTACAAAGACGACCGTATCGGCTATCGGCTAGTGAGCGATTAATAGTAAAGGATAAGGTAGCAGAACTTTTAGAGGCTGGCGTTATCCGAGAAAGTAATTCTCCTTTTGCCAGTCTCATCCTGCTGGTCAAAAAAAAAAGGATGGTAGCGACCAAGGTAGTAGACTATAGAGAGCTTAACTCTAATACTCGAAGCGATAATTATCCTCTTCCGCGAATTAGTGATCATATTGATAGGTTACACGGTACCAACTACTTCAGTTCCCTTGATATGACTTCTGGCTTTCATTGCATTAGTGTAGAGTCGACGTCAGTAGAGCGAACTGCCTTCGTTACCCCCGACGGGCAATTTGAATATGTCTCCATGCCCTTTGGACTCAAAAACGCACCCTCTGTCTTTCAAAGATGCATTCAGAACGCTCTAAAAGACTGTGAATTCGCCTTGGTATATGTTGACGATGTTTTAATCCCGTCAGATACGGTAGAGCAGGGTTTAGAGAGGCTAGAGTTAGTTCTCGCAGTGCTCACGAACGCTGGGTTCTCGTTGAACATGAAAAAGTGTAAATTTTTGAAGCGTCAAATATCTTACTTGGGTTATGAGATCAGATCGGGGGAGATTAGGCCAAATCCTAATAAAATAAAAGCGCTAGCAGATAGTCCTGTACTAGTACTGCCACTCAGGTGCGTCAATTCATCGGGCTCGCGTCTTACTTTAGACAATTTATACCAGGATTTTCTATTCTAATGGCTCCTTTGTACCCTCTAACACAACACAATGGTAATATTAAATGGACGCAACAGCACAATGAAATCCATAAGCGCGTGATAGAGGTTTTAACCTCGGAGCCGGTGTTAACAATTTACGATCCAGATAAAGAAATAGAGCTCCATACGGATGCGAGCTCGCTAGGTTATGGCGCAATGTTGATACAACGGATTGGGCGCATGCCGCATGTAGTAGCGTACTTCAGCCGGCGCACTTCGGACGCTGAGTCGCGCTACCACTCCTACGAACTAGAGACGCTGGCTGTTGTACGCGCTGTAGAACACTTCAGGCACTATTTGTACGGTCGTCATTTCACAGTTCGAACAGATTGTAATGCATTAAAATCATCCAGTACAAAAAAGGATCTCACGCCCCGCGTTCATAGGTGGTGGGCAATATTGCAAAGCTATGATTTTAACGTAGAGTACAGGGAAGGGCGCCATATGCTCCATGTAGACTTTTTGTCTAGGAATCCACTACCTGAACCCAAACCTGATAGTATTGAAGTGGTCTCAGATCCGTTTAAAAAGGAAGTTCAGGCTCTTGAGTTGCAACGAAAATGGCTAGCAGTAGAACAACAACGGGATAATGAGATAGTGGATATTATGGACAAATGGAGAGCCGGAGATCTATCAATAGATGTTGCAAAATCGTATGATGTTAGAAAAGGTATTCTGTATCGTAAAGTGCAGCGTAATAAACGGAATATATGGCTGCCTTTAGTTCCCCGGTCATTAGTATGGTCCCTTATAAGTCACGTTCACGCGGAAGTAAAACATCTTGGCTATGATAAAACGCTTGATAAACTGTACGATTTGTATTGGTTCCCGGGAATGGCAAAAGCTGTAAAAAAGTTTGTAGATGCTTGTTTAGTTTGTAAAGCTTGTAAAGGAACTTCTGGTGCTCAACAAATTCAAATGCATTCTATACCAAAAGCACCAATTCCATGGCACACAATCCACATCGATTTAAGTGGGATCTAAGCGGGAAAAGCTCGAAAAAGGAGTATGTCTGTGTTATAATTGATGCTACCACTAAGTATGTTTTGTTACGAGTGACGGCAAGCTTGGATGCTAATTGTGCTATAGAGTCTCTCAAAGAAGCCATTCATCTTTTCGGTACGCCAAAACGAGTTATCGCGGACCAAGGGCGTTGCTTTATAAGTAGTGGTTTTAAATCATTCTGTTCTGAAAATAACATAGAGTGCCATGTCATTGCAGTAGGAGCTAGTAGAGCTAACGGGCAGGTAGAGAGGGTTATGCAAACTCTTAAAAATCTTCTTAGCATTACTGAGAACAGTTCCGATACTGTTTGGCGGGATGAACTTGGTGAAATTCAGTTAGTTCAGAATTACACGAAATGTAGAGTTACTGGTTACACCCCAACTGAACTTATGTTTGGAATCAAAGCACAACCGTTAAGTATATCGAGAATAGCTTGTGACAATGATACTCTTGACTGTAGAGCTAACTTAAGTGAAATGCGTCAGAACGCTACTAACAATATTGAAGTGGTAGCTAGTCTAGATACAGGGCGTTTTAATAAAAAATAAAGCACAAGTAAAGCCATATAGCGTAGGTGATTTTGTTTTTCTGAAATGTTGCGAGCGTAACCAGACCAAATTGGATAGAAAGTTTAGAGGTCCTTTTAAAATTACCGGAGTATCAGAGAATGACCGCTACGTATTACAACATGTTGACGGCTCAAAGAGATTGTACAAATACCCACACGAAAGTTTACGCAGAGCTACGGAAGGTCGTGAAGGGCTTACAGAAATGGCTGAAGCTCTATGTAACCAGGCCTTAAAGCAAGAGGGGTCCGTGTCGGCGGGTAGTAGTGATGAAGAGGGTGATGGGAGAGTCGGGTGCCTGTGGTTACAACAGAGTTGAACAGCAGTGGAGATGAAGTTGATGGTAGAGTTGAGGGTACCACAGAGGTACAAGTACACTGTGAGATGGAGGATGAGAGAGACGCGGTGGTAGTGAGTCCAGCCGGCGTATGTCATGATGGTGAAGGTACGTTATTATTTTTTTTATTCTTTTTTTTTATAAATGAGTTCAACTACCGCAGACTTGGTGGTCCGCGCCTTTTTTTATAGGTTTATTATTAAGTATTACTTTATTTCAATTTGAAGACAGTTTCAGACTCCCTCGGACACTTACTGTACTCCTTATTCTAGCTTATTCCTACGCGAGTTCATCCTGAATTATATATATACAGGGTTGATATGACAGAGGGGCATTAAATTACACTACGTATACTATACGTGTTTAGTATTAATTCGATACGGTCTAAAAATAAAAAGCACCAAAAATGAGATTTTTTCTTTTTCAAACAAACTAAATAGCTCACAAATCAGAATAAAACGCAACCACCCTTTGTAAATAAAAAGTGACCTTAGCTACCTAGGTAAACAAAGCGGCAACGTAGCGCGCGCGCCGGAGCGCGGTGTCGTGTATAGTCAAAGCGGGTGGCCGGCGGCGGTGGCGCGGACGGCTTAGGCCTCCGCTCGCGCTGGCTTTTATGTTAGGTAAGGTTTTGAAGTTCGCGCACAAGAACAATCACAACAAAAACACAACATTTTTAAATTCTCGATGTGTCCTCCATTCACATTAATAGCACTTTAATTTGTGAAATGTTAAAATAATCCTATTTTTTAGTTCAACAATTGTATTTACCTTTGAGGCATACACTTCACCCTTAAAGTACCCATACAAAAAGAAATCCATGGGAGTGAGGTACATAGAAATAATCCCAAGTTACGTGTCCTGTCACAATAAAAAAAAATACTGTCTTAAACTTATTTAGTGTCCTATCACAATAACAAAACAAAATCACAATTGTCAGCGCGCGAGTTCGACAAAACAAAAGCGGCGCAGAAGCTTCCGTGTTCGCACATACGCTCCGAAAGGATAGCGTCGGCGCACTGAAAGTTTTTTAGGAGCCCCATTTACCAATCGCAAGGATCTGGGATGCAATAGCAACACACTGACCTATTTCTATTTCTTTTACGCGCGGGATGTTTTGCTATAATTGTCACTCTCGTAATGAAAGTGCAAGTGTGTGTGTATTTATTGCTTCCTTGTTTGCATTGCCATCTTTTTGGCGAAATATTTGGTTGTACTTGTGACTTGCGTCAGAGCGGCAACAACGCATCGTAGGTTATACTCAGATTTATCGTTTTAAGGTGCATGACCTATGCGTATAGACACAATCAGCTGTTAGGAAAGATACATCGTGTTCAAACGGGGCAAGAACTTAAAAAATCATTTGCGACTAAACTACTGCTCCTATTTAATTGATTTTTGGTACAGAGCTTGAAAATGGTACCTAGTATAGGCAGTTTAAAGGAAAGCCTCTCTGTCGTATCAACCCTGTATATATATTTTTTTTATACACATATTCATGCTCATACTTTATTGATATATACAGGAACAAATTTTTATCACCGTCCAAATTTTGATATATTAATCTTTGGCGAAAATCATTGAATACATGTTTTTCCTTTTAGCATCACTCAATATAAAAATATTGAGATATCACATCACAAAGTTATCTATAAAAAGTATATGTTTCTGGATACTGCCGCACCGTGCGTACGTGCTAAGTGAAGTTACGCGGGCCGGCCCGCCCTGCGCGCCGCCGCAAGTCATTGATAACACAATAATAAACAAAGTTGCAAATTTTCCCTTCATACTTTCACGGGCTTAGGACCGTCAATAAGCAAAAGGTTTGTGCTATGTTCACTATGATTAGAATGTAATCCTTGAATAATCAATTACAAATACAGTAAAAATAAATTAGATAAATGAGAACTTTAGACCTTATTAAAACCGTGCCAAAACGTTTTGCTATTAGGCGTATTTAAAAAATTTGAATCAACTTATGTACAAATACTTAAAAATTTAATCAAAATCATCTTAGAACAATAACATTAACAGTACTTTAATAAATGTTCAAAATGCATACCGTTTTTCTCTAAACAGAGTCTTGCACGTTTTTGCACATTATTTTTAATTTTGTTTAGCACTACAGTGTCACTTTTCACTTGGTCGAATGCACGTACAATTTGCCCTTTTAATTGGTCTAGGCTTTGGGCTTCCACCACATACACTCGTCGTTTTATTTAGCCCCACAAAGAAAAGTCACATGGAGTAAGATCTGGTGACCGGGGTGGCCAGGCGACGGGCCCCCCGCGACCGATCCAACGATCACCGTGTTCTATGTTTAAATAATCACGAACGGCGGCGGAGTAATGAGGCGAAGCACCGTGTTGCTGATAATAAAAATCTCGATGGGAGGTTACCGGCACGTCGTCCATGAAATCAGCAATTACTGTGCGTAACATATCTAGGTACGAGCCCCCGGTCAGCCGTCCCTCAATGAAATATGGCCCCAGTATTGTGTTGTCGACAATTCTAGCCCACACATTTGCGCTAAACCGAACTTGGTGATATGTTTCTCGTATCATGTGTGGGTTTCGAAATGACCACCAATGTTCATTATGCTGATTATACAGCCCCACTCGAGTAAACATGGCCTCGTCAGTCCACAAAATGTTAGCATCGGGGTGTGCGATCAGCCACTCGCAGAAGGCTCGACGGGGAACGGCGTCTGCGTCGTTCAAGGCCTGTGCCTTTTGAAAATGGTACGGGTGCAACCCAGCAGTATGGAGAAGTTTCCACACGGCATATTGGCTTACGCCGAAGCGCCGCGCTGCATCTCGCGTACTCAATCTAGGGCTCCGATCAAAGAAATCGAAGATATCTTCTTCGATCTCTACTGCGAGTCTCGGCCTGCCACGTCCTTGAGCGTGTGTAGGAGTTATAAATTGGCCATGGTCTAATAGCCTCTGATTTGCGGCCAAAATCGTTTGCCGATTAGGTAGTGAGGGATTTATTATCCCTTGATTGCGAAGGCGGGGAATACTTTCTGCTTCGTACAGTCTCTGGGCACCGTTCAAGCTTTCACCACTACGTATGTAAGATCGCACCATTTCATAATACTCGCGGTAGGAATACATTGTAAACAAACGACAACCATTCACGATAGCGCAGGGCGCCGCCGGTGGAATGCGCGGGAACACGGAAGTAAGCGCTTGCGTCGCGATAGGATGCGCGGGGCCGACTAACGATAGATTTTAGATGTGTCGCGCAGGGGTGTAGCGGTGCGGGGGTAAGCGGGGTGTCCGCTGCCCTTTTCATTGAATGTTTGCGCGGCAAGTGTAGTATTATTATCGTTTAACTGGTGACCACGCAGAGCGGATAATTCTTCCGAGAAAATAATTTATTATGAAAATTTTACGTATCGTTTTTTTTTTTTCAAAAATGGTTAGTGAATGATACCTAATGCCTAGAAAAAATTTGGACGGTGACTAAAAATTCTTCCTGTATATACAGGGTGTAAGGGACAGCCCTCCACAAATTAACAGGGTGCATTCAGCTCCTTATTGTGAATCATATTCCAACGGAAATTTTCTCAGGAAAATTAAAAATTTTTTTAACGTTTTTTCGGCTAATATTCCTTTATTTCAATGTAAAATTACATTCTGTGTTTGCAGCACTCCATTTATGTAAATAAAACAGCAAAAAAACAAAAAACAGCAATGGATGTCGAAATACTCTAACGAACTACGCGCGAAATCAGCTGTTCACTTTCTGCCTAGCTTCAGAGTTCATCAAACTCACAGCATACTACTTGCATACAATACAACACAGACACGCGAGACGCTCCGATTTACCGAGTCGCAACAGTATTGCCAAGTTATGAGACCTCAATTTGTGAACGAAAAATGCACTTATGTGCCCTTGAGTATTCGTGGTAGGTACATACTTAATTACTTAATTAATTCTACTTTTCAAGCGATCACTGGATCCAGTTTCCAAGCCACCCAAGGGGTTTTTCATGGCTTTACGACATCTATCGATTGGTAGTCGAGTCGGGAATCGAACGTAAGCCCTCTGCAATGGAAGCCCAGTCTTCTATTACACTGGGCTATCACTACTATTAATATCCTTAACATAAACTTTGAATTAAATTGACAAATTAATCGTTTCATTTCTCCAAAAAAAATAACAGCTAACATTTAGTCAAGCTTAAAATAGTGGTATTTTTGTACAACATTTTTGCAAGTTTCATGCAAAATTTTTCGAGCAATTGACAACACTGTTTTAGTGTGATTTTTCGTGTAGTCATTAGTGCAGTTTAGTTGTCCTGCGACTGTGTCGCACGCGCGTAGTGTTACAGTATCGCTCGCTGTTGTCGCGCAGTACCCATTTGAGTTAATTTATTTTTTGTTGTGATGTTGTCTGTGAGAAATGGCTACATTTAGTGCTCGTGAGTATGGCGAAATGATAATGTGCTCGACTATTGCGCCGGAATCATGGAGCCCGCGTCTCACACTGGTCCGTGCACAGAACGCTGCGAAGGGATCGGCAACGACCTTATGTGATACATAAGGTCCAAGCCCTATTGCCTCGTGATCGTGGTCATCGAGTAGCGTACTGCCGGTGGTTGCGGGCTGAACAGGATCGAAATCCTAATTTTATCTCCCGTGTGATATGGACCGACGAGTCGACTGTTACGCGAAATGGTATGTGGAATCGTCGAAATGCTCATTACTGGTCGCGGATGAACCCCTTCGAAATCCAAGAGTCCGGACATCAAACGCGTTGGTCGGTAAACGTCTGGGCAGGAATTTGTGGTAATAAAATCCTGGGGCCTGTGTTTCTTCCCGCGCGCATGAATGGATCGCGCTATCTCGATTTCCTTCGTATTGACCTGGAAAGAGAGCTAGAGACCATCCGTGACGAGCTGGACGTGGAATGGGAAGCCCTGGATGATCCACCGCTTGCGCACTTTCCGATGATCTGGTTCCAGCACGACGGCGCTCCTCCGCACATAACGCTCCCAGTACCTACGTTCCCATTTAAACGCCACCTTTCCGCAACGCTGGCTTGGCAGATTTGGACCGCAACCGTGGCCAGCACGATCGCCAGACCTAACGCCTTTAGACTTCTTTTTGTGGTGCTACGTAAAAGAAAAAGTGTTCGTTAGTGCATGTGCGAGTGAGGAAGAGATGCGAGATCGCATCACAGACACATTCCAGCAGCTGCGCTACAGCTGCAACGAAGATCCCAACTTGCTGACCCGCTTACACGCGGAGACCCTGCGCCGTGCCAATCTGTGTGAAGGTCTCGGTGGAGGTCATTTCGAGCCGTATCTCATACGACCGGAGCGATTCTAAGGTAGGATTAATTTTTGTGCACGACGCACTATCAATTACAGCCTGATTGATACCTATTGAAATACGACTGATTGATTTCTATTAATTTTCTATGTAATAATAATTGTACTTATGGTAAAAACACATAACGCTCCTTTTTTAACTTGCCGCAGTCGGGTAAAAAGGGAATTCCACTTCGACGTTAGTTGTAGCTATTGTTTGGCACAAAATTTACTCTATTGTTTATTATTTTGTTATCTTTACTCGTTTTACCAAAACGGAATTCCCGCTGTGTGAAAGGGCGGCTAATGAGAAGTGCATGTTTGCAAGTAGTATTTTTTTTTTTTTTTTATTGACTGTTTGTTTCATCTGCTTGTTAATTATGTTAAGTTTTAGACTGTTGTTGGTTGAGCGGAAAATACTTTTGTATTAATTTGTTTAAAAATGCCTCGCAGACGATACAACGTTTTACGTAGGCAAGCCAGAAAAATGGTTTATAACGTCATGCAATCTATGAAAAAAGGAGAATGAAAATGGCGTTGAAATTCCTTTGGAGCTAGTGCAAATAAAAGTTTTTGAGGAAATACAGTCATTATCGTAAATACAAAATAAAAACATTATTCCTTATTTCATAAAACCTATTTTATTTTTCATTGAACCCTACCCGTACTTGACAAACTGACCAATAAGTAGGTACCATACACTACATAAAACATTCAAACAACTTTCAGTTATAAAAATAATTAAATGAAGCCTAAATTATTGTCGCCTTTACTGTACCTACTCAACTAACTTGCGATCCGCCACACTCTAGTTTCACTCTCGCTAGTTTAAACCACGTGGCGCGAGAATTGACCCCGTGGCGGGTGGGGCAGCTGAAGACTCACTGCGCTACCGTTCGCTACGTGCGTTTTGTCACGGATGCAATACATTGCGTGCGAGGTAATAAAACAAATCAGGTTTATTGGATTCTCTTAACGTTCCTGAAATAATTTCATGTACCGGTCATCTTAGTATGATGTACTGAATGCACCATATCAGTTTGCGGAGGGCTGTCCCTTACACCCTGTATATTAGGTTGGGGAAAAAGTCTTTTCGCATTATAGTATGTATGAACTTAAAATAAAATCTCTTTGGCTATACTATTTGTATCTGGCTGGTTTTGGTATCATTGACAGTTTAAATTTTAAAGAACATAATTCCAAATTCAAATTAGGAAAATGTGTGATTTTCATTTGTTTTTCGTACTGTCAAGATGAGTGAATCTAATGATAAAAAAGGTAAAAATGCAACGCAAGCCGCGAAAAAAGTTTGCGATGTTTATGGACCCAGAGCAGTGTCTGTGAGAGTAGCACAAATTTGGTTTAAGCGTTTTCAATTCGGAAATTTTGATGTCAAAGATGCACGTCGCTCTGGTCGCCCTATTATGGATAAAATGGATGGCATTTTTGAAAAACTGGAGCAAGATCGGCATATCAGTAGTTACGACGTAGCTAAAGAACTGGTAATTGACCACAAAATAGTTTTGGCGCATTTGAAAAAAACTGGGTATACAAAAAAGCTCGATATTTGGGTACCTCACGAGCTCACTGAAAGAAACCTAATGAACCGTGTACTCATTTGTGATTCTTTATTACGACGTAATGAAACCGAACCATTTTTGAAGAAGCTGATAACTGGTGATGAAAAGTGGATCACGTACGACAAGAACGTGCGAAAAAGGTCGTGGTCAAAGGCCGGTCAGGCTTCACAGACTGTGGCGAAACCCGGGTTAACTCGCAACAAGGTGATGCTGTGTGTGTGGTGGGATTGGAAGGGCATTATTCATTATGAGCTGTTACCACCAGGTAGGACCATCAATTCTGAACTCTACTGCGAACAACTGACGAGATTAAAGCAAGAAGTTGAGAGAAAGCGGCCGGAATTAATCAACAGAAGGGGTGTGGTTTTTCATCATGATAACCCTAGACCTCACACATATTTAGCCACTCAGCAAAAGTTAAGAGAGTTTGGCTGGGAGGTGTTAATGCATCCGCCGTATAGTCCTGACCTTGCACCTTCAGATTTCCACCTATTTCGATCTCTTCAGAATTCTTCAGGCAGTGTCAGGTTAACATCACGAGAGGACTGCCAAAACCACTTGTCGCGGTATTTTGATCAGAAGTCCCAAAATTTCTATAGCAATGGGATCATGTCCCTACCTACAAGATGGCAAAAAATTATCGAACAAAATGGTACCTACATACTTTGGATAAATGTAAATAATGTATATTAAAAAATGTTTTGAATTTCCTTAAAAAATGCGAAGAAACTTTTTCCCCAACCTATTATATATATATATATATATATTTTTTTTTTTAATAAATGTACAGGCTTTACAACAATTTTAAATACACAAAAATTAAATTAAATTACACTACATAATTTTACACATTGATTACACATTTATTACTTCAATTAATACAGAGGGAAAAACTGCTTGGCAGTGCGAGCCGACCAGTCCCGGCCGACGGCTTCCGTTCACGGACATGACGTACACATCCGCGCCACTCTGCTCAACCATATTTTAGGGAACTGAGTGACCGGACGTGCAGCGCCACCATCGGCGAGACTTTTACGTGAGTATGACAGACTCGCCCTGCCATGGAGTTTCACATGCTGTTTCTTTTAAATTTACAGTATTTTAAAACTAAGTAGAGGGTTGGGTTAGGTTCGGGTTTGGGTTAGTTTGGAATGTGGGCTTGGTGTGGTTATGTGAATATATTAGTTCGGGCGGGGTTTCACAACCAGGGACTACGCTAGCCCGAGCAGGGCCTCCATCACGACTACGTCTCGGTGCTGCATGGTCCATCTTCAGGTTGTAATCGATGACCATTTTAGTCGGCGCACCCATCGCCTTCTTCGCGAAACGGCCCGTGGCGTCGTCGGCGTCGTCGGAGTAGTAGACGCAACTGACAGTATGTCGCGACACCACCACTACCGCCTGGGAGATGCTGTCGTGGATTTGGAGTCTCCTGGACTTGATGTTGATGATAATAACACTGTCGTAGGTCAACCCCTGAGCCTCGTGTATGGTCAACGTGCGTGACCCTTCACCGGACAGAGACCGGATAGAGGCTTTCTCCTGCGTATGAACCAGAAATAGGGTGTTTTCAGCGGTGCTCGGTATTTGCGCTCCCGTGTAACCTCTCACCCTCAAGGAGTGGACCCGCGACAGCGACGACTTGGAGGAGTATATACCGGAGTATATCTCGCTCAGTGCATAGGCCACATCCATCGGATTACGGTGCGTGCAAAACAGCTCCTGGGTGATACCAGTCACCAGGTTTGGACGGGTATACCTTAACTCGAATATGTTCTCTCTGTCCAAAAATGGAAGCTGGTTTACGTCTCCGATGAGGACAACTTCGCTTGCTCCAGACAACTTTACTGCCATGACTATAGCCCCAAAGTGGTTCATAAGAGCCTCGTCTACCGTGAGACGGTAGCATTTTTCGTGGCTCTTGAACCCATTGGCTAAGATTGAGGCCATAGTTCGCACCTTGGACTTCGCTCGGTCTCCTAAGCGGCGCGCGAGCTTTGCCCTCAGGTCTTTGGCAGCTTCGGTTGTCGTGGTGACTACCACGTCTTTGTCCCCATCGAAGTGCTTTACCACCCCTGGGTGGTAAAGCACTTCGAGTGAGACTTTAAGTGGTTGTCTTGCCGCAACCCGGAACTCCGTTGACCCACCTGATATTGGGTACCGCCCAACTTTCCTGCGATGCCGTGATATTTGAGGACCCCAAAATGGACTGTGCCATTTCGAGGATCTTATCGTCCGGCATGATCTTGGTGCATTTGGCGGTAACCACTATCGGGTCGTCATCTGGCACGCTGAACTTTAGTCTGCCTGAGCGCCCCGTCTCCTCCTTGTCCAGGGCCACGAAACCACGACTCGCACTGTAGGCTGCCATGTACGACCCTGTCATTTCCCCTGCGATGACTTGGGACGTGACATTGTCGTACACCGCTGCCTCTGCTTCCTTGAGTAGTACCCTTAGCAGACCTTCTGTGTTCCTCTGGACGGTCTGCAGGATCTTCCTGCATGTCATGAGATTGACCTCTCTGGTCGCTCTCACGATCGCAACGTACTCAAGGAATGCGCTCTTCACGTGGTCCGTGGTACCCGACTTTACTGCGAGGGTCGGCGGGCTGACTTGCCCTTTGTCGGCTCTTGTTGGTTTCGGCTTCTGCGTTGTAGGTTCCTTCACCTTTCTTTTAAATAACCTCTCCACTGCTGCTTCTTGCCTGTGCGATGGTGATGCACGGCTGGTACTAGGGAGCAGTGCATTGAGGAAAGTGCCGAAGGCTTTCAGGCGACTCCTCGACCGGGCCTGGACCTCCGGGCTAACGGTCTTGCTCTGCTCCCTTGCTGCTTTTTCGGCTACCGCCTTCTGCTGGGCCCGTTCTGAGCCGCTTAGAGTGGTCGGGCTTGCTGCGGGGCTCGTCGCACCGGCTGCGGGTTGTCGGGGGGCTTTGAGGAAACTAAGAGTTTCCCCTCTGTCCTCGTAGACAACTACCTCGTGATGTTCTGAGGCCTTTAGGCAACCAAAACGGTCAGCGACGTCCCCTCTCTCCCCTCCCACTACCATTGCGTCTACACTTATTGTACGGGCTGCTGCCGCCGTGTACTCTCCTACCTCCCTGATCCTCTGAAGCACTGAGCTTGCCTGGGCAAAAGGAGTCATCTCTCCCCACTCGAATAGCGCGATTGTCTTACCTTTGAATCGCACTAGACGGCATCGGTGAGAGGCTAACTCCACCTGCTGCAGCGCGGCGTACTTGCTGGCTTTCATGCTCGTTTTTGTTGTGCTTCCGTTGATCAGGGCGGCAAGACCTGGTGATATAGGTATTCGGGCCGCAGCTCGGCTTGAGCCTATGCAGAAGCTTATTCCCAGTTGTTCTTCCACTTTGTTCATGAACAACGCGACGCCTCGCAGTCTGATGCCCGGGACTCCAACTCCTCCGCATGTCAGAAATTGCGTGATGGACATGGTGTTTGGGGCTGGTTGTGGGTCGGCTGTCCATGCTGCTGTTGTCGACGCTGTTGGTGTCGCTGTTGGTACCACTGGTGTTGTGATTGTGTGTGTGGCTTGTGTTATGGTTGGAGGTGTGAGTGTTGTGGGTTGTGTGGTTATTGTCATAGTTGTTGTGGATGTTCTTGTTCGTGTGGTTGGCCGACTTCGCAAGGTGACGTCTGTTTTGTTAGCTCCTGCTGCTATTTTGGCAACTTTGCTCGCGAATGCCAAGAATCGGTTCCTGGTAGCCGGTCTCCCCATGATGGCCTGGAGTGTGGACTGGCTAAGCTGGATTTCAAATTTTACTTCCAGCTCCATTCTTTCCTGACTGAATCTTGGGCATTCAAAGAGCAAGTGCCAGACCGTCTCATCGCAACTGGGGTCGCAGACGCACGAGAGACTATCTTTAAGGTGGAAACGGTGGAGATACGCTGAGAATCCTCCGTGCCCTGTAAGGACTTGTACATGGACCGGTGTGAGCACTACGTCTCTAAGTATCCCTTTCGCCGCTAGGACGTCTGGGAAGAACACTTTTGTGACCGATCCTGTACTCGAGGACTCGTACCGCGCTTGCCACTTCTTGATAGTCCCCTCCCGTATCTTCCTCCTCGCGAACGATACGGGGACCTTGCTGTAGTCTGCACTTCGTTCTGTCTGGGCTGCCTCCTTGGCCAGCTCGTCTGCTCTCTCATTCCCGGCGGTTCCCACGTGGGCCTTGAGCCAAAAGAACCTCACTTCCCTGCCCTCCTCTCGTATCTCTCGGACGCTCTTCTTTATTTGGAGTGACAGACGGTCTCCGCAGCAGGTCGAGTGACGATCTTGAGTCACTCAAGATGCTTACGGAGGCCGCACTGGATTCTCTTGCCATCCTGACAGCTCTGAAGAGAGCGTACATTTCCGGTTGGAAGACTGAGTTGTGGGGTTCAAGGCCGAAGGTGCTGAACGTTGACTCCTTCCCGTTTTCCCACCAAGTTAGGGCAGCTCCTACTTTCACCTCTATCTTGCTGCCGTCGGTGTAGATTTGGGGGTGAAGGTACGTTACGTAGCATCTCGTTGTCTGACTGCAAGCCGCTGGCCTGCCTTACGCTACATGTGTGATGGTCCCCAGCGTGTGGCGCAGATCTGAAGCGAGTGTTACACGCGACCCAAATGAGATGATGGTTTTTGCGTTTGAGCTAGTAAAGTCTCTTAGTTAAAATGCTGACTGAGAGTTCCACATTAAGTGTTGTTGGTTTCAGATGATTAACGCACGGGGTCGTGCGTTCGTCAGGAAGGCCGTGTCGGCGCAAATGATTATCTGTGAGGCAAAGTGCGCGGGTCGTCCGCAAGGTGGCGCGGCAGACGTGGCGCGCTAACGAAACGTCGAGTTGAGCGAGCGCCGTGGGCTGGCAGTCAGAAACCGGCACGCGCGCAGCGTACTCGTAGATAAGTCACTCGGACGGATCGTTTGCCTCCTTATGTAATTAGAAAGTTTTATAGCGGTGTTCACTGTTGTTTTGGTTCAGAAAGTATAGTGTTTCGATTAAACGTTTATTTAGTTAATACTTGACTGTTTAAATAATAACCTACCTCCAAACAATCAATAGGGGTTACGGTTATCATTCTGAGTTGCGTGAGAACACGGGTTCCCCGACATATATGTGTATATTAATTTTGGATATGTCTATTTTATTTATACTTTAAATCGATTCTGCGTTCCTTATTTGACGCGAAATGTTCAATTACTTTTTTGTTGAAGTCTGGCATGGAATGAATAAATTTTTTTTCTATGCTGAGCACAGAAAGCGCGTTGAGTCGGTCCTGGGTCATAGTATTTCTTAAAAAGGATTTTATTCATTTCAGTGTCGAAAAACATCGCTCGCTCTCAACTGAGGTCATTGGAATAGTAATTATAATTTTCAAGAGTTTGGCCGTCTCTGAAAATGGTTCGATGAGATCATTGTTGTAAATAAATTGCAGGATTGAAATTGCACTATTTGCAATGATAAAATCGTCTCGATTGTAAATTGTACACAGCTCATTCTTTAATTTGCATTTGTCTAAAAAGGTATAAGTCGAAACTGTCGTCTTGAAATCTTTTTCGGTAAAAGCAGCGCGGTATCCTGTAAAGTTTTCGCAGTAAAACAATTTGGCGGCGATCAAATGATTATTATACTGGAATCAGTCTTTCACTTGCGTAATAATTACATCGCAAACTTCTTTTGCGACTGCTGAACTAGAAGTTTGAATTTCTCTTCTTGATGCTGGCTGATCTGGTTCTTCAATTTGATCAATAGAATTGCGTGCATTCTGTATACTTTTTTCAAAGTTTTGAATATTGTTTTTTATTGTCACTAAATCTATATTGCGTGTTTGCATCTGTTTGAACAAAATTTCACATTGTGGTAGAATGGACTGAAAAAAGCCGAGCCAGTATAAAAAAGTAGTATCATTCAGATATCTTAGCAGTATATCAGCCTGGTTTATTGAATTGGTATCATTTTCCGATTCTATAATACTGGTCATACATTCTTTTAGAGCATCTTTGTAGGTAGAAACTGAGTTCACTGAACGAGAATTGAAGTTCCATCTAGTTTGTGGGGTAGTTTGTGGGGAAGAAGTAATGGTACATATAATGTTGAAGTAAGTAATGTGTTGGAAGAAGATTTGCCCTTAATATTGGGTCAAAATAATTATTTAATTAGGGCTAGAATTAAGTCCCGCCATGTGAGCCACAAAACATATTACTCTTATTTATTGATAAGTAGAGATGAAAATCGGTCAAATTCTTTAGAAAGTATCATTGCTTACTATTGTAACTGTCTAGTGGGTAACCGTACAGTAGGGTGTTGTGCTCATACTATGACAGTATTATGGTATTTAAGCTGGGGCCGCTTCAACAATGTAAGTGCTCCAGCTCCATCTTTGGATGAAATATTTTATGAAGAATAAATAATTTATCCAAGTTTTATTTGTTTTAATTCCCTTGGTATGTACTATTACTAAAATCAGTAACGTTAATTATGACTCATTACTAAAAAATTAATCCAGTGCTGGAGCTATGAACATTTTTTTACACATTTTTTGTTATATTTAAATATTTTTTTTTTATTTTATTTTTAAACATTATTATTCTACACAAATGAGCACCTAGGTATCTACTTTTTACCAAACTGCTAAATAGCAGTACAATGGAATTATGTCTTTATTACTTTATGTAAGTATAAATATGCTTATAGTGTAGAAATATGCATAAACTAATGGAATTATGTCTCTATTACTTTATGCATAAAGTAATAGAGACATAATTCTTATGCTCATGGTGATGTATAGTCTGTCAATTTGTAATTATAACCTAGATTTTTAAAACAGAAAAATAATGATATCTCCTGAACCAGGATGATAAAGTGAAAAAAGGTTTCCGATTATGAAAATGCTATGTTTTTACTATTAGGTAAAATAAAAATCTTCAGGGCACAAGCATTTTCCACTGGGACCCAACTTCCCTTACAAAACGGGCAATGTCCTTTCTCGGGGTTTGCCTTTCCTACTAATAAACCTACGTAATGCTAGAATAAAAGCCTCTGTACTGAGGTCACTAACTAATTCTAGATGTACAGCCTTAACTTTAAAACATACGAATACACATAAATAACATTTAATTAACCTAGATCCGCGTCGCTTCCTATCATTTATCAGGAATGGCCCTGCAAAATCCGTGCCCGCGATTTCGAAGGGATAGCCCGGAGTTAACCTACTAGCTGGCAAATTTCCCATTATCTGCTTAGCAACTACTCCATTCATACGAGTGCAAATGGTACATTTTCTATATGTATGCCTCGCTAAAGCTCTGCCTTTAATAGGCCAGTAATATTCTCGTATAAGTGAAAGAAGTAGTTGAGGACCAGCATGCATATGTTTTACATGAAAATAATGGAACATTAGCCTGGATAAGTGATGCTTAGAATTTATAATGATTGGATGCCGTTTCTCATAATTGAAAGTTGAGTTTTCCAGTCGGCCTCCAAGCCTTATCAATCCCTTCATCATTCTCCTGCCCTTATCCCAATCTATTTGGGGTCGGCGCAACATGTCCTTTTTTTCCATACTTCTCTATTATTCGTCATCTCGGTAGTCACCTCCTTTCTAGCCATGTCATCTTTCACACAATCCATCCATCGTTTCTTTGGTCTTCCCCTACCCTTATAGCCATCGACATTCATACCCAAAACTTTCCTTACGACATTTTCCTCACTCCTCCGCATCACATGCCCATACCATGACAGCCGATTTCCGCACAGCTTTTCAGTCACCGGTGCCACTTTTAGACTTCCTCTTATGTACTCATTTCTTATTCTATCCATTCGTGTAACACCACACATCCCTCTTAGCATTCTCATCTCAGCTGCATGCAACTGCTTTTCATTTATCCCTTTTGTGGCCCAACATTCTGATCCATACAAGACAGCAGGTCTAACCATTGTTTTATATATCTTCCCCTTAAGTTTAAGGGGAATGCGGGAGTCGCAGATTGTCCCCGTGACCTGCCGCCATTTCATCCATCCAGTGTTAATCCTATGCTTAACCGTCCGATCTACTTCGCCATCGCTTTGCACGAGTGAACCGAGATACCGAAAGTCGGAGCAGACTGGGAGAAGCGCGCCATCAAGCGCTATGCCTCCAGAACTGGAGATACCGCCGAAATCGCAGAACATATATTCAGTTTTGGTTCTGCTGATTTTCAAGCCAACATTCTCCAGTTTCTGTTGCCATTTCTCCAATCTGCTCCGAATCTCAGGTAAATCTTCACCGACAAGAACAATGTCATCGGCAAACAGCATGCACCAGGGTGCCTCTTCCTGTAGATTCGACGTCAGAGCATCCATAACCAACAGGAAGAGGTAAGGACTTAAAGCCGACCCTTGGTGCAAGCCAACAGGCACATTGAACTCGTTGGTATTCCCTGCAGCCGACCGGACGTAGGTACGAGATTGACTGTACATAGCACGAATTAACTCTACATACTTCCCGGGCAAACCTTTCTCTTTCAAGGCCCACCACAACACATCCCGAGGTACCCTATCATACGCTTTCTCCAGATCAATGAACACCATGTGCAAGTTCTTGTGTGCACGTCTGTACTTCTCGCACAATTGGCGGAGTGCAAAAGTGGCGTCCGTTGTTCCTCGACCTGGCATAAACCCAAACTGGTTCGGGGTAATTTCACTCTCCTCTCGCAGTCTTTTCTCTATTACTTTCTCCCATACCTTCATACTATGTGACATGAGCTTTATTCCTCGATAGTTGCTGCAGTCCTGTACATCACCTTTATTCTTGAAGATGGGCACTAGCGAACTATTGCACCATTCTTGTGGGATCCCTCCTTCATGCAACAACTTATTAAAGAATAAAGTCAGCCACATACATCCATCTTCTTTTAAGCACTTCCATACTTCTACTGGTATATCATCTGGGCCCAAGGCCTTTCCATTTTTCATACTTTGAACTGCCTTTCTGACTTCATCCATGCTAATTTCCCTTACCAAACCCATATTTACTTGTACCTCTTTAAGCACACCATTCCATTCATTCTCTTCGTTCATTAGCCTTTCAAAATAAATCTTCCATCGTTCTTTTATTTCGTCATCTTTGGACAGAACCTTACCGGCGTCGTCTTTCATACATTTAATGTGAATAATATCTCTCGTTCTCCTTTCTCTTGCTTTTGTAATCCGGTAGAGCTCTTTCTGGCCTCTAGGGCTGTCCAGTGAGTCATACAACTTCTCCTGCGCCTTAGCCCTCGAAATTGCTACCGCTTTTTTTGCCTTTCTCTTGCACTCTATATAAGTGTTCTTCTTATCATCTTTCAAACTATCATTCCCAATTTCTACACCCTGCCATTCTTTAAACGCAATTTTCTTTTCTTTGAGCATCTTTTGCACGTCTTCATTCCACCACCATGTATCCTTTTTTATCACACCTTTCCCATTCGATTCTCCAAACACATCTTTTGCTACTCTCCTTATGCAATCCGCCATCTCTTTCCAACATTCATTCACAGTTTTTCCTTCCATATCCTTCATTTCTATCATTTTATCTACCACTTGACTCTTAAACATACTTGCAAATTCCTCTTTTTCTATCATACGCCATCTGGTTTTGGGTGGGGGCCGTTCCTTGTTCCTACTGGACGAGACACCGACTTTTACCTCCATTATAATAAGTCTATGTTGTGAGACTAAGTCTTCACCTGGGAGCACTTTACAGTTTTTGACACTTTTAAGGCTGTTCCGTCTTACCAGCAAGTAGTCAATTTGTGTCGCGTGGCGGCCACTTTTATATGTTATAAGATGCTCATTTTTTTTTTCGAACCACGTATTTGTTATTGCCAGGTCGAAGGCCGAAGCAGCTTGGAGCAGTGTCTCGCCGTCAGTGTTACGGTCTCCGTATCCCCAACCGCCATGCACTCTCTCATAACCATCCTTCTGTCTTCCTACATGCCCGTTAAAATCACCCCCCACATATACTTCTTCACTATCTGGCACATCCATCATTACACAATCGAAATCCTTCCAAAACTTCTCTTTTACACTATCCTCACATCCTGACTGGGGTGCATACACACTAACTATATTAATCACCAAACTCTCCACAATTACTTTTACCGCTATGACTCTATCACTCACTCTTTTAACGTCCACCACACATTCTTTCAACTGACTATCCAACACTATACCAACACCATTTCGCTTTCCATCGCTTCCACAGTAATAAAACTTATATCCTTCTCCTATCTCTCTAGCTTTCGCACCCTTCCACTTCGTTTCTTGCAGACACACTATGTTCAGTTGTCGTCTTTTTAAAACACCTGCTAATTCCCTTCCTCTTCCAGTCATCGTACCTACATTCCAGCTAGCGCACCTCAATCTAAATTCTCTCACACTTCGGGCTTGCGTCTTACGTCGCACCCGCCCGTTCTGGTGCGACAACCCTTGTCCATTTCCCACAGAAGCCGGGTGCTGCCCCTGCGCGTCGCCTGTGGGGTACGCCCTAGCCCTATCGCGCATCATATTATTTTCACTCATGTTGCATGTTGGTTTTGGCAAAGTTTTATAGTCGGCCGCCAGCCTGACACCAACCCTCCTTGGGAATGCTTTTGTTGGTGGTTTGCCCGCCACCGTGCGGGTGATCCAAGGTGCTTCTGTGGTATGCACTAGGTCTCCAGTTCCCTTAGTCGCCTCCTACGACACCCACGGGATGAGATGGGGTGGCCATATTCTTAATCCAGGACCACACGGAATCAATCCTTATCAATCCCTTATCATCAATAAATGGTGCAAACTTAGTAGCGGGGCTGCTTTACTTAGCCTTTCAAAATTAGGAAAGCTTTCTTGTTGAGAAAGGTATACCAGCTTACTTTCGGCTATTGCTAATTCTTCTACAGTTAAATTGTCTTTATTTTGATTGTTCACATTTTTTGTATTATTATAGAACCGGAATATATAAGCTACTATACGACGTAATTTTGAAAAACTAGAATATTTGGTTATATCAATAACCAAATTATCTGATTGTGACATGTCAACACATGAAGTCGTTGACAATCGTTGACAATTAACTCAGGTATTGTTGTATGGGTTAGCGGAGTACTCTGGCATGGCCAATGTTCCTCCCGTTCTTGTATGAATGTTAGGTCCCTGCCACCATAATGATAATAATTGTAACTCACTTGGATTTACACCTCGAGATGCTATGTCAGCAGGGTTTTGTGATGTGGGGACATACAGCCACTTACAGTTATTACATAATTCCTGAATAGATGCCACTCTGTGTGCTACAAAAGTTTCCAACTTAAGTGAAGGCGTACACAACCAACCCAGTACAATTTTAGAATCCGACCAAAAAGTTTTACAGGCTATTTCACAGCGTAGTGATTTAGCAATCTTATTACATAGTCTCGAGACTAGAAGAGCACCGCATAACTCCAGCCTGGGTATAGTTGTAGCCTTCAGTGGCGCCACCTTTGCTCTAGCGCATAATAGTTTCACAGTACAGTTGCCTAGAGCATCAGTTGACTTCATATAGATGCAGCCGGCATAAGCCTTCATGCTAGCATCAGAAAAGGAATGCAATTCTATTCTTACAGATTACTACAACAGGCATGTCGAGGTATCTCAATAGCTTGCAAGTGGTGAACATTATCAATGAATTTCTTCCATGAGTCATGTACCTCCATCGGTAATTCATCATCCCAGCCTAATTTCAGGGACCATAGGTTTTGTAAAATCATTTTACATGCAATAATACAACAGCTGATCAAAACCCAATGGTTCAAAGAAACTAGAAGTTATAGATAGAATGGAACGCTTAGTGAATGGCATTTCATTATCACAATCTTGCAGTTTAGAAGAAACTATAAGGATGTTGTCAGTATTAGGATTCCATTCTATGCCTAATGCATGACTCGAGGATGAGATTATTTTAAAATTATCTTGATTACAGTTAGTAGCGTTTAAAACAGAATGTAGAAATTGAGTGGAATTACTTTTGATTTTTCTAAGAGGAAGACAAGCTGAGTCAAGTTTCTGTACTATTTTTTCATAAATTTTGAATAGCATTGATTCATCATTGTTGCCAGTTATTAAATCATAACATAAAAGTCATGTGACATTATTTCTTTAATTTCTGGATACCATATGTTACAGTATTAAGTTGTAAATACTTCATCGACTGATCTTCATCCTCACGCCACAGTATTACATGCAAATAGCGTTGAGATTCCTCTAATAAAATTTGACGATACATTTTCTCCATATCTCCAGTAATTATATAAGTATGTTGTCTAAATCTCATTAGTATGGAGAAAATGTCCTACACAGTGGGCCCAAACATAAGCAAATCATTTAAAACGGATTCAGGTGTCTACCTGAATCCGTTTTTGATGAGGCATTGAAAACTACACGACACTTTGTCGTTTCACTCTCTTCCTTAATGACAGGGTGATGTGGTAATAGATTGACGATTTCAGGTTTCTCAATTACAGTTAAATGGCCCAGGTTAGCATATTCGTTAATAAAACTCACATACTGGTCTTTTATGTTAGGTTGCCTTTTAAATCGTTTTTGTAGGGAATCAAGACAATGCTTTGGTCTAGGATATGAATTTCCTAGCAATTGAGGGTTATCACGTAAAGGCAGCGTGACACAAAATCGCCCATCTTCCACGCGGCTTGTGTTGCTGGAAGTGTTCTTCACAGGCTTATTCCTCCAAGGTGAGCTTAGGTTTGTCTGGCAGCTCCTCTAGCTCCCAGAACTGCTTTAGTAGATTTTGTATAGCTTGACTGAAATTACAGCATATTTCCTTATTAGGTACGTTTATTGGACACATGATAGGCCCTACCACCAACCAACCAAACTGGGAGTTTTGTAATAAAGGTTTATTGTTTCCCAATTTAATCTGATAAGGAGGACAAATGACATCCCAAAAAACGTCAGCTCCCAACAACATATCTACTGTTGATGGATTATAGAAGGTAGGATCTGCAAGTGTGATATTTTTTGGTATATCTAGTGTCGCTACATCAACTTTAGATCTAGGTATGTTGCTTGTTATTTGTGGGATAACAAACAGCTTTACATCTTTACAGTAAGAACCTTATAATCAAGTACATTAAAGGAGTGCCTAAAATTCTCTCAACAACCGAAAAAGTAAACCCGCCTGTGTCAACAATTTCAAACAACTAACTTACTGCTCAGAGAGAATAACATACCAAATTACGAATAATTACACTGATATAGTCCCAGAACAGTAAATTACGGGAGAAAGAATATTGAATTTGAAGGTGTTAACATGTACCTACAATAAAATACCCATGGAAATAAAAGAAACGAAAAGTATGTCTTGTTTTAAAAACCAACTTAAATCGTATATAATGTGTCAATAACAATAATAATATAAAAATACTAACTTTAAAAAAAAAAATTGCTAGAATCTACGCTGCCATGTATGCCACATCTAGTAATACATTTACTTTTACTTTAGATCCGTGTTTGCTCGGTTGGTGATTAGTTGATTGTTAAGTACTTTCCTACCTTCCTATCTATTATTATAAATTTACTTTTAACGTCATTTTTGTACGCTCGTTAATATTTTATGTAAACATAGTTTACTCAGTAAAAGTAAAGTGAATTATTGTTAATTCTTAATGAGGAATAATAAAGTTCTCAAACCATAAGAACTAGTGCATGACTTTACAGTGAGATTACAGCACTCTAGAGCAGAAAATAACATATTATTTATGCCTGTTACAGATATTGAATTTATAGTATCACTGTTTATACATAGTTTAGCTTTTAGTGATGCAGAGGTGAATGACGATTGACTGCCACAGTCCAGCAGGCACCGTATTTCATGGCATTTATTGTTTACATGCAATTTCACTATTGCTGTTGATAGTAGAACTTGGTTCTCGATACAGGATGATAGTACAATAGGATTACAGCTACTACTAGGACTATTTTCTACAGTAACTGGTGTGGACACCTTTGCTTTGTGAAGCAAGGTGTTATGTTTGCGCTTACAAATTCTACATGGACCATACTTGCACTGTTGAGCAAAATGACCACTCCGTAAACAATTTATGCAAATTCTTAATTTATCAACTACAGCATTTCTATCCTCCAGTGACATACTATTAAATTTTTAACAATAGTAAATTAAATGATCTCCTTCACAAATGAGGCATGTATGAGCCTTTGATTTAATTTCTTTATTGTCACAAGCAGCAGCAACAAACATTTTATGTTGTTTGTCAACAGATTTATCTGACTTTTCCTTTTCTTTATGAGGCTTGTCATTGACACCCGCACTCACCATTTCCAACACATCAGCCCTACTTCTCAAGAATTCAAAAAAGTCTACTAATGTGGAATTATCCCTTATACCATTCCTATGTTCTTCCCATTTAGTATTTGTTACATGATCTAACTTTTGACTGAACATAAAAATAATCAATGTATTCCAGTTATCAGTTTTCTCCTCTAAACTATTTAATGCCCGAATGTGTTTTGAAATGTGATCAATTATAAATCTTAGAGATTTTTCAGACTCCTTAACAGTGGGTATATCAAATAATGATTTTAAATGATTATGAACTAATTGCCTTTTGTTGTTATAACGATCACATATCAATTTCCAGGCAACCGCATGATTATTTGAGGAAATTTCGAGTGATTCTATTACAGAAGTTGCCTGCCCCGTCAATGATACTTTTAAATACTGAAATTTATTGATCTCATTTAAACTCACATTGTTATGAATAAGCGAATTGAATGTGTCATGAAATTCTAACCACTTGTTGTAATAGGTAGCTTTACAGTAGGCAATTTAACCCTATTGATGTTGGAGTTGATGCCGGACTATTATGAGATTTAACACTCTCATATGGATCTTTACTTTCCTGATTTTCAATTAATTCTTGAGCAGAACTAATTAAAAAATAAAATAAGTTTTCAGTTACATTTCTCTCTGAACTTTTTCCAGGTTCATCAGAGTTTCCTTGACTCAATTCACTTCAAACTGCATGTTGTAAAAGCTCAATATGACATTGAATTGTATCGTACTCATTAAATAATAATTCTATTTTGCTCAAACGGACTTTTAACTCATTGACTTGTTGCTTCGAAACATCTTAAATTTTATGAAAATCTGCTAGATAATTATTATAATTAGTGAGTCTACCCTTTACTGAAGCTCGTTTCATAATAACATAATTTCAGCATCATCATATTTTTAACATAGGTTCAGGCATAATGCAGAGGTAATTTTCAAATAGATTATGTAAATTATAAATACCTACACTCCACGCAAACCTCTATGAAACAGCTGCACCATCCGCTGGCACTCTTAATACGTTCATCGCCACGTAGGTCACCGGTGACCTGACCCTGCCCAGTATTTGGGCGCCTCGTAGGTCACCGGTGACCTCAAGGCAGACCTGTTTTCAAACCTATTTAGTGAGCCGTAGGACACTTACTCCGTAGATTTTGTGTATGCGTGTGACCGCTGCGGCGCTGTAGAATATGTGCGCACAATGGTTTTCGTTTACCTTGAAATTTGTTAGATTCACATAGAAAAATCTGCAGTTTTCGGCGAACTCGATCATGGATGCGGAGGTTTGAGTTTTAAGTGCAACATAACTATTCCTTTTAAACATTTTATGTAGCTTAATAATTACCATTTTGTAGGCTTTTTAACAGTAAAGTAATTTTTTTTTAATGCATAAGTTTCTGAGAAAACTGAAAAAAGCCTCTGCTATTTTACAATATATTGGGTAAGGTAATTGTTCATGAAGAAACCGTAGTCCAATAGTTGTAAATACTAAAAGTTTGATGTCAAGCACGATAGATGGCGTTGGCGTCGAAATAGATCGCGCTATCGTTTGCTGACAGCGATTTGGTTGGGGTCTCACTTTTTTTTTTATCAATTATACGAGCTTAGATCAGGACACAATTTTGTTGTTTCATTTTCAACCCTATTAGTGTTCACATTTAGGTGATTAGTCCAACCATTACCAGCTCGGTAATAAACATTGGTCCATCGACCCTGGATCAGACCCAGAAAGTCTGAAGTTTTTGAAGTTAGCGGTACCAGTTTTGGACCGCACCCGTGTACTCGCAGTGGATCGCTGCGGCAAAGTACCGGTCATCCCGCAGAGGCAGCAACAGCTTCGTCCAGCAAGGTGGATGAGCTCAGCCACTGTGGAATTGTTAGTTCAACGTGATGCCACAGAGGGCGCCACCAGTAGTTCATCAGAAGACACTGTTCGGGTTCAGGCGGCAGCTTCGTTCAGCAAGGTGAACGAGATCAACGTCAGCAACCGGCAGTCGAAGTTCAAAGTGACACCACAGAGGGCGTCACTAGTACAGTACGAATTCAAACTACGTGCAAGTGTGAGTGAAGTGCAAACGTGAGTACAATTTAATAATTATTAATTTCAGCAGTGATAAAGAAGATTTTGTCAAGCAATTTTGAACTTTATTTTAATGAAGATTTTTACTTTAAGATTTGGAAAAATTTATTTATTTATTTATTTATTCAAATCTCCCTTACACTATCATTACAGGTGTATGTACCCAATGCGACAGTGCGGTCATTTACAAAACTACTTATACTAACTTATTTAAAATTTAAATATAATATAACAAAAAAAAAAAATTTGTAACATAATACTAACTTTAACACAATACAACACAAAAAACATACCTACCACCTATATTAATCTATATTATAACACAAAATATTTTTTTTTTTTTTTTTTTTTTTTTTTTTTTTTTTTTTTTTTATAGCCACACAACGAAAACCTCTCAGGGCTTATCTGTGTGCTGGCAAGCCGCTCATTTAAATTTACAAAAAAGTTTATTACTGCAATGATACATAAAATATTTATATAATGATGATAACAATTTATTGGTGCATTAAGAGAAATTTTGTGTAAAAAAAACGTTTGGATTTGTACTTATAACTTTTCGAACCCATCCTGTACAACATTTGCAAGTCCTCTGGAAGTTTATTAAGGAAAAATGGTACCAAATATTCTGCAATCCTCATGCCGTACACGTTATTGAACTTTGGTAGGATGTATTTACTTTTAATTGGTATCGTTCTCAAAAAGTCAGGTCTTGTTTTTTCGGTTAGCAGCTCAGGTCTATTGACTTCCGCAAGAGTAAAAAATTCAACTTTATTGAACACATTCATAACATTACAATATTTATAGAGGTCGTCGTCACTGTTTTTGAATTTCTTGTTTATATGTTTTGGTGTAATTACTTTTAATATTCGTAGTTGTAGCTTATAGATATCTGTCAGGTATGTATGATAAGTTCTCCCATAACTGCTTAGTCCATAGTTGATAACCGATTCTGCTAGGGCCATATATAACATTCTAAGCGTTTTGTAAGGCAATTTATATTTAAGTATAATAAGCTTACCTAGAATGGACCTTAGTTTGTTGCAAACGTAATCTTTGTGCGGTCCCCAACAGAATCGGCTATCAACTATTAAACCAACATACATGTGCTTATCGACTACTTCTAATAGCGGACATTTGCAAGTCTTTGGCGAGTTATGGAGGCAAGTGTGTTCGTGTGCTATAATTTTAGGTACAGTGGAGCATTTGTTGTGTGATGAATGTATGTGAACAATTTTTGTTTTTGTTGCGTTTATTACTAATCCTACGTCATGAGCCCATTTACACATTTGGTCGAAGTTACGTTGGAGGGATGCCTCAGCGTCATGTATGTTTTGATTAGAGACCAATATACACGTGTCGTCTGCGAACTGGTATACAGAACCTGAATGAATAGTATTGTTCATATCATTAACATAAAGTAAATATTCTGTTGGGCCTATAATTGAACCCTGGGCCGTTCCTTGCGTGGATGGAAGCTTTGTACTGTACTCGTTTTGTATTTTAACCGTGTTATATCTGTTGGTGTGATAGTTTTTTAATAGTTCTAATAGTGGCCCCTGTATTCCACTTTGTGACAACTTGTCGAAAAGTGTGTCACAACGGAGCATGTCGAATGCTTTGCTAAAGTCTATAAAAAGTGTCAAGACATGTTTTTTATCATTTAAGTGTTTATTGACTTCATCCGTAAATTCTCGTAATAATTGTGTCGTACTCTTATTTTTCTGAAATCCATATTGTTTTTTGTTGATTATTCCGTTCGCTTGCAGGAAATAATTTATTTCATTACCTATGTAACGTTCTAGGATTTTATCTATACAAGACAAAATAGTGATAGGACGATAATTATTGACGTCATCACGTGAGCCCTTTTTGTGTATTGGACGTATCACCCCTATCTTTAAAAGGTCGGGATACGTACCAGTCTGTAAACAGCAATTAATTAAATGTGTAATAACTGGGATGAGTTTAGCTGAAGTATACTTAACATCTTTAGCACGTATTCCGTCATAACCCGGGCTTTTCCTGTCGTTTATTTGCTTGATGATTCGTTCAACCGTATCTTCTCGTGCAGGTTGCACTCTGATCGACCTATCAGGAATTATCTCGTACGTACATTTATCTAAAAGAGGTACATCGCAAGAATTGCTTAGGTTCTTGATATTAGAATTAAATTCAGTCATGAAAGTGTTAGCCAATGTTGATGGATCCTTTCGAAAAGCTTTAAGTAACACGTGTTCAATAGATTGCATAATTTTGCCGGTTAAACTATTCACAATGCTCCAAATCTTTTTACTATTTTTGAAATTTTGAGAAACTTCCGTCATTATTTGTTTATTTCTAATGTAATTTGTGTATTTGTTTGTTTTATTTCTATATCTATTGTATAACAATCTTTTTTGTGGGTTATTTTCATCTTTTAGCCAGATATTAAATAATAAATCTCTCTTTATACACATCTTTTTAAGTTTTTCATTGGCCCAAGGACATGTACTACGTTTACTGAAACTGCTTTTACGAAATGTGAATTTACATTTATCGTATACATTATTAAAGCTAGTATGTATGTACTTAACTATTTCATTAGGGCACCCGTATTGAAGGGGTATACTCCAGTCAATGTTATTTAGTTCACTCTGCACTCGGCGATTATCTATCTTAGTTATTAATTGACTAGAAGAGTGTGAGTCATTCTTATTTAGCGCACTCATTATCGCGCACCCGGTTATGCAGTGGTCGGCCGGTGAAGTGCTTACAACAGATGTATAAATGTTATAAGCACTAGCATTGCGAATAAAGACGTGATCTATACATGACTTTGAAATTCTGTCACCGTATTTTTCGATGCGTGTATAACAATTAATGCCACTAATAAATCCCAGGTTGCACAGTGAATATAAATATTGTTTGACCACGGGGTTACATACTTTTAGATCTATATTCATATCTCCCATTATTACATAATCCTGTTTTATAGGATAATTTACTAATAAGGACGACAATTCATTAATAAATCGCAGTTTAGATGTGTCGGGCGGTCTGTACACGGCACATAATCCGAATTTGAGACTATTTATACTTAACTCGCCGGCCACACATTCAAACTCCTGTGTACACAAGTTCCTATGTCTCATAAAAGATGCAGACTTATGAATATACAATAGAACACCCCCACCTCTTCTGTTAGTCCTTAATTCTGAATATAAGTTATAGTCGGGGAGTTCAAACATTTGTACCAATTCATTTTTAATGTTTACTTCAGTTAATAACAGAATGTGAATTGTATGTTTACTATTTAACAATATGTACTCAATTTGAGCAAAGTTTTTCGTGATAGATCGTATATTTACATGCAGAAAGTACAAACTATTTTCAGGCACCGGTATGTAGGAAGTAAAGTCATTCCATGTTCGACAATTGATTTCGACTACATTATGTTCTACTGTATCCAGCATTAGAAAATATTATGTTTATGTATATATAATGACCATAATTTATGTGAACTTACCTATTGTCGATCATGCGATGATTTTACCTTTTCGATGTCGGCAATCGAGCGTATTGTAATTATTTTTTTTTCTTGGACACTTTTACGCACTAATATATTTCCGTGTTTACACCATATAAAGTTAAACAATCCTTTGAGTTCTTCTTTTGTTTTCCATAACAGATATGCCGTCGACGGCGTCAGACACTCCCGAAGGTAAACTTTATCAGCACCGTCTTGTCCTATGCTGGCAGAAAAAAGAAAGAAAGAAAGAAAAATATTTTATTTGGGACACGCACAGGAAATACAGTTAAAAAAGAGCATATAAAAGTAACAAAATAAACATTAAAAAGCAAAAAAACAAAAAAAAGAAATCAGAATAAAAAAAAAAGAGACCTGTGCGAGGCCAAAAAGGCTCCCATCTCAGCATAAAGCTGCGATATTTAAAAAATAAATACCGCAACGCTGGTATTCTGATAGGGCCTGTGTGATGCCACGGACATACCCACGGATATCAATTAAAAATAGCAAGGGGAATAAAATCAAATAAAATAAAATACAAATACTAGAATACTTGAAAAGAAAAAAACAAAAACCGTCAATAAGGTGTAAAGATCGACTCACGCTTGACGCCCGACGGTCCAACCTCACTTGCAGCAGATATTGTCGAGTTTTTGGCAGCATCTATCCATAGATCTCGGTTTCCCTCTCTAAGTATCACAGTGATCGGAGTCTGGTCTTTGTTTCTCGCCATATTTGATGGGTTTCTTGTTTTCCTATATGCTTTTACGACGTCATCCGGGTTTTGGGTTAGGGTTACGGCAACCTTCTTGGCAGTTTCTTCAGGATTGTCTTTCTCACATGGTTTGATGCCACATATTTCAAGTTGGTTACATAATTGTGATTGCTCCATTTGGTTTAATTTGTTTTCCAGTACTTCATATTTGATGTTTGTGTTTTTAGCATGATTTTGTAAATCAGTGCAACGGTTTTCCAATTCTTTCATTGATTTCTCGTATTTTTGTATCTTGGTGTCATACTCATCAATTTTATCAGAGTAGAATTGCAGGGTACGTTGTAGCTCTTCCTTAATAACTTGCCTCACTTCCCTGCGTAGGTCTCGTAATATTTGCTGCATCATGTTATCACCAGTGTGTGGCTGTGGTGTAGCAGACTCGGTATCTGTATTTTCGTCTCCGTCGATATCGGCGATGATACATGATAGTCTTTTAGGCTTACCCCCTCCGGAGCATGATTTGCATTTCCAGTCCACTGAATCAGTATTGTGCAATACACCAAGTTGGTCGGGTGTTATTGACACACAGGAAGCATGAAGCCACTTATTACATTTGCTACACTGCAATCCAGGAGACTTTTTGGTTATCAGTTTTACACATTTTGCGCATTTCACCATTATTATTTAGTATGGAAGGTAGATGAATAACAGTTAGCGATCGCTGCGTATGCGACTACTCTCGATTGACACGCGTGAGCGACTGAAAAAAAACTGAAATAACAGTGTCCTTGCGAATTCACTCAAATGACACGTGAACACATCAATTTTGTAATGAAGTTCATTGATTATATGAATTCCCCGAGTCACTGGTGTTTTGGCGAGTAGGCTGGTTCTAGCTGTCGGCACGGCCAGCAGTGGCGGGCGCCGCCGCCTCCACACATAGCGGTCCGGTACGCAAAAACTTAAGCGATGCAGCACTCCAGGATTATGCACGATGCCACGAAGTAATTTCACCAGATAGGCGACAAGTGTAAATTCCCGTCGCACCCTCAATTCATTGTACCCGACCATACCCAGTACAAATAGAGTGGGGTACATTAACGGGTAAAACGGGTATACCCCATAGAGCTTCCTGTACAAGTGACGCGTAAACTTGTTCTGAACGCGCTCCAACATTACAGAATATTTGGCCTCATGTGGAGCCCATATGACAGCACTATGTTCCAGATGACTCCTGACTAGTGCGTCATACAGGACCCTGACGGCTGCAATGTTGGTGAAGTCTCGTGTCTGTCTCAGTACGATACCCATGTTTCTGAATGCTCGCTTGCAGATCTCATTTATATGATCGCGAAATGACAATTCAGGAGTAACAGAAACTCCTAAATCACGTACTTGTGTGACTCGTTGCATAGGCACTGCGTCCACCACGTACTCGCGAAGTAGCGGTGCACGGTAGCGGTAAAATATTTTAACTTTGCTTAAAAATTGTGCATGTTAGGACTTAGAATAGTTTTATAAAAAACGGTGGAGCGGGGAACCTATGCCCGATTTTTACCAACTGTGTTTGTTATAAAAACACTTGTAAAATTTTCCGCTGTTATTGAGACTTCGAAAAAATCAGTACATTTGGTCGGTAACAAACTTGTAACTTTTCAAGTCTCAGTATAGGTTTTCTGTTATTACGTTACGATAAGGTTGTTTAAATAATTAAAAGTTATTGTTTTTTTTTAATCAATTTTGAATACTATTGTCGTTCATGATGGAAGGTCAAATTAATATATTGAAAGACCTTCAAAGTGTTATACAAAAGGCTTTCACTAATTTTAAAAAGAGTCCAAAAGATAGACTAACTGTAGAATATATAGAGACAAGGCTTGAATTATTAGAAAATGATTGGTCTTCATTTAAGGAAGCCAAATCACAAATTTATTTACGCTATAAGATAGAAGACATAGGTCAAAAGGTGGTCGATATATACGACTCCACCGAAGATACATATATATCATGTAAAAGTCAGATGAAATCAACTTTAAATAAGATTAATCCTAGAGAACCGCTACCACAAACTAGTGAATCTAATAATAATAATTCTTCTAATAAGCCAACCAATTCATTAGTAAAGTTACCCAAGATCACAATTCCCAATTTTTCTGGCAAATACAGTGAATGGACAGCCTTTCACGATCTCTTTAAGTCGCTTGTACACAATAACACATCTTTAGATAATGTGCAAAAACTGCACTATCTTAAAGGCCACCTCACTGGTGAAGCCGAACAGTTGATAAGGCATACACCAATCACAGATGCCAACTACAGTGTATGTTGGTCTCAGTTAGAAAAGCGTTATGCTAATAAAAAGTATCTAGTCAATTGTATTTTAAAAAGGTTGTTTAGTCAGAAACGACTGAATGTAGAATCAGCTACCGCTTTAAAGGAGCTGTTAGATACCACAACTGACTGCCTTAGTGCGCTTACAAATTGGGAAATCAATGTGAGTACATGGGACGTTATCATCATCCATATAGTAACGTTCAAATTAGATAGTGAAACGCGAAAACAATGGGAGTTAAACAGTTCTAACGACAACAGTAACGAATTGCCTACCTTTAAGCAACTTAAGGTATTTATTGAAAGTCGTTTCCGCGCATTGGAATGTATAGAGCCGAGGAAAACCGTGGCTCACCAGGCCAGTAATAGTTCACACGTTCATAGTTCGAAAACAATGCTAGCCACAAAGTCTTCCAATATGCGTTGTGAATATTGCACGGAAGTTCACAAGCTCTGTTTCTGCAAGCAATTTGCAAAACAGCCCACAGAAAGTAGACGCGAATTTGTAGCAAAAAATAAAATCTGTTTTAATTGTTTGGGTAGCAATCATAGAGTACACGACTGTAAAAAGCAGACTGTTTGTAAAGTTTGCAACAAGCGCCACCATTCATTGCTGCACCCTGACGGAGAACATAACGGAGAGAATGAAGGCAGAGAGACTACCGTAAAGCCGACTACAGATAACACTAGTTCTTCAACTAGTGATAATCCGATAGTCGCATGCTTGTCTACGGGTAAGATCTCTAAACCCAGGCAGGTTTTATTAGCCACAGCGTTAATAAAAGCCGAATCTAAGACGGGTGAATTTCAAACAGTTCGAGCATTACTAGACCAAGGTTCACAGGCTTGTTTTATTACAGAGGCCACAGTCCAACTTCTTAGACTAAAGAAAACTCCAGTCAGAGGTATTGTTTCAGGCTTAGGTGACGATAGATCAACCATTGCGAAGTACATGGTTAATCTGACAATTGAATCAACAGTTGAACTCGATTTTCAACTTAAAATAAATGCCTATGTTTTGAGTAAGATCACCTCATACTTGCCTGAGAGAAGTGTAAATTCAAGTTCATTGGATTGGATTGCTATCAACGATCTGTGTTTAGCAGATCCTAATTTTAACACACCCAATAGAATAGATATTCTTTTGGGTGCAGATGCTTACTGCTACATTGTGAAGGAAGGTATAGTCAAGAGTCCATCCGGTACTCTCATCGCACAGAGCACCACTTTAGGGTGGGTCCTTTCAGGTGTAGTCAGTCCAAGTAGCGAGAGTTCAAAGTATGACACAAAAAATGTAAAGGTACATTGTGCACAGTTCAATGAAGATGACAATTTAAAGAAATTTTGGGAGATTGAAGAACAATTTAGTACAAAGAAATTACTTAATCCAGAAGAGCAAAAGTGTGAAGAATTCTATATTAAAACGACTAAAAGAGATGATACAGGCAGATACATCGTAAGATTACCATTCCGAGACGAAGTTCCTACTTGTAAGGCTGGACGTTCACGTGATATAGCTGAAACAAGATTTAAATCATTAGAAAAAAGGCTAAGTAAAGATTCAGATTTAAAAGAAAAATACATAGAAGTAATTAATGAATACTTACAATTAGGACACATGAGACCTGTAAAAGATGAGGATAGTAATAGAGATGAAGCCGTTTACTTACCCCACCACGCGGTGATAAGAAATGACAAGATCACTACTAAGGTTCGTGTTGTGTTTAACGCCTCGGAAAAGAATAAAAAAGGAGTTTCACTAAACGACACTCTAATGGTAGGACCAACGCTGCAAGCAGATTTAAGACACACTGTTTTGCGATGGAGAATGCATTCTATTGGTATAGTGGCGGACATAATTAAAATGTATCGTCAAGTTAGAGTAGCCGATGAAGATGCTGTTTTTCAGCGAATACTCTGGCGAGAAGATTCTGAAAAGCCGATCAGAGATTATGAACTGGTAACGGTGACCTTCGGAACAGCCTCTGCACCATACCAAGCAGTTAGATCGCTCCATCAAGTCTCATATGATGAAGGACACAAGTTCCCACTTGCAGCAGACAGAGTTTTAAATTGTTTCTTTATGGACGATTTAATGACTGGATGTAGTAACATCGAAGAGGGCACAGAGATCTGTAAACAAATGGTAGAATTATTAGGAAAAGGTGGATTTATGCTACAGAAATGGAATAGTAATAATCAGCAATTGTTAGATAAAATAGGTTCTATGGATAGGAATGAAGGAATTCAGCAAACAGGTCAAATAAACACAAAAAATTAGCACATTAAGAATAAGGACAAACAGGACGTGATAGTAAAGGAAAAGGAAATAGTTAATAAGGACAGAGATATAAAACTAGATAGTACTACAAAAATTCTGGGACTTACCTGGAACCGCCACGAAGATTCCTTTCAGTACGCAGTAAATCTCCCACCGCTGTCAACAGCACCTGTAACAAAAAGATCTATAATATCAGACATAGCTCGGTTGTTCGACCCATTAGGATGGTTAGCTCCTAGTGTGGTGGTAGCAAAGGTGTTCATCCAGAAGTTATGGCTCGCAGGTATTAGTTGGGATGAGGAATTAACTACGGAGTTAATAATAGAGTGGAGAACTTACCGTGAAGAGTTAAAATTACTTACCAAGGTTAGGATACCTCGTTGGCTTGGAACAAGTTCAGCTGATGATCTTGAATTGCAAGGTTTTAGAGACGCCTCAAAAGCTGCATACTCAGCAGTCGTTTACTTGAGGATAATTGATACCACAGGCAAGGTTCATGTTTCATTGTTGGCTGCAAAAACAAGAGTTGCTATTGACAGAGTCTGCAGAAGTCTTAAATATACCCAGGGAAAAGATTTCAGCGTGGACTGATTCAACAGTAGTGCTATCATGGCTTAACAGCCACCCTAGCAGATGGAAAACGTTTGTTGCTAATCGAACTGCTGAAATTTTGGGTACAATGAGTTCATCTCAATGGTTTCACGTGTCTACCAAAAAGAATCCAGCAGACTGCGCTTCAAGGGGAATACTACCCAGTTCATTGGTTAGTAATGAGTTATGGTTTTCTTGGCCGTCATTCCTAAAAAATAAAGTAATTGAGTACAAAAGGTCAAAGGATTTAAAGACAGATTTAGAACAAACAATAAAGGCACACGCAGCTGTAATTCCAGAGCACGTAGTTCTAGAAAATTATTCTAAACTACGACGATTAGTTAGAGTAGTTGCGTATTGCCGACGATTTTTAAAGAAGGACAAACACAATAGTAAATATTTGAAGGATCAAGAAATAGAAGCAGCATTAGAAACCTGTATAAAGAAGACACAAACAGAGATATTTACATCAGAATATACACAATTAAAGGAAAAAGGGTATTTAAGTACAAAATCTAGTAAACTTAAATCACTTTGCCCTTTTCTCGACCAAAAGGGTATCATGAGAGTTCGAGGACGACTTGCAAAGTCGGAACTACCCTTACTGTTGTAACTCTCTAGTTACAACAGTTGGCGTCTATACAGCCAGAAATAGCAGAACACCTGGAAGCAAACAATACCGAGTGGCATTTTATACCGCCTCATGCTCCCAATTTCGGTGGTCTTTGGGAAGCAGGTGTAAAATCCACCAAGTTTCACCTTAAAAGGGTAATCGGCGACTCTACACTTACGTATGAGGAAATGTCTACACTCCTCAGCCAAGTAGAAGCATGCTTAAATTCGCGACCGATGAGCGTTATTAACTTTGCTGATCCTGGTGAACCCCTGCCGTTAACCCCTGGACATTTCCTAATCGGCGAACCGATAGTTAATGTGCCAGATAAAAATTATGAAAGTTCAAATGTAAACTATTTATCTCGGTGGCAATTCGTTCAACGAATGATGCAGTCTTTTTGGAAACGATGGTCCCAAGAGTATTTGTCAAATCTAATGAATAGATACAAATGGTCATCCCAAGTTCCGGAGCCCAATATCGGGGACATTGTTTTGATTAAGGAGGATGATTTACCGCCAAGTCGTTGGTTGTTGGGACGGGTTGTGCAGAAACACCCCGGTGATGATAACATCACCCGTGTGGTCACATTGCGCACAAAATCATCTATCGTTAAGAGACCAACTTCCAGATTATGTGTTTTACCAATAGCTCAATGATTTGTTTATTTTTTATTTTATCAAGTTTGTGTAAAACTTTTGTACTTAGATCAAACCATAAATTTTATTTTTAAGATCAAATGTACATTTATTTACAAAGTTTACCATGTTTTATTGTATACATTTTATAGTTTCATTTTTACGTTGTTTACTGTTAAAGTATGTATTTTTTATTGTATTTCTTAGATTTACTCACTATTTCCGCTAAATAATATATACAAAGTGCAAATTTTAGACATAAAGATAATATAAGAAGGACATTCCGTCACTAAATGTCCTTGGTGGGCGGTATGTTCATGAAGAAACCGTAGTCCAATAGTTGTAAATACTAAAAGTTTGATGTCAAGCTCGATAGATGGCGTTGGCGTCGAAATAGATCGCGCTATTGTTTGCTGACAGCGATTTGGTTGGGGTCTCACTTTTTTTTTTTATCAATTATACGAGCTTAGATCAGGACACAATTTTGTTGTTTCATTTTCAACCCTATTAGTGTTCACATTTAGGTGATTAGTCCAACCATTACCAGCTCGGTAATAAACAGTAATAAAATTAAATAATAAATACAGTAATTGTGTAAGTAATGAAAATATTTATTAGAAAATGAATAACAGTAATTAAATTGCTAATTATAATAAAGAAAATACGTTACTTCTTGTGAATCTTGTTGAAACACTGTAAACACAAATGCGGTTTATTTTCGCATTCATTGCAAAATGTTGAAACTTTTTTTGTTTTATTTCTGGCAAGTTTCGAACCATATAGTTCGACATTATTTTTGTAACATTTATTACAAAATCGGCGTGTGTTTCTAACTGATCCCTCTTTTTGAGTTAGGTTATGCCTTAGCCTTTTAGGTCTTTCAACCTCTTCAGCAGTTTTATTTTCTGTCTCAGTCAAATCTTCCACCAACTGCCTTCGAAATTCTACAATCCCCATTTTAGTTTTATTATTCTCACAGAACATCACCCAAGAGTTCATCAAAGCAGTGTTCAAAATTAATTCTATTCCCAACTTTTTGTACCATTTTACAGTCTTTCTTAATGGAGATGAATAGGCATTCATTTGATCACTAAGATCGACTGAACCTTTTGCCATGTTATATGCATAAACCATCTTTGGCTTTCGAACTATCTTTCCTTTTTTCATTACAGTTTTGAACCCTTTAGAATGCTTAGTGGACAGCATAAGCACATCCCTCTTATGTTTCCATTTTAAGACGCATATACCCCGCTCATTTTCCCTCGCTATTGACTCACCTGGTTTGAGTTTGGCTTCAATTACTTGCTTTGGTAATCCTCTTCTGTTTTTTCTCAAGGTGCCAACCAGGTGAGTATTATTGTCAAGTAACTGATTTGCAAGCTCAAGATTTGTGTACCAATTATCAGTTGATACGGTATGCCCTAAATTTAGTAGTCCATCACATAGACCCATGACCACATTAGTAGGAGTTGTATTAAATAATTCATGGTTTTTGCCTGCGTATAATTGTAGCTTACACGTATATCCGGGTAAGGTGCAAAGCTTAAATAATTTCATCCCATATTTATGTCTTTTACTTTTGTTGTACTGGCGGAATATAATACGGCCCCGAAATGGGACTTGACTTTCATCCACACATACATCTTCTTTTGGAGCATAGCTTTTCTGGAACGTTTCGTTGAGAGCTTCTATAAGAGGCCGAATTTTGTAAATACGATCCGATTTATCTGCGGTTTCATTATTTACATAGTGTAGATTTTTTAAGATCAATTCAAACCTATTTCTGCTCATCACAGTTCCAGGAAACCTTTGACCAAAGATTTTGTCTTTACTCCAATAGTCTACTATTTTTGGAAGTTTGTCGAGGCCCATGTAAAGGATTAATCCAAAAACTTGTTTTATTTCATTGGTCGTCGTTGGTTTCCATGAATGTGAGCGTGATGAAGGTTTGGAACTTTGACCCGCTTGTTCAGCAAATAAATTAGTTTGTGTGGCAATATCTTCAAATATTTTATCTGGGACTACTCAACTAAAATATTCTCCAGGCGGTCTGTTTCGAAGCTGACTTGCAAACGGTTCTTTCATGCCTGAAACAAAAAGTTTATAGATAATAAATCGGTGTCACCCGCTGCGCGGCTCCTAAGTGTCGTAGCGTGATGTTATATACCTTATAGCCTTCCTCGATAAATGGACTATCCAACACCAATGTAATTTTTTAATTCAAATCAGTAGTTTCTGAGATTAGCTCGATCAACCAACCAAACAAACAAACACTTCAGCTTTATAATAATTATTATTATATAGTATATAGAAGAAGTATAGATGAACTTTCAGGGTGGACAAAGGCTAGTTTAGGGTAAAATGTAAGCAGTTCCCGCGGGATAAACAATTTACAATTATAACCAAATTCTACGCGGGCGGAGCCGTAGGCAAAAGTTAGTAGGTATACAAAATTCTCACCTGTAGGTTCCGTAAACGCGATTAAAGATGGTTGGTGACCTCTTGGTTCTGCCCACCTTTGAATCGAGATATCCCGAAGCTGGTCGATTTGACTTCGAACCATGTCTTCCACAGAATCTTTGTCACTTTCCGAATCACTGTTAATAACAACTCGTGCACGTCGTTTCGGTGGATGGATGATTTCATCTTCGCTTTCCTCTTCGTATTTTTCCTCCGAACATCTTTCTTCAATCTCACGGAAAATACTGGCTTCTAATAAGTCAATACGATGCAAATCTTCTTGAGATATGTCTAAATCTACTATATCAAAACCGGTAAAATCCATCATAGAGAACGAACACGCGAATACTAAATAAAAAACAAATTGACGTGCATCCCACTTGAGTGCAAGTATTCGACTGCGGGGGCGGGTGACCGGAGGTGTGGCCTATCTGGCGCCAAAATAACGTAAATGCAATTTTCGACATCACAGCGCCGCGTAGGGCATCGGTGACCTCATGGGGTTTTTTGTGATTATTTCATAAATTATACATACGATTGCAGCCTAAACTAGACATAAATCCATGTCTTATTAAACTAAATCCAGGAGCACCAAAAAAAAATTATGTAAATTTTGACCGTTCCACTACGGCGGTTAACGTAACACGCAGCCCCCACGCGTCTAGAAGGAAAGCAGGCCCTCGCCTTGATTGATGATGGGTAGGTATATTTCAAGCTGAAATTGCAGAAATTGTGCGTCAATCCCCAAACAGAGCAAGCGTGCAAGAGAGAAAACGTTAAGCATGTGCTTATAGCGGATTGCAAACGTTGCTGATGGCAATCTTAAACGAGAAACTCACACGTGTTGAACAAGTCAAAAGTCAAATTATTATTTTCATAGCCAGTTCTGATAGTTTTGCAATGAAGTTAGATTACAGACAAATAGTTAAGGTACCTTTCAGTTAAGTTAAATTACAGATAGTTAACTTGCAACAAAATTCACACAGTTGAAGCACAAAGGATTGTAGGACAAAAAATAGGGTTAGGATTGGGCGGAATAAGGAACGGGCAAACTTCCCTTGTATGAAGTCGACGTGCTGCCAAGCCACTGGAATCCAGACACCAAACGCCAATCACCCACGCCGCGCGTACCTACGTGCTTCTTCTGTGTATTTCAACCAGCCAAACCGCGCTCGCCGCGTGCTTCTAGATTCTTCGAATGTACTCAATGTTAGGTATCTGTGCTTCCCGCACAGAATGTCCTGTCACGGTCGCCAAATTGTTTCAGATAGGTGTTAATTTTCAATAAAACTTTTACTTGCTGCTAATTGACTTGTTTCATTTTGTACAGTTAATCATGGATACAGTATAGCTTTACTACAGAGCAACGTTTTAACGAATAGTGAGGTGGGCCCCTGACTGTGGCCACACGAAGACTGGCGTCGCGCGGCGAACCCCGCGCTCGCTAGCGGCGCGGCGCGGCGGTGGGCGCACAACTTAGTGTGTGTGCGTCGTCGACGGCGGTTTATGTGTGCGTGCGCATAACAAGTTGGCTAGAACAGAACTTACAGTCTTCACAAATTTGAGCCGAGCATTGCAAGCAAATATAGCATTTTGCAAGCACAGCAGCTGAATCTTGTCTGCCTTTTCAATCTGTTGGGGCATATGCTAGATAGTCTTCTTGCTGACGGTCTAGGTTGTGGAGGAGGTTGAGGACGAGGTGGCAAATCCTTACTTAAAACCCTTCTGATTGTTAATCGAAGCTCTCTCGGCAGTTTGTCATTATAGACGCGCTCTTTCACGCTGGGAAGTACTAACTCTCTTGTTAAGGATAGTAAGAAGTCTCCTCTCCGCAATTTGGCACCAGGACAATCTTGGTACAAGACAAAGGCATTCACACCAGCTAGATCCAACATCCTGTAAAATATTGCCACTGGCCAGCGACGTGTCTTTCGAGTGCTTGAATAGATCGAACATTTCTCGTCACTTTCATTTGGTTCCCTTATAATATCTTCTTGAGATTCCCTGTTTCCTTCAATCTCAATATTTTCCTCTCTTTTGTCAGTTATAAAGTCAGGATCTTCAACAAAGTCGTCAACATCACTGAAGTTATTTTCTTCTTCTAAATCTTCAAGCCAGTCTTCAATGTAGGTATCTATATTTCTTGGACTTCCATTAAAACTTCGTTTGGAGGGTCTGTTAGCTATGTTACCTGGATTCGACATTTGAAAGTAAAAAGCATACTTGAAGAATAAACATAATTACAAGAAAAATAATAAACTGAGGTCAAGTAAGGTCGCACCAGGCGGCGGCCGAACTAGCGACACGCGGGGTTGCGACAATCGTAGAGAGGATCCGGCAGTTGGGACTCGAGGTGGCCCTGCAGAAGTCCGAGTGTTTTCATGGTCTTTGAAACGCGCCACCGTCGGGTTCTCAAATAACGGTAGGAAGGGTTCACATCGGAGTCGAGCCGACGATGAAGTACCTGGGACTCGTCCTCGACAGCCGCGAGTGATTCGTCTAGAACAAGCTGACTGGACAAAATAATTTAATTGATTTTTGTTGTTTTTTAGTTTCTGCATGTTTTGTTTTATTCAGTTTCACATTTTTATGGATTCTAACAAGATAAAAATAATTAAGAAGTAATTATTTAGTTAGGAAATTGAAATAAAAAAATAACTTGATTAAAAAAGATCTATTTATATAGAAGGAGGTTCATTATCACCATGTATAAAAAAATATACAGGTATAAAAAAGTAAATGACAGATTACATACACACAGAATAAACTGTAAACTAGTGTAAAAAGTCATAATACAAATAGAAACTATTTAAAATTAAATAAGAACGAAAATTAACTTCTAATTACTTTACAATAAAAAACTAATGTACTCAAATGTCATTGGAAAACATTTACCTAATCATCTTTATCACTTTCACTGGAATCATTAATTGAATAATCATGATTATGATTATCACTTTGCTTACAATAACTAGATACTACAACCTTATCTACTGTTACACTAGGTGAATTTAATAAATCTAGAACCTCGGAAGCGAGCTTACTGCATTTTTTTCGAGGCACTTCTCTTAAACTGTTAATTACACGGTCAGATGTAATTAATAACATATTTAACAAATCTTTATTAGTGGCAATACGCGAACACTTGCGTGTATTATGCTCACGAAATCTTCTGCAGTCCTTATTACGAGCTTCTTATGCCTCCTCAGAAAGTTGTCCAATAGGCAAATGAAACGTCTTGATAAACTCAGAACTATGCAGAAGTATTTTGTGAACAGTTACAGGCATGTTATACCACGAATAAAGATTCAAGTAAAGTCTCTAAGGCAAAATTTTCAAATTTTTCTAAATTTATGTCATATCCCGAAGACAAAGCACGGAGTAATATATCAAATTTTTTTATCAATTCGGCATCTAACCCTGTGATCTCAGCACTTAGTTCAGCATTCTCGAAAAATCTGCGAGCGGTATTTCCGTCATTCGAATTTCCGTAGCCTGGTTTTGGTTTATCTACAATTAACCCCATTCTACTCTTAAATTGATGTTTTATTTCATCTGAACGCTGATCCACACTAGCTTTAATATTTTTGTTTAGCCTCCATTGCTTTGCATCAAGTCGATAACTAATGTGGAGCAAGCATTCAAAGGTACGGATCCAAGCATGCAATGTAGATAAACCAAAACAGAGCTTACTTTTGTCAACCGTAAACTCTCTGCTTTCATCATTCATCAGCTTTGGAGTTGCATTACAAATATAACATGTCTGTGTAGATTTTGTTTCAGTCATAGCATTGCAAACCTTCCCATCAACCATAGTTGAAAGCAATTCATGTGTGACAGATAACTCGTTCTCTTGAAACTTGCAAACTGTCGGCAATAAATTGTTTATTTCTTCCAAAACATTGTTGGTTTCTAAAACAGTAAGCTCTTTGGTTTCTTTGGCAAAAATAAACTTTATTGGCCGACAATTCACAGTTGAAGATGGACGAGGGTTCTGCCACACAATATTGTTCTTTTCATCAAGTAATCGAAGAGGAACGAATGAAAATACAAACAAAAACTCATCGGTGCAGGTGTTAGCAGTAAAGCAGGTAAATTTTTGCTTGTAAGTGCTATGACCTGAACTTCCATCACAACCCCATTTGCTAATGAGCGTGAAAGAAGTACATGACAAACTGTTGAAAATTTCATGTAGTGCTGCTACTAAACGCTGAGCAGTTTTATCTAAAACTGCTTGCAATTTGATTTCAGCACGAGTTTCATTCCCAACAGTTTGTTCTTCTAGAGGCAGGCAAGCTAGTTTTGCTTTTCTAACACTATAATATGACGGAAATACCTTGTGACCCGCTTTGATGCTCCACTTCCGTGTCTATTTATAAGCGTGATTTGTGCACCTCGCGTCTACATAGTAAGCCAATGCTTCTTCATTGCTCAAACACCTAGGCATTGCCTCTTCACTTTCAGTTTTTTTTTCAAAATCTCACTGCACTATCAGGATCACTACTGGTCACTTCATTGATAACCCGAGCTACATTCCATTGCCCCGATAGCCCTGTCGATACTTCTGCGGCATACACGTGTTCTTCTGTGCTTCGGTTTGATAACAAATCATCAATCCTTCGCCGTTTGGTCTTCGTGCTAGCTTCATGGAAATCTAAATGTTGTGGTCGGCCCGGACCAGCAGGAACGCTTGTTGAGGTCGATGGTTGTACTGAAGGCTGAACGAAGATATCAAATGAAATATCGGGACCTTCCAGCCACTCTTCATTATTTTTTTTGGCTAGGAAACGGTCGCGATTCCTTGCGCAGCTATCCCACTGCTTCAGAATTTGTGACCCATACTTGGCAATAGTGAGCTTCATTTCACGTATAGAACTCTCAGTCACACCAGTTAGATCGTTCCGCAGGGAAACTAAACGAAATATCTCTTCGTTGCGTTTGCCTTTAGGGTGTCTTAGCCATTCCTCGAAAAAAATTTTTCTTGAGATTTTATAAACGCGACCTAAAAAAAAAGTAAAAAAAAATAGTTTTGTGCAAAAATATAAAAATATCACCCGGCTGTAACAGCCAATGAATGACTATCCGGCCCATCTAAAAGGTTGTTTAAAATAGTTGCATCATTTGTAGTCGCAGAATAGGGCCCACAAACATAAAAAAATAAAAAAAGTAAAATAAGTTAGGACCTACATATACAGGGTTACTGGTAACTCGACGTATTCCTTGCAGGACGTCATAGTAGGGTTAAAATGCAGCAAATTAGGCCACCAAATGTTCTACCGAAATTCAGTAGTTTTTGAGTTAATTCGATTTTTAGCTTTTCTATGAAAAATCCCAGATTAAATCATTTGGAGCCAATTTAAAAATGATTTACGGCGCGACTGTACTGAAATTTAAGTTAACATCATAGCTGACGCCGTAGCAGATCCTTGTTAATAATTCAAAGTTCAAAAATGCCAAAAACTTTGGCAAATATCACTAAAGAAACATTTAGTTTTTTTGTGAATTTTGCTATTACTTCATACAAAATGTTGTCTAGTGAAAAAAAAAATTACTACGTCTGATGTACAAATTACTAGGAAAATATCCTTGTCTTATCAGCTATTCAGAAAGGTATGAAAGTTAATACAAAGTTAAGGACTACATTATGTGCGTCTCACAAAAAGGTGATTATTCGGAAAATCAATAAAACTATTTCGTGAATATTAGCATTATTTTTAATAATAAAATATCAGTTTAAAAACTTTTACTACACTTTCACACGTCTTGTTCGATGTGCTGCCCTCGGTTTCTAATACACGTTCTTATTCGCTTCCTCACTTCAGTTTTTGTGATTCTTGATGTGATTGTTGCCCTCATCTGGTCCGCTGCATCTCTTATTCTCTCCCTTAGTTCTTCAATTGAATTTACTGGGGTCACATAAACTAGGTCTTTCATATGACCCCAGACGTAAAAGTCTAGTGGCGTAAGATCAGGGCTACGTGCAGGCCACGGAATTGGCCCACCGCGCCCTATCCATCGGTTTGGGTAGGTTTCATCCAGCAATTGTCGAATTGTGATTCGGAAGTGGGCTGGACATCCGTCATGTTGATACATCATGTTTGCTCTTCTGTCTTCCGGTACATCCGTGAGCAGTGGTGTTAAATGATTTCTTAGGAAATCTTCATAAAGTTCCCCATTTAATGTTTGGGGTAAAAAATGTGGGCCAATTAATTTGTCGTCGATAATACCCATCCAAACATTAAGCGAGAATCTACGCTGGGATGCGGTTGGTTTCAGTTTCTTAGGATTTGCTTCTGCCTTCGGTGCCCAGTAATGTAAGTTGTGGTAATTTGTGATACCATCACGGTCAAAACATGACTCATCGGTCCACAGAATGTTTTTTAAAAAGTTTTCGCTTTCGGCGTCGGCATTTAGCATAAAACGACAAAATTCAAGCCGTCTTGGCGGATCTCCCTCTTCTAATGACTGGACAGGTTGATAGTGGTATGGATGTCGGCCTGATAAGTGAACTACAGACCAGACTTTCCACTGTGACATAGCAAGCTCACGCGCTACGATGTTTGTCGATATGTTGGGGTCGTCAATAAAACGTTGAAGAATCAGCTCTTCGTCCTCAGCCGTGTATCTCCGAGAACGACCAGTGTCAATTTGCCTGCTTCTTTGGACGCTGCCAGTTTCAGATAATCGCCGATAAGTCGATCCAAAAACACTAACGTGTGGGAGTCGGCGGTTGGGAAAACGAAGTTGATATTCTCTCCGCGCCTGAGCAGCGTTACCGTCACTAAGTCCGTAACAGTACATTATGTCAGCGTATTCAAGGTTAGAATATGCAGCCATAGTCAGCACTTATGAAGGCACAGCACAGCACAAGAGCAAGATACGCAGTATCAGTTAAGGAAATAGCCAGATAACAAAACACGAGCTTGCGCGACGTAGAGTTGAAACTAACTGACTCTGACGACCAGATTTTGTAAAGTCGCACCCCGTGTCATGCCGGGAGAACAATAGTGACCAATCACAAAGCTTGCCGAGTGTTTGGGGTTCAAGCGCAGGTAAAAACTACGAATAATACGAATATGAAACAATAGGTTGACCGTCTCGCAATTTTACCTGCTCCTCATAAAACTCATTCTTTCCCTGTCACACATGCAAAAGTATTGACAATCATACCTTTCTGAATAGCTGATAAGACAAGGATATTTTCCTAGTAATTTGTACATCAGGCGTAGTAATTTTTATTTTCACTAGACAACATTTTGTATGAAGTAATAGCAAAATTCACAAAAAACTAAATGTTTCTTTAGTGATATTTGCCAAAGTTTTTGGCATTTTTGAACTTTGAATTATTAACAAGGATCTGCTACGGCGTCAGCTATGATGTTAACTTAAATTTCAGTACAGTCGCGCCGTAAATCATTTTTAAATTGGCTCCAAATGATTTAATCTGGGATTTTTCATAAAAAAGCTAAAAATCGAATTAACTCAAAAACTACTGAATTTCGGTAGAACATTTGGTGGCCTAATTTGCTGCATTTTAACCCTACTATGACGTCCTGCAAGGAATACGTCGAGTTACCAGTAACCCTGAATAACTCTGTAGTCACAAATTAGCCGTAAGTTGATTCTTCATTTGTGTGTGTACTTAGATTATAGAATGGGAAACCACTATTGTATTGGGGTTACCCTGTAATGATAGTGTGTTTATGTTTAAATAAATAAATAACATCAATAATGTGTCCATCGCATGTGACTAACAAAAATGGTTTTAGTAGGTTCCTGTACTTGTGCATGCTGTGTGTCTTTTTGAAACGAGAAATTGGAACTCTTTTGTATGTACGAGTACATATAGGTACCGTCACATATAACAACAGCTTTCCCATTATTTGCAAACAATGCGTTAGGAACTGCTAGGTTTCTTTCAACGATCTGCTCTCTAGAAATATGGTCGAGTCCCAAGTGGCGAGGGACAAAATCATTATCCAGACACTCCCTAGCTATTTTCATTCTTCGTTCTAGATTTGGACGAGACATGTTGAAAAACGTGGCGAGTCGTTCATTGGATTCTCCTGTTCTCAGTTTGGCAAGTATTATACCTAATGTGGTTCGTGGATTTTAACACCTTTGTGCTAAAAGTGGAGTTGGATTAAATAATCTTTCGAATTCATCTCGAGTGCGGCATGTCCAATAATGCATTTCTTCATTATGCAGCGCATTAAGGTTCTCAAAATCGATAATTCGACTTCTGGGTTCTTTTAGTAATTCTAACATTTCAGAAACTTATTGGGGACTAAAATCAAAACCACGATTTGGTGCCGTAAAAAGAACATCCCAGGTGTTGTCTTCTAAAGGCGGAATGTCATTAGTCGATAGGGCTCGCATGCGGGGTGCGAGAGATTTCTGGAACGAGTGCCACAGGGCCCACATGCGGGGAACCGTTTTCCTTAGTCGATAGGGCCCGCATGCGGGGTGCGAGAGATTTCTGGAACGCGTGCCACAGGGCCCGCATTCGGGGAAATTCGTTTTCATTAGTCGATAGGGTCCGCATGTAGGAGAACCTCCGTGTTCGTCGCCAGTTATTAACAAGAGTGGCACTGAAACAGACGTTCTTGCCATGGATCAACAATTAATGTTATGTGGAGCAATTTTGACTGTCTGTGTCTTATTGAAGAAGTATTATATGGGGTGCTCCTCAATGGGGCCGAAAAACCCTCTAATATTATCTTCTTCCTCTAAATCAGTCTTATTATAGACGAATTCATGTTCCGTCGAGCCTTGGAAGGCTGTATTTCCGAATCCCGAAGTGTAGAGTTCAAATGTCTTCGTAATCGGATAGGGTTGGGCTTCTAATTGCTCCACAAAGTCACGCTCGTCATGGGTGACTACGTGTCCGTTTTGACGGTGAATGTCTAGCATTCTACCGTGCAACAACATCCCAAAATAATAGTTGTGCATTGACGGAGACACGTTCTTTGCGTACACATGAGACTTGGCGGTAATCGCGCGGTAGTCTTCCTCTACCACATCGGTGAACCCGATGTGAGTAGGATGAACCTCGTTATTAACAGGGGCTGCCTGCATGTCAGTGCCGAGTTCGTTCATGAACGACTCCAAATACAGGGGGTCATTCATAAGTGGGGACGCTGTCTGTGACAGGTGTTTCGGCGCTGGCAGTGGTGGTGGTGGCGCTGGTGCAGCTGGAGCCGGTGCTAAGGCGGCGGGTGCCTGTGGTACGGGCTCTTGACGAGGGCGAGGACCTCTGCCTCCCCTAAAACCTCCACGTCCTCGACGCGGAGCTTCGAGCTCATCAGCGGGATTACGATAGTAATCGTCGTTCCCCCACTGACGACCTCCACGACCTCCAAACAAGAAACTATTAGCCTCACTGAAGAAAAAGAAAAAAAGATTTTGGGTGCGAACTTTACTAAAAAATAGAAAGAGGCATGGCGCGTCAGAAACATTGTGTAAGGAGTTACAATTGGATTTGGAGTGAGATGTAGAAGATCATGATAATATTTTCAGATTATCTAATGACTTATTTGAAGATTTATTAACACATATAATGCCTCGTCAGCCACATATGGCTGACATTTTTCAAACCAATTGAGCTGTGTCAGCCTTATGTGGCTTGTGTGGTGTAGTGTGTTACGGCATATGCTTGTTCTCAAAGTGCGATTTTTCGTCGTCAGCCACGTTTTTCATGTTAAACTGTACGTAGTATGGCTGATAAGGCCTGGTAAATTATAACTATAGCGATGGCATCGGTACTTTTACCTACATTTTGAGAAATATTAAGTTTCTAAGTGTAAGTTCGGAATCAAAAGAGTTATGAGAAAAGTCATTAGTTTTTTGCAAATGAAACGTATAGGTAAATGTTTTAATTGCTTTTATTCATATTTAAATTAACATTGGCAACCTAATAAATCAAATCTACATCAATCATCATGTTCAAACATGTTTGAACTCAAACATATCTATGATCTAAATTGAAACAGTTGATACAATAGTGTGGCCCATTTTTGTATTTTTATTTATTCTGTGTTGCTGTTGTGCGCTCGCGTCCCTTTGCTTGTCACAGTAATACCCACAGACTATAAGTAGTACTCACAGATTAGGTAGAGATGCTAGTAGTACTGTAATGCCACAGATATTTTAAACGTAGACAGGTAATGTGGTAACACTGGGCACTCACACGCGGTTTGAATTAGTTAAATTATTTTATTTGTAACGTTTTATATTTATCTATTTCATTATTGATAATTATTTATGTATTTTTGTATATCTGCCCGTGATATCACAGCGGGCCCTATCAGAATACCAGCGCTGCGACACTTATTTTAAATGTCGCAGCATCATGCTGAGATATGGGCCTTTTGGCCTCGTACAGGACTTGCAGTTTTTTTTTATTATTTTTTTTTAAAATCATTATTTATATTTTGTTTTCAAACTTTTGTTATTGTGTTTTTAGTTTAGTTGGTGATCTTCCTGTGCGAGTCACAATAAATACTTTTTCTTTCTTTCATTCGGGCAATCTTCGCAGTATGTTACCACTCTTTTGGTTTTATTTCGAGCATGAACTCTTCCGAACTGGGCACAGTTTTCTTTATTTATTATTTATTTATTTTAAATAGAACGGCCGAAACCAATTACACTATTTAAGTATAATTACTTACACTACATAATATATAGTTTGTTTACACAGTCATGCATTCTTCTCACAAAAATTCAAGCACTCTGACAGAATCATCTTCCATTCAGTCACAAACACATCAAAATCTGTGTTTGAGTTCAGGAGAGCGTTAACAGCGGCTAATGTCCTTTATAACACCTAACACAATATTTACGACAGGCAGAAGCCAACCCTTGCCTCTTCTTCAATTCATGCTTTACTCGCCTAGGTCTAGTAGAGGCACTAGTTTTTGGAGCTCCTGTATTCACGAGGTAGTCAACCAACGCGGTTCTAAACTGGACGACAGAGAGCTTCTTCTTGGTTGTTAATTTATATAAAATATATGAATTTACAATCGCTGTATTCAATAATAGCTCCATCGCCAATCTCTTGGGCCATTTCGTTGTCTTACGAAGAGGGGTCGTGTAACAGGACATTTGGTCTGACAGATCAACTGCTGATTTTGCATGATTATAATCTACTACAATCTTTTAGTTATTCTTCTGAAACTTACGGAGTGCTTAGTAAACATACATAGCACATCCCGTTTGTCCTTACACTTCATAATTGTTATTCCGTCGTCATTTTCTCGAGCTGAGAATTCTCCTGTCTTCAGCTTGGTTTGAACAACTGTTTGAAGTAAGCCTCGTCTGTTTTTTCTAAGTGTGCCTTTTAGGTGAGTTTGTCCTGCTAGTAGTTTTCGTGCCAGATCCAAACTGGTATACCAATTATCTGTGCAAACCGTATGTCCTTTATTTAGATAATCGTCACAAAAGCAAGGCAAGGACAACATTAGTCGGTTCACATTCGTCGGTCGGTCGGTTTTGCTAGCATAAATTTGCACTTTTACAGTGTATCCTGGGTTTGAGCACAGCTAGAAAAGTTTTATTCCATATTTGTGTTGCTTATTTTTATTGTATTGCCTAAAAATAACGCGGCCACAAAGTAGGATTAGACTTTTGTCAACACACATTTCTTGATGAGGTGTATAATGACATTTAAAATTAGCTTTCAGCATGTCTAATAAATGTCTAACTTTAAACAATCGGTCATGTTTATTGTGATTTATTTCATTATTGGCAAAGTGCAACATCGTCAAAATTAGTTCAAATCGATTTCGGCTCATAATCGACTTAACAAATTGTTGTTCAAAACATTTGTTAGTGCTCCAGTACAAAGATAGTTGGAGTAGTTTCACTATCCCCACCCAAATCAAAACGCCAAAGAAGCGTTTCATTTTATGACAATCTGTACGCATCCATTTCTGCATTCGGTATGATTTTGTTGCACTTTTGTTCAAGGTTTGTAAAGCAAAGCGATTTGTTTCTTCGGCTATGTACTCGAATATATTATCAGGTACTGGCAATGAATAAAATTCTGCTGGTTTAGCTGAACTCATGCTGGATCGCAAAGAAAATGGCTTAAGCCCAGGACATTCAGTATATGGAATAATGCTTGGTTGCTTACCCAACGGATTGAATCATACTTCTGTATTTCGTGAGGTCGGTAATTTGGGAATCTGATCATCTTCACTGTCGGATAAAATCTGCCATCGATGATGATTTTTGGTCCGTGGGATTGATACTGCATCATCGATATCAATGTCAAATACTTGTGGAGCACCACTATTCGCTAATGTGTTACATTCTTGATTATACTCTGATAAATCTAATTGCGACAGTTCATAGTCCAAATAGTCATCAAAATCGTCCATTTTTTTATTGAAAATCACAAATCAATAACGTATAACTTGCTAAATTATCAACTGAACAACATTTACTGCAGTCTCCTTCGATGCATAGCGACAAATGAAGCGCGGGGGGCACACACCAGTGTGACCATCTCAAAAATGGCGAATCTGCCACACACGGACCCAAAAATCTGCCAAAATCTGCCACACTCGACGTTAAAAAATGCCAAAAATATGCCAACATGAAAATAAAAAAAAAAACGTATTTTCATAATTTTTTTAATCCACATTATAACTACGTTAAACGTACATAAAAACAATACACCTAATCAACATTGGCTTCAAAATTTTGAACATAGTTATTTGGAAATGAAAAATTAATTTAAGTACATTATTTTATACTAATTTATACCTAAGAGGCTGCTTTACTATTAAAAGGTTAGTTCGACCACCATAAACAACGCTTAATCATTTAATCAGATTCAAGATCCAGAAATCAAATAAATAATAAATAATGATTGTGTTGTGTCAACAACCCACTACAGTCTTTTTTTTTTAAATCGGAGCCAGCGTTCACGCGAGCAAAGCCGGTTCCCCAGCTACGTATTAATACGTAGGAGGGACACAACGAAATGGGACGGAGTAATTAATCAAAACGACGAGTATTCTATTTTCGTCTAGCAATGTTTTAATCACAGCTTTCTCTTTTCTCTTAAGTTAGCGTTGTTGTTGGCGCGAACAGTAATTGTTTTTTGTTTTTTTTTTTCTTGTCCGTTTTCTGACCTGTTAGTTTCTTCTTTTCAGCTTTTTTAATGCTTCACCTAGAATTTAATCTTTCTCTGGCGTGTCAGTCAATATTCAAGTTCTTCCGGGCTTATTTCCACGTTGAGCCCTATCGTGGACCAACTTTTGTACCTGTGGACAGTCCACAGGTACAAATTCAGACATAAAAAATAAAACAGATCTAATTTTGAGGATAAAACAGACTTTCAGACAGGGAAAACAGCACTAATTAACCAATGAACAACACAGATCATACTGCAAACACGATCAAACCGATATCATAAGTATTTTCACAGAAAAACTCATTTAAATTTAAAAAAAATTGTTTACTTTTTGGCGCAAAAAACTTTCATAGACGGTCATGTGTGTAGCTTAAATTATTGGGATGATGATCGAGAATGGTTAGTGTTCTATTTTTGGTAAATTAAACCCGTTAAACTTGCGATGATACTTGATGTATTGACTAATTGTTACATGAAAACTTGAAGAGAACAGTAGACATGAAGCCACCATGAGCCTGAGAATTTTTGCGGAAGTAGAGAAAAGAAACACAGAGTAAAAAATTCTTGGAGTGTTAAAAAACATAAAACACCAGCACCAAAAATAACGCGCGGTGTTGCCAGCAATTCCTCGAACGACATGTCAAGGATGAGCCGCGACTGGCGCCGGGTGGCGACAATGTCATAATGATGCGCTGCGCCATGCTCCCCCCGTTGAAAGGCTCCTCTTTCAACTAATATTCTTCTAGAGTAGGAAGAGGGCACAACCGAACCAATGCTCGTCGAAGGCATCCTGTTGAGGTTTTCACATCTGCCACTCGTACTACGCCATCAGGTCCCGGAAACAGTTTTGTGACTCTTCCGAGTCGCCAACACAGAGGTGGCAGATTTTCTTCCTTTATCAGAACTACATCATCAACCTTGAGCTGAGAAGTATCCTTAATCCACTTTTGGCGTCTTTGTAGCTCATTGATGTATTCGCCTTGCCAGCGACGCCAAAAATGCTCGCGAATTTGCCAGCAATTCCTCGAACGACATGTCAAGGATGAGCCGCGACTGGCGCCGGGTGACGACAATGTCATAATGATGCGCTGCGCCAGTTAGTTAGTGTTAAGGTGTTTTTAGGGTTCCGTACCTCAAAAGGAAAAAACGGAACCCTTATAGGATCACTCGTGTGTCTGTCTGTCTGTCTGTCCGTCTGTCACAGCCAATTTGCTCCGAATCTATTAGACCGATTAAGTTGAAATTTGGTACACATATGAATTTCTGTGACCCAAACACGGACGGGTAAAGTAAATAAATGAATTTTGAACTTGTCACTTTTTCTTTGTCACTTTTGGGGGGCAAAAAAGAAAATTAAAAAAAAAGTTTTGCAAACTACACCATGTGACATGTCAAATGAAAGGGCTTACTATGAGGGTCTCAAATATATTTTTTTTACAATTTTAAAATAAATTGTTTTGAAGTTATTTACGAAAATAGACGAAAATTGACCATTCCCCTCCCCTTATCTCCGAAACTACTGAGCCTAAAATTTTGAATAAAATACAGAAAATAGATCTTTACCTGTAGATTACAGGAAAAGAAGTCTGTGGTCTTAAAATAACATGGTAAATTTATCAATATTGTGAGTACAAACTTACATTTACAATTGGAATGTATGGGAGAACATGTTTTTAAACTACATAGTTATGTTTGTTCTTAAAATAAATTCATCCCAACTACGGAACCCTTCATTGTGCGTGGTCCAACACGCACTTGGCCGGTTTTTTTAAGAACTGTACTAGTTACTGGTTTCAATGATTTATTGTTAACATACAAAAGAATAATTTGACCACGCGTAAGTAACTGTAGGTAGCAGATACATGGTCGTGTCGTGTGTCGTGCGCGCTAGTCAACCTCTCATTCCGAGGTGGCCGCCTCTTCGCCCGCGTCCCGCCGTGCCCCCGCCGTTGCTGTCTTTTGCGGGTGCTCCAATTACAAACAGTTAGGATAGGAAATTGTTTAAAAGGTGACGCGAAACAGTGGTTAAATGAGTGGGTCACGAATGATTGGAGTTGGTCAAACTTTATGGGTCCTCTTCACGATCGGCCATGATCGACACTCGTTGATCGTCTATAATCGGCAAGGTAATCGCCACCATCATCGTGCAAGCATCCACACGATCGTCGGTGATCATTAATGAAGCGGCAAGCATTCAAGATGGACGTGGAGGTTATAGCTGCAGTTACCATTAATTTAATTTCCGTATACAATCATTTTATCAATGTAGTTGAACGAAAAGTTGCGAAAAAAAAATGGAAGAAGAGAAGATGGTGGTGTTTGAGCATTCATCGTAATAGAACAAAGTAAATATACCTATACAACTTAATAGGTGATCCTACTGCCCAGTTCTTACTTTAAATATCTATTTCAGACATTCAATGGATAATCAGCTCTCTGAGCTATTGACGGAACCTTCAGGGGAATTTGAAAACTTTCTTCGCATGTCGCTAAGCGATTTCAATTATTTAGTTGAAAAAATATCCCCATTAGTTGCAAAAGAAGACACTACTTGGAGGGATTCTATACCAGTTAAAATCCGTCTTGCTATAACTTTGAGATTTTTGGCTACTGGGGATAGTTATAGAAGCTTGCATTATACGTTTAAAGTTTCAAGCCAAATTATATCTCAAATAATTCCTGAAGTATGCCAAGCACTGATCAAAATATTGAAGAGTATGGTTAAGGTAAGTAAAACATAGATTAGATTTATCATTCGTTTATTTTAAATTATTCAAACTCTTTTAGCATCCGAAAATGCTCTATATAAAATATCCTGCGATTGAGCATTTTGTGTAGACATATTTCGATTGTCTGGAGGTGAAGGGACAACCGAATAAACATGTTGAGACATGTTTTGCTGATTCTGTATCCGATGGGGAGATTCATATGAAGGTGAAGTGTACATGCTCGCCGACGAGCAGGGCCGATGTATGGCATTTTCTGGGATAAACGAATAATTACTAGTATTGCTTTGGACAGATGATGGATTGGTATCCATCAGCTGTTCAGAATACAATTTGTGTGAAGTAGAAGGGCGATTAGTGCTTATAATAATTTGTGATGGTGAGCTAACATAACGATGCCTAGTCAATGAGCGCTTTTTCTTTATTATTAAACCATCTATTTCATGTCTAAGTTCTAGTCTGTCGATGTCGCTAAATTCTCTCAGCGCTTTGGCCAGAAGCCTACCATAGAGATCACAATCGTCCTCTTCAACTTTCCCACCGCTATTCCTTTTGACTGTTAATACGTCATTAAGGGTAGATAGCGTTGATTTTATTTGTGCATTGGTTTCTGCGAGTTCAGGCAGTTTTGTACTGCGCCGTTTTTGAACTGGGATAGACACCGTAGTACTTGAGTCTTGCCCCTGTGTTGACTGCTGCATGTCCGGGATTTCATCAGCACCTTCTATCTAGAAAACAATAAAACAGCATTAAAATACTTATTCTATTTGTTTTTTGTTTTAGTTACCAAGTACTACACAAGAATGGCTTGACAAGGCAAACAAATTCAGATTCCCTCACTGCTTAGGTGCTCTAGACGGAAAGCACATAAATATACTACCACCTGCTCACAGTGCATCTGACTATTTTAATTACAAAGGTGGTTTCAGCATTGTTCTCCTAGCTTTAGTAGACGACGATTACTGTTTCATGTTTGCTGAAGTAGGCGCCAAAGGACGGATCAGTGATGGCGGGGTATTAAATAGCAGTGTGCTATTGGAAAAAATGACGAATGGCACCATTAATTTCCCGTCACCTAGCCCACTTCCAGGAAGTAATATTGATATCCCCTACGTATTTTTGGGCGATGGAGCGTTCCCTTTAAGTACAAATTTAATGAAACCTTTTCCTGGTCACCACGCCATTGGTACTCCAGAAAGGTTGTTTAATCAAGAACTTTCTCGCTCTCGAGTAGTCGTCGAAAATACTTTCGGCATAATGGCCAGTAAGTTTAGAGTTTTTAAAAAACCTATGCAATTGTGTGATGTTAAGGCTTCTATTATTACCATGACATGCGTTTTATTGCATAATTTCTTAAGAAAAAGTTCAACGTCTAGGGAACGGTACAATAATCCTGCAGGTACCACTGATACATACGAGTACGTGAATGGTCAACTCGTCTCTCCAGGTTCTTGGAGACAGAATAATGGTAGCGTATTCACATCGCTACAATCAACACCTCGAAGAGCTACAAATAACGCTATCCAAATAAGAGAATGCTTCATGACTTTTTTTAATAATTCTGCTAATTAGAAGTTTTTATTTTACTTCAGAGTGCCAGTGCGATAATTGTGCTTCCCAATAATTGTCAATATTTCCATTCCATACTAATTGCACTAGGCACTCTGAATACTTTTATAACTTATAGGTATATATATACTTATAACTATTTCAAATAAACAATGTAGGTACGAATTGTATTGAGATTAATAAATAATATTTACTGTAAAGTTTGTTTTACTTACATCGACTTTGTCCGCCGTAGCAAGTACCGATTTGCACTCATACACGTCGATCATAAAGGCCGCCAAAGCGTCATAAAATCCCATATAGGTTTAAACACCTCGTCTTCTCCGGCACCAGATTTAAGAGAGGCGAGAACTTTTTTATGATTCAGCCGGAAAGCTGCTAACAAGGTTTCCTTTTTCCTTTTAATTTCGGAAACTGGTACTAACATTTCCTCAGCACGAAATAAAACAAACTAAATAGCTTTAACAACATTTTTTTTTTTAATACATGTTCCACACGTCCGCCTCTGTTCCGCACACATATTCGCATTCTGTGCCTTAGTCCACATTTAACCACACCAGTCGTTAAGCCTCTTCTAATTTCGTTTACCGCATCGATAATTTTCTGTCTTAAGACATCAACAGATGAGATCGGATGAGGTTCATTATAAACTAAACTTTTCATATGGCCCCATAAATAAAAATCCATGGGGGTCAGGTCGGGACTTCGGGCTGGCCACGGTATTGGTCCACCTCTTCCAATCCATTTGTTGGGGTAATTAGTGTCTAGCCACTCTCTCACACTTCTTCGGTAGTGTGCAGGGTAACTTTCATGTTGATACCACATATCTCGGATTAAATTGAGGGGTAAATCTTCCAGTAATTCAGGTAATGATCATCGAAGACCTTTTCGCCCTTTTTATCGACGAGTCGGGGAGTTTTTTATAGCAATAAAACAACGCCACGTACTCCGAACGAAGACATTTATTTCTCTAGTTGGTCATCGCTACACCCCGTCATGGGGGTGCGATTGGCGGTGCCGGGGCGTGGCCCCCTCTCCGCAGCAGCTATACGTTGGCCCGTCAATACGGGCCCCTCATTGGCTCGGCCTACTGCGGCCTAAGGATGGTGGGACGCGGATATGCGCGTCCCTGTGAATGGTTGCTATATCTGTGTCTGTAGGCACGCCACGACGCTGCTAATCAGCGCCGCTTTCTTCACCGTATCCCGGCGGTCAACCCCTACCAGGTGGAACCCCCACCTACATGGGGGAAGCCCAGCAGAAGGCGACCTGCGACAGAGATACGGACTCGACGTTCCTACAGAAGGGGTGAGTGGCTCCCGCCCGCCCCACTTTCAGAGCTAGCCGAGCCTGGCACGGGTTAGGGAGACCGTGTAATGGGTGTGTGGGTGACATTGTGTTGTGTGACGTCACCCGGTGTCTACGTGAATCGCGCGCCCGCGCTGCGTCTTCACGCGTGTATTTATGCGCCTGTATAGAGGTGAATGTCTACTGTTTGCTGCGCGACACGCCTAAATTATCCTAGCACGCATCACGCAACAGATGTATGTTATGTGTGGAGTCTATTGTCACAAGTGAGCCGCGTGTAAGCTGAGAGCGACTCACTCGGAAGTCCAGTCCGGGGTGGAGTCACACGTCCGCGAGCAGGTCGCGGGGCAAGGGTCTCCTCGCGTCAGGGGGGCGCGTATGCCAGGGCGCAATCTGCTTAATGTGTGGCAAAGCAGACGCGCCGGCACGCGCGAACATCCCCTTCGCGAGGCGCCGCACAAACTCGTCCAGGCCCTCAATCCCGAGGTCCCGCTGGATGACATCGTTCCTCACGAAGCGAGGGGCAGCGACGATAGTGCGCAACGCAGCACTTTGCTGCGTGCGCAGGAGCTTACGGTTGGTCTCGCTCGTGAGGGCGAACCACGCAGGGGCGGCGTACGTCAAAAGCGGGCGCACGTACAGCTTGTACACGCCCAGCTTGACGCGCGCCGGGATGCTGGATGAGAGCACTGGTCGCAGGAGGTTGCGGGCGACCCTACCACGCGCGGCGACCGCGCGGACATGTGCCTCCATTGAGAGCCGACGATCTATGGTGACCCCCAGGTACTTGACCCGGGGCGACCACGCGATGTCGGCTCCCTGCAGCTTCAAGGGTGGTGGGAGAGGCGCGGCGCCGGTGACCATCGCCTGCGTCTTACCCACGTTGACGGACAGCCGCCACTTGGACAGCCACTCAGGGAGCAAGTTCAGCGCGCGCTGCATCTTCACCGCCGCGTACTTCGCATTAAGCGAGGTGGTAATGTACGCGGCGTCGTCGGCGTACAGCGCGAGCATGGCTTAATGGCATGGCTTAAAATTTAATAGCACTTTAATTGGTAAGTTAAATGACCAAGAACTAACAATGAACAATGTTAATATTTTGTATGAAGAATTCTTTTCGGTAGTCCAAACAGAGTTCGATAAATCTTTTAAGAAGATCACAAAAACTATAAGCCCTAAGTTTTTATTTAGTGACTGGGCAACTAGAGGACTCAGGAAAAGTAGGGAAAGACTTTTCGAGCTGTATGGCCTTAAGCCTTATATTAACACGGAATCTTTTAATAAGTATGTTTCTACTTACTCTAGAATTTTTAAGAATACTTGTAAGGCAGCTAAAGCTTTATACATTAGCAACAAGGTTAAATCAGCAGAGAATAAAATTAAGACAGTTTGGAAAATTATCAATAATGAAACTAATAGGATCAAAAAGCATAATTTTGATTACACACTGGAGACGTCATGTGGTCTCATTTGCGATAGCAAAGAAGTTGCTCAAGAATTTGTAAATTTCTTTACCAGTATCCCACTTAAAACTACTGAAATATTAAACTCCTCGCCCTCACTTTCTTTTAATTTAGTAAAGGCGAACGTTTCGGCCTGCCCGATTGAATTTAACTTTAAGCACATTAACCCCATAACAGTAATAAAAGCTTTTAAGCAAATTAAGATCAAACCGACCGAAGATCTTTGGGGAATGTCTATTAAAGTCTGTACCTCCATAATTGAGACTATAGCGCCTTACTTAGCCTTAATATTTAATTTGTGTGTGGATCAGGGAGTTTTCCCGGATTTAATGAAATACAGTAAGGTAATACCACTTTTTAAATCCGGGGACAGTAAGGACACAAATAATTATAGACCCGTATCCGTGTTGCCAGTTTTCAGCAAGGTTTTTGAAAAAGTAATGCTTAATCAAATGCTCAATCATTTTAACACGAATAAAATACTTCACGATCAACAGTTTGGTTTCACCAAAGGACGTTGTACGACCGACGCCGGTGTAACCTTATTAAAACACATTTTTAACGCGTGGGAAGAGGCCCAAGACGCCATAGGAATTTTTTGTGACCTCTCCAAGGCATTTGATTGCGTTGATCACGAAACCCTACTCTTGAAACTTGAGCATTACGGACTTGGAAAACTTGCGCTCAGTTTAGTAAAATCTTATTTAAATGATAGACAACAGCAAGTTCAAATAAATGGTATCACTTCACTTGGTTTAAATGTAAAAATGGGTGTTCCACAAGGCTCAATATTGGGTCCTTTCCTCTTTTTAGTGTATATTAATGATTTACTCCATTTATTAAAAAATCAACCACAAATGGTGTTATTTGCTGACGATACTTCCTTGATTTTTAAGGTAGGTAGACGTGATACAAATTTTGACGAAGTTAATAACGCCCTACTGCAGGTCCAAAATTGGTTCACTGCTAATAATTTAGTATTAAATGGGAAAAAAACTAAGTGCATTAGATTTTCTTTACCAAATGTAAAAAGTAGTGATTGTGAGATAGTATTGAATCAAGAGAAACTAGAATTCGTCGATAAAACCGTTTTCTTGGGGATCACGCTCGACTCTAGGCTACAATGGGGTCCTCATTTAACATCACTTGCAGGACGGCTAAGTTCAGCAGCATATGCTGTCAGAAAAATCCGTCAATTTACTGATGTAGATACTGCGCGGCTAGTCTACTTTAGTTACTTTCATAGTATCATGTCTTACGGTATTTTACTTTGGGGACGGGCTGCAGACATCGAGTCAATTTTTATTCTGCAGAAAAGAGCCATTAGAGCCATATATAATCTCCGCAAGCGCGATTCTCTAAGGGAACTGTTTAAGGAAATTAACATCATGACGGTACCTTGTCAATATATCTACGAAAATATCATGTACGTAAGGAAAAATTTACATCTTTTTAGTAAAAGAGGTGAAAGGCATAATTATAGTACTAGAAAAAGGGACCTATTAGCTCAACCAGGTTTCAGACTAGCTAAAGTAGACACGTCGTTCATGGGATACTGTTTAAAATGTTACAATAAAATACCTCCACACATACTTCAGCTCAATGAGACTAAATTCAAAACTTGTATAAAACGCACACTATGCAGGCAGGCATATTATAAGTTTGGGGATTACATAACCGATAAAAATGCTTGGCTCAATGCTGGTCCTGCTCCACAACCACAACTAATTAATTAACATTTGAAGATACTGTTGGAGATGCTGAAGATTGTAAGACTATCATTGCATTGTATAGACTCAATCTCCTTTGTATTATATAATTGCATAGCACATGTGTGAGTACTATGTACATACTCTAAAGCTACCATTTACTGGGTACGTCTTTGTTTGACTTGAATGTGCCCTGGCGACTGAGAGTGTGTGACGCTCACACTAATGTCTCGCTGATGGTGGCGCGTGTTGGATCATTTAGCCAATCCAGGCGTCAGGTTCGTGAATAAGCGCTGTCAGTGAAGGCTGGGCATACCTTAGCGGTCAGGGTTTATTTTAATTTAATTTAAATATTTGAATTGTTTTTTTTTAAGGACGCTTTTAACGTTCTGCATCGTTCTCACATATGAAATTTCAACATGAATGATGTAACCATTATTTTGTAACCATATCTTGATTTAAAAGAGTGTCCGTGGAGTTTCTTGCCCGTTCTTCTCCATAGGTACCTACTATGCTTTGGAATGGGCGCCTAGCTTCATCTTTCTGACTGACCGACCCCTTGACAATTCAAAAGTGCCTGTAATTGGTTTAATTGAAATAAATGCTTTGAGTTTGAGTTTGAGTTTGAGTTTGCTTCAGCGGTTGTGGGGATGTCGTCGGTGTAGCGTGAGTAACACGCCGGCGAAACGCAGCTTCCCTGCGGCACACCGGCGCGCACCGGCCGAGCGCCGGAGAGCGCTCCGTCGACCACCACCCTGAAGGTCCTGTGGGACAGAAAAGCAGAGACCACTTTTACGACGCGACGGGGCGCGTCTGACGTGGCCAATTTATAAATGAGTCCTTCGTGCCACACACGGTCGAAGGCCTTCTCCATGTCGAGGAATACTGCCACCGAGTATTCCTTCTTATTTAGTGCGGCTGCGAGGTGGTGCAGTACCCTCGACAGCTGAAGCGTCGTGCTGTGCTCCGACCGAAAACCGAACTGCTCGGGTCGTGGCGCAACATGTGGTAGGAGGTGTCGCAGCAGGAGCGCCTCGAACACCTTGGAGACGGTCGACAGCAGCGTGATCGGCCGATAGCTCTCCGGCTTCAGTATATTCTTCCCCGCCTTGGGCAGCATAACGACGCGCCCCTCCTTCCACGCGGCGGGAAAGGCCCCTGTGCGCAGTATCCCCGTAAACAGGCGCGCCAGCGCCGCTACCATACGGAACGGCAGGTGGCGCAGCGCTGTGTTGGAGATACCGTCCGCCCCGGGGGCCTTCCTGGGCTTCGTCCTTAGGATGGCGCGTCTCACTGCGCCCGGCGAGAAAAAGACGGGGTCCTCTTCGGGAGCTATCGGCGTAGCGAAGTAGTCTCCAAGGTATTTCTCAACTGCCGCGACATGCTCGTGGTCGTTGGTCGGATTCGGTCGGAACTGACGCTCCAGGTGTTCGGCGAAGACCTCCGCCCGGTCCTCCGATACATACTTAAGCGCCCCGTCGCTGCTTCGTAGCGGGCGCACCGGGGTTGGGGTATTCATCAGTTGGCTGCAGAGTTTGTGTACCGACGGCCAACTATCCGTAGCGGCGTCGATACGTTCCTCCCAACCCGCGGCGGTGTACGCCTTTAGCTCGGCCTTCACCCTCTCCGCGAGACGGTTGAGCTGCGTCTTGAGCGTCGGACATCTCAGCTGTTGCCACTGCTTGCGTATGCGCCTCTTCGCGGCGATCATCGCTCTCAGGTGTGATGGCAGGGGCGGCAATAGCCCTCTCCCCTGCGGTTGCGTTGTAATCGTCGCCGCTTCTAAGGCGCCCTGTATACAAGCAGTGACTTCGTCCGTCAGTAGGTCTACGTCCGCGGCGGTGGTAATAGGCCGAGTCGGCGTAGTGGTCTCTACTTTGTCTGTAAAAGCCTTCCAATCCGTGGATCGACGTGGCGCCAGAGGCTTCAATCGGGTCGGCAACCCCGATATGACGACGAGTACAGGATGGTGGTCCGACTGCAACTCGTCGTCAATAACTTGCTGCGTGATCTGGTGGTGTAGCCCTCGGTAGACTACGACATCCAGCACGTCTGGCATTGAGGCAATGTTGTCCGGATAGTGGGTGGGCGTGTCCGGGCCGGACACCGTGTACCCGAAGGCCTCCGCGTCCGCGAAGAGCCGCCTACCCCCGGTATTCAAGACGCTGCTGTTCCACGCTGGGTGTTTACAATTAAGGTCCCCGGCGAGGATGGTGGCACGTGAAGTGTGGTTCAGCAAGGCCCGCAACTCTGACAGGTCCAGAGGAGTCACGGGCGGCTTGTAGCAGGCGTACAAGTTTATATCCTCGCCGGCTAAGTGCAGCTGGACACCCAGCGCGCTAAAGGTGGTGAGTGACGGCGGGGGGAGCTCCTGGTGTACGACTCTTCGCTTCACAAGTACCGCCAGACCACGGTACCTCCTGTGCGTTGCCGACTGCTCATCTTTACGATAAGCGAGATATCCCGGGAACCTGATCCTGTCCTCAGGTCCCAGGAACGTCTCGCTTATGAGCGCCACGTCGATGTTTTGTTCCCTCAGGAGATGGCGGAGGAGTGCGACCTTTCCCTTTAGGCCGCGGGCGTTCCAATGGATCACCCTCAATGAGCTAGCCATGATACAGCGTAAGCAGTGTGGCCAGGCCATCGAGGATGACCGTTTCCACATCCTGTCCCTGCCTGATGGCCTTAATGAGGTCCATCAACAGTTGTATGGCGCAGGCTGTGAAGTCCTTTTTCTGTGGCTGCCTACCAGTAGCGCCACCCGTCGGTTTGGGGAACTTTTCTAGTTCCCCCTGTTGCCGCTGCACCGAGGTGGCGCTGGCGTCGATTGCGCCGCCATCTTTGTGTGTGGCGGCCTTCGTTTTCCTCCGCTGCGCCTCGGTGGCGCTAGTGGTAGGTTCGTCTTCGGTCTGCGGCTGTTGTTTCACAGCCCGCGCTGAGGCAGCGACGGCGGCCTCGGGAAGTACTCCCTGTGTCGCCGCGGGGGTTTCGGGCTTCTTCCCTCTTCCTTTCCCCCCGCGCCTCTTCTTCCTCCGCCTCGAGGAGGTGGCTTCTGATCTGTCTGTGGGCCCGTTGGCTGCCGCCATCAGCGACGCGCCTTGAGCCTCTTGAGACTCAACTCCTGTCGGCCTCTCGGTGGCCTCACGTGGCCGGCGCGCGGCGGCCGTGATGGCGACAGTCCCCGCTCGCTTGTTCCTTATCTCCGTCTGGAAGACGGGGCACTTGATGTTGCACGCGGGGTGCGCGCCACCGCAATTCGCGCAGGTGGCTGGCTCCTCCCGCGGGCGCGGGCAGTCTCTGGCTGCGTGCCCCTCCCCGCATCGCACACAAGCGAGCGGGCGGTGGCACTGGTGCGAGCTGTGCCTGAAACGTTGGCACCGGTGGCACTGAGCGGGCCCACGTTTTCCTCGCCAAGCCTCGATTTTGACACCCCGCATATATAGAAACACGGTGGTGTCAAATATCGCCCGGACGTCGGGGGTCTTCTTAATAATGGCGTGAAACACACAGCCGGGACGTCCTTGTGCGCCTTTGATATGGCGCACGTACTCCGGCTGGTAACCCAACGCCCGGAGTTCCTCCTCGATCTCCTGGGGGGGCGTGTCCGCCGGCAACCCCTTAATGGCGACCTTCATGCTCCGCTCCGCTGGTAGGGAGTATGCGAACCACGAGACGCCTTCCTCTTTTTCCAGGCTGGTAAGGTACCTCTGTACCAGCCTGTATTCCTCCTCGGTATCGGGGGTAAACTTCACCCCCGTCCCAAAAGGCCTGGCGCTCGGGGGCCGGCCCAACTTCCTGGTAATGGCCCTGAAATGGGAGGCCCAGTTGGGCAGCCTCTCCACTACCAGCGGCGGATATCTCGCCTTCTTCCCCGGCTGCTTCGCTGCCGTCGCCGCCGTCGCTGTCGTCGCAGTGCCGGGGGTGGCCGTAGAAGGGGGGGGAGCAGCACTTTCAGAGAGAGCAGGGGGTAAAGAAGAAGTACTTACCCCTGCAGCTGCTGTTGCCGTCGCTGTTGCCGGCGGCGTACGCACCATTTCGGCGAAGGTAGGCGACTCCGGTTCTCCCAGGTCCAGCCGCTTCGCCTCCTGCGTCGCTTCGGTGGAATCACGCCCACGTCGCTTCCGCTGGGGCTTCGGTTCAGCGAGTTCGAACTCGTAGTCGAACCCCAGCGGTACCTCTCCCTCTCCCACGATGGGCCGCGGCCCGGATCGCGGCGTCGTATCCGCGGACACGTCGCCGCGACCGGACCCGGCCGAGCCCACCGATGCCAGCGACATACTCGATCCCGCGCGCGATGAGCATGCCGATAGCACGGCGGGTGAGTCGTAGGCCGAGGTGCGGGGGGGCGCCGGCGAGTCAGGCGCCCCTGTCGACACAGGTATCACTGGCACTTTCACTCTGGGTTTCACTTTTTCCGCACTTTGCACCGGCCGCTCTCGCTCAGCCAGCGCCGAACCCGCCAACGAGAGGCGGGGATCGGGTGCGCCGGTGCGCACAGTGGCTGGAGCGGGCGGCGACGCGAAGCGCGGCGGCGGCGCGACGGAGCGCGCGGGGGGTGCACGCGCGCGCACGGATGAGCCGGGTGATGGCGCGCGAGGCGCAGCGGCACGCGTAGCGGACGACGCGGGCGCCGGGGCGCGCACGGGCGCAGCCCCGCGCACTGTCGGCACGGTGGCGCGCGCAGGTGGCGCGCGGCTTGAGTTCGCCGCGGGTCCCGAGGGTGCGATAGGCACCGGGCGGAACGCGGCGGGGCGGATTGGCACCGCCTGCTGACGGCTTGACGACGGCGTCGGCGCAACGCGCGCAGGCGCCGATGACGTCGGCGGGCCGGCAGCTGCAGCGGAGCCAGCACCACTCCCCTTTCTCCCCTCTTCCTCGTCCCGACGTGCAGAGATGGTCCGGCCGTCGGCGGACCGGACGTCGCGTCGCCGATGTTCGGCATCGACGACGCCCGGTCCAACGCCGGACGGGCTTCAGGCGACCCGGCAACGCGACCCAGCGAGTCGCGTTTGCCGGGTTTCGGCATGATGACTGGGCGTGGCCCCCGCGACCGCGACGGTGAGCTAGCTCACCGGGCAGCACGGTGGCTTCCCTCTGTGTCCACACAAGTGCCGGTTATGTTACCTGCGCAAACACAGAGAGAAACGTTGAGTTGTTGCGGTCCGCGCGAGATGGTACTGGGCGTGTACTACGACCAGTACTGTTCGGCCACGGGCTAATCCGACATTTATTTCTAGTTGGTCATCGCTACACCCCGTCATGGGGGTGCGATTGGCGGTGCCGGGGCGTGGCCCCCTCTCCGCAGCAGCTATACGTTGGCCCGTCAATACGGGCCCCTCATTGGCTCGGCCTACTGCGGCCTAAGGATGGTGGGACGCGGATATGCGCGTCCCTGTGAATGGTTGCTATATCTGTGTCTGTAGGCACGCCACGACGCTGCTAATCAGCGCCGCTTTCTTCACCGTATCCCGGCGGTCAACCCCTACCAGGTGGAACCCCCACCTACATGGGGGAAGCCCAGCAGAAGGCGACCTGCGACAGAGATACGGACTCGACGTTCCTACAGAAGGGGTGAGTGGCTCCCGCCCGCCCCACTTTCAGAGCTAGCCGAGCCTGGCACGGGTTAGGGAGACCGTGTAATGGGTGTGTGGGTGACATTGTGTTGTGTGACGTCACCCGGTGTCTACGTGAATCGCGCGCCCGCGCTGCGTCTTCACGCGTGTATTTATGCGCCTGTATAGAGGTGAATGTCTACTGTTTGCTGCGCGACACGCCTAAATTATCCTAGCACGCATCACGCAACAGATGTATGTTATGTGTGGAGTCTATTGTCACAGGTGAGCCGCGTGTAAGCTGAGAGCGACTCACTCGGAAGTCCAGTCCGGGGTGGAGTCACACGTCCGCGAGCAGGTCGCGGGGCAAGGGTCTCCTCGCGTCAGGGGGGCGCGTATGCCAGGGCGCAATCTGCTTAATGTGCGGCAAAGCAGACGCGCCGGCACGCGCGAACATCCCCTTCGCGAGGCGCCGCACAAACTCGTCCAGGCCCTCAATCCCGAGGTCCCGCTGGATGACATCGTTCCTCACGAAGCGAGGGGCAGCGACGATAGTGCGCAACGCAGCACTTTGCTGCGTGCGCAGAAGCTTACGTTTGGTCTCGCTCGTGAGGGCGAACCACGCAGGGGCGGCGTACGTCAAGAGCGGGCGTACGTACAGCTTGTACACGCCCAGCTTGACGCGCGCCGGGATGCTGGATGAGAGCACTGGTCGCAGGAGGTTGCGGGCGACCCTACCACGCGCGGCGACCGCGCGGACATGTGCCTCCATTGAGAGCCGACGATCTATGGTGACCCCCAGGTACTTGACCCGGGGCGACCACGCGATGTCGGCTCCCTGCAGCTTCAAGGGTGGTGGGAGAGGCGCGGCGCCGGTGACCATCGCCTGCGTCTTACCCACGTTGACGGACAGCCGCCACTTAGACAGCCAGTCGGGGAGGAGGTTCAGCGCGCGCTGCATCTTCACCGCCGCGTACTTCGCATTAAGCGAGGTGGTAATGTACGCGGCGTCGTCGGCGTACAGCGCGAGCATGGCTTCAGCGGTTGTGGGGATGTCGTCGGTGTAGCGTGAGTAACACGCCGGCGAAACGCAGCTTCCCTGCGGCACACCGGCGCGCACCGGCCGAGCGCCGGAGAGCGCTCCGTCGACCACCACCCTGAAAGTCCTGTGGGACAGAAAAGCAGAGACCACTTTTACGACGCGACGGGGCGCGTCTGACGTGGCCAGTTTGTAGATTAGGCCCTCGTGCCACACACGGTCGAAGGCCTTCTCCATGTCGAGGAATACTGCCACCGAGTATTCCTTCTTGTTAAGTGCGGCTGCGAGGTGGTGCAGTACCCTCGACAGCTGAAGCGTCGTGCTATGCTCCGACCGAAAACCGAACTGTTCGGGTCGTGGCGCAACGTGTGGTAGGAGGTGTCGCAGCAGGAGCGCCTCGAACACCTTGGAGACGGTCGACAGCAACGTGATCGGCCGATAGCTCTCCGGCTTCAGAATATTCTTCCCCGCCTTGGGCAGCATAACGACGCGCCCCTCCTTCCACGAGGCGGGAAAGGCCCCTGTGCGCAGTATCCCCGTAAACAGGCGCGCCAGCGCCGCTACCATACGGAACGGCAGGTGGCGCAGCGCTGTGTTGGAGATACCGTCCGCCCCGGGGGCCTTCCTAGGCTTCGTCCTTAGGATGGCGCGTCTCACTGCGCCCGGCGAGAAGAAGACGGGGTCCTCTTCGGGAGCTATCGGCGTAGCGAAGTAGTCTCCAAGGTATTTCTCAACTGCCGCGACATGCTCGTGGTCGTTGGTCGGATTCGGTCGGAACTGACGCTCCAGGTGTTCGGCGAAGACCTCCGCCCGGTCCTCCGATACATACTTAAGCGCCCCGTCGCTGCTTCGTAGCGGGCGCACCGGGGTTGGGGTATTCATCAGTTGGCTGCAGAGTTTGTGTACCGACGGCCAACTATCCGTAGCGGCGTCGATACGTTCCTCCCAACCCGCGGCGGTGTACGCCTTTAGCTCGGCCTTCACCCTCTCCGCGAGACGGTTGAGCTGCGTCTTGAGCGTCGGACATCTCAGCTGTTGCCACTGCTTGCGTATGCGCCTCTTCGCGGCGATCATCGCTCTCAGGTGTGATGGCAGGGGCGGCAATAGCCCTTTCCCCTGCGGTTGCGTTGTAATCGTCGCCGCTTCTAAGGCGCCCTGTATACAAGCAGTGACTTCGTCCGTCAGTAGATCTACGTCCGCGGCGGTGGTAATAGGCCGAGTCGGCGTAGTGGTCTCTACTTTATCTGTGTAGGCTTTCCAGTCCGTTGATCGACGTGGCGCCAGAGGCTTCAATCGGGTCGGCAACCCCGATATGACGACGAGTACAGGATGGTGGTCCGACTGCAACTCGTCGTCAATGACTTGCTGCGTGATCTGGCGGTGTAGCCCTCGGTAGACTACGACATCCAGCACGTCTGGCATTGAGGCAATGTTGTCCGGATAGTGGGTGGGCGTGTCCGGGCCGGACACCGTGTACCCGAAGGCCTCCGCGTCCGCGAAGAGCCGCCTACCCCCGGTATTCAAGACGCTGCTGTTCCACGCTGGGTGTTTACAATTAAGGTCCCCGGCGAGGATGGTGGCACGTGAAGTGTGGCTCAACAAGGCCCGCAACTCTGACAGGTCCAGAGGAGTCACGGGCGGCTTGTAGCAGGCGTACAAGTTTATATCCTCGCCGGCTAAGTGCAGCTGGACACCCAGCGCGCTAAAGGTGGTGAGTGACGGCGGGGGGAGCTCCTGGTGTACGACTCTTCGCTTCACAAGTACCGCCAGACCACGGTACCTCCTGTGCGTTGCCGACTGCTCATCTTTACGATAAGCGAGATATCCCGGGAACCTGATCCTGTCCTCAGGTCCCAGGAACGTCTCGCTTATGAGCGCCACGTCGATGTTTTGTTCCCTCAGGAGATGGCGGAGGAGTGCGACCTTTCCCTTTAGGCCGCGGGCGTTCCAATGGATCACCCTCAATGAGCTAGCCATGATACAGCGTAAGCAGTGTGGCCAGGCCATCGAGGATGACCGTCTCCACATCCTGTCCCTGCCTGATGGCCTTGATCAGGTCCATCAACAATTGTATGGCGCAGGCTGTGAATTCTCCCTTCTGTAGCGGCTGCCTACCAGTGGCGCCACCCGTCGGTTTGGGGAACTTCTTTAGTTCCCCCAGTTGCCGCTGCACCGAAGTGGCGCTGGCGTCGATCGCGCCGCCACTCTTGTGTGTGGCGGCCTCCTTCCCCTTCCGCTGCGCATTGGTGGCGCTAGTGGTAGGTTCCTCATGGGTCGGCGGCTGTTTCACAGCCCGCGCTGAGGCAGGGACGGCGGCCTCGGGAAGTACTCCCTGTGTCGCCGCGGGGGTTTCGGGCTTCTTCCCTCTTCCTTTCCCCCCGCGCCTCTTCTTCCTCCGCCTCGAGGAGGTGGCTTCCGTCCTGGCTGTGGGCCCGTTGGCTGCCGCCATCAGCGACGCGCCTTGGGTCTCCTCTGCTGCTTCCCCCTGCCTTTCGGTGGCCTCTCGTGGCCGGCGTGTGGAGGCAGTGATGGCGACAGTCCCCGCTCGCTTATTCCTGATCTCCGTCTGGAATACGGGGCACTTTAGGTTGCACGCGGGGTGCGCGCCCCCGCAGTTTGCGCAGGTGGCTGGCTCATCCCGCGGGCGCGGACAATCACGCGCAGCGTGCCCCTCTCCACATCGCACACAAGCGAGCGGACGGTGGCACTGGTGCGAACTGTGCCTAAAACGCTGGCACCGGTGGCACTGAGCGGGCCCACGTTTACCTCGCCAGGCTTCGATCTTGACACCCCGCATGTATAAAAACACGGTGGTGTCGAAGATCGCCCGGACGTCAGGGGTCTTCTTCAAGATGGCGTGAAAAACACAGCCGGGTCGTCCTTGTGCGCCCTTAATATGGCGCACATACTCCGGCTGGTAACCTAACGCCCGGAGTTCCTCCTCGATCTCCTGGGGGGGCGTATCCGCCGGCAACCCCTTGATGGCGACCTTGAAGCTTCTGTCCGCTGGTAGGGAGTAGGCAAACCAGGAGACTCCCTCCTCTTTTTCCAGGCTGGTCAGGTATCGCTGAACCAGCCTGTATTCATCCTCGGTGTCGGGGGTGAACTTCACCCCCGTCCCAAAGGGCCTGGCGTTTGGTGGCCGGCCCAGCTTCTCCCTAAGGGCCCTAAAATGGGAGGCCCAGTTCGGCAGCCTCTCCACTACCAACGGCGGGTACCTGGGTTTCTTCCCCGGCTTCGCTGCCGTCGACGTCGTCGCCGTCGCTGCGGCGCCGGGGGTGGTCGTAAGGGGCACATCAGATGCAATGGGGGCAGGGGGTAAATTAGCCACACTAAAACTTACCCCTGGCGGCGGAGTACGCGCCATGTCCGCGAAGGTGGGCGACTCTGGCCCTCCAAGGTCCTGTCGCTTCGCCTCCTGTGTTGCCTCAGTGGAGTCTCTCCCGCGCCGCTTCCGCTGGGATCTGGGTTCGGCGAGCTCAAACTCAAACTCGAACCCCAGCGGCGGTTCTGCATCTCCCACGATGGGCCGCGGCCCGGATCGCGGCGTCGTATCCCCGGACACGTCGCCGCGACCGGACCCGGCCGAGCCCACCGACACTAGCGACATGCTCGATCCCGCGCGAGATGAGCATGCCGATAGCCCGGCGGGTGAGTCGTATGCAGAAGAGCGGGGGGGTGCCGGTGAGTCGGGCACCCTTGTCATTAACTTCACTTTCACCACTTCACTTGGTTTCACGTTCACTGGCACTAGCGCGGGCCGCTCACGCTCAGCCATCGCCGAGCCCGCCAGCGAGAGACGGGGATCGGGTGCGCCGGAGCGCACAGTGGCTGGAGCGGGCGGCGACACGAAACGCGGCGGCGGCGCGACGGAGCGCGCGGAGGCACGCGTGTGCCCGGCTGGCAATACAGTTTGTGCGCGCGGCGCGGCGGCACGCGTAGCGGACGACGCGGGCGCCGGGGCGCGCGCGGGCGCAGCCCCGCGCACTGTAGGCACTGAGGCGCGCACTGGTGGCGCACGACTTGGGTTTGACGCGGGACCCGAAGGTGCGATGGGCACTGGGCGAAACGCGGCGGGGCGGATCGGGACCGCCTGTTGACGGCTCGACGACGGCGCCGGCGCAACGCGCGCAGGCGCCGATGACGTCGGCGGGCCGGCAGCTGCAGCGGCATCCTCCCCACTCCCCTTTCTCCCCGCTTCGCTCGTCCTCTTCTTCCCGCTGTGCTGGGATGGTCCGGCCGTCGGCGGACCGGATGACGTGTCGCCGATGTTCGGCATCGACATCGACGTCGCCCGGTCCAACGCCGGACGGGCTTCAGGCGACCCGGAAGCGCGACCCAGCGAGTCGCGCTTGCCGGGTTTGGGCATCTTGCTGGGCGTGGCCCCCGCGACCGCGGCGGTGAGCAAGCTCACCGGGCAGCCCGGTGGCTCCCCCCTGTGCTCACGCAGATGCCGGTTAAGTTACCTGCGCGAACACAGAGAGAAACTATTAAAAATTTGCGGTCCGCGCGAGTAGGCAACTGGGCGTAGACTGCGACCAGCTGCGTTCGGCCACGGGCTAATCCGACATTTATTTTAATAATTTCGAAAACACTTATACTTCGCGTGGTAATGAAACCATAGCGCGAATTTAAATCGATCAACGCCATCTATCGAGACATGAGGTAAACTTTTTCGACAAAATAACTTTATGGCCTGGGGTTTTTAACTATTAAATATTATGACGTTAACAGGTAAATCGTTTCATAAAAAGTTTTCATAATGTTCCCCATTTAAATTGTCAGGCAGAAAATATGGCCCAATCAAATGGTTTGAGATTATTCCCATCCAGACATTCAAACTGAACCGTCTTTGTGATCCCTTTCGTCGCTTCTTATTAGGATTTCTGTCTTCTTTCGGAGCCCAATAATGAGCGTTGTGGTAATTGGTGATGCCGTCTTTATCAAATTTTGACTCATCTGTCCACAAGATGTGTCTTAAGAATGCTGGGTTTTCTAAATCTGCGTTGAGCATGAAACTGCAGAAATCGAACCTCCTCACAGAATCTCCTTCTTCGATAACATGTACCGGCGTGTAATGGTATGGATAAAGGCCTGCAGTATTCACTGTAAACCACACTTTCCACTGCGATAGTCCAAGTTCTCGGGTAACAATATTAGTGGAAGTAGTTGGATCGGATCTAAACCGTTGCACTATTTCATTGTCTTGCTCTTCATCTTCATCATTGACACGTGGTCTGCCTAGGTCTGATCGTCGCCTCGAAACAGAGCCAGTCTCTCTTAGTCGCCGGTAAACTCCGTCAAAGACACTGACATCCGGTACTCGGAACCCGGGATAACGTGCAATGTATTCTTCCCGAGCTTGCGCGGATACACAGTTGCAGTACCCGTAACAAATTAAAATATCCGCATATTCCTCGTTCGTGAAGGTCGTCTTCGTCTACAGTTCCAAATCAGAAGCACGTATCAAAGTCCAGTTAACAAGCACAGTCACAAATCGAAGGGAAAACAGTAAAACAGCCTCAGTTGTTGTTGAGTCTAGTCGCATGCGAGCCGAGGCAACACGAGAGGGCAGCGCATTCTTATTAAGAATACTTAATGAACGTTCCCGTATTTCAACTACATTAGAAAGTATAAACAATAGGTACGTAATCAATACAATTTAAATTCTATAATAAAAATTATTTAATGTAAACATATGATTAAACCATATCATAATTACGAGTTATCTAATGACAAAACTAAAATTACTTATTATTTTAACTTCTAAATCACAAATTAATTAATTTATGTTCTACTTATTTCTAGATTGGCCGGCTTGCCCACACATGAGCGATGAGCAGTCTTCTTGTTGCAGCTCCCATGTTGCAGTTGAACATTTTGAGTACTAGAAGAATGCCCCTCGTTGTCTGCTACATGGTGACTGGTTGCAATTGTGCTTCTCGTAACACTTGTTCAGATGTCATATCTTGCACAGGGATATTATTGGCTCTAATGCAAATGTTGTGTAAAATCACACAAGCATTTACAATAGATGCTGCTACACGAGGTTCATAATGTAGAACTCTATGTACAAGAAGACATCTAAAGCGTGCTTTGAGAAGCCCAATGGTTCTTTCTATCATGTTCCTGGTTTTTACATGTACTGTAGTGTAATAAGCCTCAGGTGAATCTGGAGAAGCATTTATAACTGGAGTCATCATACTTTTCTTTAGAGGGTAGCCAGAATCACCTAAAAGAAATAAAAATATAAAATAATAGAATACACTTTTAAGGATCTTATCAGAATCTTATTGTTTCTTGCTTGCATAATAATGCAAATAATGTTCAAAATTCATGTACTAGGTAGGTACCTCTCTAACCTAATTTGATTCCACTAATAATAATATATTATCACTTTTTAGACTGCAACTTTTATAACCAAAAATTAATACCAACCTAAAAACCACATATTATTCAAATGCTCCATATGAGCTTTTAGTGGGTGATAAGCCCATATGAAGGAATCATGAGTGGCGTCTCCATTGCTGGCATCCACACTAATAACTTCCATGTCCGAATTGCATACCTACCTAACAAAACAATAAGTTTAGCATTTGTAATTTTTTCTTACAAGTACCCAAAAACATCTTTAATTATTCAAAAGCAGAAGGGATGTAATACTTGCACTAGCTAGTTGGACCTAATTTTATTTAAGTATTATAATTAATTAATTGTTTAATAATGAATGTACCTCTACCTACATGTATCTAAAAATAATTTGTCCAGAGTTGGAAACTTAGATTAAATTGTTTTTTTTTAAGCAATAAAATGTAGGTACTATGATTATTTACCAATTGTACATTCAGAGAATGATAATTTTTTCTGCAATAATATCTCTTAATTTTCCACTGGTCGTTTTATTGCCACATGACTTCCATCAACACACCCTTAGACCCCAGGCATACCAAACTTGTTACAAAAAAAAAAAACACCTGTTTCAAGATCTAGATTTTAATATAAAATTAATAATAATAATAATAATAATAATAATAATAACTTTATTGACACTAAAAACCTTCGTTACAATAAGTAGTACATGTAGGTAACAAAAACAAAAAATTTAAAGAATCTCTTATAAGAATCTTATAATGCTTATGTACCTACTTACCTAACTACATTGGCTCTCCGTTCATGATCGCTATGTGGGAATTTAATATATTTCCGGTTGAAATATCGGTCATTTAAGCACCGAGTTACCTGCGCTATAACTGCTGACACAGTTTGTTGTGTAACTGAATGTGCAGCAATGTCACCAGTTGGTCTTTGGTATGAACCATTAGCAAAAATGATAATGCTGTTAAAACCTGAAATGAAGGGCATTAGTGATCAAACTGCATTTAATTGTTCGTATGATAATTAGTGCGATTAATAGATTTACTGATTTATTACAAACCTTAACCTTTATCGACAAATCTGTTGATTTTGTAGGGCGTGGCATGAAAGGTCGTAGCTGAGAGTAATAAACAAAATAATCTACTACACAAAATTAGCAAAAACATTATAGATTAGAGGCACAAAATCCGAAAAAAAGGACAATTTTACAAAAAATCTTCATTTTATTTAAAAAATCATCAAAATCCAATATCTCAATATGGGTTAGGTTTGGGGTGGGGTGTAAACTTTCCTTTGGATTTTCGCGATTTGTTTCTCCCCCTGAACGACTGAAATCGCTCGCTGAGTCGTAATGGGGTCCCTAGATAGCCAAAATAGTTTGACAAGCATGAAACAATCATTTTCAGTTTCAAAGCAGTTGCGACGAGGACCGTTTTGACGACTGGTTTTCGTTTTATGGAAAACTGCAGCGTTTCGTCGTCAAAATAATTGACTACGACCCACCACAAAAATCACGTGTTAGTAGCAAAGTCCTAACGATCCGGATGTAACGATATTTGGTAGCCTTGAAACTCAAAGTTATCGATTGCCATCTATATTTAACCGAATCTCTATGATTTTCGTAATGTGTACGACTGTAGTCAGCGACCAATTTTGAGAGCCCGCTGAGTGATTCGGTTGGTAGCGTATTGTAAACTATACTTACCAAATGTTTTGGTTTTTAAGTCAATACAAACATAAATTATACGGATCGGGCTCGAAGATGGATCTGTACCGATGAGGCTTTTACGTCCACTATAAATAATACTATACGTACGGTTCGGAATATACTCAACATACTAAGTGCGAAAGCGTCGCCGATATTCATAGCATTCGTTCATTTATTATATGTATTAATCTCTCTAAACGGTGAGAATCGTGTTATTTTTCGTGTATAAATAAATAACACACAACCGTACCTAAATCATGTTTTAACTTTATTTAATCTCTATAAAGTATGACAATCATCTCCTAAGTTCACACATTCTAATAATCTAGATCTAGGCACTGTTTATACGACACATGTTGCATACCTACCCACATGAAAATAACAATGCACTCAGGAGTTTAATAAAGTGGATTGAAAGTAATAATTTAATTATAAATCTCCAAAAACCAAAATCATGCACTTTTGCCAACTGGTATCCATGAGTAATTAATGTAAATTAAGTACACTAGTCAAGTAGAAAAAGTGAATGTATGTGTGTGTGTGTTTTAGGGATCTTAATTAACACCCAGTTAATGTGGAAGTCACAGACAGCCATTCATAACATTTAGAGTGTGCTCACATCACTAATGTTTTGTTTTAGACTTACTACTGTCAATATAATTTGATACTTACCTACTTAACTTTTCATACAATTGTTATACTTATTTATTCTTTTATAAGCTGCATAATTTATCAAAAAGAGTAAATCTGCCGACAATATTGGTTGCCTTATGCCTAGGTACCATTGTTTGATACTTTACAACCTGGAAGTAGCCGCATTTGTAAAACCTATATATAAACATTATAATTTTCTACCTCAAATTAAACTAGACAATGTGGTACAGATATGAGATCTCAATATCAGAAATTTTTGTGCACGGTATTCTCAACTTCTATACTCAAGAAAAAATATTAGTTAGGTATCTGTATGGCACCTGTAATTTATAATAAAATACCTAACAATAATAAAGACCTACCTTGTAGGAATTTAGAAACAGCTAACAGTTTTTATTATTCTGTACAAGATTTCATAGCGGATAAGTTAACTTAATTGAAATATAGTTTTTGTAATTTGTTTAAATGTACTAAATTTGCATGCTGTATTAGCTAGAATGTACATGGATTCCTCACAACTGTAACAACTGATTTCAGTTTCAAATGTAAATAAATATTCTATTCTATTTTATTGAAAAATAAATGACAACCACAAATCATGTTTTCAACTTTATTAAATCTCCATTATCACAATCATCTCCTAGTTTACACATTCTAGACACTTTACACGAGGCATGTTGGATACCTATTGAAAAATCTTTCAAATGAAATTTTAAACTTTCACTATTAATTTATTTCAACATGTTTTCTTCTACGTCGTGCCTTCAATATATTACATCTCCTCCAAGCTATGTGGCCTTCCGAGGTGTGGACCGCTTCTTACTTCATGCTGCCTCCCAGTCTTCAGACACCCTTGTTAGGGATAACTTTCTGTAGAATCCCAATCCAAATCCAAAATATCTAAACAATAGTACAAATCCCCAAGTATCATTACGCAGCTATTATGTACTATAATGAGAAACTATAAATGCAGTGAGGTCGCCCCTTAAGCCAGAAATGTGTTAGCCGAGTAATATAATCTGCTGACAAGTTATTTGTTACTAATGAAACAATTATTAGGAAAATACGAAAATAATACTATTCATAATAATGATAGACAATTCGACCGTAGCAATTAACAATGTCGTATAGGAAAAACCGCTACTTAAGGGTACGGTCGTTCAAAGTTTCAAATAAGTATAATGTGAACAATAGTCAACGTACCTTAACCAAATTTGGTATGATATATAAATAATAATTACCTGACGTAGTAGTATATGCAAATTTATCAAAAATGTATCGGAAATATGAAAAACTGCACATGCAACATTGTTAACCGCTAAATCATGCAACTATTTTGTTGGAAATGACAGATCCGACATTATTAACCGATCTACAATTTCTGAATTTGGTCGGATGTGGCACAACCCGCAATATACCCTGGAGTTTGGAATCTCATTTATGTTGGAAGTACCACTTAATACGTTATTGCCCGTAAGATATATATTTTATGATGTAGATACCACTCACATTATTTCGGGGAAAATCTATTTAAAGAAAAAAAAAATCGAAAATTATTATATGTTTAGTAGGAACCATAAAAATATAATACATAGTCAAGAAAATTGGGAATAAATCTCTAATTTATAAAAATAGGTAACTACCTAGCTTAATTTAAATTCACAACCTTTTATGGCACATGGTAAGTTTTACCTTAATATAATTATGTAGGTACTACTCTTAATAAAACTATCTAACTGTCTATTCTAGAATTAGACTGAACCTAAGTAATCGGTTTTATCCTATTCGTCGTCTGAATCACTTTCTTCAAGAGTAAGATTAGAAGCGTTAGTGTGAGGTAGGTTTAAATAAAAGTCATGGTAGCGCTCAGGAATGATTGCCCCTCTGCAGACAGAAAAAAAAAAAAAAAAACAAGAAAAGGCTGAACCCATCAGTAAAGAAAAATACAAGGATATTACAGATAATATCCTTGTATTTTTCTTTACTGATGGGCTAAGGCCCTTGATACGCCAGATTCAGTTCAAGATCATTTTCCAGCCTTTTCTTGTTTTGGGTGCCAGATCGCAACACAATGATTGTCTTTGGTTCTTCATAAAAATCGTACTTATACTCTATTCTGTCATTCTGTCCTGCACTTACTTTCACCTCTCTTATGGAATTCCACGCCACTTTCTCGTTTTCGGTATTCTTTGTCCAATTCTTGTTTACTAGCAAGGCTTTGAAATCAAAAATGTCTTCTTGTGTTATTTCTTTCACGACGTAAGGATCACCTTCAGATTTAGCCCAACGGACTAAGCAATACCATTCTTCTGGCACCCAAATCGTTTTGTGTTTGCTATACCGTTTTACTGTTGCGTGCACACTGTCTCCTTCATTTTGTGTATGACCTTTTTCTAGAAAACGATGGGTCACAGTTGCCCCGAGCTTTTTTGCTACGAACATGTAGAGAGAAAACACGATCCGGTTTCTATTTTGGCCTGCGCAGTTATCAGACCGCTTGTGGCGTGCCCAGTGCTGGGTTGCGACAACCGCACTCTCCATGTCGCCATGAGATCCCGAAGAAGCTCTGTCCGCTGTACCGTGATTTCTCGCGGCAGCGGAGTTACGCCCCGGCGTTTCGCCTCCTCGCGCCACTCCCACACGTGCGCGAGGACTTTTGCCTCCAGATCCCATGGCGGTAATCCGGCAAGGAGGCTCGCCGCCTCACAGGAGACCGTGCGGTATCCCCGGACTAGCCGGATGGCCATGACCCTCTGGGACGCGTTCAACCGGCGGGCCGGTCGCAGCCTCAGAGAACGCGCCCACACCGGTGCCCCGTAAAGGGCCATGGACCGCACGACCTCCGCGTAAAGCCTCCGGCAGGAGGCGTTTGGACCCCCCAGATTGGGCAGGAGCCGCTTCAAGGCAGCCCCGGCCCGCTCCAATCTGGGAGCCAAACGTCGGAAGTTCTCCACGAAGTTCCACCGGCTGTCGAGGACGAGTCCCAGGTACGAGTACTTCACCGTCGACTCGACTCCGATGTGAACCCCTCCTACCGTTATTTGGGAACCCGACGGTGGCGCGTTCCGAGGACCATGAAAACACATGACCTCGGACTTGTGCAGGGCCACCTCGAGTCCCAACTGCCGGATCCTCTCTACGATTGTCGCAATCCCGCGTGTCGCTAGTTCGGCCGCCGCCTGGTGCGACCTCCCTTGCGCCAGGACCAGCGTGTCGTCAGCGTAACATACAACGCTGACGCCGCTAGGGAGGTCAGCGCGCAGCACCTAGTCGTACCCGACGTCCTACAGATGTGGCCCCAGGACAGATCCCTGTGGGACACCGCACGACATCTCTCGCCGGTTCCACTCTCCCTGATGACCGGGGTAGATGACGGCCCTGTCCGTCAAATAGGCCTCGACCACTCGACGGAGGTAGGTTGGCACCCGGTGATACCGGAGTGCCTCCCTGATGCAACTCCAGGGCAGGGTATTGAAGGCGTTTCACAGAAGACGTCTGGGAAGGTACACTATGTTATGCTATGTTTACACTCTCGTCATCATTAGGAATCCAAGAAGAAGTGGGACTCGGGGATGGCATCGGTGTTGTTACTGTGTAATCACATTATGTGAAAACTTCATCTTCATTGGTTTCCAGAACTTTCGGCGAGTTGCGAGCTAAGCTCTCAGGAGCAGAAGCGCTTGGAGTTGGTGTCTTTGGTCGAGTTACTGGGTTCATGTGACTCTGAAAAGCATAATACAACTATTGTATTACGTTAAATGAGAAAATTTGACAAACCGTAGGTTATACGTGAAACTATAACAGTTGGAAATCTGAAAAGACATTACCGGACTCACTATGTCAGGAATGTCTCCCACGAGGCTCGGTGCACTGTCATCAAAAATATATCCAATCAGATCTTCCAGTTGCACAAGCTCTTTTTCAAAAACAGCAGGAAGAGGTGACGGTTCTCCTAAAATAAATGTTACCATTGTGTTAGCAAACAGAGCAAGCAAGCCAACCAAGTAAGTGCAGTTAGATAGATAACTGAGCTTGATATTCAACAGTGGTTTGTTATCATGAAGCGAGCAATAATGTCGAATGTACAGGGTGGGCCAGAAAGAATTGCGAATTTGAAAAAACCATTAAAAAAAAATAAGTACAATTCACATACAAATTTTTATTTCTATTAAAATTGACATCTGGGAAATTAATTTCTTAAAAATAACGTCATCCAGGTGTGCACCATCGCGCTGCAAACATTCTTCGAATCTGAACCTCAAATTGGTAAAAAGTCGCTGGCACATTGCACGGGGAATAGCTGCCATTTCTTCCCGGAAATTGGTCTTCAACTGGTTAATCGTGTCTGGGTTATTGGAGTAGACTCTACTTTTTAGGTATCCCCACAAAAAAAAGTCCAGTGGCGTTAGATCCGGACTTCTAGGAGGCCATGCAATGTCACCTCGGCGCGATATCAGTTTCCCAGCAAACATCTCGTTTACGACCGCCAAAGAGGCATTAGCTGTATGGCATGTCGCGCCATCTTGTTGAAACCATGTCGCACGATTATAGGCTTCAAATTGTTGCAGTTGTGGAAAGAAAAAAATCTTTAACATGGCTATGTATCGGTCAGAATTTACAGTGATAGATTGGCCTTGTCGATTTTCGAAGAAGTAGGGTCCGATAATTCCGTGCGCTGACATGGCCGCCCAAACGGTTACTTTCGGCGAATGCAGAGGCTTTTGATGTTTTGCACGTGGGTTCTCTGCAGCCCAGTAACGGCAATTCTGTTTATTCACATGCCCATTTATGTGAAAATGGGCTTCGTCGGAGAACAGAATATTGTTGAAACTCCGAAAGCGTTCCAACATTGTTTCAACAAAAGCTCGTCGTAAAATTGGATCATTTGGCTGTAATTCCTGCACAAGTTGAATTTTATACGGATGCAATTTCAGATCTTTCAACAAAATGCGACGCAAAGATGTTCTGGATACCACAAGTTCGGCTGAACGCTTTCGAGTCGATTGAGCAGGATTACGTTGAACTGAAGCTCTAACTTGTTCAATTGTGTCTTCCGTTCTTGTTGATCTTGGGCGTCCCGCAGGCTTCTGTTTAAGAGTCGAACCAGTAGCTTCGAACTTTCTGACCCACGAGCGAATCACACTTTCCTTCGGACACTGATTTAGGTCATGTAATCCAAACTCACGCCGAAATAAACGCCGAACAATAGCGCACGAATCGCGATTTTTGTAATAATGTTTAACGCAGAATGCACGTTGCGTTCCAGTGAAGTGATCCATCGCGACTAAATTTCCGAGAACCGAGCTACTTAACCCCACCACCCGCGCAGTCCCCTCTCTAAAGCTTCAAACGCAAGAGTGTTTTTAAAATCGTACGCCTTTCTGGCCCACCCTGTACTACATCCGACACCAAGAAATGAGAAATAAACAGTTAACAAAGGCAGTAATGCCTTATCCTACAAAATACAATCAGCAGCAACAGCAGTCAATAATGTAGGAAGTCTACAATACTATTTATCAAATGAACATGCAACAAAGTCTGTAGTGTCATATCCGACAAAATAAAACTACCTCCGATCAAGCAATAATGTAGTATGTGACACATCCGACACAATAAACAAAACAGAAAACTATTAACAATGATGTATCTGACATAAACGACATTATTGTCCGTTCAGAGTAGTTTTCAACACTTCTTAAAAAATATGAATTCCATAAGACGCTATTATCAAACAATTGCTATTTATGTTTAGGCTAGTTAAGATGAAACGCTAAAAGAAATATTTTTTACTTACTTTTTCTCTTTTTTCTCTGACGAGATCCCACATAAAGTGTCCGGTAATTCAAAATTTGGATCGTTTTGTGGCAGAACTGATGGATTCAATAAGTCTATTATCCGTCTTGACCTCGACATAACAGGAATATTGATTTATAATAAAATTGGCGAAAAATATTTTATGTTTTGAAAAATAAAACCGACGAGTGCGCTCCTCCCGCTAACATTGCCCGAAGTGGCAGATCCACTGAAAGGTTAGGGACCGGATGGATAATTAAATATATGCTAAAACATACCCTCATTGATTCAGCATTTGATTCTGCAACAGTCAGAAAATCCCTTCGTGCTGAACTATATTGCTCATCAACACTGCGACGAGGATTCAAATCTGAATAACCAAAATTAATTGTAGTTTAATTCACCTTATTTTATATTAATACATTGTCAGTATAATGGTAATCAAAATTTAAGTTTGTCCTATTACGAATGGACCTCTCTCGTTGTGTGGCCGGTGAAGGTAGTGGTGTGCGACTTCCTGCTGAAACAATTAAATATGCATTGAAAAACAGTCTTTCATGCTCTGCTGTAGTTGGGTAAAGTTATGCCAAATATAATACATTATGTAGGTGTAAAGTACGGACGACTTATCTTGGCAGGTCCGAACTTTGCACAGAAGGCCGCGCAGTAAGATAAATTGCTGTACTGTAATAAGAATAACAAAACTCAAACTTACTTTGTTGTGGTTCTTGCAACGGTGTATTTGTTTGCACCTGTTGCTCAGTTGGTAGTGGTAGCAGTGGTGGTGATATAGCATTCAAAGGAGGCCTGCTTCCATTTGGTTCCACAGTATCAACTGGTATGTACACCTCTAGAAACTCAAATTCACTGTCTGTAATAATGTAACAAACATGAATTTTATTTGTCGAACTAATGAATGAAAATTATAATAGAATGTACATTTGTTGTGAGCACATTTTAAAAACTTACGTTGGGTTTGAGGTAGGCTGATGACCTCACTTGTGGAGACCCCCGTTTCCATCTCACATTGTATCATCTGTAGATAATAGTAAAAGTATTTGATTTTTGTATTCGTTATTTGTATCACAGAAGATAAACTGTTGTATACATGTATCATGTATGACACACTATACAATATCATCAGAACTCACATCTTCCTCCGGCATAGAGTCTGGGCACTCCATGCCAAAAGTGTAGTCTATGCCAATAAGGGACACAATCCTACACTCCACCTCAGTCAGAGGAGCAGTGGAGATGGCTCGGTTGCCAGTCTGCACCCTTTCTTTTCGAAGCAGAGCTGCTTTACTGCTAGCCCGGCTTTTTAAGTCTCTCCAAACCTACAAATAAGGTAAATATTATTAATAATATTGGCACTGTAGGTAGGTACCGAACTAATGGGTATAAGCTTTACCGTCATCCATTGCTCCGGTGTTTTTTTTGGAACCATTTGGCAGCTGGTTAAGTTCTGTGGCAACCTCCTTCCAGCCCGCGTCAAAATTATCCCGGCCCTGAAGGCCGGTAAATTGGCGGGTGTACAGGTATGGCCGGGCCTCTAAAAAGGATAAGAGCGCATCTGTTTGGCCACTCGTAACACGCGGTGAACGCTTACGCCTGAAATATTTAAATAAACTAGAACCTATTTTTCAAAATCTTAACATTATTTGACTCATTGAGTTCAACTGGCTATGGTTTGACTAGTCAAACCATAGCCAGTTGAACTCAATGAGAATAGTCAATAGAAAAAGCGATCAATAATGAACAGACAAATTAGATTAGAAAAAAGGTGTTGTAGTTTGAGGTCGGGTACTTACTTGACGCCGCTCGGACCCGGGCCTGCAACTGCATCTGCTTTCTTCCTCCAGTCATTTTATTTTATAAGAAATAGTACTACCACAGAGCATGTAATTAGGACTTAGCGAGCGATTTCAATCGCTACCCAGCGTTGCGTTATGTCGAGACTGCCGGCCCAGGTAGTGTTTGGCACTAACTGATGCAGATGTAGCAGTCACTGATGCGTTGGCTTTTTCAAGCATACCTATGATAACCTGCTCACGAAACTCTGTTATTGTCAGTTTCTTTTTATGGCTATATTGGTTATATAAGAAATGGACGTTCACCAAGTTTGTGCCCCATATAATTTCAATCATCAGTTTCCTATACCATTTGGTGCATCTACGCAAAGCTGATCCATAAGTCGCCATCTGGTCACTAATATCGATTGAGGATTTACCATGGTTATAATCTTCAATACATGCAGGTTTTCTTATGCTTTCATTTCTTCTGTTTCTTTTGGTGGCTGTTTTTAGACCAGATTGCTTTGTGGAACATCTCGCCTGTCACGCCATTTCAAGACTACGATACCGTCACCTGACTGTTGAGCTGCTATTTCTCCTTTTTTCAATTTAGTACTGGTAACTTGCTTAGGTAAGTATTTCCTGTTACTTCGCAGTGTCCCTACTAAATGCGTCTTTCTTTTACGCATTCGCAGTGCAAGTGGAACACTTGTGTAATAGTTGTCTGTGTACATGGTCCTCCCCTGGTTGAAAAGACCATCTGCCAAAGATAAAACCACCTTTTCTGAGACTTCTGTGTCAGGTTCCTTCGATTTACTACAATACACAATCAGGTTCCATGTATACCCCTTTTCAGTACACAATTTGAATAACTTTATTAATATTTGGCACTTTTGTTCGGAATGTACTGCCGGAAAATAAGTCTGCCACGCCAAGCGACCAATGACTCATCGACACAAATTTTTTGTCCTGGTGCGTAGACATTTTTATAGTTTTTTATAAACATATCGATTATTTCTTGTATTTTGTACAGCCTGTTATCAGTATCAGCAATTTGGTTGTTGGCGAAATGTACATATTTCAGAATCAGCTCGAATCGATTCCGAGGCATAACAGTACGAGCTAGGGGTATTCCATAGAGTTTGTGGATGCTCCAGTAATCTTTGATGCTTGGTAATTTGACCAAACCCATCCACCCAACTAAGGCCCAAAATTTCAACATATCTTCTCTGGTAACTGGAGTCCATAGGTGGTTTCTTGATCCAGCAGAAGAATCAGAAGACAGCAGACACTGTGTTGCATATAAGTTTGTTTGCACAGTGATATGGTTTAGAATGTCAGGGGTCAGAAACAACTCATAGTAGTCTATTGGATCCGCATAAGCCAACATTCCGACATAAATATCCTTCATACCGTAGCTTGGTACAATATAATCTATAGCAGGAGGATCATCATGACTTGGCATTTCCCATTGCATACTTGCCAGTTTTTCTTTCACCCAATCCTGTTCAGAAATTTGAGCATCAGTAGTACCAGAAGTACTTGGCAAATTTAGTTGCTGCTGTTCTAAATTGACTGGTGCTGTCCGTGATGACCTACGCCGTTCTATTTCAGGCAATGGAGGTATATCACTATCAGAAAATGTTGACAGACGTCTTGAAAACCTAGGAGGGTTCCAAATCTGACTGTCATTGTCGTCACTTGAGGCTGTTTCTCTATCACTAAAGTCCTCATCAGGCATAAAATTGGGGTCCTCAACAGAATCATCGCTTGAATAGTCCATTATCGCTTATAAAATCACTGATTTGAACTTTTCAACAATTACACTGTACAAAAAATAACAAATATAAGAAAAAATATGAATCAAAATTCATGTCTTTTCTTATATTTTCTTGAGTCCTGAAACAAAGAATTATATTATCTTTCGTTTCGTTTACGTGAATTTTACCCGTGTATCTTTTCGGATACACATGACCTGGGAGGTATGCATTTCATTTGAACTATTTCCCAGGCCACGTGTATCTAAATGTCACACATAAAAATCCAGTAAAAAGAGCAAAAAGGGGGGGGGGGGTCAAACAAAAATATGATTATTATGTCTTTTTAAACACATCCGAACAAAAAATCAACCATGTCAAAAATTTAATGCACGGCCATTTAGGGTCTGGCGCTGAGGGTGTTAAGGTTTCTGGCCACAGGCTATACATATAGATCTCTCCATTTTCTATTTAGAATATCCAGCCAAATAATATCCAAAATTGTACCCGAAGTTTGCAAAGGAATTATTGATGCTCTTCGTGGCGAAGTGAAGGTGAGATTTTTTATCCAAACACGTATTATACTTATTTGTTTTTAATGAAAAAATCTGAGCTTTACAAAATTACTTATCTAACGATAATATTAATCAATATCAGAGACTCGTTTTTTTATTCTTCATCAATGTCGTTGGCCTTATCTTCTTCTGCTAATTGATATGCTTGTTGTATAATATCTTGTGACAATATTGTTATTTGCTTTTTTTTAGGAACACTAGACTGATTGGTAGGCGGGGGAATAAAAAAAAATGTGTGTGTGTGTGATGTGTGTGCGTGTGTGTGTGTGTAATAAAATAAATGTGTAGGAATTAGATGTAGAAGCGGGTCTCCCTTGTTTGACCAAAAGGAATTTGACAAATTTTCACTTCTCAAAAAATTTTTCGCATAATTTCATTTGCCAAATTATTACTTAGCAAAAAATCTATTCACAAAAAGTTGTAAAGCAAACTTAATGTTTGGCAAATGAACGTTTAAACTATAACTTGTTTACCAACTAGTACTTCTAACATTTTTTATTTAGTCAAATATTTCATTTGGAATAACAGTTTTTATGCAAAATCAAATAAGCCAAATACTTATTTAGTATCGTCAGTTTTCAATTCACCCATTCCTATTCAGTCAAACTTCAATGACAAAAATGTGAACTACTAAGTGGGTAGGAGGTAAATCATAAATGGCGCTCAATGTGTGCTCTTCTTTTTCTATATAATGTAGTCGTTAAAGATAAAGATAAAGATAAAGATATATTTATTTGTAAACATGTGTGACATTCATTATACATATAAATGCAAATGTGGATGTAAAAGTAAAAATCTATGAGTTTCAACATGTTTTGCCACCATTGGCGTACAAAATGAATTATAGCAACTTGAAATTTAATACAATAGATTAGAAGCTATCATTTAAAAAATCTTTAACGCAATAATAACATTTATCGGTAAGTAACTTCTTAAGTTCTCTTTTGAATAAGTTTGGCTGGTTTATATTTTTAATAACCTCTGGAATCTTGTTAATATTAGTGGTGCCATACAAAACACGCTCTTATGAAGGAGTGCTGTTTTCGCAGAGTGAGGTTGTAAGAAGTTCTTATATTTAGTACGTCTATTTCTAGTGACATTGTCTGACAAAAGAGGAAACCAGTGAGGATTGCTTCTAACAAATAAAGCTATTTCCAAGATATATAGCGACGGAAGTGTCAGTATATGGTATTTTATAAACATTGGTTGACAGCTGTCGGTATTTTTCATCTTAAACATAGCCCGAATACAACGCTTTTGCCTTTTAAACACCATGTCAGTGTTTGTCGAATTACCCCAAAATATTAGACCGTATCCAAGCACCGATTCAGAGGAGCTCGTGGCTAAGTAATAACAGCCACACGGGTCGATCCATCAGGTTAAGCTACGCTTGCCGGGGTTGGTCAGTGGATGGGTGACCATTCTTTACATACCGAGACTCCTCCGTGCCTCGGAAAGCACGTTAAGCCGTTGGTCCCGGCTGTCATTCGTGGATCTTTGACAGTCGTTACGGGTCGTCAGAAGCCCGAGTCTGACAACCAGTCTTACCAAGGGGTATCGTATTACCCAGTAACTGGGTTGTGGAGGTCAGATAGGCAGTCGCTCCATGTAAAATACTGGTATTCAGCTGCATCCGGTTGGACTGGAAGCCGACCCCAACATAGTTGGGAAAAGGCTAAGCAGATGATCTAAGCACCGATTCAACAAGTCCAAAATACGCCATGAATAATGCATTTCTACTCACTGTTGGAGCCAGTTTGTACATCGCAAAAGATAAACTACTAATTTTTGTGCAAAGGTCTTCTGTGTGACATTTCCAATTGATTCTACTGTCAATTTTTAAACCGAGGAATTTAGCTGTTTCTACTTGATTTATTATATTATTATCATATGTTAATTTAAATTTAATTGAATTTTGAGGTCTTTGACTGTAGTTCATTATATTTGTTTTATTTATATTTATTTTCAGATTATTATTGATTAGCCATGTTATTATACATTCTAGTGCTTTATTTATGTCGTTTTCAAATAGATTTTTATCATTACATGTAATATTTACTGTGCTGTCGTCTGCAAATAATGTCATAGGTTGCACAGTTGCATTAGGGAGGTCGTTGATGTAGGTAATAAATAGCTTAGGTCCCACTACGCTGCCCTGGGGAACACCATATCTAACATATCTTACTTTGGATTGATATTGTTCTTCTTTTTTAGTTTTTATGTTAAATTTTGTAATCTGCGTGATTTGTTTTCGATCAGTTAAGTAAGATCTAAATAGTTTAAAACGTTTCCTCTTATACCGTATGCCTCCAATTTACTAGCCAATATTTTGTGATCCACATAATCGAAGGCTTGTGTCATATCGCAGAAGATTGAGCACACAGGGGTAGTTTTATCAACCGCAGTCATTATATTTTTTAAAAACTCAAAGATGGCCATATTTATATTTTTATGTTTTCGAAAGCCTTTTTGTTCGCTGCATAAGATATTGTTGTTTTCTAAGTAATTATTTAATTCTATATTGTAATAAGTTTCAAAATTTTTAGAAAATACAGAAAGGAGAGCAATGGGCCGATAATTTTCAACTAATTCTTTATCATCTTTTTTCAACAAAGGTTTAACAATTGCTAGTTTAAGATCCTTTGGAAATGTGCCATTTGTTATTGACAGGTTAATGATATGACTTAAGTGATGACATATCTGACTATTTACTTCTTTTACAATTTTTGTAGAAATTTCGTCATATCCGACACTTTTTGTATTTTTTAGGCCATTTATTATCTTAAATACATGAAGAGGTGTGCTTGGAGCTAAAAACATTGAATTAGATCTGTGATTAATTAGGGATGTTACTTTTTTACCAGCACCCAAGATTGGCTTAACTTTATCAACGAAGTAATTATTAAATGTGCTAGCTATTTCAGTAGGATTTGTGATACTTTTATTTAGGATTTTAATTTTTTCTATGGGTTCTCTTGGTAAATTTGGCCGTACTTTATTAATCATTTGCCACGTAGTCTTTGATTTATTATTTGACATTTTAATTCTGTAATTATTTTGCGCACGCTTCGTTAGTGCTATAGTTTTTTCGTTCCTGGCACAGTAGGTAGTAGGTCACAGTTTTAACCTAACCTAACCATTTTTTTAAACTAAGTAATTAACCTAATCTAAATAATTCAGTTCCGGGTAACCTACTAAAAACAATCTCTTTTTTTCTATTAATGCAAGTCGTTTCTGGCACTCGCCGGCCGCTGCCGCGGCACCGCTCGCTTCGCTCGCTCGGCTAGTGCGTAGGAGGTCACAGTTTTAACTTAACCTAACCTACCCATTTTTTTTAAAGAAGAAATTAACCTAATCTAAATTGTTGAGTTCCGGATAACCTACTAAAAACAATATATTTTTTAGGTCACAGTTTTAACCTAACCTAACCTACCATTTTTTTTTTTAATAATTAACCTACTCTAACTACTTCCATAAATAAACTAATATCAAGTAACCATAAATTTGACTTGTTTCAGACAAATTCAAGCACAAAAACTTACAAAGAAGTACGCAAAAGACATCAAATTTAACCAGCAAGTCAAATGTCTAAAAATCTTATTTTTGCCTTAATATTTTTTGTCTTAACAAATCATTTCACCAAACGTTTATTGTCTGAAGATTGTTTGCTGTAATAAATCATTTGATTAAAGACCAAATTCCATAATGACATTATACTTAGTAATATTTTGCCAAGTAAAAATTTGACCAAATGAAAATATGCGTACCAAAATCATTCGAAATATTGCAATGGTATAAAAAAAGGTTGCTAAAATTTCTTTGGGTAATGAAATTTTGTCAAAATCTTTTTGGCAAAACGGCAGGCACCCGTAGAAGCTCCATAATTATATAAATCAACGTCGTTATTTGACACATCATTATTTGGCACTTGATTATATGGGGAAGTGGTTTGAATTTGATCATTGTATGTGCTAGAACTGGCATTACTAAGTCCAGTCGAAGGACGAAGGGAATAATTATAGATAGTCTGGTATGTTAGAGCATGAATATCATACATCAATTTGTCTCGTTCCGTATCGTTCATTCTTTTTAATTTGCTAACATACACACATCAAAAGTGTCTAGGGATCAACATATATTTTTGCAATAACTTTTCTCCTGATTGATATTAATTAAAATTTTCTTTAAGGATTCATCAAATAAAGTGTTTTCGTTTGTCACAGTAACGATAAACCAAGTCACCTTTGCATTAATAAAGAAATTTGCCATTTTCCTAATAAAGGGATTTTTGACATTTGAACCACTAACATTAAAGTTCGAAAAAAAGACTGAAATAACAGTTTTCTTTAAAATTTTATTGGGTAACTTAAACAATTAATAATCCGTGTTTCTACCGCGAACACTAACAACACAAGAACATCGGTTTGGCATACTCAAAATGAGTTCATCCAAATCACGCTGTGGAATGGCCGCCCATGTTCATTGCAACAACAAAAAAAGGTCTTCTTGCGACTGGATACCCTCCATATTCGGCAGAGCTCTTCTCTGTAGCATATCCCATGCATGCTCAATCGGGTTCAAGTCTGGCGACTGAGCAGGCCAGGGCAGGACATTGATGTTAGCTGCGGCGAGAGTCTGTCTTACAACTCTTGCGGTGTGCGGTCGTGCATTATCATGCATTAACTGAAATAAGGGACCGATTTGCACTTGTAGAGGAACGATGACGTCTGATACAATCGTCTCAGCATAAATTTGAGCGTTGAGGTTGCCTCTGATCCAAATCAACTCAGTTCTTCCGCCGATCCAAATACCCGCCCATACCATGATGGTTCCACCACTATAAGGATGGACTTCCTGGCAGGATTTTAATCGCTGTTGGCGTCCAGGGGTTCTCCAGTGTCGTATACGTCTTGTATCCGGTCTCATACCAAAACGAGACTCATCAGAAAAGCACACGAAACGCCATTGTTCTTCTGCCTAATTTCTGTGTTCAAGAGCCCATTGATATCGAATCCTACGATTGTGCATTGCTATAGGTGGTACCCGTAGCGGTCTTCGGGAATGAAGGTTCACTTCATGCAAGCGGTTTCTGACTGTTTGGTCGCTAATTAAGTTCCCTGAAGAGTGATGAAGCCTCACGGCTAACATCATGGCGGTTATAGTTGGAGCTCTTCGAGTTAAGATTTGAATGTATCGGTCTTGTCTCCGTGTGGTGCAGCGATACCGTCCTCCATGGCGCTCAGCCACGGTACCAGTGCTTCGGTAACGTGTCCAAAGTCGACTGATAACACTCTGACTTGTATTCAGAGCTAAAGCCACAGTAAGTTGCCGGGAACCAGCTTCTATCATTCCCACGGCTCTGAGCATTTCTTCCCTGCTTAAATGACGTCGCCGCTCCATAATAACGTTGGTTTTAATCAGTAGTAGGGAAACAGTAGCACTAATAATGTCTTCAATGCGTTGTATGTTTTTATAGGGAAAATATTGACAGCTGATTTTCATCTTTTACTCGAATTTGATTCACAGTTCCTGATTCAAATTATGAAATGCACCAAAAAGGATCCATATAAATTTATAAAATCATAAATTTATTACAAAGCCACATCTCAATCTCAAGAAATCCGCATAAAAATGCTTGATCCCTAGACACTTTTGATGTGTGTATTAAAGAAATAATCAGTTTCGTCCATTTCGTGACGTTTTCCGACCTCTGTCATTACTTCATAAGCATTATTCATTTGTTTTTTAACTTGCTGAAGCTCAAGATTCGGTACAGAAGACGTTTTCTTATCAATTTTTCTTTGTGTTTGTTGTTGACCTTGATGCCCAGTTGTTTCTTGTCTTTTTTGTTGTTGTGGCTGTTGTTCTGGTTGAGTGGGTTCGTTAGTTGAGGTCATTTGACTCCTGTAAGTTCTGAAAATATATGAAAAGTATTAGTTATATAATTATGTTGCAAATAATTATAAAGATTACTGTTTTTTTCAGTGGCCAACAACAACAGAAGAGTGGCTCAGAAAAGCATCAAAGTTTCAAGAACGTTGTAATTTCCCGTATTGTCTAGGAAGGATAGATGGAAAACACGTTCGAATACAGTCTCCTATTCATAGTGGATCTGAATACTACAATTATAAACAATATTTTAGCATTATTTTGCTAGCAGCTGTAGACAGTGATTACATGTTTATGTTTGCTGACGTGAGATGCCAAGGAAGAATTAGTTATAGAGGTGTCTTCAATAACAGCACTTTAAAGGAAAAAATACTTGCTGGTGAAAATTTCCCTAGCGACAGATGTTTGCCAGGCCGTAAGACTGAGTGCCCTATTGTATTTCTCGGTGATAACGCATTTCCTCTAAGTAGAAGGTTATTGCAACCATTTCCTGGTAATCCACCACATGGTAGCAAAACCAGAGTGTTTAATAAGAGATTATCTGGTACACGAGTTGTAGTTGAAAACACATTTGGAATTATGTCATCAGTTTTCAGAGTTTTTAGAGTACCAATGCTTTTACAGGCCGATCAAGCAAAAGCATTACTCTGACTTGTATACAGGGTTACTGGTAACTCGACGTATTCCTTGCAGGACGTCATAGTAGGATTAAAATGCAGCAAATTAGGCCACCAAATGTTCTACCGAAATTCAGTAGTTTTTGAGTTAATTCGATTTTTAGCTTTTCTATGAAAAATCCCAGATTAAATCATTTGGAGCCAATTTAAAAATGATTTACGGCGCGACTGTACTGAAATTTAAGTTAACATCATAGCTGACGCCGTAGCAGATCCTTGTTAATAATTCAAAGTTCAAAAATGCCAAAAACTTTGGCAAATATCACTAAAGAAACATTTAGTTTTTTGTGAATTTTGCTATTACTTCATACAAAATGTTGTCTAGTGAAAAAAAAAATTACTACGTCTGATGTACAAATTACTAGGAAAATATCCTTGTCTTATCAGCTATTCAGAAAGGTATGAAAGTTAATACAAAGTTAAGGACTACATTATGTGCGTCTCACAAAAAGGTGATTATTCGGAAAATCAATAAAACTATTTCGTGAATATTAGCATTATTTTTAATAATAAAATATCAGTTTAAAAACTTTTACTACACTTTCACACGTCTTGTTCGATGTGCTGCCCTCGGTTTCTAATACACGTTCTTATTCGCTTCCTCACTTCAGTTTTTGTGATTCTTGATGTGATTGTTGCCCTCATCTGGTCCGCTGCATCTCTTATTCTCTCCCTTAGTTCTTCAATTGAATTTACTGGGGTCACATAAACTAGGTCTTTCATATGACCCCAGACGTAAAAGTCTAGTGGCGTAAGATCAGGGCTACGTGCAGGCCACGGAATTGGCCCACCGCGCCCTATCCATCGGTTTGGGTAGGTTTCATCCAGCAATTGTCGAATTGTGATTCGGAAGTGGGCCGGACATCCGTCATGTTGATACATCATGTTTGCTCTTCTGTCTTCCGGTACATCCGTGAGCAGTGGTGTTAAATGATTTCTTAGGAAATCTTCTTAGAGTTCCCCATTTAATGTTTGGGGTAAAAAATGTGGGCCAATTAATTTGTCGTCGATAATACCCATCCAAACATTAAGCGAGAATCTACGCTGGGATGCGGTTGGTTTCAGTTTCTTAGGATTTGCTTCTGCCTTCGGTGCCCAGTAATGTAAGTTGTGGTAATTTGTGATACCATCACGGTCAAAACATGACTCATCGGTCCACAGAATGTTTTTTAAAAAGTTTTCGCTTTCGGCGTCGGCATTTAGCATAAAACGACAAAATTCAAGCCGTCTTGGCGGATCTCCCTCTTCTAATGACTGGACAGGTTGATAGTGGTATGGATGTCGGCCTGATAAGTGAACTACAGACCAGACTTTCCACTGTGACATAGCAAGCTCACGCGCTACGATGTTTGTCGATATGTTGGGGTCGTCAATAAAACGTTGAAGAATCAGCTCTTCGTCCTCAGCCGTGTATCTCCGAGAACGACCAGTGTCAATTTGCCTGCTTCTTTGGACGCTGCCAGTTTCAGATAATCGCCGATAAGTCGATCCAAAAACACTAACGTGTGGGAGTCGGCGGTTGGGAAAACGAAGTTGATATTCTCTCCGCGCCTGAGCAGCGTTACCGTCACTAAGTCCGTAACAGTACATTATGTCAGCGTATTCAAGGTTAGAATATGCAGCCATAGTCAGCACTTATGAAGGCACAGCACAGCACAAGAGCAAGATACGCAGTATCAGTTAAGGAAATAGCCAGATAACAAAACACGAGCTTGCGCGACGTAGAGTTGAAACTAACTGACTCTGACGACCAGATTTTGTAAAGTCGCACCCCGTGTCATGCCGGGAGAACAATAGTGACCAATCACAAAGCTTGCCGAGTGTTTGGGGTTCAAGCGCAGGTAAAAACTACGAATAATACGAATATGAAACAATAGGTTGACCGTCTCGCAATTTTACCTGCTCCTCATAAAACTCATTCTTTCCCTGTCACACATGCAAAAGTATTGACAATCATACCTTTCTGAATAGCTGATAAGACAAGGATATTTTCCTAGTAATTTGTACATCAGGCGTAGTAATTTTTATTTTCACTAGACAACATTTTGTATGAAGTAATAGCAAAATTCACAAAAAACTAAATGTTTCTTTAGTGATATTTGCCAAAGTTTTTGGCATTTTTGAACTTTGAATTATTAACAAGGATCTGCTACGGCGTCAGCTATGATGTTAACTTAAATTTCAGTACAGTCGCGCCGTAAATCATTTTTAAATTGGCTCCAAATGATTTAATCTGGGATTTTTCATAAAAAAGCTAAAAATCGAATTAACTCAAAAACTACTGAATTTCGGTAGAACATTTGGTGGCCTAATTTGCTGCATTTTAACCCTACTATGACGTCCTGCAAGGAATACGTCGAGTTACCAGTAACCCTGTATACAAGTCAGAGTAATGCTTTTGCTTGATCGGCCTGTAAAAGCATTGGTACTCTAAAAACCAAGTTGCCCGCCCGCCTACCCCCTTCACTCCCCTCGCCTTTGTTGGTGTATGAAAAACCGACACATCACGGGTCGACATTGGCAATTGGACGCAATGTTACGTTTATGGCCAGTATCGGGCCAAAACCGATCCACACATTGGTGTATTGGATCCAAGACTATAACTTGGAGCCAATATATCCAATGTGTGGCGCCGGCATAAACTATGAAATTCTGACAGCGCGTCAGCCGCGCGACTGTCGCGCTGCTAAAGTCGCCTAAATGTGAAAGCGCTCTTATAGAGAAGTTTTCCATTTCAAAATATTGTTTTTTCAAATTGAATAAAAGAAGTTTAGTGTTGTTGTACACTAATTATTGTGTTTGTGTAGTGAGAGGTGGTAAATGAAAGATGCTTGGTAGCTACCAAGCATCTTTCATTTACCGCCTAAACCGTGAGTAGCTCTACTCACGGTTATAATCTGTTCACAAAACACATAAAAATCCAAGGACGAAAGGCACAATCAACACACACGAGTTAGAAACACAAGAAAGAAGTGAATAGATAGTATAATAGGTTTCACAGTGAAGGCACACAGAAATAACGTTAATAATATGACAATCCTGAAGGATTATGGTATATATAAAGACACCGTGATAGCTCAGTGTTGCGTGGGCTTCGCGTCGCGACAGCGAGATCGGACTGAAGGTCGGTCAAGGTGGACGACCGCGCGCTGAGTCGCGCGCCCTACTCATGCGCATCGACTACGTCACCGCGTGACGTAGACACGGTGCGCTTCCACTGAACTTAGTGATCGTGTAATGTAAGACTGTGATAAATATATAATTGTATAGTTGTATAATGTGTATGTTATGATGGAATCATATATACACTTCTGGACACATCTTTTGGCCCACCTTGTATTTTCAGTTTCGTTTGGTCCTAGCTAAAATTTTATATTAGGTCGAGCAAAAACTTTTTATGCAGTTTTGAACCTGGCACATTCACAATTTCATTCAATAGTCTTTTTTTGAATTTCGAACACAGAATTTAAAGAAACAAAAGACAATTTGGAGCCTGTTTGTTGATATCAAACAATCGAATACTAAGAAAACTTGGTTTTATTGGTTTACTTGGATTTAATTCTTGAAAAAGTGATTGATATCTTTGGTTTTGCAACAAACATTACTTATTCTTAACGTTAAGGTGAGGTTCTATCAATAATCTATGGATACTTCACCTGAAGTCGCCGCCCAAGCTGTGGCACTTATTCAGGCCGGACACAGCCAAAGAAACGTGAGTGCTCAACTTAATTTAAGTCGATCTGCGGTCCGAAATGTTTATCGGAGGTACCTAGAGACTGGCGGCTTTGTTCGTCGCCAAGGAAGGCCACGATCTCGGGTCACAACTGAAAGGCAGGATCGATTCATCGTGACGACCAGCTTGAGAAATCGTCACCTTACCTCCATTGAGATACAAAACCAACTTCGCGACTTCCACGGAGTATCTGTGAGCGCTCGAACTGTTCGAAGAAGGTTAAAAGAACGCGATATGGTACCACACAAGCCAGCTAATGGCCCCAAACTAACGCGAGCCCACCGAACAGCGCGCCTTCATTTCGCACGCAGTCATTTAAATTGGACACAGCAAGATTAGAGCCGTGTACTCTTTTCTGATGAGTCTAAAATTGTGTTACATGGCAATGATGGAAGGAAGAAGGTCTACCGACGTAAGGGAGAGCGTTTCGCACAATGCTGCTTTGAAGAGAGGGTGGCTTATGGCGGTGGCTCATGGACTGTCTGGGGCGGTATATCCGCGAGCGGCAAAACTCAACTTGAGGTTGTTACAGGACCACGGCTGCCAACATTAAATGCTGAAAGGTACATTCGTGAGTGCTTAGAACCTCACGTGATACCATACGCGGACTATGTGGGCCCATATTTCCTTTTTATGCATGATAATGCAAGAGCCCATGCGGCCGGCATCGTCAGGGAATATCTTCGGGATGTGAACATCACAGTTATGGACTGGCCAGCCAGAAGCCCAGACATGAACCCCATTGAGCACATGTGGGACGAGCTAAAAAGACGTGTTAGGGCTCGTCAGCCAGTTGCCCAGACGATGCAGGAGTTGAAAACTGCCATAGAAGAGGAATGGGAGATGATCCCTCAAAATTTCATAGAGCGGTTGATAAACTCTATGCCTAATCGTATGAGAGCTGTGGTAGATGCCCATGGAGGCAACACGCGTTATTAAATTAAACCTTTATTTGATAAAACATGTTTTTTATTCAAAAATCAATTGCCTTTAACAAAGCGCATATCCGACTTGTTAGGCGTAGCTCCATGTCGTATGGTATTCTGAATTCAAATTTAAAACAATACGATCGAAAAAGATGGTAAAATGTATCAGGTTTAAAACTGCATCAACAGTTTTTGTTCAATCTAGCAATCATATTTCGGTAGGGGCCATCGAAACCTAAACTCTAAGGTGGGCCAATAGATGTGTCCAGAAGTGTATATACGAGGTGCATTCAATAAGTACCTAGCCTCATCGCCAGAGGGCGCTGTAGTTTCAAAAGAGTTTTACCACAGTGTAGCACATTCTTTTTTAATTCTTTTTTCAAATTTTCATTCCAATCCCTTCATTTGTTTTAATTTGACAACTTATGGAAGCGAACGTGTCGATCGGTTTTACAAAAATGGAAAAAGAGCAATATCGTTCGGTGATTCGATTCCTATTTTTGGAAGGGAAAACGCGCATCGAAATCAAAGAGCGCTTGGATGCTGTGTACGGTGACTCTTCTCCATCGATGGCCACCGTCAAGAATTGGTTCAACGAGTTTGCACGTGGCCGTACGTCGGTTTTTGATGAACCACGTCCAGGTGCACCGAAAACAGCTGCTACGGAGGAAAACATTAAAAAAATCCATGATCTCGTATTGGCAGATCGCCGATTGAAGGTTCGGGAGCTAGCTGAGACTGTAGGCATTTCAGAAGGAACAGTGCATCATATTCTTCACGAGGAACTCGGCATGAGAAAGCGGTCGGCGCGATGGGTGCCGCGTTTACTCACACCAGAAAACAAGCGCAACCGTGAGACCACATCGGAGACGTGTTTGGCGCTGTTTAAGCGGAATCCAGCGGAGTTTTTGCGTCGTTTTGTGACCGTCGATGAAACCTGGATCCACTGGTACACACCAGAGACCAAGGAGCAATCAAAACAATGGATCCAGACCGGGAAATCAGAATATGTATACTTTATTATATATATCTGTTCGTACTATGTGATTACTTTACTGTTTTAAGGCAAATCATCATTATTGTTTTAAAGAGAATCATTAAGAGTTTATCAATTTTTCAATACAGTTCCAAGTGAGTAAGTGACGCTTAAAGCAACACCGTTTTTTTTTTGCTCCGCAGTTTTTTTGTCGGAAAAATAGTTTAAAGTAGTATACAGGGTGACCTGAAATTAGTGGCGGACCGGTTAAGGGGTGATAGTAGGGATCAATTCCAGTCGATATCACTTTTAGACCTACTGTCCTAAAGTTAACCCATTTCAAGATATTCCTACTTAAAGAATTTTACAAAAAATACCCTACTTTAAATCTTAAAATAGCTGTAAGTCCTGATCCGAGCGCTAGGGACAACAATGGTTGAAATAAAACTACTGCACAGATTTCGATAATTCTTTTACCATTCAAAAGCTACATTATCCCTAAGTAAAATAGGCTATCGATAGTAAATAAAATATAATACGCATTTGAATAATTATTTATTAAGGAAAACATTCATAAATCTGAGCGATACTATCATAATTATCAAAAATCAAATCAAAGCCATAGAATCCAAAGTATCAAGTACATAACAATTATAAGTTTAATTGAATACTTGTCATAGAATAAAGGTGAGTCACTCACAGAAAGGTAGAAAGGGATAAAAAATAATCCGAAAACAAGAAAATTTTAACCACTTAACATAAAACAATAATAAAGAAATTTAAAACAATAATCATGTAATTTAAAACACTTAGGAATGTGCTAGGCAGAAGCATTTTGTACAGAAACCTGGAGAACCTTCACATTGCTTACATTCATAAATTGTTTGCACCCTTTTTTTTTGTGCTTTGCAACCTTTGCATTCTTTTCGGGCCACTTCGATAGTTTCTTTCGTGACACTTCCTACTGTCTTAAGTCTCGTCCGGGTCTTTTCTATTTTAGTGAGTTCGTGTTTCGCTTTCAAAACATTGCGTCGATTGACGTCATTAGGATCAGGTAAAAGCTTTTCCAGTATCTTCATACGGAAATCATATAGATTTAATTTATCATTCGCCGAAAATTTATTGTACAAGTGCAATGCATTAGTGAGGCTCATTTGCAGCATACGCACAAACAGCTTCTTGTACCAACGCAGCGTCTTCCTTTGGACTGGATAGTATGCCAACATCTGATCTTGAAGATCAACGCCCGACATAAAATTATTGTAATGGACGATTGCCATTGGTTTCATTACTTCAGATCCCCTTTTGGAAGTAGTCTCCATCATCTCACTACCATGTTCTGTAGAAATATACAGAACGTGTATCCCTCCATTTTCCGACATGAACGCCGTTTAAGAACAAGGATTTGTTTTCTCCTTTTTCCAGTGAAACAGAGCCAATTTCGACGGGATTATCTTTCCTGTTTTTTCTCATCGTTCCTGTGCAGTACGTCTGTCGATCTAGCAATTTCACAGCCAGGCCATAAGAATTGTAGTAAATATCCATATATACACAGTCCAGTCTCTCTTCTAGTAGTTTGAACACAATCTTACTACTATGTCCTTGCCCTGATGTCTCATCATTAGCACCGGCGTAAACTTGAAATTTTAAAACCGTACCATCTGGTTCTGCTAAAACAGAGTTTAATGCCATATTTATGACGTTTGTTTTTTATGTATTGTCGGTACAGCAAACGACCGCGCCACGATACCATGGACTCATCCAATGATAGCTCCTTACCTGGACAATAAATAGTTTTCATTTTATTGTTAAAATTATCCATAAATGGTCGGATTTTATTGAGACGGTCTTCTTCACTGGATTCAGATGTAAAGTGTAGGCACCGTAAAATCAGTAGAAAACGATTTCGTGCCATGAATTGTCCGAAGCATGGAATGTTAAACAAATAGTGTCGTTTCCAATAATCACTTAAACGGTTTAATCGAATTGTTCCTGTGTGAAGAAGGAGTCCTAAAAATGTCAACAGTTCTTCCTTTGTTAAATCTTTCCAAGATTTTATTCTGAAGTTTTGTTTGACGTTTTGTGCATTACCGACTCTTATTGCGTTCGCGTTGGTCTCGCGAACTATAAGATCTAACAACTCGTCATCAATCAATAATCGGAATGCTTCGTAAGGATCAGTTGGAGGCGGCACTAAGAGTTCCTGTTCCTTAGTAAACTCTATGTTTTTCATGGAGCTTGGATCACTGCTCCAGGTGGTAGTGGCTCCTTGACCAGAGGGTGAGTTATTGGGTGATAGATAATAATTATCTGGTAAGTCCGGAGTACTACTTCCAGATCTCCGAACAGCCAGAATTGATGGAGAGGCGTCATTACGTTCTGGCGAAAGGTTGGGGGTGATCGCATCGGATCTCAGAAGAGATACGCTAGGTGTTGAACAGGTAGGGTTTAATAGACAGCTATCTGGTATATCCGGGAAAAAATCTCCATAGTCCTGTACGATATTCGGCGATGTAGGACGGCAGTCAATTTCATAATTGAATTCAAAGCTACGTCTCCATCAAATTCCAGTTGTCGAGGCGCTGGCTTCGATGCTGAGGAACTATTTGGATCTGGTAACTTCCACGATTGAGCAGAATTATTACGCGTGGGGCCATCCCTAAATGTAGTTCTTAATCGCTTACATTGAATGATAGGCCTTCCATCTGACTCACATAAACCACGTTTTGATGCAGATGAACTTGAAGGTTGAGCTGGTGGTACACGGCTGGCCGTCTTAGAGGCAGGTGATCTTGAAATAAAATGAAATGAAATTAAGTACAATTTACTGTTATTATTGAGTTAAATTAATTTAATGTCATGCGTTCTTATCAGATACATAGTCATTAGTTAGTCATACCTTGAAGGTTGAGCTGGTGGTATAGGGCTTGTCGTCTTTAGGGCAGATGACCTTGAAGGTTGAGCTGGTGGTACACGGCTGGTCGTCTTCTGCTTCAGTCTAGTATCAAAGATACTATCATCACTGCCGCAACTAGACGAGACCTCTGAACTTTAAGAGTCTTCATCAGCTCTTTGAGAATACACATCCTCATCACTATAGTCAGACTCATACTCATCACTATGCCGACGCTTTTTTCTAGAACTACTCGTAAATTTACTTCCGGACGGTCCAGCCTTACTTTCCATTTTAGTGCAAAAATAGCTTTGATACGATCGTGTGTACAAGTCACAATTACACTGTTAGAATGAAACCAATACGTGTTTTCGTAAGTTGAAATGATGTTGATATGTTGTCAGAGTGGCCGCACAAACTAACATAAACTCGCCTCAAACGGCGGCGGCTTACTGACGACTACAAAATACACGGGCCGCTCGCTCGTATCCGAGTGGGCGGCAACGCTACTATGCCCCCTCCCCACTCGGATCCGAGTGTTGAGAACTAAATGTGTTAACAGTCATTTATTCCTACAATTGAGCCATATTTACAATGATGTAGTTCACTTTTTATTTCCTGTAGCTGCTCAACCGTTGCGTAGTTACTCTTTACAAGCTTTAACTCGTTTTTAAGTAGCACTAAATCCTTAAGCAACCCCAAGACGTCCACATGGTCAAAGGTCACAGGAGGCAGTTTGCTCAGTTCTTTGGCCACAAAAATAGGAATCAGCTCGGGGCCTGTATTCTTGAAGAGAGTTATTATGTCTTCCAGGTCCTTATGTCGCTTGTCTTTATGTCTCGATATTAGTCGTTTGCCCGCCGACAAAGATTCAAATAATAACTACTTTACTTGGTCGATAACTTCCTCGGAAAAACCCGTTGCACAAATATTAATGAGGCTCTCATTGTCCATAACATCCAGCTTATTTTGCACAAATGCCAACAATTCGTTAATCACAATATTACACGTTTTACACTTAACGACTTTTGAGCTCGCCATTTTCTAATTACACACCCGCACGGTACGGCGCGTGCGCATGACTGACTTTTATTAGACAGGTTATCTGTCTAATAATTTTTATTTATTAAATCATCCATTCCAAGACTCATTCGCATTGTTTGTTCTATGATGAACATTGAAAAAGCACCATTTATCCGAAAAACAAGAAGTTTCTTTTAACCAGATTTTATAAAAATAGTCGTTAAATTTGAGTATACACTCCTCCTTGACGTATTCTCCGCGGACATAAAGCCAGCCGTCTTGTACATACTCCTTAGGAATAAAAGCCAATGCAATGCAACGCTTTACATGTGATCGCATAATCTTTGATTTTAGAATCGCTAAGTGATCTGCTTTCTTCCATAAAGCTCTTATAAAATGGAATAAACATCCGAGTTAAGTAGTATTGGGAAAGATATTTTTGATAGCAATCATAGCGCTTACTTCATAATTCGTAGTAAATTTCTCAGACGGAATTATTTATTTATACATATTTAATATAAATATTTAATATATTAAAAGAAATAATTATTTAACACTGTTGGCGTAGGTACTCGTTCGCATTGGTACTCGTTCAATCCGCTAAGCAACATCCTCCTCAGTAGGACTAGGGCGGCCTCGTCCTCGGCCCGACTTCCGTTCTTGCATTCGTGTAATAAAATCCGCCTGCATGCCGTTTTGTATTCCTGTACGCACCCACTCACTGTGGCATCTCTTGTATTGGGCGTACAGCAGGTATAAGACAGCTCCAGAGCAAGCAGCAACCATCACCGCCAATAGTATATTGTTCGTTCGAAAGTGTGAAGAGACATCAGCCCCGCCATTGTTTTCACTGCCGTGTTGTGTAAAGATGCTTTCTTTTTTTTCACAAATGCATTTACTGCATTATTTTCCCATTTTTGTTAAAAGAAAGTCTGAACACCAACCGAGTATAATTCATCTGTATCAACGCACTCATAATGCACGGTGGGCGACGCGACGCGGTCCCACGATTCGAAACGCTGACACCGTCACATTCCTTCTTCGCGACGCAATCCACGCCGTGTCTCTGACAGGGTCGCCAATCCTTAAACTTTTCTGACTCAGACCATTTAATGCTAAGTTTTACGTCTATTATTACCGGACATGTTATCGAAGTTTTCCATCTTTATTCTGACGCTACATAGCGTACATGATATGGCAGACTACTTTGAAGTCGGACTGCATCCAGTATGGATGTAAAGTCTCGTCTCTTGCCATGTACAGTGGTCTCATCATACTGACCACAGTCGGTTGTTCACCCAATAGGGTGATTTGCCCTTCTATTCTTTCTGCGGGCGTTAGTTTGTGGGCAGAGGTAAAATGCGTTACATTACCCTCAACTATGCAACGATCGTAATACGCGTCTAGCTGTCCTTGTGCTCTATTTGGACAGCGAAGCGTTTCCATCTCATTGGATAGAAATAGTGATGCCCTTCCTAATTTCTATGTATATAGGGCTCCTACCACTATTTTAGGGGCGTACTTTTGCAGCCTATTGAGAAACGGTGCTATTAACTGTAGTGTATTGTGGGTAATTGTATATGAGCAGTCTCGATTATACGGTGCTATGGAACGGACGTGTCTGAGTTTTATTGAACAGTACTCATTACTAGTACATACATAACAGTGGCGACGAGGATTAATACGAAAAACAAGGAAAATACTGGGGGACGATAATTGGTGTTATCGGTGCAAAAACTGTGTCCGGGAACTGTGATCGTAACGTCAAAATGTCTATCGGAAAAGTGAGTGCTTTCGATATGAAAACGGGGGTGTGGTCATCATACATCGACCGTTTAGAAATGTATTTTACGGCAAATGACGTGTCAGCTGACTTGAAATTACCAACTCTGATAGCCATAATGGGGGACGAGCCCTATGAACTTCTAGTTAATTTGGCCAGTCCGAGCAAGCCGTCGACATTATCGTATGAACACGCAGTCAACTTATTACGTCAGTACCTTCAACCGGAACCGTCGTCATAAGCGGAGCGATACCGTTTTAGACAGAGGAGACAGGGGCAAGAAGAAAATATCGCTACCTATACAGCGGAACTCAAGAAGCTATCTAGGTTTTGCAAGTTTGGAACTAATCTTAACGATAACCTACGAGACCAATTCGTTTGTAGGTTACGCAGCGACATTATCCGACAGAGGTTATTTGCGGAGGATACAATATCGTATGCAGAGGCAGTGAAACTGGCAACCTCTTTGGAAGCAGCGGAACGGGACGCGGCGGCTGTAGAAGCACCACACAGCGAGGTGTCTAATAATGTACATGCCACTGAGTAACTAGGCAGAAACGGGCCATGTCATTTGAGTCTAATTTAAATCTTTTCTTTAAAACTTTTAACGCATTCTTCAGTGAAATGTTTTTTTTTAACAAGTCGAGAATTGTTTTTCCTTAAATTGTCAATGACTTTTTCCTTGCATATTAACCTTCTGCGGCACTTGTGAAGTTCGCTTTTAATTCGAGTTTTTCGAGGTGTATCTAAAATTGAGCCTATACTTAAAGAAGTAGTAGAAGATTTGAATTGCTGTTTATTTTCCAAATCAAACATGGAACTCGTACGACAGACTTTAGTATCACCGCTATCATCCGGTATTTCAATCTGTAAGCAACATCAAAATTATAGTATATCACAAGTAATATTTTATAATACAGCGGTAGGTACTAAGATTCTGTCCGTTCGTCTTACTATCTTGAGGTCCTGTGGTGTCACATCCTGTAAAAAAAAAATTATGAAGGTACCATATTATTTTGACAAATTCATTTAACGGGATAACGAATTTTACTTACATTAGGAATAGCCATTTTAAGAAGACGTCTTATGCCTTTTGCAGTGACATACATATCTTCATCTAAAAATCCTCTGAACAAACGACGCTTGAGTTATTCAGCTTTAAATTATCTTCACGTCTTTGCTGGCTGACGATCGATGTCCATTCTGCACATCGTATTGGGTCACAAGGAAAACTAAAATATAAAAATAACAAAAACAATAACGGAACTCTCACTTCGTTGTTCGTCTGTCTGTCTGTCACAGCCAATTTGCTCCGAATCTAATGGACCGATTAAGTTGAAATTTGGTACAAATATGAATTTCTGTGACCCAAACATGGACGGGTAAAGTAAATAAATGAATTTTGAATATAGAGGTCACTTTTGGGGGCAAATAAGAAAATAAAAAAAAAAGTTTTGCAAACTACACCATGTGGCAAGTCAAATGAAAGGGCTTACTATGAGGGTCTCAAATATTTTTTTTATAATTTTAAAATAAATTGTTTTAAAGTTATTTAAGAAAATAGACGAAAATTGACCATTCCCCCCTTATCTCCGAAACTACTAAGCCTAAAATTTTGAAAAAAATACAGAAAATAGATCTTTACCTGTGGCGGGAAAACCTATAAAAAGTCTGTGGTCTTAAAATAATATGGCAATTTTATCAATATTGTGAGTACAAACTTACATTTGCAGTTGGAATGTATGGGAGAACATGTTTTTCAACTACAATGTTGCAATTCTATCAATATTGTGAGTACAAACTTACATTTACAGTTGGAATGTATGGGAGAACATGTTTTTCAACTACAATGTTAAGTTTGTTCTTAAGACAAATTCATCCCAACTACGGAACCCTTCGTTGTGCGTGGTCCGACACGCACTTGGCCGGTTTTTATATGAGGGGAAGTTCCACTGCTGCACTCGCTAGGCATGCGATAGCTCTGCGTCCGACGGAAATATTTTCCTCGCTAAACGCTTTATATCCCTGAAACAAACTCTCGTAGGCCGTATCGGCGCACTCAAATCACTTCGAGAGGTACGTTGAACGTATACCCGGCGCCTCCACCACATGTGAGGCCTCGAACCTCACAGTAGGATAATTACTGAACTACTAAATAATACCGGAGAGACTCTATTTAATGGGTCTGAAGCCCTCTGTATTTAAAGCTCAGATCAAATATCAAAATAATATTCCTACTATAATCAGTTCTTTGCTAAGCCCTGACCAGATTCTATAATCGTTTTCTTGACAGAAGATATTCCATATTTGAATGATTGAATGTCAACCAGTATTATATTAACGAGGCTTGATCAAAGCATCAATGCTTTACAGTACACATAAGACAGCGCCATCTACTGCAATATGGAAAAAAACTAGAAATGTCATAGAAAAAATGAAACTATGGGAGTGATAAGACACCGGGACAATTTCTCGAAAAGACTGATTCTCAAAAGGACAGATTCTCAACTGAACTCAACTGTCCGACACTATCGCTTCCTTCTTCAAAAGCATGATGAAATAAAGTATGGATGGTCTTTTAGGAATTATGGAATTGATTCCACCCTTCCCACCCTTCGATTGCATTTGTTGTTCGAAATTTCTCGCCATAAGAACTGAAGACTTCTCCCATTGTTTCAAAAAATAATTTTGGAATTGTGTGCTTTCCTCAGTGAGCTAATTCACATAATTATAGATATGCGCACTCCGGTATACGCACAGTGTAGAGCCGAGTGTATTTACGGCCCTCTTTTGATGAACTGAATCCAATTGACTTTGATTTTTTCCAAACCGCATTTGTAAAATGATAGTAGCAACCCTTTACTACTATATGGGGATATATTGACTTTATAGCTTGGATGATTACCACTTCATAGTTGCATTTAAAAGTGCTTATATTCATGAAAAAATTACCTTTTAAAATTTTGAAAAGTCTCTCGTACATAGTTTGGCTTTTGTTGGGCAACAAAGCGAACAACAATGGCACAAAATACACAGTTCCTGGTTCATTTGTTATGTCGGCCTGCACAGAAAATAACTGATAGAAAGGAACCGGGCAACATCTAAACGTTCCATCAACGTGCACAATTTTAACTTTCTTCAATGTTTCTTTTGCCAAATGACTACCAGAAAATATATAATCATTTCTTCGACACCATCGTCAAATAAAACAAAAATCTCTCACTAAACTGTCTAGTGATAGTTTTTTCAAGTACACTTCTGGACACATCTATTGGCCCACCTTAGAGTTTAGGTTTCGATGGCCCCTACCGAAATATGATTGCTAGATTGAACAAAAACTGTTGATGCAGTTTTAAACCTCATATATTTTACCATCTTTTTCGATCGTATTGTTTTAAATTTGAATTCAGAATACCATACGACATGGAGCTACGCCTAACAAGTCGGATATGCGCCTTGTTAAAGGCAATTGATTTTTGAATAAAAAACATGTTTTATCAAATAAAGCTTTAATTTAATAACGCGTGTTGCCTCCATGGGCATCTACCACAGCTCTCATACGATTAGGCATAGAGTTTATCAACCGCTCTATGAAATTTTGAGGGATCATCTCCCATTCCTCTTCTATGGCAGTTTTCAACTCCTGCATCGTCTGGGCAACTGGCTGACGAGCCCTAACACGTCTTTTTAGCTCGTCCCACATGTGCTCAATGGGGTTCATGTCTGGGCTTCTGGCTGGCCAGTCCATAACTGTGATGTTCACATCCCGAAGATATTCCCTGACGATGCCGGCCGCATGGGCTCTTGCATTATCATGCATAAAAAGGAAATTTGGGCCCACATAGTCCGCGTATGGTATCACGTGAGGTTCTAAGCACTCACGAATGTACCTTTCAGCATTTAATGTTGGCAGCCGTGGTCCTGTAACAACCTCAAGTTGAGTTTTGCCGCTCGCGGATATACCGCCCCAGACAGTCCATGAGCCACCGCCATAAGCAACCCTCTCTTCAAAGCAGCATTGTGCGAAACGCTCTCCCTTACGTCGGTAGACCTTCTTCCTTCCATCATTGCCATGTAACACAATTTTAGACTCATCAGAAAAGAGTACACGGCTCCAATCTTGCTGTGTCCAATTTAAATGACTGCGTGCGAAATGAAGGCGCGCTGTTCGGTGGGCTCGCGTTAGTTTGGGGCCATTAGCTGGCTTGTGTGGTACCATATCACGTTCTTTTAACCTTCTCCGAACAGTTCGAGCGCTCACAGATACTCCGTGGAAGTCGCGAAGTTGGTTTTGTATCTCAATGGAGGTAAGGTGACGATTTCTCAAGCTGGTCGTCACGATGAATCGATCCTGCCTTTCAGTTGTGACCCGAGATCGTGGCCTTCCTTGGCGACGAACAAAGCCGCCAGTCTCTAGGTACCTCCGATAAACATTTCGGACCGCAGATCGACTTAAATTAAGTTAAGCACTCACGTTTCTTTGGCTGTGTCCGGCCTGAATAAGTGCCACAGCTTGGGCGGCGACTTCAGGTGAAGTATCCATAGATTATTGATAGAACCTCACCTTAATGTTAAGAATAAGTAATGTTTGTTGCAAAACCAAAGATATCAATCACTTTTTCAAGAATTAAATCCAAGTAAACTAATAAAACCAAGTTTTCTTAGTATTCGATTGTTTGATATCAACAAACAGGCTCCAAATTGTCTTTTGTTTCTTTAAATTCTGTGTTCGAAATTCAAAAAAAGACTATTGAATGAAATTGTGAATGTGCCAGGTTCAAAACTGCATAAAAACTTTTTGCTCGACCTAATATAAAATTTTAGCTAGGACCAAACGAAACTGAAAATACAAGGTGGGCCAAAAGATGTGTCCAGAAGTGTATATTGAAATATTCGTCTATAGTGAACGGGCCAGCCGCTTTTTTTCTAGAATATTCAACAGCTTGCGGCTTTTAGAGTGACAAATTATTCCTTGTAGCAAAATTATTGAACCAGTCATGGCCTGAACTCCATCTTTAAAAGTGTTTTTTAATTTGTTTCCTTTTATATAATCTGAGACAAGCTCCATCACTTCCTCCGATAGTCCGAAGCCGTTTTTTTCCATAACATGCCAATTAGGCCCATCTTTTTTTCTTCCATATTGCCGAACCATTTGGGTGACCTAAAACGAAATATGACATTTAGTTTCATGAAATTAATTTTATCAATCACACTAGCTACACCTGCGGGGCGAGCACGGGCGTACCCAAGACGTTTGTGACAAGACATGATAAATTATGTCATGTCTTAGAATTTGTCTTAAATGCTAGCACGGGTCAACCTTGTGACATAATCTAGAGGAGCGACATACCTTTCTTAAAAAAAACTTACCCGAGTTATTAGGTCACACAGGGGGAACGTCATTGCGTCATTCGATAGGTAGTTGCTGAAAATCAGCGCCGCTGACGATAGGCCCGCCCGTCGTCACGACATTTTGCTGAGCAACGACCTTTTCTTGCACAGAGACGACGCACGGGTTAATTTGTTCTTTTTGTTTTTGTTATAAAAGTATTATTTTTTCACTTTTGTTTTAGTTGTTTGTTCCATGTTAGATAATGTTTGTTTTCATTTCCTAGTGCCACAACACAGCGCAGAGGCAATGTGGAGTTGTAAACTGGAAATCAGAAATGAAAAACTGGAAACATGTAAGCATACTTCACCAAAATATTAACCGGAACCGAACAAACCGGAGCAATGAGTCTGAGGAGTAACTGTGCCGGGCTCGGGATTGGCAGGCATAGTTTTGCTTTGGGAACGGGTAATCATAACTAACTACGTGGATGAAAGCTAATGGAAAGAAATGAAAGTAAGTGGGTGATTATGTTGATGAAAAATAGGCACTGAAAATTAGACGAAGGACCAATGAAAAAGATGAGGAAATGGGCTATTATCCGTAAATGAATTATTTACCTTGAAAATTAATGTATTTTATTATTATAATGGATATGAAGAAAAACACACTGTTTGACAGACAAAACTAAATCAGCAACTGACAGCAAGTAAAAAAGACAAAAACGATTTTAAATTTGAAATAGTAAAGAAAAAATATAAGAAAACCAAAGAGTCCGTAACACGTGGTCTAAGTCCAGGTGTAGTGGAAGGGTACTCCCGGAAAGCATCTTCCAAAGCGCTCCTCAATTGTACATTGCATTGGGAACTAACGAATATAGCCTCGCTATCATGCTCTTCACCAGCGTGGTCGGGTCGCGGTGAACCTGTGGCAGACCCCTCCATACAAGATGAGATACCTCGTGACCTCCTATTATCATGTTAACAGAGCGTTCAGTCAGGATATTAATAATAAAATTCGACAAAATCAATGGAACCTGCAAGGCTTTTAATTTATTTAGTAAAACTGATAATACAACATTATCATAAGCTGCATTAATATCAAGGAAAACTGCAATGGTGGAATGGTTATTAGAGAAGGATAATCGAATATCCGATGTTAAAATACTTAAACAATCAGTTGTACCTACTGTTAACGCCATTACTTTCTTTAGTTTTATATTTCATGCCTAATTACTGGCAACTCTAATTAATTAGTATCTGTGTAACATAAAGTTCCTTCCGCTTTCCTTCTCCCTTCCACAACCCTTATAATGCCTAAGTGAGAGCGAGAAGGAAGATCCGCAATGGCGCGCATACGCTGCCGCCAAGAAGATCCGCCAGTTCTCAACCGACATCGACGCCTGTGGGTAAAATTAATCCCAAGTCGAAGAAGGACTCATATTTTCACCGCGAAGAACGAAGATTGCTATTGAACAGTGCAAGTGCGTGTATGTGTGTTGTGGAAAGTGCAGATTCTCGTCCGTACGTGATATCCTGGACGCGCCAGCCACGTGGCTAAGGAAACCCTTCTCGTCGTGTCGCCATAGCTCACCAGGCAGGTACCATCATCATTTTCCCACACCACCAAAACACCTACTTGTGTCACCGAACCGCCCCTCATACAGTCCACTAAGAAAATTTCGATTTTCACCCCAAGGCTTTAGGCCGCCGCAACATTTTTTGGTCCTACGATCACGGATATCCAACAGTTTTTGGTCCTACGATCACAGATATCCAACAGTTTTGGTCCCATGATCACGGATACCTATTTTTCTTTATCCTCTTGATAACGGATATCAATATTATATCCGTATATTATCATCCCGCAACTATATTTCATTTCAATCTTCGTTCCTTATACTCTTATACTAAACCGCTTTCATTTATTCATTTATTACAGTACCTACTTGTCATTGCGTACATTCACAGGTATTTCGCATCCCGCTCAACTTAATATTTTAATATACGTAGGTAGAAGCAAAATCTACCGCTCGCTCGCTTCGCTATCGTTCGGTACTATATTCGTAGGTACCACCTACCAATCCCGCACCGCGCGCAACTCGTTGAAGTTTGCGATTTATTTTAGCTATTATAAAAACCTACAAAAATATCGAAAATGCCTAAGAAAGTGACCATGGATTCGGATGATCAGATAGAATCCGCGATTCAAATAGCACTGTCATGTCGTAATATGATTTTTGCCCGCATGCAAATCATTTACGATTTAATGGAAAAAATGAAGTCCGGTATGGAACCGCTAGAGAAGTTCTTGTGTGCGTGTGTCAATGTTGATGCGTTGCGCACCGAGTTCCTCGAGGCATTTAATAAATATAACTCGCTTCTTCTAAGACAAGACCCGGAAAATAATATTGATGATCAGTCGTGGATTAGTTTTGAGGAATTATATTGCTGCGTTAAATATAATTATTCAAATTACTCAAAATCATCAGCCACATCGGCTCCTACTTCTAGTGGTAGTGGTGTCAATAAGCAAACAGTTCGCTTGCCTCCCATTGAAATTATGTCATTCGATGGCGATATTCGTAACTGGCCCCTGTTCTATGCTAATTTTAAAAGCACGGTACACGAAAATAATACATTGACTGATTCGGAGAAATTATATTATTTGATGGGGAAATTGAAAGATAAGGCTCAAACCGCGTTCTCAGGAGTTTGCCCTAATGGCGATAACTACCAATTAATTTTTAATTCACTCATAAACAAGTACGAAGACAAACGTATGTTGGCTTCTAGTTCCCTTAATCGGATGTTTGAACATAAATCTTTTAATACCGCATCTATTCAAAATTTCGAATCCTTTTCTGATAATTTTGTTTCCGCCGCAAACGCATTAAAAAACCTTAAAATAAATGATTTATCAGATTTGATTTTTTTCCATGTCGCTATAAAAAAGGTTGATTCTGAAACCGCTCGACTTTTTGAAATGAACTCAAAAGACGAAATTCCTAAATTCGACAATTTAGTACAGTTCATTAAAAATCAATCTCGCATTTTACAAAATACTAAAGCTTTAAACAGCTTGAGTTTCACTCAGTCTAATAACAATCCTATAAATAAAAAAACGTTCAAAACTCCGCAACCGCAATCTTACACTGTAATTGATAAATCCGCTAAATGTTTGTGTGATAGCTTTGTTCATGAACATTTATTTAAATGTCCTGCCTTTTCTAAAATGACACCAAGTGATCGTTTCAAATCGGTGAAACAAAACGATGCATGTACTAACTGTTTAAGTATTAAACATAAGGCCAGAGTCTGTCAGTCTGAATCTAGATGTAAATCTTGTAAAAATAAACACCATACGCTTTTACACTTTAATCGCGAATCGCACGCGACTGTATTATCGAACGGTGTTGATGATACCGCACGTACACAATCGGGTTCAAACTCCACGGCTTCGAGCGAGCAAGATGCTCACGCCGCCGCCGCCGTGCCGCTCGCCGCCACCGCTCAGAGCGCCCCGCAATGTAATGCATCCATTGCTGCGTCGATCTTTTACGACTCGAACTCCCGCGTATCAAAGCCGCAATGTAATACGAATACTACTATTTTGTTGTCAACCGCTACTGTAATAGTTCGAGATTCATTTGGTAAGGAGCATTTTATTCGCTGTCTATTAGACAGTGGCTCACAAATTAATTTTATTACCGCAGAATGTTGCAAACGATTAGGTTTGACTAGACATTCATCTGATACGCCTTCCGTTAAGGGTATCGGTGGTACGGAAAAATCCGTTAAGGGTTCCGTACAATTCGCTTTCTTTTCCCGTTTTAATCCGAATGTTACTTTAACGTTAATTCGCTAGTTGTCGATGCAATCACCGATAATTTACCTACCGCTCCCGTAGATACTTCCGCCTTGCCTTACTTAAAAGGTTTACCGCTCGCCGACGAATCGTTTGGCAAACCCGGTCGCATCGATGTGTTGATCGGGGCTTCGCTTTTCCCGCATCTTATGCTGCCCCGCGTAGTTAGCAGCAACTCCTCCGCGCCGCCCGCCATGCAGACGGTACTCGGTTACGTCATCATGGGCACTGTGCCCGCGCTGCCTGTACGTCGTAATAAGCCTCCACAGTCATGTTACTCACATATTTCGCAACCATCCGACAAAGACTCGTTAGAATCGGCGTTGAAAAAATTCTGGCAGGTCGATGAAGCGCCCGTCACTCTTTCGACGAGCAAATCGCTCGACGAACTTGAGTGCGAGTACTTTTATAATTCGACCACGGAACGCGATGGGGACACAGGTAGATACTCTGTAGCCCTACCGTTTCGCAGCGATGTGTTCTCATTGGGGAACTCACTCGAGATCGCGAAAAAACGTTTTTTCTGCCTAGAAAAGAAATTAGAATCCGCACCCGAGTTACGTACTGCGTATGATGACGTCATTCGCGAATATATTGATAAAGGATATTTATCTCATGCTCCGCTAGATAGTTCAGACAGTAGTTGTCCTGACTATGTAATTCCGCATCACGCAGTTGTACGTTTAGATAAGACAACAACAAAACTACGCTCCGTGTTAGACGCTAGTGCTAAAACGAGTACTGGATTATCTCTCAACGATATTTTACACAGTGGCCCGAATTTACAGGGTGACTTGTTTACTATAATTCTGAATTTTCGATTGTTCGCATTCGCGCTCTCGGCTGATTGCCGACAAATGTTCTTACAGATTGAAGTAAGAGAAAACGATCGTCGCTTTCAACGCATCTTATATCGTTTTAGTCCAAACGATCCTCTGGTTCTATATCAGTTTAACCGTGTCTGTTTTGGTCTCAAGTCAAGTCCCTACCATGTATCTGCACGGTACAACAGTTGGTTCAAGACGATGGTCATCACTTCCCGCGCGCCAGCGCTATCATCGCGGATTCGCTGTATATGGATGACGTAGTCTACAGCGTAAGCTCCGAATCACGTGCAGTCCAGGTTTCGCACGAACTGATTAAACTCTTTAGAGGAGGTCAGTTCGAGTTGGTCAAGTGGACCAGTAACTCTCAAACTGTACTAAACAGTATTCCCGCGTCGCATAGGTTGACCGAACAACTAGAATTCGACAAGTCGGTAGAACAAAAGGTTCTCGGCTTGCGCTGGTGTAGGTCAAATGATTGTTTTGAATTTCTTATTTCAGCACCGCCAGACATGTGTACTAAACGTGCTATACTGTCGGCCGTAGCTAGACTGTGGGACATCATGGGGCTTGTCGCGCCTGTAGTTCTCTATGCTAAACTACTTATCAAAGAATTGTGGTTACTGAAGCTCGATTGGGATGACACTCCCCCGTGTCACATCATAAATATTTGGCAAACTTTTCGCTCTGCCCTGCCGCTTTTAAATGATTTTAAAATCCCGCGCCATTTAGGTATTTTTGAAAATTGTATTCTTCGCCTCATTGGATTTTCCGACGCCAGTGAAAGCGCCTACGGCGCTGTCATCTATGCGCACGTCACTCGCAACGATGACGTAGTCGTTCAGCTGGTTTGTGCCAAGTCGAAGGTATCGCCGGTTAAACCATTGACTATCGCTCGACTGGAGCTCTGTGGTGCCGAACTCCTCGCTAAACTTCTTCGCCGTGTTCATGACACTTATAATCCGCGTTATAATGTTACCGCTATTTACGCATTCACCGATTCAAAGGTGACTCTTTGCTGGATAAATTCTTCTCCGCATCGTTGGCACACGTTTGTGGCCAATCGTGTCGTTCGCATCGTAGACAACGTCCCCGCGGAACATTTCTACCGCGTAGCTGGTACTGAAACCCCAGCGGACTGTTTGTCACGTGGTTTAACACCTGACAAATTCATTGAGCACCCATTATGGTTGCACGGACCCGCTTGGGCTAAGCGCGACCCTTCCGAATGGCCCATACATAAGGTTACAGACTTGAATTCGGAACCCATTCCGGAAGAAAAGGTCCACGCGCATCCCATAGTCGCGGATTCAAGTTCGGAAAATTCGCTTCTACTCGCACTCGCAGAACGTACGTCGTCGTGGACTAAACTGCTGCGTATTGTTGTTTTCATATACCGCTTCATGAAAAAACTCCCGCGTCGGACTGACGCCGTTACCGCTAGCGACCTCGAGTTCGCTGAAACCATTTTGTTGCGTCATGTTCAAAGAAAACACTTCATGGATGATTATTCCGAGTTAAAAAATAATAAAATTTGTTCACCCGCTCTTATTAAACTCAAGCCATTTGTAGATGGTGATGATTTAATCCGCGTTGGGGGTCGATTAACTCATTCGGCTGAGGCCTATAGTACTAAACACCCGGTAGTGTTACCCCGGCATGATCGCATAGTTGAAATCCTCGTAGACTATTATCATATAAAATATTTACATGCAGGTCCAGAACTCACTATGTCGTTATTGCAGCATAAGTATTGGATTTTGTCCGCTAGACGCACTATTCGTCATAGAATCCACAAGTGTAACGCATGCCACAGGTGGAGACCGCGACCTCATGGTCCGCCGATTATGGGCGATCTCCCTAAATCTAGAGTAAATGTTGCAACCAAAGCTTTTTCTCATACAGGGTGTGATTACGCTGGCCCTATACAGTATGTGCCCGTACGCACTCGAGGTGCGAAGAGTCGCAAGGGTTATTTATGTATATTTACCTGTATGACTACTCGCGCTGTTCATATTGAATTAGCTACAGATCTTACGACTGCGTCGTTCATAGCCGCGTTGAAACGGTTTTTATCCCGCCGTGGACCGGTACAATGCTTGTATTCGGACAACGCGACCAATTTTCGAGGAGCTAATTCGTTTTTACGCGACTTGTATACTTTCATAAATAAAGAATACCGCCCGCGCTTTGAAGAGGAGCTCGCTGAGCATCGCATTAATTGGCACTTTATTCCGCCCGCGTCACCACACTTTGGTGGATGTTGGGAGTCCATGGTGAAGGCCGTGAAGACTCACCTTTTCAAGACAATAGGTCAACAACTTCTACCTACTTTTACCTTTTCTAAAACCATATTGTGATTCTGCCAAAAGACTGTTACTTTCCACATACCATTCTAGGCGATTTTAAAAGTGCTCCGCTAATTTCATCAGGATTGATGACAAGACTATGGGACGGTATGAAGAAACATCAGATGGGGTTTTATTTGGTTTAAGGAATGGCAACACCATTTGACGTTTCCATTCAACAGGGATGTTTCCTGAATTCATGATAGAATTAATAAGCTTTAAATAATAAATGAGGACGTCATCATTTATATTAGCAAAAAAGGAATACGGGATGCCATCAATGCCCGGTGCAGAATCCTTAGTTTTATGAATAACACCTTTTAATTCAGTGAGAGTGAATGGAAGATTTAGTATCGTATGAGTATCTTGGATATTGGATACGAGAGGCAGGCTAAGGTTAATAACCTCATCCGGTACCCATGGCGGTGCTAATTTATCTAAAAATTCACTGGCTAAAGAATCAGGGATGGGACAAGGGTTGTTATAAATGGACCTAAGGGTTGACCCACATCTGTCAGCACGGAATCGCCTTTTTTCGTGCTTTATCCTTTTCTATCTCTTAGGATCATCATTTCCTAGAGCGATAAAGATAGAGACCGCGCGGTGGAATCGGCGATGCGCTCGACACCACGGCCAAAATGGCTGAGAGGCGCTGGAGTGCTGACGAGTGCTATCGAGCGCGATATCATGCTTCCATTGCATTGCATGATCGTATTCGACAACACTCAACGGCGACGGCGTGCGATCTTACGCTGAAGCACGCGATAGCACGCTGCAGCACACACGGCATAAATGCTGTTCCGTGCTGACAGATATAGATCAACCCTAAATCTACGAATATTGCGCCAGACAGTGGTAGGGTGAGTATTTGGAGAAATTGATGAGCAAAAATTACGCCAAGACTCAAATTTTTTCTTCTTAAAAAGTTTACAAGTTTCATTAATTAAGTTGGTGACGATTTCAAAATTAATATCAGACATATCAAGGTTATGATTGTATTCAGCCTCTTTACGTTTTTTAACCAATTCAGTGCACTCTGAATCCCACCATGGAGGCGAAGGAATTGTACTAATATTGTTATTTCAGTTCTGTGCCTTCGGCTTGACCTTTCGGAGATTAGCTATCATACCTACAGTACACAAAATTCTCTTACCTACGTAGTCTTTCTATGAGTGAGTGGAGCGGCGCGGGGTAATGCCCCCGCGCGGCCGAGGCGGCAGCGAGCGGGGGGCCACGCGTCGCGCGCCCCGCGCGTCTTCCGTTGGTACGCTGTTATTCACCATACAGTGCGCACGATTTTCTTAGAAACCTATTTAACGTTGTTGTGACGTTCGTAACAGTGATAACCTCAAGTGATAAGTGCATCATATAGCTGGAAGAGGTAAGTGAATTATTTATTTTAGTTTTGTCTAGGAGAATTATGAGTGGCAAGGACGTATTCATTTACGTTAACATAAACAGTGAACGGGTATTCGTATTTTACAAATACTCCGCCTTTATAATTGATTAATTTGGCCACATTTATGTAGTAACTTGTTGAGAATATGTGTTGTTAAAAGCTTTATAGCGATGAAGATGCGTCTTTTCCTTTTGTCTTTACTAGGCGCAGCTTAACAGCTCACTAGTTGCAGACATAAGGTAGCTCACACAGGCCATTTATTTTTGGTCGCATTTATTTTGCTCGCCTTCTGCAGTCTCACGACTCAGGGGTTGTAGCCGTACGGCTCGTGAACTACAGCCGTACGGCTCGTGAGCCGCAGCCGGTCGGCTCGCGAACCGCAGCCGGTCGGCTCGCGAACCGCAGCCAGCCGGCTCGTGAGCCGCAGCCGGCCGGCTCGTGAGCCGCAGCCGGCCGGCTCGTGTGCCGCAGCCGGCCGGCTCGTGAGCCGCAGCCGTACGGCTGATGAGCCGCGGCCGTTCGGCCCGTGACCCGCAGCCGTTCGGACCGTGAGCCGCATCCGTACGGCCCGTAAGCCGCAGCCGTACGGCTCGTATGTCTCAGCCACAGCCTTGCGGTATGGCTGGTTGATAACAACCAAAGCAGGCGTTAGTTACAACTGCGACCTTTACCAAAGTACCTAAGTACTGTGATATAAGTTATATAAAGTGTACACTAGTTTGTCAGGATCAAGTTTTATACAAGTAAGTACAATTTTGATTTGAATTCATTGATATATTGGCGAAAATTTTATTATTGTTTAATTTTACTTAGGTTTGAGGTTAATAGAAACGGGAAAGGGGTGAAAAGATACGTAGTACGGGTTCAATAGATACGACGAATGGGGTTAATAGACGCGGGAAAGGGTTTAATGAAAACAAAAAAGGGGTGATTAGAAAAAGTCTGACTAGGGTTGTCAAATTGCTTAATTCCTACTATCAATGAAGGTACCTACTTATCTATTATACGTATAAGTTGCACAATTAACATTAAATCTTTTTTGTTATAGGTAGGTACAAAATGCCTCGTTTGTATAAGCCAGACCCAAGAGGAAAAAGATACAAAAAGTATGATGAATCTATAATACAACAAGCTGTTGAAGAATATAGAAAATCGAAAGTTTCATTAAAGATTGTAGCTGAAAAGTACAATATAGATAAGTCAGTCTTATATAGGCATAGTACAAGGACAATGCGAAAACAAGGTGGACAAACAATTTTTTCGGAAGAGGAAGAAAAGAATATGATAAAATATATAAATGTATGTGCAGAATGGGGCTATCCTCTAGATTCTGTAGATTTAAGATACCTGGTTAAAAGTTATTTGGATAAACAAGGAAGGACTGTACTGAAATTTAAAAATAATTTTCCGGGTCCAGATTTTGTTGCGAGCTTTCTTAAAAGACATAAGGATATAATCTCACAAAGAAATTGCCAGAATATTAAAAAAAACAGGGCAGCTGTCTCACCGGACTCGATTAGAGCTTACTTTCGGGAGTTAGAAGTTTCATTGGCAAATATTGAGCCCTGTAATATTGTTAATTACGACGAGACCAATTTAACCGACGATCCGGGTCGTAAGAAAATTCTAGCAAAACGGGGAACAAAGTACCCAGAGAGGGTGATGAATCATTCAAAGGTATCAACTTATGTGATGATAGCTGCTAGCGCCGCCGGTGAATTGTTGCCACCATATGTAGTCTACAAGGCTCAAAACCTTTATGATACTTGGACCGAAAATGGGCCACCAGGAACACGATATAATCGGTCGGCAAGCGGATGGTTTGACGCAAATATTTTCGAGGATTGGATTAAATCAACCGCATTGCCTTATTTTAGAGGTAAAGAGGGGAAGAAGTGCCTCATAGGTGATAACCTATCCTCGCATCTGTCATTAGATGTGATTAATTTGTGTCACGAAGAAAACATTACATTTGTTTTTTTACCTGCAAATAGTACGCATCTCACACAACCATTAGATGTGGCTTTTTTCCGTCCGATGAAGATTGCGTGGCGCAATATTCTTTTAAAATGGAAGAAAACCGATGGAAAGACACAAGCATCGGTTCCAAAAGGATGCTTTCCAAAACTTTTGAAAAAACTTATAATTGGAGAGGGAGCGCAGGGCACTGTCTGTGCGCTGTAACATGCTGGCCCGCAGGTTTGCACGGTGTACTGAGCAAGTCAAAGTGACATTATTTAAGGCCTTCTGTCAATCTTTTTACACCTGCAGCCTGTGGACCAAGTACACGCAGCGTACATACAGTGCTCTGCGTGTACAGTATAATAACGCGTTCAGGATACTGTTCCGGCTGCCGCGCCACTGCAGCGCTTCAGTAATGTTTGCAGTGAAGAGAGTGGATGGTTTTCATGCAATCATGCGGAAGCGTTGTGCGTCTCTTATGAAGCGCATGCGGGCCAGCTCGAACAGCCTTCTGAGCGTGTTCGTAGGCCGCTGGGACTCGCCGATGTGGCAGCACTGGATGCGACTACACACTTCGGGTGGTCGCGTCCAGGGCTTGCCATAAACTGGCACTCCTGTGCCACTTTGTGATTTTTATTTTATTTCTGTCTGTGGCTTTGTTTTTTGTATGTACTAACAATAGGATTATAAGGTTTTTGTGTTACTAACAGTATATGGACTACGTCTGAAATAAATGTCTTATTATTATATTATTATTATAATTGATCTCAACCAAAATGCCAAAGATAATATTTTGGCTGGTTTCAGAAAAACAGGCATATGGCCCATTGATGAAAATCAGGTTTTGGGTAGATTACCTGAGGAAAATAATAATGAAAACAAAGAAGATGCTGTAGAAAAATCTGTCCTTGATATTCTCAAGGAAATGAGATATGGTACTATGAATGTAACTGAATCAAAAAGAAAAAGAAAATTAGATGTGATTCCAGGAAGAAGTGTTGGCACTGAAACTGAAGAGTATGTGGAAACAGAGGAGGATAGGAGGAGGAGTGCGAAATATGCGAAAAATATAAATTACATAACCCTGATATTATGGAGATCCGTCATCGAAACTGCACCGAATGTAAGGAATACGAATTACATCACAGAAGATACATTTTAGCACGACAGAAATACGATGAAGATAAATCTCGTCAAATGAGTGTGCAAGACCAAACCAGGGACGCTATGTATTACTCAGTAGACCTAGAAAAGGTTATAATGTGCCCTCGTCTAGATGAGTTCAAGGTTGCTATATTTTGCCCAAGACTGATTTTATTTAATGAGAGTTTCGTACCTCTTGGAGACAAGAAATTTCGAGGAGCGAGGGACACATTTGCTTGTATCTGGCACGAAGCAAATGCTGGCAGGAAAAAAGAGGACATCATAAGCTGTTTCCGAGCCTTTTTTTTTGCATTATCGTGATGTCAAGCACATAACACTGTGGCTTGATAACTGTGCCGCTCAAAACAAGAACTGGAGTCTTTTTTCCTATTTATTGTATCTGATAAACTCAAGCGATGTAAATTTGGAAACTATCACTTTGAAATATTTGGAAGTAGGACACACTTACATGTCAGCGGATGAATTTCATCACCAGGTCGAGTTGTCACACAAAAAGAAGAAAAGAATATATGACTGAAGACTTCCATCACGCGGTTTCTGATACTCATCGTAAAATCACTGTAAAGAAAATGGTCGTCAGCGACTTTTGTAGATTTGAAGATTGCTCTTCCTCCTACAAACTTCAAAATATGATACCAAGAGTATATCTAAGTAACATGTGCGAAGTCACTTTTCGAAGGGGAATTAATACAATAGCATTCAGAACTGATTTTGATGGCATAGAAAGAGAACTTGACTTCCTGAGAGTGAAAAATATTAAAATTGGCATTCCAAGACCAGTAATAAAAACTCGATTCAGAGGAGTTTATGAAAAACGAAAATCTGACATAATCAATGAGTTACTTTATCTTATGCCAGAGAACCGAAGGGCGTTTTGGCGAAATTTGCCAGTTAATGATAACTCTGTCGATTTGATTAACGAATATGAGGAAGATGTTGACAAATTGGCACACAAAGTAACAGCAACTCTTTTTCTTTGGGTGTAGTGAAACTACATTTACTTCGCTGGTTAATGCTATCTGTTTAGATTTTTTAGGTTACACAACATTTTTTCAAAAAAGTAATTTTGTACTAAACTTATTTTTAAGATTGGTCCAAGGACTGATAAATTGTCTGTGATCTTACGTTAAAGTTAGATTTTAAGAGAATCTAGAGGCAGTTAAGACTGCTGATTTTTTAATTATTTGATATTGATTTTATAATGTTTTTCACTTTGATATTTTAGTCACATAATTTTATCATAATATTGTTTGAAAACTACTTTTGAAAACTACTTAAAGTAATGGGATTATTAGCCTAAGAATGTTATTTTTTTAAGACGTGTTTGTTAAAATAAAGATTTAAGAGATAATTAAAATAGATCTGTATCTATTTAAGACTGATTAAGTTAAAATTTGCTCAAGTTTAATACATAGTTCTAATTTTCATTATAATTTACTGTGCCATGGATAGCATTTTTGTTTATGTGGGTCAAAAGATTTTAAAATAAATAATACGAGTAGGTCTTTACCTATGAAATTGCCGTTTTGTATGAAAAAATTTAAACGAATTTTTTTCATGCATTTTTTATTTGTATTAATCGAAGTAATCACCCATGCAATCAATGCATCTTTGCCAACGCAGTGGCAGTTTATTGATGCCCTTCTTAAAGAAATCAGCTGGACGGGAGGCAACAAATTCTTCAAATGCATTTTGTACTGCCTATCGGGTATTGAATTTTTTTCCCGCCAAGAAGTTATCCAAATTCTGGAAAAAGTAGTAGTCTGTAGGCGCAAGGTCTGGTGAGTAGGGCGGATGACGGAGAGCTTCCAACCCCAGTTCTTGCAACTTGGAGACCGTCTGCTGTGCAGTATGAGGTCGCGCGTTGTCGTGCAGGACCAGCGGAGACGAGCGATTGACCAATGCTGGTTGGAGATGTGCCAGCTTCTCCATCATTGTGTTCAGTTCTTCACAGTACACATCTGAAGTAATGCTCACCCCGTTTGGTAAGAAGCTGTGATGAATCACACCGGCGCTAGACCACCCAACAGTGACCATCACTTTTCTAGGGGTAAGTTTTCGTTTAGGGCATTGTTTAGGTGCTGAACCAGGATCCAACCAACTTGCTGAGCGCTTGCGGTTATCAAACAGAATCCATTTTTCATCGCAGGTAACAATGCGGTTCAAAATTCCTTCATTTGTGTGTCTGTTGAGCAGTGCAAGGCACGTCTCGACGCGTACTTCGCGCTGGCGATCATTGAGTTCGTGGGGCACCCATTTGTCAAGCTTTTTTACCTTGCCAATTTGACGCATATGGACCAATATTGTTTTGACGCTAACGTCGAAAGCTGCTGCTAATTCAGCCGTAGATTGTGTATCATCAGCTTCCACAATCGCCTTTAATTCGGCATTGTCGGCCAAAGTCTTCGGACGACCGCGAGGTTCATTTTTCAGTTCGAAATTTCCAGAACGGAAGCGAGCAATCCAATAACAAGTGGTGCGTTGGTTTGTAGTGTTAGCTCCGTAAACGTCGTTGATGTTGCGTGCCGCTTGTGCCGCGTTGCTGCCACGACGGTACTCATATTCCATAATTACTCGAATTTTTAACGTATCCATGATGACGAAAAAGATTGAAATGCGATGAAAATGTAACACTAATCAATAAACAAATGACTACTTTTGGAAAAAAAAATCCATGTTTTTAAAATAAAATTAATTTGAAATTAGAATTCTTAGCCAAACGAAAATTATTTTGATTTGAAATGGCCAGTACTGCAGAACGGCAATTTCATAGGTAAAGACCTAATATTTGACTTTAACGATTTTGTTTTATTTACAAATAATAAATTAGACTATGGCTTATAATGATAACAACGAACCTACTGTACTATTTCAGACATACATTAGATAAAAGGATTATTAAATAATTTCATAAACATTTTATCTTAGCCAAGGGATATCTACATACTTTCTAATTCTTAAGAAAAAAAGGCGGAAATACCTTTATGCGCCCATTTGTGTTAAAATCTTATACAAGATAGATAAACTTAATACTTAGAAGAAAAGTACAGTCAAAAGCGTTTGAAATTTAAAGGACGCATCTAGCCATTTACGTCTATTCAATTAAGTATGTAATATTTTTCTTCATTTTTTTTGCTAAGATGAAACAGTTTTCTTTATTTTTATTATTATAATTTAATAAATTCATTTTATTATTAAACCAAGTTAAAGTCTATTATAGTGGGCATTATTTTCAACTTTTAGTATGTAAATATTTTAATTTACTCGAAGACAGCAAACGATTTCCCGTTTCATTCATTAAAACATTTATTTCTCCGTTTTTACTTTTTGTTAGATACGTCTTTTTAACTATCGGGGGCAGTATTTCTCTCTTCCAAAGTCTCGGTTGGGTCCTAAACTTGGAAAAGTCAATTGTGAAAGCAACACCAGAAATAGAGTACTTAGGAATAATTTGGAATACGTTTGCAAACAGAAAGAGTCTACCGAAAAAGAAATGCGACCAGTTGTCAAAAGATCTGAAAAGACTAGTAAATGGCCGTTGTTGGAGCTGGACTCAAGGCACGTCTTTGATAGGCAAACTGGGATTTGCATCATTGGCGAATCCCTTAGGGCGTCTTTTTACAAGAAACCTGCAGAGGGCATCTCGTGCTCTACCAGAAAAGTACCCCAGGAGGATGTGCTTGCTGCCAAAGGCGGCCATGGACGACTTAAACTGGTAGTTAAAGAACCTTTACCGACCGGAAAGAATGTTCATTCCCGAACCAAAGATATTTATTACCACGGACGCCTCCGACATAGGCTGGGGAGTACAAGTAGGGAACCTTCACTTCTCACAGCAGTGGACCAAGGAACAACTAGATTGGCATATAAATCGAAAGGAGCTGTATGCAGTTTCAATGCCGCTGATCAAATTCCCAGAAGTAATAAGGGGGCAGGCTGTAATGGTGCAGTCAGACAACAGGACTGTTGTTGCATATGTGAGAAATCAAGGTGGAACGAGATCATTGACGCTTCTGGAATCGACAAAGGAATTGCTTCTGCTGGCCCATCGTCTGAAGGTGGACCTTCTCCCTTTTTATATCCCAGGTCGGTACAACACCATAGCGGACTCTCTTTCTCGAGGCAAGAATCTTCCAGATTGGCATCTCAGCAAGGATATAACGACGACAATATTTCAAAGGATGGGCAAGCCCCTAATAGATCTATTTGCGACAAGTCTGTCCAAAGTAGTCCCCCATTATGACTTTAGATGCCAGAGATCACCAAGCGTTATTTGTAAACGCGTTCAGCAAGGAATGGCACTTCCAGTTGGCATGGATTTTCCCGCCTCCACCTCTCATCTCCAAGGTCCTGCAGCACCTGAACAAGCCTTCGGGATCATATCTAGTGGTTGTACCACGATGGGAAAACGTTTTCTGGAGAGGAGACCTCAAAAAGAGGTCAGTGGAAGCACCGTTGAAAATATTGAACCTGGACTAGCACTTGATAGACCTATCGACCAATCAGCCCCCTCCGGGAATGAAAGGTCTGTCTTTGGAGGTCTGGAAGGTACGGGGTGGAGCTAACTGACTGCAGGGCTTCGGTCGGAAGACGTCGCACTTCTCCAGTCCGCTTGGCGAAACTCAACGTGGAAGACCTACAGATCGTCATGGAAACAGTGGACTTCGTGGTGTAAGCAGAATGGGGCAAAACCTAACAGGCCTCGTCCACAAGAGGTTGCGGCATACCTAAGCTTTTTATTCAGGGTCAAAAAGTTGGCATGCGTAACCATTTTAGTACATAAATCGGTGGTAGTGACTCTTTCAGATCCTGAACAAGTCAAAAACTTATCCTCACACCCGCTTATCACATCAATGTTAAAGGCAATTAATTTACAGAAACAGGCCTCCATGATTCCTAAGTCCCAAATATGGAATATTCAGGACCTCTTAATCTGGTTAGAGACTCATTCACCTGATAAAACGAGTATTTTCCAAGTATCACGTTATGTGTCGTTGTTTATTGTTGTTGGCATCAGGACGAAGAATCCACGATCTGAGTCTTCTGAGTATTAGTACAGATCATTGCATTAGTACAGAGACGTCAGTGACGTTTTGGCCTGTCTTTGGTTCAAAGACAGATGGCACAAAGGGTCGTCAATCAGGATGGTTATTACATAAGTCAGACAATTCAACTTTTGATTTAGTAGGCTGGATTAGGTGCCTTATTGATGTCACATCGGAGAGACGTAAATCTCAGGAGAATTTACACAATCTCTTTATAACTACTCGAGGAAAGGTGAAGGCTGCATTCAGAGCAGTAAAAGCGGGCTGGTTAAAAACCTCCTTTAAAGGTATAGGCATCAATTGCACACCGGGTTCAATAAGATCGGCGGTTGCTTCGTATGACTACGCAAGCGACACGCCTTTAGATGAATTTTTAAGGCGAGGGAACTGGAGAGGATCTACAAACTTCTTTAAACACTACTGTAAAGAAGTTGAGAGGCCTAAGAGGTCTGGTGGAAATGCACTACGTACCAGTTTCGAAGCTATCTAGTGCATTTTTTGTATTTGATTGTTTAAAACATTAATTAAAACGTGGTTATTAGTAATTCATGATTGTCAATTGATACGAAATGTAAAAGGATAATAAATAATTGATTCTTGCTGTATTAGAATATTTTTATTGGTTTTCTATTTGAAAACTGCCAAAGAAAGACAAAGATATTCACTAATTCAGGTAACTTATTATCAATAAGCAAGAAAATTAGGGTCACAGTACGCTGGGGTCTTGGAGCCTGCAGATGATAAACACTTTTCCGAATGGTCAAGCCGAAGGCACAGAACTGAAATACTACCGTTTTCTACCCCGAAGGGAGGAAAACGATTATTTCAGGTCTTGCCGAGGCTTGACCTGAGCAATGCCTTGCCGACTCTTTCGGAGCAGGTACTAACGGAAGACGCGCCCGCGCGTCGCGCCCCCCGCTCGCTGCCGCCTCGGCCGCGCGGGGCATTACCCCGCGCCGCTCCACTCACTCATAGACAAGACTACGTAGGTAAGAGAATTTTGTGTACTGTAGGTATGATAGCTAATCTCCGAAAGGTCAAGCCTCGGCAAGACCTGAAATAATCGTTTTCCTCCCTTCGGGGTAGAAAACGGCAGTATTTTTTTCAGGAAAAACTTCATCTGCCGCTGCGATTAATATAAGTGCTAAAGCTTCAGCACAACTATTTTCATTGCCAACAGAGATAACATGCAAAGAGCAAAGCTTACTGTCAACAATGTTCCTAAATTTGTCCCAGTCATTATTATTTCTATTAGGTAGTTTATGTTTTAAGTTTGATCTCCTTAATGGTGCGTTTGGTTTTGAAAGAGGAAAAGAAATAACTATTGGAAAATGATCACTGCCATAAGTAGAGGTTAAAGTATGCCAAGTTAATGAAGAGGCAAAGTTTGGAGAACAGATAGAAAGGTTGATTGCACTTTGGTTCTGAGTGGGACCTGAGCGACGTGTGCCAGCTCCCGAGTTCAAGATGCATAAGTTATGTAAGTCTATTATATCTAGTAATTCATCGCCATAACAATTAGAAGTTGAACAACCCCATGATTGGTGATGGCAATTAAAGTCCCCCAATATTAAGAAAGGCTTTGGAAGAGAAGAAAAGAGATTATTCATCTCTTGAAGGACAGAAGAGGAAGGGTGAGGAATGTAAATAGAAACAAGACAAGTGTGATGTACTCTAATAGCTACAATTGAGATTTCCTCACTATGAGGAGGTAATGTAATGATAGAAAAAGGTATAGAATTCTTGATGAGTATAGCTACTCCACCATACCCATCAGATCTATCCTCTCTAATGGTTAAATAACCGTTGATTTTAAAAATATGATTAGATTTGAGCCAAGTCTCTGCAAAGGCAAAGGCAAATGGCTCATATTTGTTTAAAATATATATAACATCACTCTTTTTGTTTACTAGACTGCGGCAGTTCCACTGGATTATTTTGGATGTGTTGTCCATTATGAATGGATTGAGATACATTGAAACACGGGGCAACGTTGGACGGTGAAATGTTGAACTGAGAAAGAAGATTGTGTAATGCAGAAAGAAAATCATTTATGGAAAATTTTGTGTCGTTTTTTTCATTATTATTAGAAAGAGCACAACTATTTGATGGTTGGGGAATGTCATAATCTTTAATAATGGCATTGTGAGCCTCTTTATTATATCCTTGTACAGATTTGGGAGGGGAGCGTGGTTTGAGGAAGACAGTCTTTTTATAGCTACTTGAAGCAGGCATTCTATTAGGTGAAGAGATTGATGGGGTATGTGCAAAGTTTTTGGAAGGAGAAGATAAAAGTGTATCGGCATATGATTTAGTTACTGGTGGATAAAGTTTTTCCGCTTCAGCATAAGATACTGAACTTTGTGCCATGTATGTTTTAATTAATTTTTGCCTAGAAAATTCTGGGCAAGACTTATTCGTAGCATAGTGAAAATCAGAGCAAAGGCAACAAGATGCACTTTCTTGTTCTCTTTCACAACTGTCCCCAGTGTGGCCTTGGCCACATTTATAACAACGAGGCTTGGACCTACACTGAATTTTAGTGTGACCAAAACGACAGCAATTAAAACACTGTACAGTAGGGAAAATATATAAATCTACAGGTAATGCATTATAGCACATAAAAATTCTCTTTGGTAGAACCTGCCCATCAAATGTAACAACTATGGATTGGGATCAACAGTGGTTTTAAAATTGAGGCGTCTGACTTTTAAGATTGGCCCGCAACCTATAGGTACTGTTATGTTATCAATAACCTCCTCCGGAGACCATTCCGCAGGAACATCACGCACTAAACCCATTCTGGCAACATTAAAAAACAACTTGGAGCTGTCACGACTAGGATATTGCGCCTTATACATATTTTTAAATCCCTTCGAAACTCTGCTAATGCCGCTATTCTGAAAATGGTGTATTATGCATTATGCCAATCGGTCATAGGATATTGCATCTCTGTCTGGGGTGCCGCAACAAAAGGTTGCATCCTGAAGGCAGAGAGAGCACAAAGAGCAGTACTAAAAGTAATGGCTAAGAAGCCCCATAGATACCCAACAACTCAACTGTACGCGGACTGCAAGGTTCTTACAGTTCGTCAGCTCTTTGTGCTTCAATCTGTCCTTAGGAAACATAGCAGCCTTCCCCCGTCTAACCCAACCAAGCGTACAAACCTTCCCTCCGGCACCCAACACAGGACCTCGTTCGCACAGCATCAGTATTACGTAATTAGCGCTTACATTTACAAAAAGATTCATAAAAAACTGAATATCTTAGACCTCAACAAACACAACCTAAAATTAAAAGTGACGGAATGGCTTCTTAAACAGGACTATGCTGCAACGGAGACTACTTACCTACATCGCCTAATAAGTACCTATTCACCCAACTTTATGCATGCGTGCATGAATACTCTATCCTTGCAACCAAACACACTTGAATATAATACAACTCCCCTACTCACTTACACTCCAAACACCTCATCACTTACTCATACATACTCACACATAAACACTTATACACACCTACAATCACATTCTTTTACCCTCACCTTTTGTACTCTTTCATACTCATACATAATTTAATAGCAGATGTAAACTAATACATTTTTCTTTTTTTTTTCCCCTTCTGATGAAATACTGACACAGTCCACTCACACATAACTATATTAATTGGAACCTCATTGTGAGACACTGTCTCTTAGGATACCCTAGTTTAAGAGACAGAGTTTAATCTTTTGTGTACAGATTTTGCAGCGTTTAGATGTTATTATGTAAATCACATATCTTCAAATTGTAACTACAATCACAATTATCTGTATGTATGGGGAAATAAAGATATTTATTATTATTATTATTAAAAGTAGGTATTGTAAGGCAGATGGCGCTCGAGAACCGTCGTGAAGTTGACAACTGTGAAGATAGCAACGCGCGGGCGGCGCGCCTAGCTGGGACAGCGCGCCGAGGCGATCGCCCCTTTTTCCTCGCGGACACCGACGGCATAACATCTTCCTAACATTTTGCTGTACTACATTATACTCGTATGTATTTTTTTAACTCGTCGCGCGCTAATTAGCAGACACAATAGAAATTCTATTGTTATCTGTACACATGGTGTGCAATCGACATTTTAGGAGTTAATTAAATATTTTATCAATCTTTTACGTTGTTTTTCTGAGCTCTTATAGCTCAGTAGCGGGATAGAACTGTTGCAGGCCACGAAGTGTTTTAAAATAATAACTGTTAGTGTATCCTGCTCAGGTACCGTGTTTGCAGTGGCGTGCACTCCATACATGCAAATAAGCTCTGCATACCCTGTAGTCCCATACATACATGTCCCTCGAAATGATAAACCTTAATCTAACTTATTCGCCATCTCACTGTTTATAACGCGATTTACGCGCCATCTATTATTTTTATTTGAAACTAATTTCTTGAAGCGAGCGGCGACAACCGCGCAGGCAGCGCTCCCGGTGAGCATAAGCAGAACAACGCCGTGCTTATTCTTCATACAACGCAACCCGTGTAGTACACAGCAATAGTGTGACTGTGTGCGTGAAAATGTATGCGTGTGTTTAAGTTCTGGAAGCACAGCTTATTTTGCAACCCGTTCAAATTGAGAAGCCGTAAAAGCACCGCTTAGTTGTTGATTACAGAGGGTTGACTTTTTTAGTCGGATTGACCAAGATTAGTTCGTATTATTTTGTAATTGTAAAGTTTTTACACGCTTTTATTCAACTTGCAATGTTTGTTTGTTTTTTCGCCATATTGTTTTGATTTGATTGTTTTTCTTGGCGCGTGATTGACTGTATATTATTATGTAATTATTTTAATCATTTGTAAAAAATTGAAAATTATATCTGTGAGACCTGTGCTGCCGAAGTGTGTTAAATATATTAAAATCTGCCGCTTTTCGACGTTATATTTTGAGGAAAAAGTTTTATTTAACTCAAAAAAAAGGTAATGCCTCTCGTTATTTTCATAAAAAAATTTTGTGATACCTAATTATTACCTACTGGCAAACATGTTGTTTATAACACAAACACATTGTATTTAATCCCTTGCTTTTTATTTACAAATCAAGATAAAAATAATGTTTGGACCTTTATCGGATATTCAGATTAAAATATTTTAGATATTCGTTGTGGTCGCAAACAAACATCATGCGAAGCCAATGGCGCCGTGCGGTAAGAGTCAGTGTAAGATTAGGGTTAGGGTAGGTGAGGTCGGGTAAAACAAACGGTCGGGAAAAAAAATACTTAGGTACTAGTTTCAGCTTGTTCAAGTTTTTATTTTATTTTAGACGTGCATACCCTGTCTGAAATCTCTGTGCACACCACTGCGTGTTTGACTATTGCTCGACTTTATTTTACAGTTGTATATCACTTGACTGTGTACCCTATCTATTGCTTCGTGTGATTATTTAGGTTTGAAATATCTAGGTGTCACTATTGACTCCAATTTAAATTTCCGTAAACATATCTTGTTTACTATGTGCTAGAGTGCGTAAATTAATATATGTTTTTAAGAATTTACGGAACATAGCCGACTTTAAATTAATTAAGCAGGTTTATTTAGCTATGTGTCAATCCATTCTTACTTATTGCATAACTTCTTGGGGTGGTGCTGCAAAAACAATTTTTCTCCCTCTAGAGCGCGCGCAAAGAGCAATTCTAAAGGTTGCTACCTTTCGCCCTTTTAGATTTCCTACGCAGCAGCTCTACTTAGCATGTAATGTACTAACAGTACGACAATTATTCATTCTGAGCATAGTACTACATCAGCACACTGCACTTCCTTTTGACCCGGTACCTACCGACAAGAGAAGGAAGGACTTGGTTTGCATAAACCCTCAAACAAAACATGCGTTTGGCAACCGATTCTATGTATTTTTAGGACCTTTTCTGTATAATAGGCTCAACAAGGTGCTAAGCCTCTATAGGGTAAGCTATACAAAATGTAGTATTATGTTATCAGAATATTTAGCGATACTCAATTACACAGACACAGAAAAACTTCTAGAAATTTTGTCATGATGATAATTTTATTCCCTTGTCAGTGTGAGTTCACTTTTGTGTATTTACATAATTATGCTAGTTTTAGGTATTTATGTATCAAATATGCTTTTCTCATAGTTGTTAATAGATTATTATCGGTTTTACTTAAAATTTTAATGTCCAATGTAATTTAACTGTAAAGTGATGGCCTGAAACACAGGTTTGTTTAAACCTAGATCGGGCGGGTCGCTACCTATTGTTCTAACTCCGAACCATCATTACTTGCACCAGTAATAAAAAATATTTTAGCTTTAGTTTATTATTAGGAACTTTATTTGTATAGGAAAATTTTATTACTGTTTGGCTAAATGTACACTTTTTTTTTTGTAAACATTTTATTATTAAATATTTTTTTTTTTCTACAATAATGGGACACCATAAAAAAAGTAAACGTAAAAATTAGGACGACAGTGACAATAAGAAATCTTTGCGTCGCCGTTTAGTCAAAGATGTTAATACACGTAGATTACTTGAACGCGTAGTCTTATTGGAAAATCAAGTCTTGCAAGCCAGGGATTGCGTAACACCCGCACTGGGGGGTAGTTCTGGCGCCGCGACGAATGCGGCAAATCAAGGCGCAAATGCCCAATCTCGTGAGCGTTCATATACGCCACCATCACTACCCGCGGTACCCTTCGCGAACCTATTGCCACCAGTACCTAACGAAAATACGTTAGCGCGTTCCGGAGATGTGCTCCCGATGGCAGACACTGTAGCAAAGGATCCCTGTGTTGGAGATACCTCTCATGAAGTACATTCTGAAACATCCGTGCAATCGGCATCGGTGATAGTCCCGTCGTTAGAAGCTGCTACAAGTCCACCTCATTGCCATCCTAATACTCATCCGTCGTGCTCAACTTCCATAAGATATGTCGGTCATAGCGATCCAATACCGGAATTCGATCCTCATATTTCTTTAATTACAATGGAACAATGGATAAGAAAAGTTGAGGGTATTTCAAACATGTATGGTTGGTTGGGACGAAAAAACTGCCATATTTAATTGTTCCTCTAAACTAAAAGGCTATGCGCGGCGGTGGTATGATCAACTTAGCGACGTCAATTTAAATTGGTTGGATTGGAAACAACGTCTTATGGCAGCTTTTCCGTCAAACAGAAGTAAATTAACTATGATGCGTGATCTTGTAAACGAGGTACGTTGTCCTGAACGAGATTATATTCAATTTTACTACGACAAACTGGCGCTAGGTAACGCATGTGGAATACCGGACTCCCTTATCACTGAGGCCATCATAGGTACGATTGGAAATGATTTAGTAGAAGTAGGGGCTATTTCCGCAGGATGTCGTGACCCTATTAGCTTATTAAATTACTTATCGGCGTTTAGGCACCCCGCAGGCGTAAATGTTGATCGCAATAAAAAGAACAATAGTCATTACAACAACCAATTAAAGTGTAATATTTGCAAACGGCGAGGCCATACTGCAAATAAGTGTAATGATAAATCTCGGAAGCAAGACAGAACAACTTTGGTATGTGAATTCTGTAGCAAGCGCGGACATGACGAAACTAATTGTTTCACTAAAAATAAAAAATGTAGTTACTGTGGCAAAACAGGTCATTTAAAAGAAGAATGTTTTAAACTTAAAAATCGACGTACAATTTCTAACAAAGAAAATAACTAACAATGACATACTGTGCGCGTTATCACTGATGCGTCGGGTAATTCGAAATATTACATGACCGTAAAAATTAATGATTTGTCTGGGTATGGTTTTGTTGATTTTGGAAGCGCTTGCATCACAATAACAGAATTTGTAGCTAGTCGATTAAAATTAGAAGCGAGTCCTTGCGAAAATATTGTTTTGTCCGGTTTTGGTGGCTCAAAAACCAATCCGATCGGTATGGTAGTTGTTAAGATTCAAGTTGACGAGGCTACTTGTAATTGTAAGGCTTACACAGTACCTGACTCTGCTCAAGATATTGGCCCTATAATAGGCCAGCCATTTACAGAGCACTCTACCGTATATGTGATTAAAACACCAACATCCTTAAAGATATTTAATGCAAATCAATTTCTCGAACTACCTGGTGCATGTAGTGAAGTTGAGCGCGTCAAGTTGGTTTCGGGTGACGAACTCATTTTACAACCTTGTGTAAATAAAATACTATTATCTTGTTTTAATTTTGATTCTGGTTCGATTACACTGCGCGCTACTGAATATAATACGCCGAGGGCGGAGTGTATTATTCCCGAATGCGACACCGAGGTAATTGATGGCAAAGTCGTCTTAAAAGTAATTAATATTAGTAATGAGGTCATAAAACTACCGCGCAACCGATGCGTGGCGCGGGCAACGATTACGGACGATAATAATAAATATAAAATAGGTGATTATCTGGAACCAAATGTCGTGACTGACCTTGAACCTTTACTGCATGATTATTCTGATTGTTTTTCGGGTAGTGAAAATAAAATTGGAAAATGTTCAGTGCAAATGCACATTGAATTAACTGATACGAAGCCTATTTATTACCGTCCGTATCGAATGTCCTTGGGAGACCGGGAGAAAGTCCGTGATATTGTATCAGACTTATTGAGTAAAGGAATTGTGGAGGAATCAGATTCCTCATATGCCAGTCCCGTCATATTGGTCCCCAAAGTCGGGTGAAGTGCGCATGTGCGTGGATTACCGTGCATTAAATAAAATTACTAAAAAGGAACGGTATCCTTTACCCGTAATACAAGATCAGTTAGACCAGTTATCCAAGCAACGCGATTTCACCTGTCTTGATATTATGTCAGCCTATCATTGCTTCCAAATTGCTGATGATAGTAAACAGTATACAGCGTTCATAACACCGGATGGGCACTATCCACGGAGTAGAGATTTCTCCATGGCACTATCAGTATACGCGTATGAGCTTTGGATTGGTGAATGCACCGTCAGTGTTTCAGCGCGCAATGGACAATATTCTCGGTTCTTTACGTTTCCAATGTGCGACAGCATATTTAGATGATATTCTCGTTTACGCTGAAACTTATGATGATGCATTGCACCGTCTCAAAGCCGTATTGGAGAAAATACGGGATGCTAATGTGACGCTCAGGTTAGACAAGTGTTCTTTCTTAGTTTCAAGTATAGAGTACTTAGGGCATGAGGTGTGTGATGGCGAAGTTAGGCCGTCTAAGTATAAGCTCACTGCAGTTCATGATTTTGCTGTGCCTGGAAACGTACATCAGGTACGTCAGTTTATGGGTCTGGCAAATTATTTTAGGAAGTATGTGCCTAATTTTGCCAGCTTTTTTTTTTTAAAAGTTTAAGGTATACGTGTCAGGTTTAAAATTTGTTATAGTGACCAATTGTAGCGCATTACGCTGGGCATGGACCAAACGTGATTTATCCGCCCGTATCGCCCGGTGGCGGCTTGAAGTTCAAGACTTTTATTTCACTGTTGAGTATCGTGCTGGCAAATCCATGGCTCACGTGGACGCGCTGAGTCGTAATCCTGTGGATTCAGCAATGCGGTGTGTGGAAAAAGACCTAATTGAATGTTTGCAGCATGATGACGACTCGTTGCGTGGTATCGTGGACCAGTTGAAGGATGAGGTTTCAAAGGGCATAATAACTAATGGCTTGGCCAAGGATTTCTTGTTTGAGAATGGTGTATTATTTAGAAAAGTTGGAAATAGTCAAAATGTAGTCGTTCCGCGAATGTCACGTTGGTCACTCGTTCAAAGTTTCCATGATAATAACGGTCACGTTAATTTTAATAAAACTTACAATGCTATAAGGTCAAAGTACTGGTTTCACGGTATGCGTCGGTTTATCCAAAAGTACACTCGTGGTTGTATATCTTGTCAATATGCTAAAAAACCAACTGGCCGTCGTGTGGGCTTGTTACATCCAATTGAAAAGGTGGCCGTACCTTTTCACACAGTCCATGTAGACCATCTTGGCCCGTTCTGCAAAAGGCAATCAGGCAAAATGCACATTCTAGCTATAATACTTAGATGCCTTCACGAGGTTTATATGGATCGAAGCTGTTCGAGACGTCAGTTGTAAATATGTGTTGTAGACATTTGACCAATTAATTAAAACTTTCTGTGTTCCAAGTCGTATGTTAAGCGATCGTGGCAAAGCTTTTAGTTGGAAAGATTTCAAAGAGTATTGTACTCATAGGCAAATAAAGCATGTCATGGCGGCGGTTGCTAGCCCAAGGGCGAATGGGCAGATAGAACGTTTTAATAGGACTATACTTGACGCCCTTGTAACATACGTTGGTGATGACCAAAATGACTGGAAGAAATACTTGCCTAAGGTACAGTTAGGATTAAACACCAACGTAAATAATAGTACGGGTAAGACACCATTGGAACTTCTATATGGGTTTCGACCCCGACTAGTAGGTGATATAGTTGTGTCCGACAGATCATCCAATTTAGACGAGTTGAGGGAAGTCGCTGTCACGCGATCAGCTAAATTGTCCCAGCAGGCAAAGGACAAGTATGATCAAAAACGGCGTTATGAAGCTCCTTTTAAGATGGTGATCTAGTGCTTGCCGAAAGAAAAATCATTCGTAAGGGTTTACGCAGTGGTAAACTAATGCCACGTTTTGACGGGCCATATAAAACTGTAAAGGTCCTGCCTCATGATCGGTACGTTAATATGAGTACACGTAACCGTGGCCGACTTTATGAAAATGTCCTGGCCAGGGATAAGTTAAAGCTTTTCCAATGTAATCATTCCGATGAGTCTGATAATCCTGATTCTGAGTAAAGTGAAGTAAAGTCAATACGAAAGTAATGTTGTTCAGGACGATTTATTTCATTTGATTAAATGCACAATTAAAAATTTATAAATGGATCCATTTTAGTAATTGTTGATGTTAAAAATAATTTATGATCGATCTTTGTTTCAATAGCGCTAGCCTTCAGAGGCGTTGATTACTAATGCATTTAGCCTTAAGAGGTTGTATTTTTGATAACTAGTCGTGTGTCGTTCCTTAGGAAGAAGACAATGCCTTAGGAGGCTATTGTGACATGCGTCGCTGCGCGTGCGAATCCGCGTAAGAGCAACTTGTAAAGACCGCGTATTTGCTTTTTGATGATTTTACAGGAGGAAGAAAAAACTTAATATCTCAGTGATTTCAATTCTTATTACCGACTGAACTTAACAGCTAGTTCTTTACAAATTTCTTTATTGGAAAATAACGTAAATTGACTCGTACTTGGCTTAGATACGCGGTTTCGTTGTTAACTAATTACAAAATAAGTAGACTTTTATTACAGGTACGCGGTTTTTAAATAAAACGATTTAGTGAACTGTTGTATTTATTATTAAAAAAATCAAATCTAAAACAATATAATCTAACAAAAATATTATGTATTTATTATCACAATCAGTTTACAAAAGGATATTACCTATTCATAATTTGTAATAGAGATCTTATTACAACTTTACAAGAGTTCAGACTCCTTATTCAAGAGATCAAAATAATCATCTAAAACTAAAAAAATAATAACTATTAATTATTACTTAAACGTTATGCTTAGGTAGGTGTGCATACATACTAATGAAAAAATATATATGTATATACCTAATGAAAAAAAGAAAAATATTTTTATACGAATAAAAACTTGGAATAACAAAAATAAACCTTCTACTAGGTTTTTCCATAATAATCAGAAAACCTTCAACACAAAATCTTGTGTCAGGTACTTAAAAGTTTTCATAAACAAATTACAATCATAACAACAATAATCTGTTTGGTACTTGCTCTTAAATTCTAATTAAATTCTGTTAATCACAGCATTTCTCAGTCAAAATAGTTACTTAAAATTATTTAAAAGGTAAATTATCATAAAAAGTATGGCAGTCTTTAGGTATGACATTCTTTAGCTCCTGTAGGTGATCATACTTTGTCTTGGAAATTGGTTGCCTGGATTCATAAAGCGAAGGCGTACTGTTAATCAAAGACGTAATCTTCCTTGGCCTTCTAGGCAATGGGACAAAATCATCTGAAAAGTGGAGTTTATATTCTATGGTGCCATTCGGATTATATCTCAGTGCTTTTATTTCAATAACACAATGATCACCCACTCCTCGGCCAGGTCTTATTGATTCATAAATCAGGTAATCTTTAAGACCAAAGTCTTTAAAAAACGTATAATCAAGTGTAATAACTTCATAAGGACTTGGTTGTTTTCTAGCCTCCTTTGTTATTGTGGCGTATTGTGAGGGTAAAAATATTTCCCGATTTTTCAACATTCTTTCAATCACCGAGTGGACTGAATCAACTTCCATCTGCGTGTGCCCTTTCTCCAAGTACTTCTGAGTTATTACTACGTTCCTAGCCATAGCCAAGTGCAACAACGCATTCGATACAACATTATTTCTATTCTGTGCTGTACAACCATCTGTAAATATAACAACATCTTTGCAATCATTATCGAGTAATTTAGTTACGTAGTTTACAAAAAAAGATGCGTAAGTAGTGGCTTTCAAGTCGCATGCTGTCTCATCAAACCAGTAACACGTGACTTCATTATTGCCAAGATTGTACACAGAAAAGTTATGCACGGCGAGTTTAGTTTTAAAATAAAGCGCACTGGCATTGAGGAAAGGACATAGTTTGACTGCCTGAAGATCTGCTGTTAATGCATGTATGATTCCTTTTTGTGCCAATTCTTTGTCAGAATGTTTTTCAGTTTTAGCTAAGTCTTTTCGTTCGATGTGTATAGCATACTGTTCATCTGATAAATTACCAACTTTGTGAGCGCAGCACTGGTCGCAAGCATCCTTTTTTGGTTGGAACAATCCAATATTCTCCTCAAACAAAACGCTTTCAAATACTTTTCTAGATGCCACAGGTTTATTCTCTGAAACCGAGTAGTCGACATAAAGGCGATACAATTGTGATTTTGATTGTATGATGGGTTCTAAGTACAACTTTGAAGTAGTTTGTCTGCAGTAATGGGACGGTAGTTTGGGTAGTGCAGTTAAATAATTTTTAGCAAATTCTTTTTTGGATATTTTTTGTATGACTTCTGTTGTTTCAGGTTCCTTATTATTTCTCCCATCTCCAAGCCAATATCGAACCGTCCATTCTTTTATACCCAATGTCTCCAAAAACGTTTTCAGGCAAACTCTTTCTTTTTTATCATTAACTTTTAGATAGTAAATTTTAGTATCACTTCGTCTTGAATTTGAACTCTTAGTTTTTCTAGATGTAGGTTTTTTATCCACCATTGAAGATATGTACATTTTTTTTTCTTGCCATGTCATCTTCCAGTAGTTATTAAATATTTGAGATCGAACTTCTTCTGTTAATTTTGAACAATACATAGCTTTACCACTGAAACATTTTGTTGACATACATATTGGACCCATTAGTCTTGCTGGTTTAGGATCGTTCTGTACAAATTTTGTGCCCTCTTTTTTAAATCCAATGTACTCTTTTCCCATCATTCTCTGTCTCTTATTTTTCGTTCTCTTCCAATTATTTTTATCCCCTTTGCGTTTTTTAATACTTTTTTTATTTTCTTCTATTTCCCTTTCAGGAAACCACTCTATACATTCTGGCGATAATGGCTTTAAGTTTGTAATGTCTGATAAGTTAACAAAAGAGTGATCATCAGACGTAAAATCAATGTCATTATTGTGATTTCCTGCCAGATCATGAGATTCAATGGGTGTAGGAATATTATAATCTTCATTTTGCGTCGATTCTGGAGGGTTCAAAATCGTCGTAAGGGTAGTAAACTCGGATGTTAAATTCTCAGGCAAAGGTATCTCTGGTGTTAAATTTTGGTTCTCAGACAAAGGTGTCGACACTGTTTGTATTACTGCTTGATTTTGATGGTTAAATTTATTTAATATTTCTCTCTTCTTCTGTAACAATATTTTTCGCCTTTCAGATAACTCTCGCAAAGTTACGACGTTTTCTTTAATATTAGCATTTTCTACAATAAAATTATCTTGGTCCTCCATCATTTGGGTAGTTACTTGAGAATGCAAGGATTTATCTATAAACAAGAAAAGAATAATTATTAGTTTCAGTAAAATGCAATACCGCGGAACTTAACAAAAGAAATAAATCAAGCGATGTCAAGTACGCGTAAATACTTGATGGGGGTTATATTAGTAAGAACCATTAAATTAAAACAGAATTACATGTAATTTAAATATTCTAGCATAAACACATTACACACGAAGAATAATACATAATTAAAACATACTTACATGGTGGTTAATCACGGCAAAATAGTTATTTTCGGGAGCACACACTAATCGCGTTACATTTTTCTCACGGCCGTAGTAAATACGCGCACTTGTGTATTGTTTCAAAAGCACAACTGACGTTTCTCATTGGATAATTCAAATCAGGTGAAGTCTAGTATAAGCCAATAGGCGTTTAGAATCGGCTAGCACGATATTTAAATTTTGCGCGTTTTGCTGTTACGCGGTATTAACAAACTGCTCTTACGCGGTTTCGCACGCGCAGCGACGTGACATTTATGATGTGGACCCTGAAGGGTAAGCCATCATTATTACCACAATCGGTTTAAGTTGGCATTCAGAAGCCAATTACACTAACATTCAGACGTCAGTTTAAGTTTACATTAAGACGTCAATCCCACTGACATTCAGACGTCAGTTTAAGTCGACATTAAGACGTCAATCCCACTGACATTCAGACGTCAGTTTAAGTTGACATTAAGACGTCAATCCCACTGACATTCAGACGTCAGTTTAAGTTGACATTAAGATGTCAATCCCACTGACATTCAGACGTCAGTTTAAGTTGACATTAAGAAGTTAAATTGCAATGACATTCAGACGTCTGTTCAAGTTGGCATTAAGATGCCAATCCCACCGTGTCGTCGCCGCATCGTGAGTTCGTGAGCGAGCTAGGCCGTCATCAGCACCAAGGAGCGAGAGCTACGCGGGACGCGCAGCTGTATCAGGAAGGCCGACTGTAAGGCAGATGGCGCTCGAGAACCGTCGTGAAGTTGACAACTGTGAAGATAGCAACGCGCGGGCGGCGCGCCTAGCTGGGACAGCGCGCCGAGGCGATCGCCCCTTTTTCCTCACGGACACCGACGGCATAACATCTTCCTAACATTTTGCTGTACTACATTATATGTATTTTTTAATTAAATATTTTATCAATCTTTTACTTTATTTTTCTGAGCTCTTATAGTATAAAAGCTTTGTAATTATATGTTTCAAGACTATTATGTGTAATAAAGGAATTTGCGTCCAGAAAATTCGAAAACGATAAAGAAATTTTATTGCGTCCGATTTTTTTGACACTCCCGTTGATTATGTTTTGGAAGGCATAGTGTTTTAGGAACTTGCCAAAAGTGATTGGGTGCAGTGTCGATCCATCGTCTGGTGAAATAATATTTTTTTGTACATGAATGACATAAGGCGCGCTGTCCGTTTTGTCGTATGTTTTCCGACCTATCTGAGTGGAAACAACTAAGGATGGAGCAGGGATATCGGGCATTTTGTTACTAGTACAAGGTATTTCGTTAGTGACGATTATTTCAGGGCAGTTGGGTTCTGATGCAGTTAGTTCTGCCATGCAACCACAACCCGAAGACGCGGAACCGTGGTTTTTTCGGGTACGGTGACGCTTATTGCAGTGCTTGCACACATGAACACGACTCCTTTTTAAATGACGAGCTGAAGTCGACCCATCGGTATCCATGCCCGATTCATTAGAGATGGTAACAAAATGCCTGCCGGGGGAATCAAATCCCCCGGATCAGGCGGGTCTTTCATGTTCGTTTAAATAACTAAAAAAACACCACTACCGATGAAAATATTCTACACTAAAATTAAACTAAAAGTAAAAGAAAATGAAACACTATAACTACGACTCAATCAATCTGCCTAGCCTTTTCCCAACTATGTTGGGGTCGGCTTCCAGTCTAACCGGATGCAGCTGAATACCATTATTTTACATGGAGCGACTGCCTATCTGACCTCCACAACCCAGTAACTGGGTAATACGATACCCCTTGGTAAGACTGGTTGTCAGACTTTCGGGCTTCTGACGACCCGTAACGACTGTCAAAGATCCACAAATGACAGCCGGGACCAACGGCTTAACGTGCTTTCCGAGGCACGGAGGAGTCTCGGTATGTAAAGATGGTCACCCATCCACTGACCAACCCCGGCAAGCGTAGCTTAACCTGATGGATCGACCCGTGCGGCTGTTATTGCTTAGCCACGAGCTAATAACTACGACTACTGATCTTATATTTAGGGTTTTATAAATTTATAAAAATTATCTCAAAAAAAGACGCGTCCGCCAAGTACGAAGTTTCCCGCGCTTCGAATATTTATTTTGAAACAGAACTCAATCTAATGACAGCTGTCAGAGGTTACATTTGCACAGATATATAAAAAAAAAAAAACTAAAAACTACACGAGTGGACTGTATAGAATGTGTTTGTTAGTAAAGGTATGTGTGTAGTAAGTCTGTACAAAATGCTATTCAAATTGGACAGGTTAACATACTTTTATCTGTAACTATTTGAATAGATTCTCCATATTTTGTTTCAGGACGATAATATTCAAACTGATAACACTTTCGTTTACCATCGAAATGTAAAGAATACGAAGAAATTACAATTGGTCAGCGGCAGCCTAATTTTAAAAGTGACGATAGATCTACAATTGTAACAAATGCGGAAAGGAAAAACACAAAAATAGAACCTACTGCGATAAGTGAACACGGCAATTACCAATCTGAAAATAATAAGGACGACTTACCCCCAGCAAACAAGAAACATAATGAAGACGCGATACTCCCTTTCGAGCAATCCACTGAAATTTTGAATATACAATCGGAAAAACACAGACACTTTGAAGACGTAGACATGTCAGCAGCTGCTGTTCCTAATCTTGCAAATATTTTTGATGTTATTTTGAATTAAAAGGCAGAGTTTTCTTCACCAAACTGTATTTACATGCAGGCACACACATTCGACACACAATGAAAGTTAGAGGGAAGCGGATACAGTACAGTACCAACTTAACATAAACAAAAATATCAGTATAGCCAACCTTTACATTTAAAGTGTATGAACATTGCCATACTCAACACCCCCTCTCAATGTAATACACTTAACAAAAAATTACCAATCTTAAATTAACAACTAAGACAAACATCAATGATACTCTTAGTCTATCATTGCATCACCTACTCCACATTGTTTCAAAAACTTTATAATTAAATCTTTACTTAGGGATTTTGTTAACATATCTGCTGGTTGTTCGCAAGTGCTTATGTACTTAATACAAATCTTATTATTTTTAATTAAATCCCTAACAAAATGGTATCTGATATCCACATGTTTCAAACGTTTTACAGAGTCTGTACTAGCACTTAATATTGCAGACTGATTATCACAGAACAAATTAACTGGATAGACATTCTGAAAATCAGTCATGTAACAAATTAACAAGCCAACAGGCTTCACTTGCAGCCATACTCATTGAAACATATTCGGCTTCTGTCGAAGACAGACTTACAGATGACTGCTTCTTTGAACACCATACTATCAAACAATTTGCAAAAACAAACAAGTAACCTGAAGTAGACTTTCTATCTCTTTGGTCACCTCCCCAATCAGTATCACAAAAGCCTTGCAACATTGTATCATTACATTTATAAACTAACTTATAATCTAAGGTATACTTAACATAACGCAATACTCTCTTAAGCGCACTCAATAATACATTATTTGCACACTTCTGATATCTGCTCAACATAGAAACAGCAAAGCATAGATCAGGCCTAGTGCCTGAAACAGCATACATTAGACAGCCAATTATTTGTCTACAAATTCCTTCAATGTTTTTATCACATTTAACATCAGAATCAAATATAATATAATAATAATAATATATGTAATATATTTAAATTTTGATCCATAGGAGTCAGCATTGGCTTACAATTTTCCATATTAAATCTCTTAATTACATTTTCTAAGTAATTTCTTTGTGATAATACAGTTGTACCATTTTGCATATTTTGTTTTACATTTATTCCTAAGAAATCTGAAATTAATCCTAGATCTTTCATCTTAAATTCTTTATTTAATCCAGTTTTCAGTTTTCTAATCTTATGTTCATTTGTACCAAAAATTAACAAATGGTCAACATAAATCAATACAAAAGTTTTATCTGTGCCATTATACCTTTTATACAAACATGAGTCACACTTTGACCTTACAAAACCCTCTTTAATCATTACAGAATTAAATTTAATATTCCAGCACTTAGGTGAATTTTTCAAACCATATAATGACTTATTTAACTTTACAATATTATTATTTCCTAAATAAGCCCCTTCTGGTAAACTAATATACACATCTTCTTTAATATCTCCATATAAGAAAGCACCCGTTACATCTAATTGGTAAATAGGCAAATTTAACTTAGTTGCCGCTGCTACAAATAATCTAAATGTGGATAGTTTTGCAACTGGAGCATAAATATCATTTAAATCAAATACATCCTGTTGCTCAAACCCTCTAGCAACTAACCTAGCTTTATACTGTTTGACACTATTTGCATTTTTAATCTTAAAAACCCACTTACTGCTAACTGTTTTCACATTCACAGGTACATCACAAAAGTCCCATGTGTTATTGTCTTATAAGTTTGTAATTCTCTTGCAATAGCTTCATTCCACTTACTGGCATCACTTCTTTCCATAGCCTCACTGTATGTAATTGGCTCACACTCACTTTCATCGATCTGCACATTATTGCATTTATAGAACGATGTTTGTTTTCTAACACGCTTGCTTCTTTCTTCTCTGGGTGGACTATTTTCTTCCAATAGCTTTCTTCATCACTGCCTGGTAAGTACTCACTGTCGCATTCTGATCCATCCTCTACAACACTGCTTGTATGAGGCTCCTCTAGTGTTTCATCTAATCTAGTAGTTAACTCGCTCACATTTGTCTCAAGGTTGCCTTCTTGTACAACATTTTCTTCCAGATTTATTGATATCATAGATTCTTTTTCCTCGCCTTCCTTCACTTGAAGTTTCTCCTTATTACCATCCTGGCTTAAGAAAACAACATCTCTCTTTGTCTCCACTGTGTTCTTTTGTGAAAAGTAAATTCTATATCCTTTTACGTCCTCTTCATAGCCAACCATCAACCCTTTTTCACCTTTCTTGTCCCATTTCTTCCTTTTTTCCTTCGGAATGTGAACATACACTTCATTGCCAAAGACTTTCAACTGGTGAATATCAAACTTTTTATTAGTCCATACTTCACATGGAGACCTTCCATTTTCTCGACTCTTCCCAGTTCTATTCAAAACAAATACTGCTGAATTAATCGCTTCAGCCCACAGTTTCTTTGGTAAGTTTTTTTCATGTAACATTGTCCTTGCCGCTTCCACCAATGTTCTATTTTCTCTTTCAGCCTTCCCGTTCTGTTCCGGGGTATAAGGTACAGTTGTTTGGTGTGTTATTCCATGTCTTGAAAACATTTCCTTCAATTCTTTATTTACAAATTCTAGACCATTGTCACTTCTAAACAACGTTACTCTGTTTCCGGTTATGTTTTCAGCCTTATTTACGAAATTCTCAATGCATTGTTTGATCTCATATTTTGTTTTGACAAAGTACACACTCCTGAAGTTAGAATAGTCATCCTTCAGTATGACAAAATATCTTGACCCACCAACAGACGCTTGTTCCATTGGGCCGCAAGTATCAGCATGGATAAGCTCACATGTCCTTGTACTTGCATATTATGATTTATTGAATGGCAATCGATGTATTTTTCCAGCCAAACAACTTTCACACTCAGGTTTAGTAGTCTGTTTCACATCAACATTGTTTTTCCGCAGAATATCTTTCACGTAAATAAAGTTCTGATGCGCCAGTCTTTTGTGCCACTCATTTAAATCGTTCTGCACTAATCTTGCAGTGCTTGCAATCTCGCACTCACGTTTATAACGTAATTCCAAATAATAAGAACTTCCAATTCGTTCTGCCACTGCACAAACTTCATTACATTTGTAAATTTTGCATGAACTGTCATCTGTCATCATGACGTAACCTTTATCTGTCATGCGATTGACTGTAAACAGGTTAGTTTTTAATTCCGGAACATATAACACATTATCTATGACTGTATTAATCCATTCGATCCCGTTTGACACTTGTACCGTTATCTGTCCGCAACCTAAGGCACTAATTACTGCGCCATTACCGACGATTACCGATTGCGAGGTACTGCAGAACGATGTAAACAATGCGCGATCTCGACACATATGTTCACTGGCACCAGAGTCTACTAACCACTTTGATTTATGCAGTTTATGTGACGAATTAGACACTACAAATGCATTACTCTTCGTTTTGTTCTCAGTCTTGGTACTTGCTTTTTGTTTTCTGAACCGACACTGCGCCTTGTAGTGTCCGAACTTTCCACAATAGAAACAGTTTTTATTATTATTCGCGTTTTCTTCGCTGTTATCTTTATTACTTTTGCAATCACTTTGGTAATGTCCAGTTTTGCCACACTTATAACACTTTACAGGTCTTTTATTTTTCACGACGAACGCAGATGAGGATGAAGTTTGCTGGGACGACTCATTCTTTTCTTTCAACCTTTCTTCTTCGATTAATAATCTGGCCATCAAGTTGTCAATGGTTTGCTTATCATCAGGTGCCGATTCCCATGCCGACACAAAATGCTTATATTCGTCAGGCAATGACATAAGCACTTTTGTAATAACAAACTTGTCAGAGATTTCTTCGCCCATTTGTTTTAACTGATTTTGCATTTCTTGAATCTTGGATAAGAAAACTGACATATCGATGCCTTTCTCGAATTTGTACTGGAAGAATCTCTGCTGTATTATGTGTATACTTGTTTCTGTCTTCTGCTCAAAGACGCTTTGAAGTTTCTTTCACATTTCAGCAGAACTCGTGCATGTGATGATGTGTAACATGGCCTCTTCCGTCATCCTTGTGACTAGCAACGTCTGCGCCTTGGCATCTTTACCTTCCCATGCAGTTATTTCAGCAGCCATTTTGGGCCTCTCACATTTTCCCTCCACAATGTCCAGCCAACCATGGCCTCTTAGCAAAACCGTTGTTTGAAATTTCCAGATATTCCAATTTCTAGAACCCTCCAGTTTGATCACGTTGACGTTATTGTTATCTCTCCATCTTCCAACCTCGTTCACAACCCTGAACAAGTTTTCCTTCTCGACGATTCTACACCGAGCCACGCGGCCGGCAGCAAGGTAACCTCACTTTCTTCCCGTCGATGAATAACTAATTAACGCCGCAACTTTTCTTCTATCTTGAAAAATCAACATACAAGATTATGTGTCTGGGCCCATAACCTGATGTTATTTTGAATTAAAAGGCAGAGTTTTCTTCACCAAACTGTATTTACATGCAAGCACACACATTCGACACACAATGAAAGTTAGAGGGAAGCGGATACAGTACAGTACCAACTTAACATAAACAAAAATATCAGTATGGCCAACCTTTACATTTAAAGTGTATGAACATTGCCATACTCAACAATTTTTGAAAACCAAAATGGGCACTTGGATGGAGTTACTGAAGATAAAAACTATTTACCACCACCGCATCTACAACTTGATTTTGCGGAAATGAGAAATGTTACACCTACTAGGATAACTAACGAAAATTTCAATTGCCAATCCAATAAATAATAATTTTAATTTAATTTAATCTTTATTAATCAGACTACTATGTGGTCCACAGTGTTAGTAACAAAATAACACAACTAACTAAAAACTAAATAACTAAATAACTTAATAACTAAAACAGATCGGGTGCGATTTGCAAGCGCCCACACTAGCGGGCTATCTGCCCGGGCGACTATCGATTGCAGGATAGTGTTGGGACTGTCACGCAGCCTGCGAAGTAGCGAGGCAGATTTTTTACGCCATAGTGCATCAAAGCCGTCAGTACGTGCTTCTGCAAACATTGCCGAGGCACTGCAGAAGCGCGGCAGTCGCAACAATACCCTGAATGAGTTATTGTATTGGATACGCAGAGCATTGTAAGCCTTTTGGGTATACGTGAACCACAGAGCTCCCGAGTACAGTGCTGTGCAGTACGCCTTAAAAAGGGTTATTTTAATTGCGTCTGTACATCGAGAAAATCTGCGGGCCAGCATATTCGCTCTAACTGACAATGCTCTGCGCTCCATCTCTAAATCCCTATCATCTCTCAGGTCATCAGTAACCAGATGGCCCAGGTATTTAAATTTATATACCCTTTTTATCGGTAAATAATGATTACTCATCACCTGCAAAGGAGAAATGTAATGACTGTAATAAAGACGCGATACCCCCTATAGAAGAACACAATCACTTCAGTTTACAACTGGATGAGGATAGATTCGTTGATGATGAAGAAATATCGGCAGCAGTTACTTATTTTGAAAATATTCCTCAAACACCAAATTGTCAACCGGATGAAGTAACTGAAGGTGAAATGAATGTACCCCCACCAGTAAAGAAGAAACGTATCAAACGACTAAAAGTTAGCAAAGAGAAACATCCAATGGGCGCTGCTTGTCAAGATAAATGCATAAGAAAGTGTACAGTAAATATTACTGAAGAACAAAGACAAATAATTTGGGATAGCTACTGGAATATGGATATACAAAGAAGAAGAGATTTTATTTCACGTAACGTAGAAAATAATAAAATTGACATAATGTATTCTAACTCCACCAAGAGAAACCACACCTATACATACAATTTACTAAATCATCGTATATGCAAAACTATGTTCCTGAGGACTTTAGGCTACACTAATGATCAAGCCGTGCTAGCTGTATTGAAAGCATATTTCAAGATTTCTATAACACCAGTTTCAGCGTAGGTATCAGCAGCGCCAGATTTGAGAGGTCGACACAAACCAAAACATTCTTTTTCCGATGAATATTTAAAAGAGATAGACGACTTTATTGAACTATTCCACCCAGCATCATCTCATTATAGATAGAGCATGCACCCAACCGACGGTATTTGCCAACTGGACTGACGCTTTCTCAAATGTTTATATTTCTAAGGAACCACCTAGAACGTAAAAACAAACAGCCATGTAGCTGGTCTGCATTCCACAAGAGGATCAAAATGAAAAACATTTCAACTCAGCAACCTGTACAGGATAAATGTTCAAAGTGTGAGGCTCATGATGTAGCTCACCCTAAGCCTAAACTGCCTAGAGATGGAAGTGTCACAGACCATTCATGCCACGAATGCAATTGTGAAGTTTGTATTCAGTATCCACAGCATCTGGACAATAAAAATATTTCAAGAGCTCACATGAATGCGGACAGCAAGGATGCTGAAGAAGAGGACTCGGGGATCGCGATATTTACAGTAGATTATGCAAAAATGTATAACCATGCCACAACTAAACAATAAAGATTTTTTCTTTAGCCGAAAACTGAACCTATTCAATGAAACCTTTGCCGGGATAGGTAAAGGAAATAAGCCGGCGACGGCGATGTTGTGGCATGAAGGCGAATCTGGTCGAAAAGCATTTTATGTAGCAACGGCATATGTTCTATTTCTAAAAACATATTGCAGAGATTATAAAACTGTAATTTTATATGGAGATAATTGCAACGCGCAATATAAAAACAAAATTTTATACTCTGCGCTGCTGAGACTAATCAACGATTGCTGCAATGAGATCAAAATAATTAAAATTGAATACCTGGGGCCGTACCATCAACATTTAAAATACTTGCCAAGTACAGGACAGGTCAACTTAGCAGGTTAACCTGACAGGTTTTGTATTTGTACCATGAGCATTTCCGTCTGACCTGCTATATTATCACTGGCCGGTACGCCATAATATAAACAAACGTTCTGAAATACTTTTACGCAATGTTACCGGTTTTACGGTTTTAAAGAACTAAATAAAATTAATTTAATAACAGCTTATAATTATCAAGAGAATTCTAAAAAAAAACTGTCTTTCGTAGCAAACAATCTTATTTAACACGATTATGTCTTTGGAGACCCTTAGATACTTAAGAAAGGTAAGTACCTACTTGAAAATCTTACCAAAGTTATATTCGAACGACTCTAGCTATTAAGTATCAAATATATTGTCAAAACCACAAAAAATTACGAGGTTATTTTGAATTTTGTATAATTATACAAGTGGGTTCCTTTTTTGTAAGTTTTTAAAAAACAGTTTCTGTAAATAAATCAGAAATGCACACATTTGTATCGTGTCCGTTGTTGCGAGTGGTAAGGAAGTGCCGTTATTTGGTAATAATGACTTCAAGGAATTTCATATGAACAATTGGAAACATTGTGGGATTTTTTAAATTATCACAAGGACATTGCAATGGGCTACAATAAAAGTGCTCAAGCTCGAGAAATGTCCCGCAGATTGTGGATAGAAGTGACGGAAAATTGGAATTCCTTTGTTGGTGGTACTATCAAAGAAACTAAAAGCTGGGCAGCTGTATTTTGGTTTTATATTACCTATATTATCTTTACCTAAAACATCTACTTATCGGTTTATATTTCTATGTACCTATCGTGTTCTATATTTAATACTTTGTTCTCCTATTTCAAAATTTCAGAGGATTACAAGGGAAAGCTAAAAAGAAAATGTGCAACTGTTAAATCAGCACAATCACGCACCGGTAGAGGACCAGTTGAAACAATGGTCCTAACGGATATAGAAAAAAAATATTTGTTAATCCTTGGGGAAGACTATGGCTCAGGTTTACCAGATATCCAAGTGGACCCACTTGATGTGGAAATTACTCTTGTAAGTTAAATTTTTGCTTAATTTGGTCTAGTAGTCGCAAGCGCGACTGCCGTGCGTTGGGGTCCTGGGTTTGATTCCCAGTTCAGGCAAAGGTTATTGAGTTTTTCTATCTGGAAATTCCTAGTAGCAGCCCGGAGTTTGGAATTGTGCCCAGTAAATGGCAATAGGCTCGCCCCTTATTACATGGAACCTAACAACGTCTTTGGCGAACTGTGTACTTCTTTTCTGCCTACCCCTTCGAGGAATACGGGTGTGACGTTATTAAGTACAATTTTGGAAAAAAAAAAGATAAAGTTCTAATTTACTATACGAATTGAACATTACTGGGTAGCGTCTTCGGTTTCAAATAATTTCGAACGGTTGGTGATGTCCTGCCCATATCTCGCATCTTAAAACGTCCTCTTAGCTCGAATAGGACGGTGTTGACCCGGCTCATTAGCTCTGGGCATATGCACAAACGCGCTGCAACTGAATCGCCGACGGGGAACTCAAAGCCCTCAATTCTAGGCCGTGCCTCTGCGGGTAAAACGTCCGCTGGCCCATGACCCAACAGATTGTGAGTCGGTACGGCGCCCGGAGGTATTAAAGCTGCTGGTAGCGGTGGGATCTCAGGTTCGTTCGGTTGACGTCTGGAGTTAAGGACCCTGTTCGCAGTGTCAAATGGTGAAATGTAACATTCGTAGACGTTATGGTTTTCTGGTGTTAATGGTCCATACGATCCAGCAGGTATGTGTTCGTCTGCGGCTTGAGGTATGGCTACTTCGGGCAAATTCAATTTAACTTCCTCTCCACCAACAGTGGTTGTATTGCACACACTGGTTATATAATGGTAGAGGTTGTCAGGTATGCATAAGTCTTCTGGCAACAGGTCTTGGCATCGAGCGGCGTCTATTTTTCTCTCGCCGTTATCCAAGGTTAAATCTAATAAATAACAGTTTAAAACTGTCGACATGGAATGCTGAAACATGGAATATGGCATTCTTCGGTCCAATCTTGGGTCTATGTTTGAACAGGAATAGAGCTGGTGTGAGGTCCAAGATCGTAAAGAGGTTCGTCGACTGGAGCCGTTTCGTCTTTTGCCCTAAAATCGTAAGATATAGCAGTATCGGTCTTCGTTTCCTTTGTTTCTTTCTGCTTGTTTTTCCTCCAGCCTGCACTTCTTTCCGTGCGGCCACGAGGTTGTTGCGGACGGTCTTCGAATTCACGACCGTGTGCCCAATCATTATTAAAGGATTGCTGTTGTTGATGTTCGTAGGCTCTCCTGTGATTTCGGCTTCCGCGATTAGCACCACTAGCGGGCTGTCCACGCTGAACTGGTTGCTGTCTTCCAGATATCTGGGTATTATTAAAATTTACTATGATATTTTTACAGTACCTATGTTCTTTTAACAATTTAAAATAAGTACTAGGTTGCTTAAATTATTATGTTTTTTTACAATAGACATAATTAACACAGACATAATAAACTTTAATTAAACACTACATATAAAATACATAATAGGTATGTAGAGCTAGAATATATATTTTTTTACTTCGCTGATTTTTCTGTATTTTGTAGGCACCACCTCAAATGATTCTGCACTGTCACAGACGTCACAGTCAATGTTAGTTATGGCTACAACTTCAGAAGCTGTTGAAGAAAATATACATGTTTACCCTGCTCTTCAAGTATTTTCTGTACCAGGCATAGAAGCACAAGTATCCACTATACCTCCACCCATTCAGCCTGAACCAATGAGCTCTACGCAGCCTCAGAGGCGACAGCGTAGATCAGCACCTATGTCTCAAGACACAGCAAGAAGAGCTCTTGTTGAGTCTAGTCGTATGCGAGCCGAGGCAACACGAAAGGGCAGCACATCCTTAATAGGAATACTTAATGTACTTTCCCGTATTTCAACTATATTAGAAAATATAAACAATAGGTACGCAATCAAAATATTTGTATACAATTTATATTCTATGTATAATAAGATCATGGAGAAAAGTGAATAAGATTTATTTAATTTACAGATATAATTCAAAAATATCATAATTACGAGGTATCTACTGACAGCATTAAACTTACCTATTATTTTAACTTACAATTATAAATCACAATAACTAAAACTAACTTACAAAAATCACACAATAATTTAAAAAATGTTCTACTTATTTCTAGATTGGCCGGCTTGCCCACAAATGATCGATAAGCATTCTTCTTGTTGCAACTCCATGTTGCAGTTCAACATTTTGAGTACTAGAAGAATGCCTCTCACTGTCACTGTCTACATGGTGAGTTGGTTGCAATTGTGCTTCTCGTAACAGTTCTTCAGATGTCATATCTTGCACAGGGATATTGGCTCTAATGCAAATGTTGTGTAAAATCACACAAGCATTTACAATAGATGCTGCTACACGAGGTTTATAATGTAGAACTCTATGTACAAGAAGACATCTAAAGTGTGCTTTGAGAAGCCCAATGGTTCTTTCTATCATGTTCCTGGTTTTCACATGAACTGTAGTATAATAAGCCTCAGGTGAATCTGGAGGAGCATTTATAGCTGGAGTCATCATACTTTTCCTTAGTGGGTAGCCAGAATCACCTAAAAGAAATAAAAATATTAAAAAATAGAATATAGTTTTAAGGATCTTATTAGAATCTTATTGTTTCTTGCTTGTATAATAATGCAAATCAAAATTCATGTACTAGGTGGTACCTCCCTAGCTAGTTTGATTCCACTAATAATAATATATTATCACTTTTTAATAGACTGCTGACTTTTATAGCCAAAAATTAATACCAACCTAAAAACCACATATTATTTAAATGTTCCATATGAGCTTTTAGTGGGTGATAAGCCCATATGAAGGAATCATGAGTGGCTCCTCCATTGCTGGCATCCACATTAATAACTTCCATGTCCGAATTGCATACCTACCTAAAAAAACAATAAGTTTAGCATTTGTCATTTTTTCTTACAAGTACCCAAAAACATCTTTAATTAATCAAAAGCAGAAGGGATGTAATACTTGCACTAGCTAGTTGGACCTAATTGTATTTAAGTATTATAATTAATTAATTGTTTAATAATGAATGTACCTCTACCTACATGTACGAGTATCTAAAAATAATTTGTCCAGAGTTGGAAACTTAGGTTAAATTGTTTTTATTTTTTAAGTAATGACAAATGTAGTATGAAAATTTACCAATTGTACATTCAGAGAATGATAATGTTTTCTGCAATAATATCTCTCTTCATTTTCCACTGGTGGTTTTATTGCCACATGACTTCCATCAACACACCCCAGGCATACCAAACTTGTTATAAAATCTGAAAAAAAAAACACCTATTTCAAGATCTAGATTTTAATATAAAATTTAAAGAATCTCTTACAAGAATCTTATAGGTAATGCTTAAGTTCCTACTTACCCAACTACATTGGCTCGCCGTTCATGATCGCTATGTGGGAATTTAATATACTTTCGGCGAAAATATCGGTCATTTAAGCACCGAGTTGCCTGCGCTATAACTGCTGACACAGTTTGTTGTGCAACTCAGCAATGTCACCAGTTGGTCTTTGGTATGAACCAGTAGCAAAAACTTATAATGCTTTTAAAACCTGAAAGGAAGGGTATTAGAGATCAATCTGCATTTAATTGTTCTTATGATTGTTAGATCGATAAATACATTTACTGATTTAGTACAAACCTTAACCTCTATTGACAAATCTGTTGATTTTGTAGGGCGTGGCATGAAAGGCCGTAGCTCATTGCAAAGCTCAAGTACGAGTTCTTTAGTGAGCCTATACCATTTGACAAACATTCCGTTCTGCAAGTCAAAAGGTTTTATCATGCTTCTAAACACTTTCCTTTCGATTTTAGCGATTTGTTTCTCACTGTTTTTATCACCATCTTCCTCAAGAAACTCAAAAATTTCATCTTCGTCACACATCTAAAATAAACGGCAAATAGATTGTTTTTTTTGTTGTCTCTCATTTTAATTAACGCCACAATAGTATTATATTCACAAACTAACATGTACTTACGTTTTTTATTTTAAATTAAAGAAAACAGTTCTATAAAAGTTAGTTTTATATGCCTGCTTAATATGACTGCAGGGCATTTCAGTGTTCAAGTGCTCTCATGTCAAAAAGGACTTCATGGTACGGCTTATCACAGGTCAGACCACTGAAATGTTGTCACGTGACCACTGACCGGCTCTAGCCACGTGATCGCTGGCTCGCCTGTTATTTGACGCGTTCATGGTACAAAACAGCCCGACAGTTCACTTTCCGTCGAAAATTGACCTGCTATAAGAGTTCATGGTAGGCCCCGAGCCTGGTCACACCTACATGTCAGCTGATAGTGTACATGGTGCCATAACCAATAAAATGAACAAGTCAGGAAATTTATATGATTTAGATGACTACGTACACACAATTAAAAAGTCTCGAAAAAATTTGACATCCTATGTACAGAAGTTATGCTATTTAAAAGCAAACTGAAATCTGTTTTCCCTAGAAATTACAACATTTCCAGAGTTAAAATTGTGGAATTCCGAAGAGGCAAACCTAAACTGTTTGTAAAAAATAATTACCAAGCTAATGAATTCAAGGAGCTCGACATATTATTCAAAACATTCAAGAAAGAAATTATGAATGCTGTAGGAAAAGAAGTTGATATGTTTATAAATGTAGCAAGAAGAACAGAAGCAGAGGGTATTTCTAAAAAAAAGAATGAAGACTTACTAAAGCTATTAAAATTTATGCCGAACTCCAGGCATCGGTTTTATGAAGATTTGGTGGTCAATCAAAATATCACTGAAGATTTGGACGAATCTGCTTCAGAAACTTTTACTTAATTATTTTTTTATTACCTTTAACAAATGCCTTGTTTACAATAAAACCTAGTTTATAATAAAATTTTAACGAACTGAAAACTGTTATTTAATTTTTTTACTTACAAATAAGTACCTGTTACAAAGAGTAGGAGGGTAGAGTGTTAATCTGTACAATGTCTACTATACATAATATGTCCGTATTTATGCAAAATGGAACCACTCGACAAATTTCATTTTTTACTTTTTTTGAAGAATTGGTTAATGTAAAAGTGGTCTAAATTCTTATACAAAAAAGAACCACATGATTTCCCCCTTGGAAACAAGGTATATTAAAAGCAGAACAGAACCAACAGCAATAACAAACGTTACTTGTAAAGCAAAACAAAACCACGGCACAACATGACTCTATTGATCAAACAAATAAACGATAGTACTATCATGTAATTTTATACAAAAAAGATCCACGCATACTTGGTACCGTTATACATTAAACATATTTCTATTATTAACGATTATTTTTAATACACAAAATAAAACCAAATTTCTGTGGTATCGTTATGCGTAAAATAAATTCTTATTATTTAGTTGCTAATATTGTTTTGCAAAAGGGAACCACCACAAACATTCGGTTCTATCATGTATAAATAAATATTGTTAAACAGTAGAACCACTGAAAATGAGGCTACCTAATGGTAAGTCTAGGCGCAATATCATAGAAGAGTCTGCTTCTGAAGGCGAAAATACTGCAAAATCACCAGCGTTTATACCATGTTCTGATGACGATACAGTGAGTATTAATGACGAAGTACCTACGAAAGGAAGACCAAAGAAAGGCCGACAATTTAAGTATGGCGGTCTATCTAGGATGGAAAGAAAGAGAAACAGACATTCTAATAAGCCTTTTCACAACTATAAAAACATCGAAGTCCAACCGAAAGTATTTATTGATTATAAATGTAATTGTAAAACAAAGTGCGCGAGATCGAATATCTTATGCCAGACATGACTTTAGACAAGATGTACGATTTATACTGTGAACATGTAGGAGAAGCTGAGAAGGTTAGTAAGGCTATGTACACAAAGTTATTTTACACATATTTTAATCTTAAACGAGCGCCTCTTAAAAAAGACACGTGTAACAAGTGTGACACATTACAAGCAAAATTAACTCATTGCAAAACTGCTGAGGAAAAAACAGCCATAGATACAGAACGCGAAGAACATTGCCGAAAATGGGAGCAGGCGCGGCATAAAATGAAGGCTGATTTTGTTCTGGCTACTTAATGTAAGGAAATAGAATGTCTCACGTTTGATCTACAAAAAACGCTTCCAATGCCTAAGATACCTACTGGAATTATTTACTATTATATAAACGACAGCTTTGGCTGTATAATATGGGTATTTATTCGGCAAAAACCAATTCAAGTGGGTGTTTTGTTTGGATAGAAGGTATGGCTGGGAAGGGTGCTCAGGAAGTCAGCTCTTGTCTATTAAAATACTTAGGCGAGCATATTTCTGAAGATGTCGAGGAACTAATTTTATGGAGCGATTCGTGTGGCGGACAAAATCGTAACATAAAGATAGTTTTGATGTTAAAAGCATTTTTGCATTGTCATCCCACTTTGAAAAAAATAACACAAAAGTTTTTGATTCCCGGACATAGTTACCTACCCAATGACAGAGATTTTTCCCACATTGAATCTGCAATGAAAAAATATCCGATATTATACACTCCTGATGATTATGTACAAGTTATGAAAGATTGCAAGAAAAAGAACCCTCTTACAGTGACAGTAATGGCAAAATCAGATTTTCTGGGAACTTCTAATGTTGAAAAAATGATTATTAATAGAAAACGTGGTATTAACAAAGAATGTATTAATTGGCTACAAACTCGGGAAATATACATAGAAAGAGGCTCACCAAACTCAATTTATTTTAAAACAGACTTCTTTGGTAATGCTGTAGAAGTTAATATAGGGAGAGCGAACAGGTGTTCGTGGCAGACCAGTTTTAATCTTAATGGAACATTTAGTTCCCTTGTGGCCGTCAGGGAAGCCGGGTCTCCCTTGTTTGACCAAAAGGAATTTGTCAAATTTTCACTTCCCAAAAAATTTTTCGCATAATTTCATTTGCCAAATTATTACTTAGCAAAAAATCTATTCACAAAAAGTTGTAACGCAAACCTAATGTTTGGCAAATGAACGTTTAAACTATAACTTGTTTACCAACTAGTACTTCTAACATTTTTTATTTAGTCAAATATTTCATTTGGAATAACAGTTTTTATGCAAAATCAAATAAGCCAAATACTTATTTAGTATCGTCAGTTTTCAATTCATCCTTTCCTATTCAGTCAAACTTCAATGACAAAAATGTGAACTACTAAGTGGGTAGGAGGTAAATCATAAATGGCGCTCAATGTGTGCTCTTCTTTTTCTATATAATGTAGTCGTTCCTGGCACAGTAGGTAGTAGGTCACAGTTTTAACCTAACCTAACCTAACCATTTTTTTAAAATAAGTAATTAACCTAATCTAAATAATTCAGTTCTGGGTAACCTACTAAAAACAATCTCTTTTTTCTATTAATGCAAGTCGTTTCTGGCACTTAAAGAAGAAATTAACCTAATCTAAATTGTTGAGTTCCGGATAACCTACTAAAAACAATATATTTTTTTCTATTAATGCAAGTCGTGTCTGGCACTCGCCGGCCGCTGCCGCGGCACCGCTCGCTTCGCTCGCTCGGCTCGTGCGTAGGAGGTCACAGTTTTAACCTAACCTAACCATTTTTTTAAAAATAATTAACCTACTCTAACTAATTCCAAAAATAAATTAAAATCAAGTAACCATAAATTTGACTTGTTTCAGACAAATTCAAGCACAAAAACTTACAAAGAAGTACGCAAAAGACATCAAATTTAACCAGCAAGTCATATGTCTAAAAATCTTATTTTTGCCTTAATATTTTTTGTCTTAACAAATCATTTCACCAAACGTTTACTGTCTGAAGATTGTTTGCTGTAATAAATCATTTGATTAAAGACCAAATTCCATAATGACATTATACTTAGTAATATTTTGCCAAGTAAAAATTTGACCAAATGAAAATATGCGTACTAAAATCATTCGAAATATTGCAATGGTATAAAAAAAAGTTGCTAAAATTTGTTTGGGTAATGAAATTTTGTCAAAATCTTTTTAGCAAAACGGCAGGCACCCCAGGGAAGCCAGTATCACCCGCGAAACTAGCCGATATTCAATCCATATTACATCTCATACCACAAGATGCACAGAGTTTTTATAATGGTCTCAACTGTGATAATACTATAGAAGACGACATAGATGGACTAGACACGGTGGATTTCGAAATCCAATTTGATGATAACGTCGAATAAACGTGTAATTTTGATAAATTAAAGCTTTATCCCGATTATAAATCACATAGTTTCATTTATATCAACAAATCCCTAGATTGTGGTTATTTTTTGTAGATGAGAAAACCTATTAATTACTTAATGTTTAAAGGAACCACATGCACGATTTCTTAATTATTTTGAAAGTTTACCAGTAATCAACAAAAAATTATATTATATAGTAATTTATTAACATAATATTTAAATAAAAGAAATAGTAATTTTACTTCATTTAACAGTGCTGCACATGTTTTTGTAAACCCTTTGATATCTCAAAAGTGTGTGTTTGTTGTGTGGTTCCATTTTGCATAAATACGGACATATAATACACTTCTGGACACATCTTTTGGCCCACCTTGTATTTTCAGTTTCGTTTGGTCCTAGCTAAAATTTTATATTAGGTCGAGCAAAAAGTTTTTATGCAGTTTTGAACCTTGCACATTCACAATTTCATTCAATAGTCTTTTTTTGAATTTCGAACACAGAATTTAAAGAAACAAAAGACAATTTGGAGCCTGTTTGTTGATATCAAACAATCGAATACTAAGAAAACTTGGTTTTATTGGTTTACTTGGATTTAATTCTTGAAAAAGTGATTGATATCTTTGGTTTTGCAACAAACATTACTTATTCTTAACATTAAGGTGAGGTTCTATCAATAATCTATGGATACTTCACCTGAAGTCGCCGCCCAAGCTGTGGCACTTATTCAGGCCGGACACAGCCAAAGAAACGTGAGTACTCAACTTAATTTAAGTCGATCTGCGGTCCGAAATGTTTATCGGAGGTACCTAGAGACTGACGGCTTTGTTCGTCGCCAAGGAAGGCCACGATCACGGGTCACAACTGAAAGGCAGGATCGATTCATCGTGACGACCAGCTTGAGAAATCGTCACCTTACCTCCATTGAGATACAAAACCAACTTCGCGACTTCCACGGAGTATCTGTGAGCGCTCGAACTGTTCGGAGAAGGTTAAAAGAACGCGATATGGTACCACACAAGCCAGCTAATGGCCCCAAACTAACGCGAGCCCACCGAACAGCGCGCCTTCGTTTCGCACGCAGTCATTTAAATTGGACACAGCAAGATTGGAGCCGTGTACTCTTTTCTGATGAGTCTAAAATTGTGTTACATGGCAATGATGGAAGGAAGAAGGTCTACCGACGTAAGGGAGAGCGTTTCGCACAATGCTGCTTTGAAGAGAGGGTTGCTTATGGCGGTGGCTCATGGACTGTCTGGGGCGGTATATCCGCGAGCGGCAAAACTCAACTTGAGGTTGTTACAGGACCACGGCTGCCAACATTAAATGCTGAAAGGTACATTCGTGAGTGCTTAGAACCTCGCGTGATACCATGCGCGGACTATGTGGGCCCAAATTTCCTTTTTATGCATGATAATGCAAGAGCCCATGCGGCCGGCATCGTCAGGGAATATCTTCGGGATGTGAACATCACAGTTATGGACTGGCCAGCCAGAAGCCCAGACATGAACCCCATTGAGCACATGTGGGACGAGCTAAAAAGACGTGTTAGGGCTCGTCAGCCAGTTGCCCAGACGATGCAGGAGTTGAAAACTGCCATAGAAGAGGAATGGGAGATGATCCCTCAAAATTTCATAGAGCGGTTGATAAACTTTATGCCTAATCGTATGAGAGCTGTGGTAGATGCCCATGGAGGCAACACGCGTTATTAAATTAAACCTTTATTTGATAAAACATGTTTTTTATTCAAAAATCAATTGCCTTTAACAAGGCGCATATCCGACTTGTTAGGCGTAGCTCCATGTCGTATGGTATTCTGAATTCAAATTTAAAACAATACGATCGAAAAAGATGGTAAAATGTATCAGGTTTAAAACTGCATCAACAGTTTTTGTTCAATCTAGCAATCATATTTCGGTAGGGGCCATCGAAACCTAAACTCTAAGGTGGGCCAATAGATGTGTCCAGAAGTGTATATAGAATTCATTTATTTTTACTTTTGGTCTGAGTTAATGCCCAGTACAAAAACCAGTAATTAAGTCTATCACTTCAAAATGCAGTAATCAAGGGTTACATTATTATGTCACAATGAAGACGAATATTGGCGAGCTACATGTTGTTATAACAAAACATGTTTTTTTAATATTGTGAGGTCTCTTGTAAAAATACGATAATATGACGTTATAATGAAAATTAGTAAACATTTTGACAAATTATTTAAAAAAAACAATGAAACGTCTATCCTTATTGGATAAACTATGTGTACCTCCCTGTAGGACTGCACTTATGCGTAAGAGTATTTTTCATATGGCTCCAATTATTTATAATAAGTTGCCTAAAAGTTGGAAGGAGCTTAATAATGTACTCACGCACCTTTGGGAACAAAGCGTCACTTCTGCAATGTTTTGTAAAAACGACTTAAATATGCAGAAAAAACCGCGATAATCGACTTTATTATCTCAGTAATAACGGTGAAAATTGCATAAAAAACATTGTTTTGAGGGAGGGGAGGACGTTACATTATTTCGCCTTATTGGTCCGTTTGCTTGAAACGTAACGACTCATCCTGTCAGTAGCACGGCACGCAAACTTAGAACAAAAAATTTCAACCGTATACTCTATGGTTGGAAGAATAGAACAAGACAGGTCTCTTCGTCCCCTTCCATCATTCTTCACCCCTCTGACACCCGGTGCGAAAACTATAGACAATTTACAAATGTCACTGTCAAATTAAGGCGGTTGTCGACTAAGTTTTCGACTTTTTGGCTACCGCCATTACAGTTTTATTGTTGATCGAGTGAAGTCTGCGTTGATTAATTTCCGTACTTACCTATCCTCTCAGTGATTTTAAACTGTAATATTTTGCATTCGTAGTGCAAAATGTACAACAAGTGTTGTATCGAACATTGTGGTACTAAACGAAAGGACGTTAAAATGCATCCGTTTCCATGTAGTGAGAGAAGACTCAAAAAGTGGCTTCTGAGCATTAATAGTGATTATTTGCGTAGCTTAAGCCCGCAAGAACTTCAGAAACTATGTGTGTGCCAGAAACACTTTGAAAAAAGGTTCATCAGTGAGAAGTATCGGCTCAAAGTTGGTTCATATCCATCATTGTTTTCGGCCGATGAAATTAGCTCTGGAATACCAACAAAAGTTGACGAAGGTTCGTACGAAATTATAAATAACTCCTTAATTTGTAAACTGAGTACATTTCATTATAACCCACTCCAATTTTCGTAGCTAGCATTGATTTTTATATGAGCTTCTAACAGGCTGTCTAACTTTATTAACTATGAGGTACTTAATGCAAATTTAAAAACACAATGTGATGTGAACAAAACTAATGTGTGCTTTTATAATTTGCCTTGATGTGGAGCTCACAATAAAATTGTCACGTAAGAAATTATAAAAGTGCATATTGGCAAACAGTATTGATCACCGCTCTACCACCCAATAAAATGAGCCTTTCCACATAGTTTAGAGAATACTAATGTATACATTTCCTTTTCAGATGTTAATCAGAATAATGATCACAATTATTCTCGGAAAAGGAAACATGATGACCATACATATGCCCGTCTGCCTGGTAAGACTTATGTGAACCTGCTGATTATTATTATAATAGGTACTTTTTTTTATGTTCCTTACAATGACATTTAAAAAATAAAAAGTACTTTATTTCAGATACCTCACTTGCAGTGCCTTTGTTATCAGAAAAACAAACCATTAATTGTGGAGTGTCCCCAATTCCTGACACAGAAAATAATGGAAATGTAACAGGTATGTACTCATTATGGCACTTGATTTTAAATTCCCTACAGACATTTGTGTATAGTTCTATAGTTTTTAAAATGTTAATATAAAATATTTACAGATCAGTCATTATATGTTATATCATGTGTTTCTGGTACAGCAATTGAATAAAATGAATTGGGTAACATTTAATGTTAACATTTCGCTTTAAAAAGTACTATGTGAATAAAAGATGGAATTTTGCTATGATTTTTAGACATCTATTTATGTGCTTAGTTAGACTTTTTTACATTGAGTTTCATCATGTAATATTAAATTGATGAAAAAAAAGTCAACTAGGATCAATGCTTCAAAATATGTAAGTACTTTGGTTGGCATTCTCCTATAATATTTGTTTATATTATGTTTTATTACACAGGTTCAAGTCCTATAGCTGAGCCACGACTTATGACTCCCAAAATGTTGACGAAAAGAAGGCTTCTGAAAACATCTAAAAATCTTACTCCTAAATGTAGGAAACTCTACAAGGAGTATGTACGGTCAAAGAGACAACTTAATTTTAGTCGGAGGGCCAAGAGGGCTCTCAAATTTTCAAAAGAGAAATCTTTTCAAAAGCTGACTCAAAATATGAATCCTTTGGCGAAACAAATTATGTGGATGCAATTGAAGCAGTGTACCAAGGGCTCGAATGGTCGTCGATTTACTGACGAAGAAAAGTTAATTGGTCTCTCAATTTTAAAACAGAGCCCGAAATGTTACAATTTTTACAGAAAATATTTATTCTTCCCTCTAAAACCACATTAAATAAAATGATTTCTGGTTTGAATATTGGCACTGGAATTAATCCTCAAATATTTGAAGCAATAAAGCAAGAGGTAAGATCGATACCTTATTTAGGGATTTATAATATTTATTGTTACATTTATAACTAGCTTCATCTTTCTGACTGACCAACCCATTGACAATTCAAAAGAGCCTGTAATTGGTTTATTTGAAATAAATGCTTTGAGTTTGAGTATATTCATTACATTTTAATTTAATTTGAAGATAAACCAATTTTTTTTTTATTATTTTCAGGTTAGCACTTGGTGTGAGAACAAAAAATATTGCTCAATATTGTTTGACGAGATGGCCCTAGAACCGGGCCTAACATATGATAAACACGGAGACATAATCCATGGCTTCGTAGATTTAAATGGGAAGACCGATGACTTTGCAGATCATGCTTTAGCATTTATGCTTAGGGGAGCTATTTACAAATGGCAGCAGCCTATTGTTTTTTATTTCTGCAAGGGTGCAACATCTTCACTCCAACTGAAATCCATTTTATAAACGGTCATTACTGCATGCATTGATGCTGGTATTTTGCCTCTGGCACTAGTCAGTGACCAGGGCACATCTTTTCAGTCTGCCATAAAAAGTCTTCTTGAAGAAACAAGGAGAGATCAAATACTGGCTGATGAAAATACAGGTACATACAGAATTCTACACTTTGTTTAATGGCTCCATTAATTATATTATTTAATGAGGATTTTGCCATTGTTTTGTTTTAATTGGCTGATTAAAACAAAAGTTTTATTCAAATCTTTAAGAACAATCAGACTGGTTATCTTTTAAATATATTCAATATACTATTTTTTTTATATAGTTATTAATGTTATTATACATAATGTAATGATGGTAATATTATTTCTGTTTTAGATGGTGTCATTGAAATTCAAGGGAACAAAATAAGTGTCATATTTGATCCGCCTCACTTAATTAAAGGGTTAAGAAACAATTTCTTGACCAAAAATATTAAATACAATGGAAAAATTTCAAAATGGAGTGACATTGTCGAAATCTATCAAACAGACTGCAGTCATGCTCAAATGAGGCTGATGCCTAAATTAAATGACGAACTGGTTATACCAGACAAAATTAAAAAGATGAAGGTAAGTTAGATATAAAAGTATTTGACTGATAGAGTTTAGTTTTGCATTGTATTTTTTTGTAATTAATAATTGTTTATTTCTATACAGGTGAAGAATTGTGCACGAGTCTTCAGCAAAACGGTTGCAGCTACTTTGAATTACACGTCTCAATTTTGTAAGTATTTCTGTGATATTAATAGATTTCTTCTACTTAATTCTCTGTTAACTTAAAATAGAAATGATAATTCTGTCATATAAGTGTATATGGTGTGTAGTTGTGTAGTGTGCGTGTGTGTGTGTTGTATTCTGGCATTTGCATTTGAACCAGTTATATTATAATAAAATCAATAATTTTTTCTTTTTATTTAATTATATGTACCAGTCATTAATCTCATCATCGTGAATTTTAATATTTCTGATATATTTTTGTGAACTTTAACTCGGAAGTCAATTTATTTCAATTAACTTACCATTGTTTCCAAGTTTAATTTAAGTGTCATTTGTTCCAGCTCAATATGCTGATGGGAGAAAAGTTAGCTCCACCCTCGAAAATACTGCTGAAACAGTTTCATTTTTTGATGACCTGTTCGACTCGGTGAATGGTGCAAGATTAAATAGTAAAACTTCAAGAGGGAAACCCTTACGCGCAGCCTGTACACCAGGGTCACCACACCAACGATTTTGGCAAGAAGCGATAGAAAAATTAAAAGAAATACGTTTTGTGGATGTTAAAGGTAGGGAGACAACTGTGCCTTCATTAAAAAATTGGATTTTAACTCTTCAAAGTTATTTAAGGCTGTGGCAATTCTTCCATAAGAAAAACGTGAAAATAATGCGCCCGCGCTATTTTACCTCAGATCCTATGGAAAACTTTTTTGGACAAGTGCGGGCGTATAATTTCAGAAATAATAACCCGAATTGCCACACCTTCGTCAACACCTTTAGATCATTACTAATAACAAGATTTATAAAATTTCACTCAGATACTTTTAATTGTGAAGATGATCCAGCAGACCAGTTGGTTAAACTGAAACAGCTATTTATACCTTCCGAAAAACATGATGTGCAGTATCTGGGTGAAATTAATGTAGAACCCCATACGTCAGCAACGGTGCCGCGATCTGCTGCTCAGGAACGCCTCAATGTACATGCAAGAGCATATACAGCAGGGTGGGTCACAAGAAAAATTTTCTCAAAAATAAAATGTGTCGATTGCGTTGCCGATTTAACAACGCGTGAGGTTAGTGGTATACATAATTGGGTGCAAAAAAAGGAATACAAAACTATCAAGAAAATGAAATTGACCTACCCTTCTGAAAATGCAGTGAGAGCGTTCGGAGTAGTCACAGAGGAAGCAAATGAGTACTTAGAACTTTTTCCAGCAAAAAATAACATTTCGAAAATAATAAAGACCCAAATTATGTCTAAGTACTCATTTGACTTCCTTTCTTGTGAAACACATAAAAAAGAAATTGAAAAGGCCTTCCTTGACCATGGGTTAAAATTAGTAATTTTTAATTGGTGTTGTATAATAAATAAAACAATGAAAGGCACAGATATATCCCGATTAATTGGAAAATGTCTTCCCAGAATGCAAAATAAGGCATACACTAAATACAAAACTAAATTAAAAAATAAAAATTTGAATAAGTATTTATTGTGTTTCATTTACATATTTCTCAGTAGTTTCCTGTAATTATTATGTTATCGATGAGCTCATTTACGAGTTCATTGTTTTTTTGCGGCTATGAGCAAAAAAGAATTTAAATCTGAATTACAGTACCAACAAAGTAATTGAGGCTGTTTGTGTGAGCCTTTGCCAAAAACTCAATACCTAAATTTAAAAAAAAACGAACTGTCACGTTTTAAACTTCCAACTTTTCAACTAACCATTTTCTCTCTATGGGAGTGGGTCGTCTGATACGTAGTATCCCCTAAGTAGTCTGTGGTCAGTAGTGTTTTGAAAGCCGACGTGTGACCTTGCGCATTTGTGACGGAGAGGCCCTACGGTAAGTAATGACTTTTTGTTTACATATTACTTGCAGTATTAATGTCACTTATAGATAAGAATCACGTTTTGTTTCCAAATCTTTGTATTTGTTTGCTGTAAACATAATGTCACTTTCTTGCTTAAATGACATTATGGCATAAAACTTTTGTTTTCATTGTAACCAAAACGTCACTTCTGTTTACAAGTAACATTATTTTTGTAATGATTGGTATTTATATTATGGCAGAATGTCATTTTTGTATAGAAGTGGTTTTTGCTTCATAAAAATACTCTTTGTCTTGATCATAACAAACAGGCATTTATGTTAAAAAGTAACGTTTTAATAAAATATTTGTTTTGTTTATAAAATTAATAGGTTGTTTTCGATAGAAAGTGTCTTTTTGTTATAAAAATAAATGGTTAATTTAATGAGAACATGAAGTAATTTTTGATTAAAAAAGACTATTTGGTAAAACTTTTTTTTTGTTCGCTTGATAAATTTGTGGTTTTTATCTAAAAGCGCCATTTAATTTAAAAAAATAATAATCTTTCGCTTGATATTTTTATGTCACATAACTTGTTAAATGGCATTATGTTTACAATATTTATTATTAAAATAGAATGTATGCGTCATTTTAAAAATGAAACGACTTTTTGGTTGCGCGGCTAGTACTAATATCATAGGTATTTTATACTTTTAGGTTTAATAATGTCTAAACGAGGGTTGCTACTCTGTAACCTTGCGCGTCAAGGAATAAATGCTTCATCCAGCCAAAAACAAGTATTGAGTGAGAGTTGAGAAAGGAAGATTGCTCTGAAATAGGTCATAAAGGTTGCGAGGTGATACCTCAGCAAGATAATGGCAAACACAATGAAAAAGGTACAAAAACATAAAAGGCATATTGGTGATCCATAAAATATTTCACATCGTCTATAATCTGTATTTATTTTTATTTTTAGATCTCAAAATTTTACAATGGCTTAATTACAATGAAAGAATAGAGAATGTCGAAGAAACCACAGAACAGGTAAATAAAATAATATGTTGAAGGAAATACAGAACAGGTTAAAGAAAGAACAGCTAATGTTGAAGAAAGTATAGGCAGGGTCAAAGAAACAACAGATAATGATAAAGAAATAATTAATTATGTCAAACAGGGAAATACAACAGGAGAAACATCTCAGTTAGGACAGAGTATGCTTTTAATTTTTATATTAAGTATTATCATAATAATATTATTTTGTTTGATTCTGTTCATAATTATACCCTATATTTTTACAGATAACACAGAAGCTAGTTCCGAAAGTAATGGATCTGATTTTTCTGGAACAGATAGCGATAGAGATAAAGAATTCGTACCCGATAAAGGTCGTAAAAGGAAACTAATTCCATCATCGTCTTCTTCGTCATCAAGCTCAAGTTCTAGTACAACATCTTCAAGCTCAGATTCAGAATCAACAAAATCGACAAACTTACCTGAAACACCAAACCGAACAAATATACAGCTGCTCGATTCCCAGGAACCACCTACGATCGTTCAACAAATAGCCACTCAAGAATCAAATACAGAGATGAGATCTCAGCTTGAATGTGAATTTCAAAATACACCGGTTGCGACTAAAGCTAAAAAGAAGGCCCAAAATCCTGTTGCCTGGAAACAAAATATACGTAAAACTCTTAAGAATACTGGCCAAGAACATACTAATTCTTCAGGAAAAGACATTCAAGCCAAAAAAATGGGCCCGCCTTGTACTGAAAAATGTTTATTTAGCTGTTCGAAAAGAATTTCTATTGAAGATCGACAAAAACTTTTCGCAGGATATTGGGAACTGGGCTGTCTGACGAGGCAGCGAGATTATATTGCTTCGTGTATTACCACTCTTGCATCTGACTACCGACGACTAAAAACCAACCCTAAATTTGCAAGAAAACCTAATAGCTGTTTTTATTGGGTTCCCTACTTGTTTTCGAAAATTGATGATTCGATTTTTATTATATCGAACACGGTGTGTCGATAATTCAGTTGTACGATGTTTTATTCCATCGATGCTTTATTGGTGCGATGTAACGTTTGTGCGAAAAATCCTGTTACGAAAAACCATACAACGATTGCTCATTAGTTCGGTAATTTATTAGTTCGAAAGGATGTCGGTTCGAAACGCCTACTTGTCCGTGACATTTAATTGATAATCTTAAATGTTGCATTATAGAAGTTAAGAAAATATATTCCTTTTATTAAAAAAAAAAAATATAATTCCTATTTTATTATCCCGTAAATTTTATTCTAAAAAACAAAATTAGAAAATAAATTGGTATACCTACACCTATTATTTTACTGAAAAAAAAATATTTTGCATCTTTTTGAACATTTCCTTAAATTTTTGCGGCAGGCGTGTCGGCTATAAAAATTACGATGTTAAATATTTTTGTTTCATGATTTGTAAAAATATTTACATTAATTATGAATGAGTATGTATATGAAATCTACTTATTTAAAAGTTAGTTAGTTGCGGGTAGTTTGTGATTACGTTTTGAGAGTTACCTTAATAGTTTTATGTTTGTAAAAGTAAAGCTGTGTGGGTAGGAGTAAATAATACTGACATGTGTATCTAAACATGACATATTTTGCTCTAGTCAATCATTAATTTGTGAATAATTGTTATGTGCAGTTCCTATTGCAACTATGGCTGATAGTGTTATCAAAACGGAAAAATCTAAATGCGGAAACGATATAATACTTATTGATGGATATGAATTCATGTTAAATAAACATGTGGATAAAAAACATTATTGGTGTTGTGTGTTCAAAAACAAAAAACAGTGCAAAAGCCATATGATAACGGAGCTCAAAGAAAATAATGAACACACCCTAATCAAAGGTATGAGCGAACATTCACACGCCCCCAATGCCGGTTTGCAGGACTCAGTAATTCTTAAAAATAAATTGAAGAGGGATGCCACTACTAGCAATGACGGTCCTACAGTGATCATTCGAAATAATTTGGAAGCAATACCAAGCACAAGTGCGTGTTCTCTTCCCAATAAAAATGCTTTACGACAAATTGTCTATAGAGCAAGAAAAAAAACATTTCCGAAAGAACCTTCTACTTTGGAGGAAATTAATATACCTGCAGAATACATGGTTGAAGGAGAATCGTTTTTGGCACGGCAAACAAAATACAATGATAATAAATGCTTGCTTATATTTTGTACTCAGCGAAATATCAGACTTTTACGTGATTCATTTCTATGGATAATGGACGGAACATTTTGTACATGTCCTGGACTTTTTACCCAAATCTATAGTATACACGGGATGGTGGGAAATGATGTCGATAGCAGAAAAATAGTACCTTTGGTGTATTGCTTTTTGGTAGATAAGACTGAAGAAACTTATATGATGATGTTCAAAGAACTTTTGGCATATGCTGAAGAATTGAAATGTGAATTGAACCCCCAGCATATACTTACTGATTTTGAAACAGCTGTTATCAATGTCGTCAAGATATATTTCCCTGAAGCTACTCATACGGGTTGCCTTTTTCATTTAGCGCAAAATTTGTGGCGGCAAATACAGAAATCAGGTTTAGCTTCAAAGTACGGTAATGACAGCAAGTTCTCTCTTGAACTTCGCCACATAGTAGCTTTGGCATATCTTACTCCTGAAGAGATACCGGACGCCTTTAAAATTCTTAAAGAGAAGGTTTTGCCAGAAGAAGCAGAATCTATCATATATTGGTTTGAGACGTATTACGTACATGGTGGGAAAAAATCGCGAACAAAAGGTACAAAACTATGTATCTCACATACCCCTCCATTGTTTCCACCACAGTTATGGTCCATACATAGAATAAATGAACTCGGCCTGCCAAGGACCCAGAATAATGTGGAGGCTTGGCATAGACGGTGGAACTACTTGCAAAACAATAACCGCCATGGCTTGTATGCGACTATACGGAGCCTTATAAAAGAGCAAGTAAGCACAAATCACGCTGTTGAAAAAGCACAGGCTAGCGTTGACAAGACTCCGCCCAAGAAAAAAAGAAAAACAGTCTCCGATTCTATTGCGAAGATTTGTGCAAACCGTAATAGTATGGAACTTCTTCCTTTTTTAAGAGCAATTTCGAATCACATAGAATTGTAAATACAATATTATAACGTTTTTTTTTCAATTTGATTGTTTTTTTCTTAAAAGTGTCGTTAATAATACATAGAAACTATAATATTTTTTGTAATGTACTTAATCATTTTTTATTTACAATTACCTAATGTTTTGTTTATTTCTTGTTCTATGCTGATTATGTCCAAGTTTATATCTTTTTTGTTATTTTGTTGTATGATTTTTTATTAAAATAAAACATTTCAATTATTATTTTAGGTGTTGTTAATTTATTTTAGGTATTAGCAAACGGAAGCAGTAGGTACGGAAGTAAAAATGTGACGTTTTTGCTTTCGTACTGGGTGAGGATTAAAAAAAACTTGCTTTCTTTTCCGTGCTGCATATCCAAATAGACGATTGAGGTATGACAGTTTTGGCCTTTGAGGGTATCAGGCGATTGGCTAGCAACCGGTCACTGATATTGTCTACGTTATCTTTGGCCCATGCCACAGGTAAACGTGGTGAATTTGTTACCTGTCTTCCTCAATTTAGAAAAGATGACGTGAAGATATGTATGGTATTTAATATATTTTCTTAACTTCTATAATGCAACATTTAAGATTATCAATTAAATGTCACGGACAAGTAGGCGTTTCGAACCGACATCCTTTCGAACTAATAAATTACCGAACTAATGAGCAATCGTTGTATGGTTTTTCGTAACAGGATTTTTCGCACAAACGTTACATCGCACCAATAAAGCATCGATGGAATAAAACATCGTACAACTGAATTATCGACACACCGTGTTCGATATAATAAAAATCGAATCATCAATTTTCGAAAACAAGTAGGGAACCCGTTTTTATTTACCTATAAATGGTGAATCTGTTCGTGTGTGTAAAACATTTTTATTAAGTACTTTGGCCATTACTCCTAGATTTTTACGCCACATCATTGACAAAAAAAGTGCAACAGAATCCGTTCCACCCGATAGAAGAGGCACACTTACCAAAAAGAGAATATACCCTGAAATCCATGAATCCGTACGGGCACACATAAAACTCTATACCAAGAGTAGAAAGCCACTATCTGAGAGCCCAAACAACCCGCCAATACATAGATGGACAGTACACTGTTGCTGAACTACATCGTTTATATTCTGAAGACCGAAAAGCCAAAAACAAACCTTGTGCATCCTATGACTTTTATAACAGAGTCTTCAACTATGAATTCAATTTATCTTTTTTTACTCCTAAGAAAGATCAATGTGATCAGTGAGTCTCCTATCATAAATTATCCAAAACCGAACAATTAAAAAAGGAAGATGAGTATAAGCTCCATTTGAAAGAAAAAACACTAAGCTGAGAAGAAAAAGAAGCTGATATGAAACTATTAAAAGAAGACAATAACTTAATTGTTGCAATATATGATTTACAGGCTGTATTGCCAGTATCAATAGGGAACTCAAGTGCTTTCTTCTATAAATCTTAATTGAACTGCTATAATTTTACAGTAAGTTTTTATAGTTGTTACAATTATGCTAAAATTGCATCAGGGCAGAGTGGTTCATGTTTTTCTTACTAAGGACGAAGTGTGCCTTGTGAGCAAATTGATTTAGATTTCACAAGATTACAATAATGAAGATTGACGATACTGGAACTGAAATACTAACAATTATTAACTTGGTTTTTAGGTTACAGATTTCAAGGAGAAAAAGACTTCCTGTTTCTTTTGGTATGAAGGCTTAGGCAACCGTGGAGTTAATGAAATTGGCTCATGCGTTTACATTTTCCTAGAAGAACTAGCTCAGAAACATCCCAACTGTGACGTAATATTTTACTCAGATAATTGTTGTGGACAACAGAAAAACAAGTACCTAAGTGTAACTTAACCAACCAATCTTTACTAGGTAAACGGTTTTCTGTTTGCATTATTATTTAGAGCTAATCTATTGAGTAATTGTTTTGTTTTGGATTTCAGATTTATGATTAACCTGTATTGTTATGCAGTAAATAAACTGCAAATAAATTCTATCCAACATAAATTCCTTATTCGTGGGCATACACAAAGTGCGGCTGATAACGCCCATTCTGTTATAGAGAAAGCTGTAAAACGGGCTAAAAAAACTGGCCCCATTTACATCCCAGCCCAGTATTGTCAAGTGATAAGGTCAGCCAAAAAAACAGGTAATCCTTTCTATTTAAAAGAAATGAATTTCACTAACTTTTATAATCTTAAGAGTCTGACTGAAGATATTGGTTTAAATTTAACCAAAGACAAAAATGGACAAGCTATTAAAGTAACTGAAATAAGCCAGCTAAAATTTACAAAAGATAGCAATGTTTATTATTACAAAAAATCATACGTGGGCAACTGGATTGAAGTCAATCGTAATCAAACAGTCACACGAAGCACAAGAGTCCAACAACCTCACGAAGTAACGTTAAAGCAGGCGTATGAGAGTAAAATCCCATTAGCTGCTCGAAAGAAGGCAGACATTCAAAACTTAATTAACACCAACATTATACCGAAAGTTTATGAAACTATTTACAACACAATATTTTGATATTTTTTTATTTTACAATTAAACAAGTGCGAGTTTAGCAGAGCATTTTGTTACTGATTTTCTTTATAATTTTGTTACCAAAGTTGTTGTTCCTAATAATTAGACAGTAAAGTCCAAATATAATACTGTGAAGAATGTGATTTAAGTACCTATCAGAAATTTTATAATAAAACGTATATAAAGATGTTTTAGTATTAGGTAATATAAGTGTGTTGTAAGTGTGTAAGTGTGTTAGGTATATTAAGATAATATTGTTATGTCAACTTAAGAATTTATCTTATAAGAGACTGTTTTAAGATTTTGTCCACCATACTCATTTTATTAGATGGTAAGTGCCTAATGGCAAACTTTTTAACAGTATTAAGACTGATGTTTCAAATAAAACGAATTGATAATATCACCTATTTCATTTAATAACCCTCCATTTGATTTATAAATTTAGTAGGTATTTTATCGATACTTCTTTTTTTCTGCTTGTTTTAGTTTGTATTGGTTTCCAATCATATACAAATTTACTAAAAATGTACGAAAGCCATCCTTAACCATAAAAATACGTACTTTCATGATTTTATTATTTTCTAAAAAGGGTCACTTCTGCTTTATAGCATTTACCGATTTGTAACAAAAAGTCACTTTGGTAGCCTTCCCTCAGTTTACGGCTTGTTTCTCAAAAACCCCTTCTTGTATTTATTTTTTAATATTCAAGATTGTCCGTGAAGAAACTATCGATTTAAGAAAGGCCTTAACACTCTGAAACAGTACAAAGTTATAAAAGAAATACGTCAAATAAAAATTAAAAATGCTCTTCCTGTAAAGTTGGAAAACATGCAGAAGTGACCCTTTGTTCCCAAAGGTGCGTCTTGTAAAAATACGATAATATGACGTTATAATGAAAATTAGTAAACATTTTGACAAATTATTTAAAAAAACAATGAAACGTCTATCCTTATTGGATAAACTATGTGTACCTCCCTGTAGGACTGCACTTATGCGTAAAAGTGTTTTTCATATGGCTCCAATTATTTATAATAAGTTGCCTAAAAGTTGGAAGGAGCTTAATAATGTACTCTTGAAAAAAAAACTGAAGACATATTTAGTAAATAAAGCCTACTATAACATCAACAAGTTCTTAGAGGAAAGATTTGTATTGACATAGTAGCTTATTTGATTTGATTATTTAATTTTTTGTGTTTGTTAATTGACAATGGAATAGTTTAATAATTTTTTTGGATCTAATTTTATTAAAATATTATTAATTGTATTATTGCTTACTTAATTTATTGTTATTATAGGAGAATGTTTTAATTAAATATATTTCTTGATATTTGCACGTCACATCATGTGGCAAACATGCCTGTGCCTAATAATGTTGTTACCATCTTGCATGCATGTATTTTCTTGTATGTATGACACATGTTTAAGCAAATAAATATTATCTTATCTTTTCTTATAAAATTTGGGTACGAGTTAAAGATGTAAACTTTTGAACTCGTTTTTCTCAAATTGACGTTTTACAGATTACAGCGTTTTGTCCTAACAGGGCCGAGATGCTGTCCCATAGGTGACAGTGTTTAGCTGTAAGACCTTTACAGGCTGAGAATAATCATCATCAATGCTATCGTAACTATTTGGATCTAACTGAAGACTCAATTAAAAATAACCCAAAATATTTTTGGACTTTTGTAAAAAAACGTCATAACTCCAACGCAATCCCAAGTACCTTGAACTATAGCAGTGATACCTTGCGGACGGGGGAATCTATTTGTCAGGCTTTTTCCGAATACTTCCATTCTATTTTTCTCTCTAATTCCACTGTTAGTCATGCAGTCTCTTCTCCTTTTCTTTTTAACGATTCGTCGAACCTAACATCTGATATCCGCAGTATCATTGTTAATAGTGATGAAATAACTAATTTGCTTCGTAATTTGGATACATGCAAGTCGGCAGGTCCTGATAACATCCCATTTAAACTTCTTGTTCGGTGTGCACCTTCGATAGCGCAACCTATTTCGATTTTATTTAGAAAGTCCTTGAACACCTGTGTTGTGCCGCAAATATGGAAATCTGCGTTTGTAACGCCTATACATAAAAAAGGTATCAAAACTGACATAGAGAATTACAGGCCGATATCTAAACTATGTATTATAGCAAAGGTCGTTGAAAGAATAATATATAATCAGGTTTATAGTGCTTTGAAAAATTCATTTAGCTCGTTCCAACACGGTTTCTTAAAAGGGAGGTCTACTGTTACGAACCTCATTCTCCTTAATGATTTTATAACTGATGCCATGTGCAACGGTAAGCAGGTTGACGTCGTTTATACAGACTACAGCAAAGCCTTTGATCGGATTGATCATAACATTCTGATATCCAAGTTAAATGGCATGGGAATTCGTGGTGACCTACTCAGATGGTTTGCCTCTTACCTTGTCAACAGGTCCCAAGCAGTAGTACTAAATAATTATATATCTAGCTGGGTCCCTGTTCCTAGTGGAGTCCCGCAAGGTTCATTGCTCGGTCCATTGCTTTTTATAATCTACATAAACGACATCCACTCCTGCTTGATTTCATCCAAACTTTTGTGTTTTGCGGATGACATGAAAATTTATGCCACAGTATCATCACAGATGGACGTAACGGCACTCCAGAATGACCTGCGTCGCCTAGAGGACTACTGCCAAAGAAATAAGCTGGATCTTAATCCCGCTAAATGCTCGGTTATTACGTATTCTCGGAAGCGCTCAATCATTGCTACATCGTATACCCTAGGTGATCAAGTTCTACCAAGATCAAACTCCATCCGTGATCTGGGGGTTCATCACGATTCCAAGCTCAGTTTTGAAATTCACGTTGATGCAATAGTCGCTAAGGCCTCAAAATCACTGGGTTTCATAATGCGGTTATCCAAGTGCTTCACTAAAGCCAAAACTCTAAAAATTCTATACTGTACTTTTGTTAGAAGCCACTTGGAATACGCATCTGAGATATGGAACCCATGTTACCACAAATATATTAACCGCATTGAGAGCATCCAAAAAAGGTTCATAAGGTTTCTATGCTATCATCAAAAAGTACCGTATCATTCGGAAAACTATCTTAATCTATGTAAAAAATTTCATTTATTACCTTTAATCAACCGCCGCGAGATCTCTGACTGTGTGTGTTTGTTGAAAATCTTCAGCAATACCATAGACTGTCCTGATATTTTGGCAAGATTCTATTTCAACACTCCCATGATGTCTAAGCGATACAATCCACCTTTGCGAGTGCCGTTTGCTTCAACTAATTATAGGCAGAATTCGTGCGTTGTGCGTGCAAGCAAAAATTTTAATAAGCTTTGTAAACAGTATGATATAGATCCGTTCCTGACTAGTGTGTCGTCAGCCAGGAAGTGCTTAAGCCGTAACTTTTTTAACAAAAAAATGTTATGATGGTAGTTATGCAGTGCAAGCAGCATAGCAATTATGCTGTTTACTTAGTAACTGAGTGTGAATGTCCTTAGAATTTAGATTCTTTTTTTTCTGTTTTTTAAAAGTGGAGACCTGTTATTGGCTATCTGATTAATGTACTGTTCTTGATCTGTTTGTTTTAGCTGTAAGTCTCCCATATTATTTAAATAAATAAATAAATAAAGTATTTTTTCTCTAAATGATATAATTATGATCTATTGAAAAATAATCTTATTACAGTCACCACAAAATGCATTGAAGATGACGCAAAACGATCAAGACGAAGCAGGGAGCAGTAAGTTTTGAAAATATTTTCTACTCGAGACTAATAGGTACCTATCGTCTGCCTAGCCTTTTCCCAACTTTGTTGGGGTCGGCTTCCATTCTAACCGGAAGCAGCTGAATACCAGTATTTTACATGGAGCAGCAACCTATCTTTAACCTCCACAACCCAGTAACTGGGTAAATACGATACCCCTTGGTAAGACTGGTTGTCAGACTTTCGGAGTGACGCCCGTAACACGTCAAAGAATGACAGCGGGGACCAGCGACTTTACGTGCTTTCCGAGGCACAGAGGGTCTTTGCTTAGAGACATAAAAAAACTATTATTTCTTATATTTATGGGTCTTGGTATGTAAAGATAGTCACCCATCCACAGACCAACCGTGGCAAGTGTAACTTAACCTGATCGATCGACCCGTGTGACTGTTATTACTTAGCCACTAGCCCCACTAATAGGTACCTACACCTAATAATGTTTTGTAAGTACATAAAGTAAAACTTAATGTTAAATTAAATGTTTGCCTTGATAGGTGCAGATAAGACAAGCGCATCGCGTGCCCGCAAGATCCGAATAAAATGTCCGTGCAATAAGTTCGATGCGGACGACGACCTTCTGACTTGCGAGTAAGTATTTTTCATATTTCGAAAAAAAAAAAAATTTATTTTTATCTGCCTCGTTGGTCGAGTAGACTCATTACGACTATTAATGTGAGATATTGTTCCGTGTTCAAATTCCAGATCGGACTAAGTGTATTTTTGGATTTTCCTGCCAGGAAAACCCAAACATACTTTACTTTTTAGAGTTTTAACTTGCTAGATATTATACCTATAGGCGAAGTTATGTTATACCTATGCTTAAGTCTGCTTACATCTTTCGAAAGTAGAGGCGTGCTGTTTTGTTATGATAGCTTATCTTATACCAACCTGCTACTACCTAACTTTATTTCAAAGGTACTGCAGCACTCAACAACACACTGCATGCTTCGGTCTGTCACGCGAGAAAGCAGCGCGAGTAAAAAGACACTGCTGCATAGAGTGTTCCGATATGCACCCGACGCGAAAGTCCACTGACTTAGTACTGGCGTGTCTCGGCATTGAAGACGAGAAGTAAGTCTCTTTACAGTGATATTTTTCAATATGACGAGTTGATTATGCTGATTGTGTAAATAACCTTGTAAGTATGTAGGTACTTATATTTCAAACTAGCATTTGCCAGCGGATTCGCCCGCGTGGATGTCGGAAAATATCCCAAGGAAACGTACTACCGGGAATTTCTTTCCTTATTCCTTGTCTACATTATAAAGGGAACCGCTGTGCAAAATTTCAGCTTTCTAGGTCCAAGGGTTTGGGCTGGGCGTCGATGAGTCAGTCAATCACTCAGTCAGGACTTCTCTTTTTATTTATAAAGATAATCATCTAAATATAGAACGAAATTTTATTTGATCCAATCACCGAATCTCAAATCACAGTTCTTTGTCGAAAATCAATCTTGAATGGCCCTTTCTCACTTTAAGAGTCTCTCATCGTTAACTGATGGTCCCAGTTAGATAGTCTGATAAATCCTTTGCTTTAAAGAAGTAGTAAGATTAGCTCGCCACTCATGGGGCTTGAACATAACTGGCAAAATGTCGGTGTAAAGGTACTAGCTGTGCCCCGCGACTTCGTGCGCGTGGAACCCGACGCGTTGCATCATCGCCCGCCCGCGCTATTATGTACGAGTACTTCGTTTTCCTAGCGTTCTTTCAGACTTTTTTTCATTTTGTTCGGCTCATATGAGTCGTAGCGTGATGTTAAATAGCCTATAACCATCCTCGAGAATTGGCCTACCAAATGCAAACAGAATTTTTGGAACCGACTTTTTATTCACAATTTCATGGGTTTTATTTTTTTGCGCGGAACCCTAATTCATTTTCCAAAATAAAAGTAGCCTAAGTTACTCCTTATAACATTAGTTACCTGCCAGAGAAAGCCCCGTCAAAATCGGTTCAGCAGTTTCGGAGATTAACCGGAACAAACAGATAAGTAGATAGACTAAAATTTTCTAACCTGTTTTTTGTTATGAGTACCTACCACAGAAATCTGAATTATTTAGATTTCTGTGGTACCTACCTACCGTAGATACTTTGATATGCATTTAGTATAAAGCTGTTATTTTGACATTACAAACAAACACTTCAATTTTATTTATTTGTACTTATAGATTTAAAAAAATAACTTTACAAACTTTAATTGCTTTAGAATATTAAATCAAATTGAATAACTTTTACTTTAGGATCAACATTGAAACCGCGAAAAAAGGCGTACTTTATTAGGGAACTGCAAATTTTTTTTTCGCGATTCCAAAGTTTGATCCCATAGTAAAAGTTAACCAGTCCGATGATCTAAAGCACTCGCTTAAAGTTTGTAAAGTTAATTTTTTAACACCTTATACAAACGTGCCGTTCTGCATCCTCGTCAAATTTCAGGGTGTGATACAGAACATCAAACCGAACAACTTTCTCCATGGGACCAACATCGTAATCGCAAAAAAAATTTCACGACTACTCGACGCAAATGTATGGGACGGCTGATTATTTTTTCACGATTATAATGTTGGTGCAAAACGACACGTATAAGTTCTGGCTAATCCTCCGGGGATTAGAGGCGTGATGTTATGTTTATGTTGGTAGTTAGTAAATTAGCTGCAGACTCTTATTATAATTTTTTTCACAGAATCTTTGCCTAATCCGTCGTACCTTAGAGTGGTGTTCTGGAATTCCCGCTATCGTAGAACAGGAACTCGTCGCCAAGTTCGCTCTATCACCCGTGGCTATCTCTACAATCATGAGCGTGTTTCATAGCCACGGCGTTATTAACCAAGGCTGGAGCCTACAGAATTGGAATTCTGAGTAAGTTTATGAGTTTTTTTCTTATTAACATAAGTTTTGAGCAGTTTCCTTAATTTAGCACGTTTTTAATCCCCGTTTTCACTAAGTCTACGCGACACTGTTCTATTTCCAACGCTTGGCCCAGGGGGTCTACTCCCTAAGCACGAAGCCCGTAGTTTCGGCCTTCGTTACGTGCGTTTCCTACTCCGTATCAACTACGGATGGATGATTGGTTCGGGGCCCGAATGAAGTATGAATGACAACACGATTGGACAGTTGTCCCTACTCCCGATGTGTTTTTGCCCTTCGAAAAATTTAACTTTTGTTTTGATGGATCGTTATGTAAGACTATTGAAAAAATACGGGGTAATAATAAGAGCAGCAGTGGTCTGATAGTACTAAATATATTCGTGGTGATTACTTTACAAGCAAGTGACAAGTAAAAACATAAACAAGTCCGTAACTACGCTTATTTAAAATTTGGTGACAGACATGTGTAAAAGATTATTCACACATGCCAGTGCATTTATATATGCGACCTCCAATACGCCCCCTTAATCTATTACATATGCGTATGATTACTTCTGTACTTGTCAGTACTCGGTACATAAAACTAAATAAATCACTAACACTTCTATGTCCGACTGTACTACGCTGTACCCAAAAGTAGTGTACAAAAACTGAAGAAATCCAACAAAACAAAGCATGCATAACGAAACTGAATTTAGAAAATTATCTATTACACAAAACACTTATAGAAAACATAAAACATCAAAACATCAACTACTCATCCACCCCCTTAATAGAATAATTTGACAGGGATAAATCCTTTAAAAATTCTCTAAGTTTCGGACTGTGAACACTTTTAGTTAAGATGTCCGCTACCATCTTATCAGTTGACATGTACTTTATTTCAACTTTGTTAGCCAGTACACACTCCCGAATAAAATGATACTTGATATCTATGTGCTTTGTTCTATTATGCATCATTTTGTTAGCTGCAATTTTATGCGCCGACTGATTGTCATTATGAATTACTACCGCTTTACTATCCACAGCTGTCAAACTGTTCAGTAAACTACGTAAATAAAGAGCTTCCTTCGAAGCTTGACTCAATCCTACGTACTCTGCTTCTGTGGAGGACAAGGATACCGTCGCTTGCTTCCTACTCTCCCATGATACTATATTTTTACCAATCTTGAAAATTAACCCTGTGAAAGACTTTCTATCTAGTGCCCCTCCCCAATCTGCATCAACATAGCCTCGTAAATCTAAATCCCTTGACTTCCTAAAAGTGAGACAAAGGTTAGACGTGCCCTTCAAATACCTTAAGACCCGTTTGGCACATTTAAAGTGTATTTCATCATAACACGAATTAAATTGTGAAAGTACACTCACCGCATGTGCTATATCTGGTCGCGTATTACATGCCAAATAGTTTAGACACCCTATTAAGCTTTGATATGGCAGATCGCTATGGGAATTTGTCGATCTTACTAATTTCATTCCGACTTCCATTGGAGTTGAAACTGGCTTAGCGTCTGTCATGTTAAAGTCATTCAATATGTCCGAAATGAACTGTTCCTGATCTAGACAAATAACATCTTTATCTCTTCTCAGCCTCATGCCTAAAACATGCCTAGCCGCACCTAAATCTTTCACTTTAAACTTGTCAAGCAAACTGGTTTTTAATTTTTGCTTTTCTTGTTCACAATTTCCAAAAATAAAAAGATCATCTACATAAATAACGACAATTAACTTCTTATTATTTTTAAGTTGCTTTTGATACAAACACGGTTCTATTTTTGATTGCACAAAACCTAAATTCAACATCTCTTTGTCCAATTCCTTGAACCAAGCATTCGAAGCTTGTTTCAATCCATACAAAGAACGCTGCAGCTTACATACCCTGGTTTCATGACCTTTGACTACTGCTCCTTTTGGTTGGAACATGTAAATATCCTCTTTAATTTTACCATACAAAAAGGCGGTCGTAACGTCCCACTGGTCAATAAACCAACCGTATTCCACAGCTAGCGAGAACAACAGTCGTAGAGTAGAGCTTCTAACTACAGGAGAATATGTCTCAGTGTAGTCTACACCACATACCTGTGTGAAGCCTTTTGCTACTAGTCTAGCCTTGTACTTCGTTACCTTGCCTTCGCTATCTCTCTTGATTTTGAACACCCATTTGCACTGGATAGGCTTCTTATCAGCTGGAAGATCCACCAACGTCCAAGTCTGGTTCTCCTTTAGTGACATAAGTTCATCGTCTATCGCTTTTTGCCATAAGTCACCATCGGATCTCGCCAACGCTTCATTAATAGTTAATGGATCACCATCAAGATTGCTCTCCTTGGCATACATAACATTGCATCCGTACCGATCGACTTGTCTGCGTTCTCTTACAGGATACCTTCTTTCTGATTCAGGTATTGTAACTTCCTCATCAGTCAATACAGATACTTGCTCTGGTACTGCAGGTTCAGGTCCAATCTCCTCCGATACTTCCACATTCTCGTCTACAGCATCACGGTACACATCTTCGTGAGCCTCCAAGGGTTTAGATCTGCTTGTAGATCCGTTAGATAAACTGGAAGGAATAGCATCTGTATTCAAGTTTATTATCACTTCCGACTTTTCCACGTTTTCTTTTTGAAGAAAAACGTTTTCCAGAAATTTGACATCTCTTGCAGTTGTCACTTCACCTGTCTTAGGATTCATCAGACGATAACCCTTCTGATTATCTGGATATCCAATAAAAATCATCGGTTCCGTCTTCATGTCCAGTTTGCGTCTCTTTTGTTTTGGTATCAACCTATACGACAAACAACCAAAGATTTTCAGATGACTAACATCCACATCTTTTCCAGTCCAAATCTTCTCTGGTACTGCATTCCTCAATGCTTTCGTGGGGCTTCTGTTCTTTAGGTATACAACAGTATTTACAGCCTCGGCCCAATACTTCTTGCTCAGGTTTGATTCTGACAGTAATGTTCTTGCCTTTTCTATTATAGTCCGATTCGCTCTTTCTGCGACAGAATTTTGTTCTGGCGTATACGGTACAGTCGTCTGGTGTTTTATACCTGCAGACTTTAAAAATGATTTAAATTTACCATTACAGTACTCTGTGCCGTTGTCAGATCTTAGACATTTAATAGATTTACTCGTCTCATTCTCAACTTCCGCCTTGTATTCACGGAACTTATCAAAAGTTTCACTTTTGTGCTTCAAAAAATACACATGAGTCTTCCGAGAATAATCGTCGATAAATAGAAGAACATACCTCGAACCACCGAACGACGGCTCCTCGATAGGTCCACAAACATCGCTAAAAACCAACTGTAAGACCTCGTTCGCTCTCGTACCTTGGTTTTTATAGGGACTTTTGCATGTCTTTCCTTCGATACATGGAATACACGGCTCGCATAAATCGGTACTCTTAAATTCCATACCGCTTACTAAAACTTTCATTTTATTCATATAATTACGCGATAAATGAGCTAATCTTTTATGCCAAATGTTCGAAATATTTCCATCTTGTTTTGACAGTGTCACATTCACGACGTTATTTTTATTTTCTGTCAATTCATAAATTCCGTCAACTTCATGACATCTTGCAACAATTCGATTCTTATTTTGAATCATGCAACCTCCTTTGCCAAAATTCATGCAATAATTCTTCTTGGTCAAATCGCTCACCGAAATTAGGTTCATGGATAAATCAGGAACATGTAAAACGTTTTCTAAAATAAAATTTTCGTTTTCGCTGACTTGTGGCTCAGCATTTCCTCTTCCTTTCACCAATAACTTCTCGCCGTTTGCTACTGCGATCTTCATTTTGCCCTTTTCAGGTGTATAAGACAACAATTTGCTTTTATCGTGAGTCATATGATTTGAGCACCCACTGTCTAAATACCACTTATCTTTGTTTATCGCCTCCTTCGTATTCAGGCAGATATTCGCGGTTTTGATCCGCTCCTTGCACTCGGACGCCTTGTGTCCTTGCTTGTGGCACTTAAAACACTTGTAGACGAACTTCTGCTTACGATCGTTAGTTTTAATATTAGACCTCGCATCGTTCTGTACTTTACGTGTAACTAAGGCTTGTTCGTTCTCGGTGTTCAACTTACTCTGTCTACTTCCTTCTTGTAACAATTTCATTTTAATTTGCTCTAACGTGATCTCTTGTCCACTATTATCTACAGCCATGATCAGAGGGCTGTACTCAGCGGACAATCCACCCAGCAAAATCGATATTATCCAATCATCAGGGATTTGAGCATCAATATCGGACAATTGTTGTGTCAGGAATGTAATTTTGGATATGAAGCTTTCCATAGAATCAAAATTCTCTAACTTACAGTTGAAAAGCTCTCGCTGAATATGTATACGTCGTCCCCAACCTTTGTCTTCATACGCTTTCTGTAAGCTGTTCCAGGCTTCTTTCGCAGTCTTCGCATTGTAGACGTGGGTAAAGCACTCTGGTTCTAACAACAAGCATATTGTCGTTCGTGCCTGCCGGTCTACGTCAGCATTTACTACATTTGTAGAAATTACTCCCCACCAGTTTTTATTTTCCAAGTAATTTCGTACCAAGAATTTCCAATTTGGGTAGTCGGACGATCCTTTCAGCTTCTTAATACCACTTATGCCAACTTCAGCTGACATAATTATGGTTTCGTAAGTTTCACAATTAACCACTCCACTTATTAATTATGCTCTAGCACTATCAGAGCATGAATAAGACCATAACCTATTGAAAAAATACGGGGTAATAATAAGAGCAGCAGTGGTCTGATAGTACTAAATATATTCGTGGTGATTACTTTACAAGCAAGTGACAAGTAAAAACATAAACAAGTCCGTAACTACGCTTATTTAAAATTTGGTGACAGACATGTGTAAAAGATTATTCACACATGCCAGTGCATTTATATATGCGACCTCCAATAAAGACGGACGGACGGACAGACTTAGGGAGTAGAGCCCCAGAGTTAAAAATCCAATAGGTTGAATACGGGCATTAATCTTTTTGGCTTTGTCTTGCTACCTACCTGCTAACAGCAGCAGCAATTCTTTCTTTTCTTCTTTTTTAATTCATAGACAAGGAGCGGTTGTTCTGCAATATGTTTGCTTTAAAACCACACATGACAGCATCTATTCACTTTAGATTTTTTTTTTTTTACCTACTCGAACTAGCGCAAAACCCAATAAATAACATTTAAATAAATAAATAAATAAAATAATAGTATATTTCATTACAAGTTCGGAAAGGCTGTCATTGCAAAGAGTTCCGACAAATGTCGACCCGAGCCGAGGCGCAGGCGAAGGCGAGGGTTGACAGTCGGAACAAGTTGCAATGACGGTTCCGTACGTGTACTGAACGACTATTTAGAAAAAAATAAGCAATTTAATAAAATAATAAAAACCCAATAAACTCAATTAACTAATCATTTAATTCTTATAAAAGTTATAATTCACATATACATTGACATTGGTACAGTTTTTTATACTAACTGGGGAAGTTTTAGGTTGCATATTTACTGTTTGAGACAAACTATTATTAATTTCGTATGATTGTTCATGTATATTTGTCATACAATGGCGTTTGCTAGTTGATGGAATTGGATCTGATGAATTATCATTGTCAACGAAGGTAGATGGACGAACGTTCTCTTCAACATGTGAGAAAGACGGACTGGACCTTAAATTAATGGATTGCGTGATTTTTTTCCCAGTTTCTAGTTTGTTGTTTAATGAATCACCAATATAGCTTTCTGCAACTTTGTCTGATTTCCAACCTCCTAGTCGCTTTAAGGACGTCAAATTGGCTCCTGAATCTGCCGATAATGTAGCAGAGGTCCTCCTGAAGCTGTGCCCAGTATAATACTCAGCATCCGGCAGACCGAGAAACGTAGCTATTTCTTTTGGCATATTACCAAATTTGTTTATCCCGATTGTTTGAGCTGTACACTTCCCTTTTTGGTAATTTTGAAAAAAACGGTCGGTTTTTCCTTTTTGGGACTATTATATTCATATATTTTTGCACTATTCTAAGAAAATCTCCATCAACAACAAAGCTTCTCGGTATCTTATTTTTTCTGTTCGGACTCTTGATTAGTAGCATTTTTCCATGGACTGTAATATCTTTTAAAGTAATATTGGCTAACTCCTCTCTGCGGCAAGCTCCAACAACGCCAAAAATCACAGCAACCTACAAAAAAAGGATTTGATTAATATTTGTTTTAAATAATGTATTGACTGTATTTTGCGATTTCGTAAACTGAATACTAAAGAAAAATATAAGTACTTATTAATAAATTACCTTTGTGGCTAAATAACGATCATCGGGAGCTTCGTTCAAAAACCTTTCCACTTCATTCGATGTTAATATTTTTGACTTTTTACTTGTAAAACCGTCTGATTGTCGTTTTAAGAAAGCATTTAATTTTGGGTATTCACTTATATCCACGTTGTTCCTTATTTTCAGCATACTTTTTATCATCGAAAACCTCGACCATAATGTAGAAGGTTTTAATTTTTTTGAGAGTTCGGAGTAGTATGCCAACATAACATTTTCTGAAAAACTATTTGCTTTTTTCTTTTCTCTCCACGCAATGAATTCATCATATGTAGATATGTAGCGACTTTTTGACTTTTCCGGTAAAATGTTCTCCGAAGCATTTTGTGCAATTATACTGTTCCGGTGGTGTTAATTCAAAAAAATTAAGGTCGAAATTACTCATTTTGTGCAACAAACAATTAAACTCGAAAAGAAAATTTCTAGAAAATGGCGCCAACCGTAGAATATAAGAAGAGTTTTTTTTTTCTTCACCTATTCTGGTAGGCAAAGGGAACTATGCCCATACAGCCAAGTCTTCAGTAGAATTTTTTTATTGATATGAAATTAAAATGAAATTTAATGAGATGAAATGAAATGAAACTTAACCTAACTCATTCAATCAAATCATTAAATCTGATATAGAAACAAATTAGTAGCTTCTTTTTAGAAATATACGTATTTGCATGAATCATAAAAACTTCTATAAATGTTTTTTAGTAAAAACTTCATGGTTGGTTTTTCTTTTTAATAGACATTATTTTGACAGTTGGGAAAGAGAACGCACGAGTTCGGGAAAGGTAAAAAAAAGCACGAGTATGTAATAGCCCACATCCCGAACGCTATACGTCCCTGCAATAATTAGTCATTAGTCATTAGTCATTTATTCTTAACAAAATACATTTGTGTCGAATACAGAGTAGCACAATAATAATAATCAATAAAAGTTCTAATCAATAATATGTATAGATAAAATGTCTAAAATAAAATAAATCTCAACAACATAATTAGAATTAAAAACAAAAACACAATTAGCCTAGTCAGAAAATAAAACAAACATTCAAATCAAACAATAACATGTCAAGAATTAGACTTAAACTTAAACAAATAAACAAGTTACACTGTGGCTTTATTTTTGTCACTAAAAAAACTCTTCTATACTATAGTAGCACTTCGTTAGTAGGAATGAGTTTAATTTGAATTTAAATATTCTTGGACTATTAATCATTTTTAGTTCTAATGGCAATTTGTTAAAAAGTTTTACAGACTGTACTTTAGAGCTATGTTTGACAACATTTAATTTTGGCTGCAAATAATTAGGTAGATCTTTCCTGCGCGTTTCCACCCTAGTTTCCCTTTCTTCCTTTGTCTCGTATTTGTCTAGGTTTTTTAGAAAACTACTTAGTAAAACCAAAATATAAAGACAAGGTACAGGTAGAATTTTCAATTTCACAAAATGCTCTCTACAAGATTCAGTCTGGTCTATGCGAAGTATAGTTCTAAGGGCTCTTTTTTGCATAACAAAGGCTGCATCCATATTGTATTTATAACTGTTCCCCCATAGTTTAATACTGTACCTCAGCTTGGACTCAACTAAGGCAAAATAAACATTTCGTAATTGAGCAATCGTTAGTTCGTCCCTTAAACTTCTCAAGGCATAGCATGCACTGCTGAGAGAATTTGTGATTGCTTCCAGTTCTTGTTTCCAGCTTAAGAGCGCATCAATTTGTATCCCTAAAAATCTTAAGTTTTGTACAATTTCCACTTTATTTCCCAATGAAGCTATTTTAATACTATCATTATTTCTCACGGTTGATTTGAATAGCATACATTTCGTTTTCTCCACATTGAGTTTTAAATTGTTAGTGGAAAACCAATGTTCAAAAGCAGACAGTGCATGATTCACTTTATTTTCTAAGTCCCTTACAGAGATATCGTTCATAACGGCACTTGTGTCATCAGCAAAAATAACCATTTTGATGTCTGGTACTATCTTATACATATAGTTTGTCAAGTCATTAAGAAATATTATAAAAAATATTGGACCCAACACTGAGCCCTGTGGTACCCCCTTTTGTATTCTAACAAGCTTAGATTTGTTAATTTTTTCATGTCCGCTTTCAACTGACTTAATTTCAACGTACTGTGATCTGTTCTGTAAATAAGAACTGAAAAGCTTAAAGACTCTATCTCTTATCCCATAATGTTCTAGTTTGTCTAAAAGGATTTTATGTTCAACAGTATCGAAGGCAGAGCTTAGATCTAGGAATAGTCCTGCCACTTTTCTTTTATTATTCAGATTGCTAACCACATCATCCACTAGTGAGTCTATTGCATCAATGGTTCCTATGCTTCTTTGATACCCGAACTGTTGATAGCTAATGATATTGTGTTTAATCAAATGTTTGACAAGCCTATCTTTCATTACCTTTTCAAATATTTTAGAGAATACTGGTAATAGTGAAATGGGTCTATAGTTTTTCGCATCTAGTTTAGAGCCTTTCTTGAATATGGGCAAAACACGAGCAATTTTATATTGATCAGGGAAAACACATTGCTCGATACATTTGTTTAAAAAGTCAGCTATTGGCTCAGCTAATATGTCAATGTTATCCTTGATGATACTTATGGGTATTTCGTCATGACCGTGAGAATTTTTATTGCACATATTGTTAACCATTTTGAATATTTCTACCGGGGTTACTTGATCAAACAACATGTTATCATCTACTCTAGCCATATTGTCGGTTAAGTATTTTTTAGCTACGCTATGATCAAAAGACTGTAACGTAATTTTGTTGTCAAATTGGTCAGATAAAATGTTGGCTACGTCTATAGGGCTGTCATATATCTTATTATCTTGTTTAATTATTATAATATCAGTGCTTTGTTTTTTATTAGAATTACGTCTACTATTCACTATTTTCCACATAGCTTTACTTGATTGAGGTGCTCGATCAATCTTTTTTCTAGTGTCGAGCTTTTTTGCACATCTTACTACCTTTCTAAATATCCTTAAGTAATTTTCGCGATATTTTAAAATTGATTTATCACATCTTTTTTTATCAATAAGGCACAAAATGCGCTTGACTTTGCTGGATACTTTAACTCCTTTGCTAAACCAATAACTTTTTCCAGACTTGTTAAGATCAATTTTAATTTGCTTTTTTTTAAATGAATTGTCATGTACTTCATTAAATTTTCTTATAAATGTATTTATGCCGAGATTCCAATCTATTTTTGCTAACTTATTCCTAAATTCCGCTTTATTTTTTTTATTATATATTCGTTTTTTAATATACTTAAATTTACTTATTTTAATTTCTTCTGTTACTTTTTCTACATTTATTGTGCAAAAAAGACCGGCATGTCCATCTGATAATCCGTTGTGGTCAATATGGATATCGTTAATATTAGTATCTATTAGATTTGTCAATATATTGTCAATACATGACTCTGCGCCATTACGTATGAATGTTGTAGTGTCAAACAAGCATCTAAAATTGTAGCATGTGAGCAATGATAAAAATGATTTTCGGTATTTGTCATCTTTCATAAGATTAATATTGAAGTCGCCACAAATCAAACATTGTTTTTTGAAGAAGTGCTTCAATAGTTGTTCCAGCCTTTCAAGAAAACTATCAAAATTATTATTCACAGGAGTTCTATAGCAACAGACAATATTTATATTAAATTCCAAATCTTTTATTCCACACACCTCAAAATAATCTTGTTTATAGAGCTTTTTACAAATTTCTATGTCCTCTATTTGTCTATCATTGCTTATCAGCACTAATGTACCACCTCTTGTTTTGTTTACTCTTGTGTTGTAGGAACCAAGTTTATAACTAGTCATCTGTAATTGTGATATTTGGATTTCATTTAAAAAGTGTTCACTTAAACAAATACAATTTACTTTTGATTTTAAGTCATTCAAATAAATGTCTAGGTCGTCTTTCTTGTTGTTAAGTCCACATAAATTTTGATGGTAGATAGTATATAAAACAGAGTTTTTGTTTGTGTTGATATTCGTTAAATGAGGTAAGATAAAATCACTTCGACGACTGCTATTAAAGTCATTTAAACTACAGTCCTTTAAACTGTTACTTACGAAAAAAGTCACAAGTTTGTTGCGTTGCACTCAATTCATTCGGATCAGTTAAAGTCACCGTGTCGTTTGTGGTAGGTAGTTGTTCTTCACTTCCACCATTTTGGTTTGTCAAATTGTCCTGAGAGCTGAATACTTCATAGTCATAAATTATGTTGGACCTTATTTGTTCAAAGATGTTTTTCCATCCGTGTTTGTTTATCTTCCCAGTATTGATGGAAAACATTTCAAGTGACAGGGTGCGATTAGTATCGTAGAAATATGCATATCTGTTATTTTTAATGTCCGAATAGAGGAGATTGTTAAAGAGTTCGACTTTGTAATTATATATTAATGCACCACATATGAACGTCGTAGCACACACAACGACATTGGTATGGGTATTCGTTTTCAGATACTTTCTTAAGTTATCGAGAATTACTATATAGTCGTCATTCTTCAAATCGTTTTCTCCAATAAAAATTAAGCAATAGTCGTTAATAGAGAAGGCTTTTAATTTGTGTTCAATAGTGCTCAATACGTCTTCTGTGATGACGTTTGGCAGCAAATAATGACAATACTCAAAATTATCTGAGAAAATCTCTTCAATTAACGGCAGAGTTCCTTTTGTGCAACCGCTGCTTATTATAGCCAGTTTGTTTTTTTGTTTTGGAAGTGCGCCTGATGTTTTTTCAATAGCAACATTGCTCAAGTGAGACATTAAAGTCCGGTTTTTATTCTGCGTTAATGTGTTGTCACAAGTCTGATGGGAAGTTTGAGTTTCTTTATTGAGCATAATAACTTTATTTTCTGCGTTACAATAATTTTCTTTTTGTTTGGGGTTTTCTAACCTTTCTTTTGCCTTTACTATCCTCTCAAGATTTTGAATTTGATCCTTAAGGTTTATTATTTCATTTTCGGCTTGTTTTAACTGGTCCTTCAGATCTGCGATATCCTTTTGCAGGTTCGAGCTATTGCAACAAAGTTGTGTTTTTGTGTTAGTTTTACTGATAGCCGCATATCTAGGTGGAGTGGAGAAGGCTAGCATATCTGAGTGCAAGAAGGAGTATGTATGCGCATTTCTTGTAATTTCTGAATCCACACTGCTATTTTCTCTCTGTGGGGGTAGGCTTAGGAATCCTTTTAAAGTTGCATTATCCTTGAGTAATTTGTCATTCCGTTTACGAAGTTCGTTGTTTTCAAGTATGATATTTTCAAGTTCATTTTGAGAACTACTGAGTTGTGTCTGGAGTAGTTCAATCGTATCCTTAAATTCTTGAGCATTGATATAGTCAATTTCTGTGTAGTCCATACTTCTTGATAATGTTTTATCGGTGAACGCAACCTCATCTGATGTGTGATCTATTGTTAGGTTATGAGAGTCGCATATTTCAGAGGTAGTGCTTTTTGGAGTAGCCCAGGGTGTAGTCTCCTCAGGGGCGTTAGAAATAGTAGCTATGGATGACTTAGGGGACGAGCGCTTTTTCCTCTCTGTGACATTGGATACCACAAAGCGGGTTGTTTTCTGCTGTTTTACCTTGTTAGTGCATGTTTTGCATTCCCATCTGAATTTTTTCCTCTCTTCGGAATTTTTTAGGCGGTACACTTTTTCAGGATAACCAGCACAATCAAATTCATAGTGGTTTTTACATATGGTGCATAACAAGGTACTTCTATGTTCAACTTGATTTTTACATCTGTGGCAAGTAACCAGTAATCGCTCCTTAAGGCCACTATTATTATTAGTTTTAATTTTCGGAGACATTTTTCACTTTTTGAGATGGTTTCGAAATTCAGTAAAATGACTACCAACTACTAATTATTTTATAGGTATGGTCACACTTTAATTAGGCAAAAAGGCCAAAAGGCTGGTATCCAAGTCTCAACACTAAAAACGACTATCATATCATTCGTTCTTTAGTAATTTTATTTTTGTCGCATCACTAAAATGAATTGAGTTTTTGTCTTTGGAATGAATTAAGTTTTTGTCTTAGGTTTGAAAAGAATTTAAAATTTGAAGTTACAACTGATTTATTTTGTTGTTTTTGTGATTATACGCCACTTTTTGAGTTTATTACAAAAACTTTTACTTATTGTTTTTGACACTTCCACATCCACAGAATCGAGTCACCCTGCGAAATAATCCAAGACAAGTTAATCTTACTGAAGAGCAAATATTTCCAATTCGCAAGACCCTCACGTAGGAACTCTGATGATAGTTCTTAAGTTGAAAATTATGATGAAAGGACCAGAAAGAGGAAGTCGACCACGGCTGAAATGACTGGAGTTCTAACTAAAAGGGCTAGAGCCTCTATCTAATGATTAGTTTAATTTTTATTTTGTTATTGGGGGAACTGCCACGGTAGCCCGCGAAATTCAAATAGTCTTAGGTTTTTCAAAATTTGTATACCTACTGCAAACCTAATACTGAGTAGTATTAGGGTGTTAGTATGTTAATTATAGTATGATTCGTGACCGTATCAAATATGTATTTACAAAATTATAATCGTTAGAATCAGTACCTAGGCAACTCAGTTAGTATAAGTACCTACCTAATCCTTATAATAGGTTAATAATCATCCTATGGTAATCCTATGAAATTGCCGTTTTGTATGAAAAAAAACGAATTTTTTTCATGCATTTTTTATTTGTATTAATCGTAGTAATCACCCATGCAATCAATGCATCTTTGCCAACGAAGTGGCAGTTTATTGATGCCCTTCTTAAAGAAATCAGCTAGACGGGAGCCAACAAATTCTTCAAAGGCATTTTGTACTGCCTCTCGGGTATTGAATTTTTTTCTCGGGTATTGAAGTTATCCAAATTCTGGAAAAAGTAGTAGTCTGTAGGCGCAAGGTCTGGTGAGTAGGGCGCATGACGGAGAGCTTCCAACCCCAGTTCTTGCAACTTGGAGACCGCCTGCTGTGCAGTATGAGGTCGCGCGTTGTCGTGCAGGAGCAGCGGAGACGAGCGATTGACCAATTCTGGTTGGAGATGTGCCAGCTTCTCCATCATTGTGTTCAGTTCTTCACAGTACACATCTGAAGTAATGCTCACCCCGTTTGGTAAGAAGCTGTGATGAATCACACCGGCGCTAGACCACCAAACAGTGACCATCACTTTTCTAGGGGTAAGTTTTCGTTTAGGGCATTGTTTAGGTGCTGAACCAGGATACAACCAACTTGCTGAGCGCTTGCGGTTATCAAACAGAATCCATTTTTCATCGCAGGTAACAATGCGGTTCAAAATTCCTTCATTTGTGTGTCTGTTGAGCAATGCAAGGCACGTCTCGACGCGTACTTCGCGCTGGCGATCATTGAATTCGTGGGGCACCCATTTGTCAAGCTTTTTTACCTTGCCAATTTGACGCAAATGGACCAATATTGTTTTGACGCTTACGTCGAAAGCTGCTGCTAATTCAGCCGTAGATTGTGTATCATTAGCTTCCACAATCGCCTTTAATTCGTCATTGTCGACCAAAGTCTTCGGACGACCGCGAGGTTCATTTTTCAGGTCGAAATTTCCAGAACGGAAGCGAGCAAACCAATAACAAGTGGTGCATTGGTTTGTAGTATTAGCTCCGTAAACGTCGTTGATGTTGCGTGCCGCTTGTGCCGCGTTGCTGCCACGACGGTACTCATATTCCATAATTACTCGAATTTTTAACGTATCCATGATGACGAAAAAGATTGAAATGCGATGAAAATGTAACACTAATCAATAAACAAATGACTACTTTTGGAAAAAAAAATCCATGTTTTTAAAATAAAATTAATTTGAAATTAGAATTCTTAGCCAAACAAAAATTATTTTGATTTGAAATGGCCAGTACTGCAGAACGGCAATTTCATAATAGGTTGGGGAAAAAGTCTTTTCGCATTATAGTATGTATGAACTTAAAATAAAATCTCTTTGGTTATACTATTTGTATCTGGCTGGTTTTGGTATCATTGAAAGTTTAAATTTTAAAGAACATAATTCCAAATTCAAATTAGGAAAATGTGTGATTTTCATTTGTTTTTCGTACTGTCAAGATGAGTGAATCTAATGAAGAAATTCGATACATTTCAAAATTTTACTACAAAAAAGGTAAAAATTCAACGCAAGCCGCGAAAAAAAATTGCGATGTTTATGGACCCAGTGCAGTGTCTGTGAGAGTAGCACAAATTTGGTTTAAGCGTTTTCAATCCGGAAAGGACATCAACCACTTTGTATGGCGTTTGGGCTTGAATATGAACATAAAAATATTGCACTATTATTGATTTTATTGAGTGGCTTACAGTAGAAAGAAAACAAGTAGATAAGAAGTTTTGTATCAAATTGGTTAAATAATACAAAAAAAAATAAACTTCAATACTTTAAAATAAATTGTTTATTTGCAAAACTATTCATTTTCATATGTTAATAAAACATGTTCTAAAAACTAGGCAGGTGGATTTACATTTTCATACCTTGCCCAGCTTAAATACCATATCACAGACATGATAATTATGAGCGCAGCAACCTAGTCCTTCGGCCGACTATGCAGTTGCAGCAATACTGTTTAACGAAATATACTTTACGGCTTATGTGCCTGCTTTTTATTTTTGCTCGCAATAATGTACAATTCTCAACCAAAGGAAATCCTTGTAAAAGGTCACTGGCTCTATCAATGCACACTTCAATAGTGTAGGAACCATCATTTCTTATGTGCTCCCCATAATAAGACTTCGCCTGTTTAATCTGATATGTTCCGCATGCTAATAATACAAGTTCATTATACACTTCTGGACACATCTATCGGCCCACCTTAGAGTTTAGGTTTCGATGGCCCCTACCGAAATATGATTGCTAGATTGAACAAAAACTGTTGATGCAGTTTTAAACCTGATACATTTTACCATCTTTTTCGATCGTATTGTTTTAAATTTGAATTCAGAATACCATACGACATGGAGCTACGCCTAACAAGTCGGATATGCGCCTTGTTAAAGGCAATTGATTTTTGAATAAAAAACATGTTTTATCAAATAAAGGTTTAATTTAATAACGCGTGTTGCCTCCATGGGCATCTACCACAGCTCTCATACGATTAGGCATAGAGTTTATCAACCGCTCTATGAAATCTTGAGGGATCATCTCCCATTCCTCTTCTATGGCAGTTTTCAACTCCTGCATCGTCTGGGCAACTGGCTGACAAGCCCTAACACGTCTTTTTAGCTCGTCCCACATGTGCTCAATGGGGTTCATGTCTGGGCTTCTGGCTGGCCAGTCCATAACTGTGATGTTCACATCCCGAAGATATTCCCTGACGATATCCCGAAGATATTCCCTGACGATGCCGGCCGCATGGGCTCTTGCATTATCATGCATAAAAAGGAAATTTGGGCCCACATAGTCCGCGTATGGTATCACGTGAGGTTCTAAGCACTCACGAATGTACCTTTCAGCATTTAATGTTGGCAGCCGTGGTCCTGTAACAACCTCAAGTTGAGTTTTGCCGCTCGCGGATATACCGCCCCAGACAGTCCATGAGCCACCGCCATAAGCAACGCTCTCTTCAAAGCAGCATTGTGCGAAACGCTCTCCCTTACGTCGGTAGACCTTCTTCCTTCCATCATTGCCATGTAACACAATTTTAGACTCATCAGAAAAGAGTACACGGCTCCAATCTTGCTGTGTCCAATTTAAATGACTGCGTGCGAAATGAAGGCGCGCTGTTCGGTGGGCTCGCGTTAGTTTGGGGCCATTAGCTGGCTTGTGTGGTACCATATCGCGTTCTCTTAACCTTCTCCGAACAGTTCGAGCGCTCACAGATACTCCGTGGAAGTCGCGAAGTTGGTTTTGTATCTCAATGGAGGTAAGGTGACGATTTCTCAAGCTGGTCGTCACGATGAATCGATCCTGCCTTTCAGTTGTGACCCGAGATCGTGGCCTTCCTTGGCGACGAACAAAGCCGCCAGTCTCTAGGTACCTCCAATAAACATTTCGGACCGCAGATCGACTTAAATTAAGTTGAGCACTCACGTTTCTTTGGCTGTGTCCGGCCTGAATAAGTGCCACAGCTTGGGCGGCGACTTCAGGTGAAGTATCCATAGATTATTGATAGAACCTCACCTTAATGTTAAGAATAAGTAATGTTTGTTGCAAAACCAAAGATATCAATCACTTTTTCAAGAATTAAATCCAAGTAAACCAATAAAACCAAGTTTTCTTAGTATTCGATTGTTTGATATCAACAAACAGGCTCCAAATTGTCTTTTGTTTCTTTAAATTCTGTGTTCGAAATTCAAAAAAAGACTATTGAATGAAATTGCGAATGTGCCAGGTTCAAAACTGCATAAAAACTTTTTGCTCGACCTAATATAAAATTTTAGCTAGGACCAAACGAAACTGAAAATACAAGGTGGGCCAAAAGATGTGATGTGATCTCACATAGAAAATAAATAACCTTCTCTCTCTCTCTTAAAATAAATAACCTTATCTCTGCAATTATAATAATGCACTATATGGAAAGACCACATAAAGCTTAGGTATTTCAGAACCTACATCACATTAAAAAAAAAACTTGCCTCATGTGGATTAATCCATTGTAAAATAATACTTCGGATATGTCTCTCTCTGTGTCATTGCTTATCCCATGGGATCGAATCCTTAACAGTGAACATCTGCAGTTCACACATAACTGTCTGTGACGGCCTGGATCTGAGCTCGTTGAGGCATCAGATGATGAACCTTGCACACTGATTGATGCATTCAATGCTATAATCCAACAAGGATGACATAAAAAGCTATTCTCTCCAGTCTGTAAAAAAAAATATCATATAAATAAAATGAACCATCAAATAAAACATATTAATCAATTAAAGAAGCAAATTGTAATCTAAATAGTATGTAGAATTGTCAATTCTAATGGCTAACACCACATCTAAAACATCTTGCTGTCGCAGACAGACAATATAACATTATACCACATGTCTTATGTGTACTGGACGGGCGTGATCGTCGGACACGGTGTGTTGAAGGAGTGTGTAATGCCTATCCAGGTGTATCCCTGCTTGAGGTTAGGCCTCCTAGTCCAAACGGCGCTGACGTCCTGTACCTATAGGCTCAGGATAACTGCAGACTGGCGACCAGTAGCTATGTGTGAAGTCTTGACGGGGAAGGGTTTCTTGATGATGAAATAATAACAGCGATTTTGATAAGTCTTCAGGAGATTTCAGGAGACGATTTGCGTAACTCTTCAGGAACAGAACGATGAATAGGTACCATGCCGATGGCTACGAGTCTGTGTTTTCGCTTGCGCGCTAAGGTACCTCGAAACTTTACCTTAACGAGAACCGCGAACCGTCTCCTGATTTCGAGTTTATTTTTATTTCAAACATTTTACAAAAGTGCTTATTAGCAGCTGAAAAATGGCTATAATAACATCATATTATACACCGTTACAATCGTCATTAAATTGTCCAGCGATTGAGACACCTGCATTTCCTGTAACTATATTCGCTGAAAAGATTTCAGCGTGTAAATACAAAAATGTTAATTGTTTTGATTTAAAACTATTTTTCAAACTATTTTATTCGATAACCAAAGAAGATATTTCAACGGGGTAAGCAGGTATCTCAAGCTGGTCTAATGACCTAAAAAACTATGAAAAATTCATGATTACATCTATATTTTTCAGGGCGTGACAGGCCCTGAAAACCTAAATTGCTAGAACGAGTCACCAAAAAACAGCAAATTAAAGTTTCCGACCCCTATAAATCCAATCAAGTAGGCTTTTCAGGACTATAATGGTACGTCCAGGGCTAGGTCTCGGTCTAGGGTACCTGGACGCACCAATTAAACTACACTTCTGGACACATCTTTTGGCCCACCTTGTATTTTCAGTTTCGTTTGGTCCTAGCTAAAATTTTATATTAGGGCGAGCAAAAAGTTTTTATGCAGTTTTGAACCTGGCACATTCACAATTTCATTCAATAGTCTTTTTTTGAATTTCGAACACAGAATTTAAAGAAACAAAAGACAATTTGGAGCCTGTTTGTTGATATCAAACAATCGAATACTAAGAAAACTTGGTTTTATTGGTTTACTTGGATTTAATTCTTGAAAAAGTGATTGATATCTTTGGTTTTGCAACAAACATTGCTTATTCTTAACATTAAGGTGAGGTTCTATCAATAATCTATGGATACTTCACCTGAAGTCGCCGCCCAAGCTGTGGCACTTATTCAGGCCGGACACAGCCAAAGAAACGTGAGTGCTCAACTTAATTTAAGTCGATCTGCGGTCCGAAATGCTTATCGGAGGTACCTAGAGACTGGCGGCTTTGTTCGTCGCCAAGGAAGGCCACGATCTCGGGTCACAACTGAAAGGCAGGATCGATTCATCGTGACGACCAGCTTGAGAAATCGTCACCTTACCTCCATTGAGATACAAAACCAACTTCGCGACTTCCACGGAGTATCTGTGAGCGCTCGAACTGTTCGGAGAAGGTTAAAAGAATGCGATATGGTACCACACAAGCCAGCTAATGGCCCCAAACTAACGCGAGCCCACCGAACAGCGCGCCTTCATTTCGCACGCAGTCATTTAAATTGGACACAGCAAGATTGGAGCCGTGTACTCTTTTCTGATGAGTCTAAAATTGTGTTACATGGCAATTATGGAAGGAAGAAGGTCTACCGACGTAAGGGAGAGCGTTTCGCACAATGCTGCTTTGAAGAGAGGGTTGCTTATGGCGGTGGCTCATGGACTGTCTGGGGCGGTATATCCGCGAGCGGCAAAACTCAACTTGAGGTTGTTACAGGACCACGGCTGCCAACATTAAATGCTGAAAGGTACATTCGTGAGTGCTTAGAACCTCACGTGATACCATACGCGGACTATGTGGGCCCAAATTTCCTTTTTATGCATGATAATGCAAGAGCCCATGCGGCCGGCATCGTCAGGGAATATCTTCGGGATGTGAACATCACAGTTATGGACTGGCCAGCCAGAAGCCCAGACATGAACCCCATTGAGCACATGTGGGACGAGCTAAAAAGACGTGTTAGGGCTCGTCAGCCAGTTGCCCAGACGATGCAGGAGTTGAAAACTGCCATAGAAGAGGAATGGGAGATGATCCCTCAAAATTTCATAGAGCGGTTGATAAACTCTATGCCTAATCGTATGAGAGCTGTGGTAGATGCCCATGGAGGCAACACGCGTTATTAAATTAAACCTTTATTTGATAAAACATGTTTTTTATTCAAAAATCAATTGCCTTTAACAAGGCGCATATCCGACTTGTTAGGCGTAGGTCCATGTCGTATGGTATTCTGAATTCAAATTTAAAACAATACGATCGAAAAAGATGGTAAAATGTATCAGGTTTAAAACTGCATCAACAGTTTTTGTTCAATCTAGCAATCATATTTCGGTAGGGGCCATCGAAACCTAAACTCTAAGGTGGGCCAATAGATGTGTCCAGAAGTGTATAACTTCAGCTATGTAGCCCACTTAATTGGAGTTTATAGGGGTGGTACTCACGTTTTCCTTAGGAAACACTATTTTTCACTGTTTTTCAACTATAAAACACTATTTAAACTGATTTTACTGTTATTTTTACTAAATTAAGCTATAAACAACTGTTTGGTGACGCATCGTAGCGAACAAAAACGTAGCTCATTCGCGACTCGGTACGTTATACGATGGCGGTCCCTCCGCTACTTGCGCTAGCGTGCGCCAGATAGGGTCTCGCAACTGACACTATGGAAACGCCTAACTTTTCATGTTTTTGATGATGCGTCGTCGCGAACATTATGATTAAGATGAATCTAACAACACCTCATTTATTTATGTTTTATTTCACCAAGCCAGTTTAGCTACAGAGTGTGCTAAAGAAACAGACATATACCTACATACATTTTTTATATTCAGGTTGACTTCGAGAGATCTCTGCTAGAGATAAGCTCACCTTCGTAAAGCAATCGTCCTTATAAAAATGTATTTTTTATTTATGTGCATTAAAGAGTTTTAAATGATAATCGTCCAGAACCTAGCCAGCTCAAATATTCAATTAATCAGCTCAGAAGTTGGAACTTACCACTTGCGGTGCGATCCATTGCAGTATAACTCGCTGCACTTCCACAAGATTAACAATGTGTCTTCTCCTGTGAGTGATATCAGTACCACAATTTATACAATGTATAGATTCACTAGGCAAAATCGGAAAGTCCATGTTCACGCGCAAGTCTTCATGTAAAGCGGGTTCATTATGCGGAGAAATGCCAGGGTTAACGTTTGAAGCGGGTACTGGTCCGAGAGTGAGCCGGGGTCGTCGTTTACAAAATCATCAGAATCCATTTTGAACAGCACAAGTCGTCAAAAATAACAAAAGTCGAAATAATATTCACAATAGACGATACGAAAAGAGCGCAAACGCAAAGCGAATGACATTGACAATTTGACAATCGGCTCTGGGTCAGTGTTGCCAGTTCTCTGCACTGTCAGTAGAACACTCGATTTGAAATCGATTCCATCGTGATGTGCTGTTTTGTTTTGCGTAATTCTTTTGGTTATGGACCATGCCGCATTATAAATAAAATCTTCAAGAAAAGCACGTGTTAATAATACCCGCTACCACGACGGACAAAACCCAAACGAACGAAGACGAATTACCAATTACTAACGATTCTTACTATGTTTCCCCGATAAAGGCTAAACGACTTCCAACGTTTGTTCTAAGTGGGCACGCTATAATCATGGCGGTAAGTCTCCTCTTTGAACAGTGTTAGTCAGTAAAAGTCTGACACGCCCTCCCGCTCCACCCTAGAGCGGGAGAAATAAATGGATGATTTTACCACGTCAAAAATAAAATGTTGTTTTACGTAAACTATATCTTTTTATTTAAGTAACGTTAAGCTGATGATGCACCCTCCGACGGCCAGAGCAAAGCTCGGTCTTCCAGGAAAACATTTTAATGTTTCAAAGCGCTCGAATCGAAACATCAAAAATATCGATTTTTTTTTTCTGTTTTTATTCTTTAGGCAACCCTAACTCAACGCACCCCGCACGCCGCGCCGCAACTGTCATCATACAAATCAATTAAAAATCTTTTTTATTCGTTTTTCATATCATTTATATTTGCACTCCCGAATAGGGACCAATGTTCAGTAAATATTATTACTAAATTATTTATGAATTCCTTCTTTCCCAATACGATTGTTCACGGTTAGCCCATATTGGTTGATGTTCTTTGATGTCAAAGATGCACGTCGCACTGGTCGCCCTATTACGGATAAAATGGATGCCATTTTTGAAAAAGTGGAGCAAGATCGGCATATCAGTAGTTACGACGTTGCTGAAGAACTGGGAATTGACCACAAAACTGTTTTGGCGCATTTGAAAAAAACTGGGTACACAAAAAAGCTCGATATTTGGGTACCTCACGAGCTCACTGAAAGAAACCTAATGAACCGTGTACTCATTTATGATTCTTTATGACGACGTAATGAAACCGAACCATTTTTGAAGAAATTGATAACTGGTGATGAAAAGTGGATCACGTACGACAAGAACGTGCGAAAAAGGTCGTGGTTAAAGGCCGGTCAGGCTTCACAGACTGTGGCGAAACCCGGGTTAACTCGCAACAAGGTGATGCTGTGTGTGTGGTGGGATTGGAAGGGCATTATTCATTATGAGCTGTTACCACCAGGCAGGACCATCGGTTCTGAACTCTACTGCGAACAACTGATGAGATTAAAGCAAGAAGTTGAGAGAAAGCGGCCGGAATTAATCAACAGAAGGGGTGTGGTTTTTCATCATGATAACACTAGACCTCACACATCTTTAGCCACTCAGCAAAAAATAAGAGAGTTTGGCTGGGAGGTGTTAAAGCATCCGCCGTATAGTCCTGACCTTGCACCTTCAGATTTCCACCTGTTTCGGTCTCTTCAGAATTCTTTAGGCAGTGTCAGGTTAACATCACGAGAGGACTGCCAAAACCACTTGTCGCGGTATTTTGATCAGAAGTCCCAAAATTTCTATAGCAATGGGATCATGTCCCTACCTACAAGATGGCAAAAAGTTATCGAACAAATTGGTATCTACATACTTTAGATAAATGTAAATAATGTATATTAAAAAATGTTTTGAATTTTCTTAAAAAATGCGAAGAAACTTTTTCCCCAACCTAATAGGTAAAGACCTAATATGTCAAGATTTCATGAAATAGTCATTCAATGGGAATACCTGAGGACAAATCCCGCATTTGTAACAACGTTCGCAATCTCATCTCAGTCTCAATCTGTCAAAAATTGTATAGCGTTGACCATTTTAATTTAATTAATAAAAATTAATAAATAATAATAATATAAAATAAATAAAAATTAATATATTGCTATTAATTTCTTACTTAAAACTCGACTTTCAGTAATTATTAATAATTTTCAATTAATCACACTTACCATATCAAATATATACTTACTTGTTACGGTAGCGAATCATATTTTGATCAACATAGGTACAACATAATACTTACTTGTTACGGTAGCGAATCATATTTTGATCAACATAGGTACAACCTAATACTTACTTGTTACGGTAGCGAATCATATTTTGATCAACATAGGTACAACCTAATACTTACTTGTTACGGTAGCGAATCATATTTTGATCAACATAGGTACAACCTAATACTTACTTGTTACGGTAGCGAATCATATTTTGATCAACATAGGTACAACCTAATACTTACTTGCAAATTTAAAAAAAAACTAAGAAAATTTGAATTTCGCTTCTGGCTTCCGCCTTAGAAGTCTTTAACTTAGTAAGTGATTTGTTAAGTAAGTGATTAAAAAATAAGTGCAAGTTATTAATTGTATTTTAAATTAAAAGAGTCAAGGATTAAAATTTAATAACTTTGTTTTTAAACACTTATTAAAAAGTGTTGTTGGTTTGAACATTGTTTATAATACCTACGTGTTCTAAAACCACTTGATTGTTGTATTAGTATAGTATGCCAACCCAGGTAGTAAGTGATTTATCAGGTAGTGTGTAATTTTAAATTATGGGTTTCAAGTTCAGTACTTCAGTTTTATTTTCACAAATATGAATATAAATACTTATTTAATACTTACAGAGTTAATATTTAGTTTGTTTAAAAACTTTGTAAACCTATCGATGACTTTTTCGTTTATAAAATAAATATTAAAACATTTGATCGTATAGCGTTTTGACGACACGGTTGGCGCAGTGGTTGAGCGATTGACTGCTGCGCAGCATGTCGCGGGTTCGATTCCCGCACGGAACAAATATTTGTACGACCTACAAGTATTTGTTCCGAGTCTGGGTGTTTTTCTATCTATAATATGTATGTATTTACAAAAAAAAAAAATGTATATAAGTAGTTTATCAGCCATCTCGTTACCATAACACAAGCATTAGGTTGCTTAGCTTGGGGCTAGATGGTGTTGTGTGATATGTCCAAACATATTTATTTATTTTATATTTATCGTAATTTGCATTTTCTTTGTACCTACCTACTTACTTATTATCGGCGCAGAATTTAATATTTTAAAGTCTTAGGCCTCGGCCTCGAATTTTGCGAGCAGCAGGGCGGCGGCGGCGGCGGCGCGTCTCGCATTGTCCCGCCCCGCTTCCGCGCCGCTGCTGTTTTCGAGGTCCGGTCCATTTGTTTTTACGCATAAAATCCGGCCGCTCCCGCGCCGCCGCCGCTGCCGCCCCGCTGCCCGCAAAATTCGAGGCAGAGGCCTTATGGCGCCTCTTCACAATCGACTTCACAAACTTTCATCTCCTTGATCGGGCCCTTTAGGATTATTTTTGAGACAAAAAAAAAGTAGCCTATGTCACTATGGTCCTGCTCAACTTAATTTGAGATCCATAAGTCGTTTTCCGATATCGGAAACCTAGGTACCTACGTCTTCGGATCTCGGTGTTTGGATCTCTGTTTGTAAGTCATATGCCAAGCTTTAGATTAGGAAGACCAAAACATACAAGTGCATCATGGACTGTGCTAGGTAATTTTATCTCTTCATCTCCTGGAACTGTAGCTTCTTTGCATTGGTAGGTACGAACATTTTCCAATCGAATCAATCCTCTCTCGTGGTACCTACCTAATCGGCGCAGATCGAATGCTTTTGCCAAATATTATTGTGAACAGAAACAGATTACATATACATGTACTTGGTGAAGTGACAACTTTATCTACTTAGGTATACACCTAAGTAGATAAAGTTGTCACTTCACCAAGTACTACTAATCTCTCAAAAGAATTTGAAACAGGTAAGTAGGTATAAGATATTTAAAATTAATGACAAGTGATTTTAGGTAAGTATAAGATAAAATCGATGATCACTTGATCGTTGTTAATTTGATTACTTATTTTCCATAATACTACGTTACAAAAGTAAAATAAAGAAAACTAATAATATTTTTAGTTATGTAGGTCATTGACTTATAAATTTTATACATCAATGAGGTAGGACCAACATGCGTTCATGGTACTAACATTGGATGGTATAGCTAGTGGTAGATAATTATCCTTTTCAGTAAATAATTAATAAGATATTCTCACAACGTCATCGTGGTCACGAGGAGTTATAAACACGTCTCTCACAGATGCTGTGCATCGTTACCTAAGTACCTACATGCCGAATAATAGCGCAAGCTTTACATACAGGGTGTCCCGTAAATAATGGATCAAACGTAACGGGTAGGTAGCTTACCTAATTTCCAACAACTAATTTGAATATTAAAAAAAAAAACCGTTACAGTAACCAGGATATTAATTTTTTTTCGAATTTTACGATTTTGTCTTCCAGAATTAAGCTTTTTTAATGCTGTCGCTGCAAATGATGACATTTTTAGGTATGATTTTTATTTAACATTTCTGAATAGCTTACTAATGTTATAAGATACCATTTTTTTTGAATACCGTTTTATTTGCCTTAGAAAAAAAATCTTGAGTTGAAAAGTTTTTTCTTTACGATGTTAGGACCAAAATTGAAAAAATTCTCCTGTAAAAAAAAATGTATGACACCGAAGACCACCATTATTTTAAAAACTTGTACATTTAATAAGGTTTGCAAATTGGTATAAAACTTACGTCTAGTCCTTATCGTTACAAAGATATTGCTATGAATGTGATGAAAATAAATTAAATTGGTACTATTCCATTTTTTCCTTTTCGTAATGGCTTATGCTTGAATGCTTGTAATCGAAGCAGGTAGTTAAGCGGATAGCATAATTCCGACCCGATGACGTCATCTGTCCGGAATTTGGGACCGCTACCTGTGGCGGAGTTGCACCTCAGTCAGTGTGAAAGGGATAGATAGCGCCGCTTTTTGGTAAATCGGTTAAATCGGTATGAAGTTGCGCAGGTTCTTTTGTTCTTTCCTGCGCCCTTCACTCGTACAGGCTTCATTGTTGCTTGATTTTATTAGTTTAGTTGTAACTAGTCTCTCTTCGAGTTGCTACGTCAGACAACTTTCGCTCCCGGTCAGTGGCTCGGTGTTTTCTTCTGTAAAATTTGACTTGTGCTGTGTTTTTGGACTTTGCTTTGCCTATCGATTTGGAACTCTTTGCGTATTGGACAAACGACTTGGCGATCCTACGGACTCCGAAAACATTCGTTTGTGTGTGCTTGTACGTGTGTGCAGTAGCGCTGAAACCTTATTCAGCCCAATGCCTCGTTATGAGTACACGCCACGGCAGTACGCCGAAATGCATTTTATCTACGGAGAAGCAAGAGGTAATGCCAGGGCGGCTGCAAGATTGTACCGTGAAAGATACCCGAACCTGGTTCGTTATCCCGATTATCGCGTCTTTATTAGAGTGCATAACGCGCTTCTTGAGGGAAGAATTCTTGGCACCGGAGTTGGTGGTACCCGTGAAGGACGACCGCGACAAGTTAATGACGAAGTCATTCTTCGAGAAATCGAGGAAGATCCGTCAGTCTCCGTTCGCGTCATAGCGCGACGCGTAGGAATTTCTAGATCGACGGTGCATCGAGTGCTACAACGGTGCCGATTGCACCCATATCACGTGCAACGTGTTCAAACGCTGACGTCGCGTGATTACCAGCCAAGAATAGAATTTTGCCAAAGGATGCTTAGAATGATTCGGGCGGACCCGCAGTTTTTTAACAAGATTTTATGGAGTGACGAGTCTTCATGCCGCCGAGATGGATATTTAAATTTGCATAATTTGCACAGTTGGCAGCTGATAAACCCATATTTGATGCGAGAAGACAGGAGCCAACATCAATTTAAAATAAATTTATGGGCGGGAATAATCAATGGGCAAATAATAGGGCCCTTTGAACTACCAGCTACTCTAAACGCCGAATATTATCTCCATTTTTTAAGGAATGAGTTGCCAAGGTTATTAGAAAACGTTCCAGAAGACGTACGGCAAGCAATGTGGTTGCAAAATGATGGGTGCCCCGCTCACTATGCGACGGCAGTAAGGGCGCACCTTGATGAAAGTTATCCGGACAGATGGATCGGCCGATTAGGACCAATTTTGTGGCCTCCGCGATCTCCGGATTTAAATCCCCTAGATTTTTTTTACTGGGGATGTTTAAAAGACAGGGTCTACAAGAATCCAATAACGTCGGAAGAAGAATTACGACAGCGCATCCAATCTGCTGCATCAGAAATAAACCAAAGCCGTTTTGTCCGTCGGATAAGAGCTTCCATTATTAGGAGATGCAGACTTTGCATTCTTGTAGAGGGAAGGCAATTCGAACATTTATTGTAAAAACCAAATAAAACGATTTATTTGAACTAACTGTTTTTTTTAGTACGGCCTCCTAATTCTTTTCATACGCCTCAATAATTCAATGAACATTGCCTCTGAAATACTACAGTTACACATTTTAAAGAAAAAGTTTAAATGTACACACTTTTTTATTTTTTTTATTAACGTTGATTTGGAGCACCTCTCAGATTCATAGCAATTATCTTTGTAACGACAAGGACTAGAATGTACAACTTCATACCAATTTACCAAAAATACAAAAGCGGCGCTATCTATCCCCTTCACGCTGACTGAGGTGCAACTCCGCCACAGGTAGCGGTCCCAAATTCCGGACAGATGACGTCATCGGGTTGGAATATGCTAGCCGCTTAACTACCTGCTTCGATTACAAGCATTCAAGCATAAGCCATTACGAAAATGGAATAGTACCAATTTAATTTATTTTCTGTCTTCATCACATTCATAGCAATATCTTTGTAACGATAAAGACTAGACGTAAGTTTTACACCAATTTGCAAACCTTATTAAATTTACAAGTTTTTAAAATAATGGTGGTTTTCGGTGTCATACATTTTTTTTACAGGAGAATTTTTTCAATTTTGGTCCTAACATCGTAAAGAAAAAACTTTTCAACTCAAGATTTTTTTTCTAAGGCAAATAAAACGGTATTCAAAAAAATGGTATCTTATAACATTAGTAAGCTATTCAGAAATGTTAAATAAAAATCATACCTAAAAATGTCATCATTTGCAGCGACAGCATTAAAAAAGCTTAATTCTGGAAGACAAAATCGTAAAATTCGAAAAAAAATTAATATCCTGGTTACTGTAACGGTTTTTTTTTTAATATTCAAATTAGTTGTTGGAAATTAGGTAAGCTACCTACCCGTTACGTTTGATCCATTATTTACGGGACACCCTGTATATACTCGTATAAAAACTGGATCGCCTGCCAGCGGACTGTATAATGTGTGGGGCCCTTAAGGTGAGACATAGTCCTTTTTTTTTTTTTGTGGATGGGAAATCATCAAATGACTTCTCCCGCTCTGGGCGGAGCGGGAGGGCGTGTCAGACTTTTACTGACTAAAACCCATCCATGTTCCTTTAGTTGCCCGTGCCAGGGCCACGGTATCTCTTTCGAAAAACCCGCGACCCCGGCGGCATCGGCCCTATTGGACCCCGTCACTGCTGACATCTCTTTCAGGCGCGTGGAACACAAAGCGCCGTCGACCCGGACCTGGTCCTTACCGGACGGCGAGTTACCCGTTACACATCGTCCGCAAGCCCGCGCTTACGGTGGCCGGGAATCGGCAATAGATTCCCGCCACCCAGGGCGTCTCCTGTGGCGGCTAGGGGCGCGAAGGCGCGACTGTTGCCTCTCCCTCACGCGATCCGCCTCCTCCGTCACGAGCATTACTGCTACGCAGAAGGAGGTGACGGCCTCCCATGCACTCTCGCTCCGCACCATGGGCTCGACACGGTTCCATACATACCCATCAGTAGTCCTCTAAAGTCGTTGCACGGACCCGCTAGCGAATATTTCTAAATTTCCGCTGTCAAAGTTACGTTTTGTAAAAATGAAATAGTATTTTAAAATAAAAAATACACAGTTGTAAGATAAGAATTATTAATATTATCGTACCGAAGCCGTGAAAATATCACTTTTAGTTTAGAAGCAGTAGCTAATCTAAGTTGAAACAATCTCATTTCAATATTTTTTTACAGGTATTCAATGTTGCTTAAAATTTTCAAATGCTCAGATTGAAGTATACTTATCAATGTTTCATTGTATTTTTTCTGTAATTTTCTGTAGGCTCATTTAAAAGCATTATGCTCTCAAAACGACCGTTTCACGACTATACTCGCCTAAACTGGCGTCCGTCCGTCTGTCAGTCCAAACCTACCTACTCAGCCGATTTTCGAACTGCTAGTGATAAGCTCAAAACAGTTTGAAATCAATTTTATTTGAACCGACTTTCAGAAGGTTTTCCTTTCCCGTCGTGAATACGCGTTGTTACTCTGTAAAATTACTTGGTAACATTAATGCTATCTTCTATCAGGACTTTTATCTATGAGGTTTAAAGAATTCTCGTCACGGTAAGAAAGGTAACCAAAATGTAATGTGAAGTAATTGCAACAAATTGCTAATTTGACCAAAGTCGGATATCTTTTATCCGTAGAATAAAATTAACGACTGGCAATTTTTGTATAGAGAAACTGTCAAAAATTCGAAATTTATTCGATGATTAAGACTTATACCGGGTATAAATATGGTACTGTACTGGTACTTTTATACCCAGTATAAAAAGTTTGGTTTAATTCACACCAGGTATCCCTAACATAACTTTTTTTTTCCCATATACATAACCTGGAGATTCTTGTAATTTCTACTTACTGTTAAATACTAGAAGTAATTAATTTTACTACTTTTAAGCGACTTCTAAAAAGGAGGAGATTCTCAATTCGTCTGTGTATACAGGGTGTCCCGTAAATAATGGATCAAACGTAACGGGTAGGTAGCTTACCTAATTTCCAACAACTAATTTGAATATTAAAAAAAAACCGTTACAGTAACCAGGATATTAATTTTTTTTCGAATTTTACGATTTTGTCTTCCAGAATTAAGCTTTTTTAATGCTGTCGCTGCAAATGATGACATTTTTAGGTATGATTTTTATTTAACATTTCTGAATAGCTTACTAATGTTATAAGATACCATTTTTTTTGAATACCGTTTTATTTGCCTTAGAAAAAAAATCTTGAGTTGAAAAGTTTTTTCTTTACGATGTTAGGACCAAAATTGAAAAAATTCTCCTGTAAAAAAAATGTATGACACCGAAGACCACCATTATTTTAAAAACTTGTACATTTAATAAGGTTTGCAAATTGGTATAAAACTTACGTCTAGTCCTTATCGTTACAAAGATATTGCTATGAATGTGATGAAGAAGACAGAAAATAAATTAAATTGGTACTTTTCCATTTTTTCCTTTTCGTAATGGCTTATGCTTGAATGCTTGTAATCGAAGCAGGTAGTTAAGCGGATAGCATAATTCCGACCCGATGACGTCATCTGTCCGGAATTTGGGACCGCTACCTGTGGCGGAGTTGCACCTCAGTCAGTGTGAAAGGGATAGATAGCGCCGCTTTTTGGTAAATCGGTTAAATCGATAAGAAGTTGCGCAGGTTCTTTTGTTCTTTCCTGCGCCCTTCACTCGTACAGGCTTCATTGTTGCTTGATTTTATTAGTTTAGTTGTAACTAGTCTCTCTTCGAGTTGCTACGTCAGACAACTTTCGCTCCCGGTCAGTGGCTCGGTATTTTCTTCTGTAAAATTTGACTTGTGCTGTGTTTTTGGACTTTGCTTTGCCTATCGATTTGGAACTCTTTGCGTATTGGACAAACGACTTGGCGATCCTACGGACTCCGAAAACATTCGTTTGTGTGTGCTTGTACGTGTGTGCAGTAGCGCTGAAACCTTATTCAGCCCAATGCCTCGTTATGAGTACACGCCACGGCAGTACGCCGAAATGCATTTTATCTACGGAGAAGCAAGAGGTAATGCCAGGGCGGCTGCAAGATTGTACCGTGAAAGATACCCGAACCTGGTTCGTTATCCCGATTATCGCGTCTTTATTAGAGTGCATAACGCGCTTCTTGAGGGAAGAATTCTTGGCACCGGAGTTGGTGGTACCCGTGAAGGACGACCGCGACAAGTTAATGACGAAGTCATTCTTCGAGAAATCGAGGAAGATCCGTCAGTCTCCGTTCGCGTCATAGCGCGACGCGTAGGAATTTCTAGATCGACGGTGCATCGAGTGCTACAACGGTGCCGATTGCACCCATATCACGTGCAACGTGTTCAAACGCTGACGTCGCGTGATTACCAGCCAAGAATAGAATTTTGCCAAAGGATGCTTAGAATGATTCGGGCGGACCCGCAGTTTTTTAACAAGATTTTATGGAGTGACGAGTCTTCATGCCGCCGAGATGGATATTTAAATTTGCATAATTTGCACAGTTGGCAGCTGATAAACCCATATTTGATGCGAGAAGACAGGAGCCAACATCAATTTAAAATAAATTTATGGGCGGGAATAATCAATGGGCAAATAATAGGGCCCTTTGAACTACCAGCTACTCTAAACGCCGAATATTATCTCCATTTTTTAAGGAATGAGTTGCCAAGGTTATTAGAAAACGTTCCAGAAGACGTACGGCAAGCAATGTGGTTGCAAAATGATGGGTGCCCCGCTCACTATGCGACGGCAGTAAGGGCGCACCTTGATGAAAGTTATCCGGACAGATGGATCGGCCGATTAGGACCAATTTTGTGGCCTCCGCGATCTCCGGATTTAAATCCCCTAGATTTTTTTTACTGGGGATGTTTAAAAGACAGGGTCTACAAGAATCCAATAACGTCGGAAGAAGAATTACGACAGCGCATCCAATCTGCTGTATCAGAAATAAACCAAAGCCGTTTTGTCCGTCGGATAAGAGCTTCCTTTATTAGGAGATGCAGACTTTGCATTCTTGTAGAGGGAAGGCAATTCGAACATTTATTGTAAAAACCAAATAAAACGATTTATTTGAACTAACTGTTTTTTTTAGTACGGCCTCCTAATTCTTTTCATACGCCTCAATAATTCAATGAACATTGCCTCTGAAATACTACAGTTACACATTTTAAAGAAAAAGTTTAAATGTACACACTTTTTTATTTTTTTTATTAACGTTGATTTGGAGCACCTCTCAGATTCATAGCAATTATCTTTGTAACGACAAGGACTAGAATGTACAACTTCATACCAATTTACCAAAAATACAAAAGCGGCGCTATCTATCCCCTTCACGCTGACTGAGGTGCAACTCCGCCACAGGTAGCGGTCCCAAATTCCGGACAGATGACGTCATCGGGTCGGAATATGCTAGCCGCTTAACTACCTGCTTCGATTACAAGCATTCAAGCATAAGCCATTACGAAAATGGAATAGTACCAATTTAATTTATTTTCTGTCTTCATCACATTCATAGCAATATCTTTGTAACGATAAAGACTAGACGTAAGTTTTACACCAATTTGCAAACCTTATTAAATGTACAAGTTTTTAAAATAATGGTGGTTTTCGGTGTCATACATTTTTTTTACAGGAGAATTTTTTCAATTTTGGTCCTAACATCGTAAAGAAAAAACTTTTCAACTCAAGATTTTTTTTCTAAGGCAAATAAAACGGTATTCAAAAAAATGGTATCTTATAACATTAGTAAGCTATTCAGAAATGTTAAATAAAAATCATACCTAAAAATGTCATCATTTGCAGCGACAGCATTAAAAAAGCTTAATTCTGGAAGACAAAATCGTAAAATTCGAAAAAAAATTAATATCCTGGTTACTGTAACGGTTATTTTTTTAATATTCAAATTAGTTGTTGGAAATTAGGTAAGCTACCTACCCGTTACGTTTGATCCATTATTTACGGGACACCCTGTAGAAATAAAACTTGTAAGTATTACCTATTAACAAGTTATTTGAGATTTTTTTTTTATGGAGCTGATTAGTTTTTTTGATTTTATTCCTTATTCTTAAGCTTTTTAAAATATAACTTTTCGTATCATAAAATGCATCATAAAAGCTATCAATATAACCTGCTTCCAGTCTAACTAGATGCAGCTGAATACCATTATTTTACATAGAGCGTCAGCCTATCTGACCTCCACAACCAAGTAACTGGGTAATATGATACCCCTTGGCAATGACCCCTTGGTAAGACTGGTTGTCAGACTTTCGGGCTTCTGACGACCCGTAACTACTGTCAAAGATCCACTAATGACAGCCGGGACCAACGGCTTAACGTGCTTTCCGAGGCACGGAGGAGTCTCGGTATATAAAGATGGTCACCCATCCACTGACCAACCCCGGCAAGCGTAGCTTAACCTGATGGATCGACTCGTGCGGCTGCTATTACTTACTTAGCCACGAGCAACGATAATCATTATCGCTAAAGCCTGAATCTCGGAAACCCTCGGAACATTGACATTTTCAACTATAAAATAAAAAGTAAGTGTAAGATATCTCACTGGATGTAGACACTGACACTCTATTTTGCTCTTCAAGCGTAATAAAACTCACTGAATGAATAACACTGACACTTTATTTCTCTCGTTACTCCTTCACAGATACAGTCACCACAGTTACCTCGCAACAGACTGAGCTCTCTCGGCCAAGTGCCTCAACTTATAAACTACCCCCTCCCTTACAAAATTACCGTTTGGACAGTGTTGCCATCTCTCAAACATAAAAACGAATTATTAAAATCTTTAAAAACCCTACACTCGACCGTCCTGACGCCGTGTATGCCCTCATACACGCCCCGGGTGGTAACTAAAATACCCTACACTTGGTTGAGAGAACTCATGATAACAAAAGAAATAGTTCACAAACTATATTTGATGAGGTTAATACATTTATGAAATCAACTATTACTACTATTAAGTCCACTACTTTAATTAAATAAAAGGTATAATTATATCCAATACTATCAGTTTTCTACAATAATACCAAATATTCAACAATTTTGGCGAACCAATCAATTCTCGCCAAAAATACTTAGATCTAAAGGACTACTTTTATCCTCGGATTATGAACTATTTATTAATCACTCAGAACTTTTGCGAACCAATCAATTCTCGCTACTGAACTTGCGTACTCTATCAGGTTGTGAACCACTCAATTCTCACACCTGATCAGAGACTCATAAACCTAGGCAAACCAATCAATTCTTGCCTCCAATTGTGTAACCGATGACGTGAACCAATCAATTCTCACGCTCGGTCTCCAATTGTGTTCTAACTGATGACGTGAACCAATCAATTCTCACGACAGATCTGAACTTGCGTACTCTATCAGGTTGTGAACCAATCAATTCTCACACCTGATCAGAGACTCATAAACCTAGGCAAACCAATCAATTCTTGCCTCCAATTGTGTAACCGATGACGTGAACCAATCAATTCTCACGCTCGGTCTCCAATTGTGTTCTAACCAATGACGTGAACCAATCAATTCTCACGTTCGGTCAGATTCGGTAGATAGCAGATCTACAACAAGCTTAATGGTGCAGATATTCACTCGCTTCTCAACTTGGCTGTTACCGTAGTCAGTCTCTTTATTTGGACAGCGTGTGTCGAAGTTGACCCGGCTCGCCACAGAGAAACAGGTCACCGGCGTCGATGCTTTTTCCGAGACGCCGTCTGTTGACCCGGCTCGCCACAGAGAAACAGGTCACCGGCGTCGATGCTTTTTCCGAGACGCCGTCTGTTGACCCGGCTCGCCACAGAGAAACAGGACACCGGCGTCGATGCTTTTTCCGAGACGCCGTCTGTTGACCCGGCTCGCCACAGAGAAACAGGTCACCGGCGTCGATGCTTTTTCCGAGACGCCGTCTGTTGACCCGGCTCGCCACAGAGAAACAGGTCACCGGCGTCGATGCTTTTTCCGAGACGCCGTCTGTTGCGATCCACTATTTCCTAAAAACGTCCTCGTGGGAAGCGTCTGAAACAAAGATTTTTTTTTTTGCAAAGTAAAATGTTCTTCGCTCGGTCTTCCTGACCAAGGGAAAATTGCAATAAAAGGAACTCTGTTCAAAATCATTACAAATTTTAATGAAAATCATTACCAACTCTTTCTCTCAAAGCCGACATATTGAAAAACACCCATGCTCATTCAAATAATAGAAAACTCATTAAGGCCAGGTTATTCGGGCCTGTAGGCCTTTGAAACGCTACCTCCGCCTCCCCCAAATGCAGCGCGACGTGTTTATTTACGACGCGCCGCCGACGATTTCACAGAAAATCCATGCCACAGTGTAAAATATTTGCAGTTGATCAACTTAATTAGTTTTTTCTTAGGTCGATTTTTTTCCTTGTGTTTACTTTTTATGGTGTCTACGGTGGAGTAAACTAAGATTATTACATAAAATGTCGTTTTCTTTTCACATTATCAGATAACGATACCGACACGATTCGATAGCGATAGGTACAATTATTACCGGCCCCATGATATTGGTGAATATCGATGACCATCGCGACGCGACAAACAAGCACACTAATAAGTATCGACGTCTCGAAGTCGGCAGTGTGATAAAGTTTGCTCAAGTGAAAGAATGCCCGCTACTCTCACCCCGCACTGTCTTCGCTGGTAGATATCGTGCCGATATCGGTGTCAGTGTGTGAATTACTCCATTACCAACTTCATTGGGCTGAGTAAGAAATGCATATAGCAGATAGTTACAGATTTAACCTTTAAATGATTATCATCGCGCTAAATCTTTGAGCTAAGGCTTAGCGGAAGGATGTCAATCATGACATAAAAGCAAACCACAAAAGTTCCGATTTTCAACTGTTGATATTTTTTTTCGATTCTTTTTTCCATTTTGATATACTGTTATTTGATAGTTCGTAGAACGTACACAGAATACATGAAGTTTATTCCTCTTATATCATCTATGTTTATAATATAAATAAATATCAATTGTTAGCCGACAGTATTAATGAGAAATCCCGTGTGTACAATCGACTGTTATATTTTTTAGCGATAGCCGGGTTCATCAGGAACAATCTGTAAGAATCACTCAGTGTATCAGTGTTGTGCCATTAGGTATTATATGCTGTTAAGGCTGTGGGTTTCAACCTCAGGACAAACTGCTCCTTAAACGGACGACTCTCTGTATATTTAGGCTGCTGATACCACAACTACTAACGTACTATACAGGATAGTTTTTTATAATGTGTCTGTTGTTTTAGTATATTGTGAACGAAGTCGCGGGCAGAAGCTAGTTAGAAAAAATACATGATTTTGCGGTACTAAGGTGAAATTTCAAAATTGCAACGGTTTTTTAAATTGCAATTTTAATAGAAATTTAATTACTTTCGTTACAAAAAGAACTCTTTTGCAAAATTTCATGCTTCTAGATCCAGTGGTTTAGGCTGTGCATTGTCTGTCAGTGAATATAAGAATTTTATCAAGTAGACAAGCCGTGTGCCCGATGGTATTCCATCGACATAAATGGTGAATTTCCATACAAACTTTCATCCCCTATTTAACCCTTTTAGTGACTGAATAAAAAAAAACAATATTTTTATTAAGTATGGGCTAAAAATGGTCGTACTATTTTGCTTATGCTGTAACCATATTCTTTTGTTTTTGATGTTGACCACTGCTCATGAAGATCAGTAAATATCGACAACTACATATGAAGGAAGAATTGCCGTACTTTATTATCAAGGGACGTACCTACTGCTACACCTATAATTTATCGAATCTACTATTATAAGGGCAAATTTTTAAATCGCCAGATAAATTTTATTTATGTTATTTATTGTTATTACTGTTTTTTATTTATTGTTATTTAGTTTTACCGACAACCGGACACATTGTATTTATATTATGTGTGATTATTGTAGGATATGGTAGGGTATGGTAGTGAAGACAGTTCGATGAAGAGTGAAAATAGTATTATGGATGAATCTGATTTAAAACTTCTTCATAAAGGACCACGATAAAAAATTATAAACTACTCGCGCTTGACTATAAATTTACCGATAATAATTTGCAATGTGTCTTAACACTATCGTAAGATGACAATTAAACGTCATCATACCACATAGAAATAATCACATTTTCGAAAACGATATTATGAATTAAAACTATTATATAATTACGAGATATTTTTTTTCTGAGCTATCGCAATTTCATATTTAATGTGTTCTTCGTTTATTCGATTTTTTTTTGAAGAACTGCAGGGAGAGCGAATTTTTAAAAATTTTGACACAGGTCCAACCTTGATGAAGTCCCGCAGGACTCTGCACAGAGTACATTTGTATATAGGAGGATAGAGACGTCACTCGAACATTTCATAGCGCCCTCTAGCAATAAGTAAAACAACAATCCAAGAATCCTACTAGGTTTAGTATAGCTAGCTTCAAATCTATTCTGCAGACCTGCAGTAGGCCCTGTCCTATTTTCCTATTAATAAAACATTAGATACACTGCCAAACACTTTAATTCAATCTTTATTTACATTAAATGAAGACCAACTCCTGAATTTTGTATTCTACATCATATTTGTATCTTTACACCGATTATATATGAATAAATTAATTGCTCGCGTTCATGTTTCACAATAGGTATCACTGCGTTTCACAAACAAGTAAACAGTCCAGATTTTCGTGTAAGGGTCAATCACATAAAGTGATGTCGTCGGTATCCAATACTTTTCCGTCAATGTTTAGAAGCAGAATCCAAGTCAAGAAAAATCCACGAAATACATAATATAACGAAGCGCATCCATTCACTCGAAAAGAGAAAAACTGGGTCAACGGAATAATTTTTTTTTTACAACAAATTTGACATTTACGCGAGTTGCGATCCTTTTTTTCCACTTCATTGAAAACAGTTTCAAAAATTAGCGTTACGTTCTAAGTTAACACAATTAATTAAAAAGATGTCTCAACTCCTTAATTTTTTATTTGTAAATATAAATTGTTGTTATTTTAATACAATCTGAGTAAAATGGATCATAATGTTTAAACTAAACCCATGAACAATTTGAGAACAGCGCCATCTATCAAGTAGAAAGTTTAACTTTTGATATTATTATACGAGTAAATTAAAAATCTATTGAATTGAGTAGTGTACCTCCAAAAGCAGAAGCCTACCTAAACTGGCCGGTTATGTTACCCTTACTTTTGTTCTAAGCTATGGCACCGTGGGACTCTGATCGCGAGCGGATTTAGCCCGATTTACTATTTTTGTGTTTATTTAGAAAAAATGTATTACACCTAAAAATCCAACCGTAGAATTCCCTCTGAAATACTATTACCTCATGGTACATGCAATTTTCATATAATTTTGTGCTATAACTAGGAAATGAAACAAAAAATAGTTTTGAAATCGACCCCATTTCCGATTTTTTTTTTTTTCATCGAGCAAATTACAATTTATCGTGTTTTGAACCGTAGATTTATCTAAAGCAAGGATGTATCTATGACACATTTTTTTTCAGGATCTAAATACCCTAATTTGACTATTTAAAATTAATTCTAAAAACAGGAATATTCAAATAGTGTGCCCTTAAAATATTACAGGGCTCATGCTCTGACCTCCATCGGGTCTTCATCATCACACTTATAACTTCCATCCAGTTATAAGCATCAAAACACATGACCTCCATCCGGTCTTCAACACGTAACCTCCATCCGGTTACTAACACAACAGGCAACCTCTATCCGGTCACCTCCACACGTAACCTCCATCCGGTTACGACCACAACAGGCAACCCCTATCCGGTCACCTCCACACGTAACCTCCATCCGGTTACGACCACAACAGGCAACCTCTATCCGGTCACCTCCACATGTAACCTCCATCTGGTTACGACCACAACAGGCAACCTCTATCCGGTCACCTCCACAGATAACCTCGAGGTTACACAACACCACCCAAATAATCTGGAGCCTTTATCAAAATAATTTGAAACTAGGTTTGTAAAACATGTTACTTTATTTTGGTCAATGTCGACTTCGGGTTCAGCATCATCACACCACCAACAATTCAAATCATATTAAATTATCAATTTCAATCAAAGTAAATAAGTTAGATCAAGCTCCAAAGTACGCAATACTCTACACATAAGTGGAACCTCCATCCGGTACCCAACTTACACAACACATCACATTGCTTCCATCCGGCATCATCAGCGACTGCCTACATCTCCATGCCAAACGCACGCCACACACCATCGTGGCCGCACTGAGACGGGAAATTAGACCCGGTTTTATACCTACGCCTACGAATGGCCAGGAGGTGCATGCGATCTGAGCGACTTGCGTACCAAAGAACACCACTAACAAATTTTAAACGATTCGGATACCTACTTTAACTAACGATAACTCTGCACCCGAGTCTTAATAAAAAGGAACCGACTCACCGGAATGAAGATCCAGACTACTAGCTAGCTTGCTTGCTTCGCACTCGCCTCGAAGACGCCATTTTTGCTCATTTGCATCAACCTCGGAAGAACACGTGTCGTTTCACTTTTTTTTTATTGTTATTAGCCTCACTGTTATCTCCACGTGGGCCGTTTGAGTTGCATACCACCTCTGATGTGTAAGATATCTCACTGGATGTAGACACTGACACTCTATTTTGCTCTTCAAGCGTAATAAAACTCACTGAATGAATAACACTGACACTTTATTTCTCTCGTTACTCCTTCACAGATACAGTCACCACAGTTACCTCGCAACAGACTGAGCTCTCTCGGCCAAGTGCCTCAACTTATAAACTACCCCCTCCCTTACAAAATTACCGTTTGGACAGTGTTGCCATCTCTCAAACATAAAAACGAATTATTAAAATCTTTAAAAACCCTACATAAGTTTAAAAACTAAAACCCGACTACTGAAAAATCACACTCTAAAAGTATGAAATAAGAAAATATTCTCATCTGAAATTAGAAAAAGACAGACAAGTTTAAAATCCGGAGACACACGTAGGTAATCCATTCGATTTATCCAGTCGATTAAAAAGAAATTCTTTATTTATGTAAAAATTATGGTCACCTCACAATATTAATGGATGTTTGTATGGGAAAATTTAAATGATCAATATCTTTGAAACTACGCAAAGTTTCTCCGTCAGAAATTCAGGTTATCATTATCGTCCCCATCACAAAATTTTGAACACATTTTCGAAGGCCGTAGATCATCAGGCAGCGGAGATACCTACGTATCCAGCCAGCTTGAACTCAGGCTGGCTGGACATTAAGTTTTTATTGATTTCTCGTAAACCCTTACGTGACGCCATAAATCAAACGTTATTACCTACTGTTACACATTGCGTCACTAAATGTTAGTAAAGGAACCATATTCGAAAACGCTCCCTTTATTGAGATTCGGGAGTGCCAGCCAGAAGTTTTATACGTAAATTCAAGCTGGCTGGACACAGATTTTTGCATTTTTCTACTAAACCGCTGTTCGTATCACAAAACTTTTAGCTCGATGCATGTTACAAATTTATTTGACGCCCGTTGATATGCAAAAAGTTGTCTAAATCACTTCCATTACCTACCGAGAATGAGAGACCAGCGAATAGTGGTTTTTCAAGCTGGCTGGACACGTTTTCGACCGATTATCTAAGATTCTGTAGCGTTACAAATTCTGAAAAAAGGGTTGTAAGGTGCTGACGCACACATTTGTAATAGTTCGACGCGGGGCTTGTCGACGCGGGCAGTTAGCCTCTCGCCTCGGACTAAGTAGGTCAATGTATTGAATTGAGTAATAAATATCATAACGTGTCTTTACAAAGAAGTGTCTCATTTATATCCACCACCTGTAGGGGCGTAGGGCTAACTCACACTGGTGACCCCTGTGTTAAGAAAAAAGGTGGTGGAAATATTAAATAGTGACGGACAGTACAGAAAACAGAAAAAAATGGCGAAATACGACACGGAGGTTGCGGCGGTCTCTCTGACGTCGAAGATCCCTACGTTCTGGAGCGATCAACCCAGGTTGTGGTTCGTACAGTTTGAGGCTGTGGTTGCAAATCAAAAGATGTCAGACGGGGATAAGTACAACATGCTCGTAACGAAACTCGTCAAGGACAACGTGGAGCAGGCAAGTGACGTGTTACTAGCACCACCGGAAACAAAAAGGTACGAGTTATTGAAGAATCGTCTTATGACAGTGTATGAAGAATCAGAGACCAAGCAATTCCAGAGACTGCTATCCGAAATGGAGTTGGGTGATCAAAAACCGTCGCAACTACTCAGGAAAATGAAAGATTTGGCACGGAAGAAATTGCCAGACGAGACGCTCCAAATGATGTGGACGGGGCATTTACCGTCGTCCGTCAGAGCAGTACTAGCAGTCAGCGAAATTCAGGAACTAGATAAACTGGCGGAGTTAGCGGACAAAATCATGGAGACGACACGACCTATAGAAGTTGCGGAAGTAGCATCTCAAAAACCAAAGCCACAGGAGCGAGATTTGGCAGCAGAACTGGAGGAACTGCGACTGGAAGTGATACAGCTACGAGGAAGACAGCCATGGCGTGGAACAGGGCGAGGTCGATTCCGCCCACGATCAGGCTCAGGGCGCAGACAGGGAGCGGTTCCGAAGCGACGCTCCAGTAACGATCCTGATTGGTTGTGTGATTATCATTTTAGGTACGGGCAACGAGCAAAGAGATGTCTGGAGCCGTGCGCGTGGAAGAAGACGCAGGGAACGTCGGGAAACTAGCAACAGTGCAAGCGACGGCGGACACCTGCACTGTCACACCCTCTCACCGCCTGTGTATAGCTGATGACGCCAGTGGATTCAGGTACCTAATAGATACGGGAGCAAACGTTTCAGTGATTCCAATTAATAGTAGATTACGGACGTATTCGAAATCTAGTGATTACAAGCTGTATGCAGCTAATGGTACGGCTATAGAAACGTATGGCACTAAGACTTTGACTCTAAGTTTAGGATTAAGGCGGGCATTTATGTGGACTTTTGTGGTTGCGAATGTAAGGCAACCAATATTAGGGGCAGATTTTTTAAGTCATCATGGCCTTTTGGTTGATGTAAAAGCTAGGAGACTAATAGACAAAGAAACTAACTTGGATGTAATAGCCTCTGTTGTTCGTTGTAAGGATCAGTCAGTTAAAACCGTCGAGGGCGGTCATGCTTTTGCAGAATTGCTAACTAAATATCCAGAGATAACGAAACCATTGTCTTTTAGAGAAACGCCCCGCCACCCTGTGTTGCATCACATAGAAACAACGGGCCCACCTGTGCATGCCAAGGCGCGCCCGTTGCCGCCCGATAAATATAGTAAGGTTAAAGAAGAATTCCGAATAATGCAGGAAATGGGGATCTGTAGGCCCTCCAAAAGTGCGTGGGCTAGCCCACTTCATGTTGTTCCCAAGAAAAATGGCGAGTTGCGACCGTGCGGGGATTACAGGAAGTTAAACACGGTTACTAAACCGGATAGGTACCCAATACCCAGACTTCATGATTTCACATATTTGCTTGCCAACAAAAATATATTTACAAGAATAGACGTAAATAGGGCGTATCATTGCATAGCAATTAATCCGGAGGACATCGAAAAAACCGCGATAATTACACCATTCGGGCTATTTGAATTTCCCCGCATGACGTTCGGTCTATGTAACGCAGCGCAGTCATTTCAAAGGTTTATGGATCAGACGGTTTTAAAGGATTTAGGCAATGTTTTTTGTTACATAGATGATGTAATAATAGCTAGCGCCACGAGGGCGGAACATGAAGCAGACTTAGAAAAAGTTTTCAAGCGTTTCAATGACTATGGGGTGACTATTAACCTATCTAAAAGTAGTTTCGGACAAGAGAGCGTCGAATTTCTGGGGTTCGAGGTATCCACGCAGGGCATCAGGCCACTAAAAGAGAAAGTAGAAGCAATTTCGAAATATCCCAAGCCAAAAACGGTAGAACAATTAAGACGTTTTCTAGGGATGGTAAATTTTTATAGGACGCACATTCCAGGGGCAGTCAAATCGCAGAGAATATTAAATCAATATTTAAAAGGCGCAAAGAAACGGGACAAGTCACTCATACAATGGTCAACGGAAGCTGACGAGGCATTCTTGCAATATAAAACATGCTTACAGAATGCGGTCACATTATCGCACCCATTGCCAAACACAACGCTAGCGCTTATGACTGACGCGTCGGATACATGTGTGGGTGCAGTTTTGCAACAACGTAGCAACAACGAATGGTTACCTATAGGCTATTTTTCTAAGGCAATGAGTCAGACAGAACAAAAATACTCAGCGTACGATAGGGAATTATTAGCGATATACTTAGCGATCCAAAATTTTCAGAATCAGGTGGAAGGCAGACAACTGATAGTTTATACTGATCACAAGCCAATAACCTTTGCATTCACAAAAAGCAACTCCGGTACCGGGTCCGGTATACCTAGGCGGACACGGCAGCTGGCATATGTTAGTGAATTTACAACAGATATAAGACACATCAACGGGTCCGAGAACCCAGTAGCAGACGCCTTATCGCGATTAGAAACAATATATTGCCCACAGGCGATTGATTACTCAGAATTAGCTGAAGCTCAGGCAAAGGATAGTTACTTGTTAAGGCCAACAAATAATAGTAATGTCGTTATTAAGGAAATTGAGGTACCGCAAACAGGCGGGAAAACAATTTCCTGTGAAATATCTACCAAGAACGCGAGACCGTACCTACCAGAAAGTTTAAGAAAAAAGGCGCTCGATGCGACACACAACATAAGTCATCCAGGCATTCGAACCACGCGCAAATTAATGCAGTAAGGTAAAGCGCGAACACAGTAAAGAATAGGAGCAAAAATGGGTAAAACTCATGCCCGTTTTCACCAACATCCCCTAAACTACCACCTACGTATGGGACCCTTAGCTTAAAGGCTCCCCCAAACTAGCCCCTAAATTAAATTTCGTTTCACCATCATTGTTAACACTTAGTTATGGGTCACATAACTAAGTGACGTTTTGTTTTCGATAATAGTTACTGATTCGTCTTTGAACTTATCGATACTTTGAAACAAAATAGTTTTTTGCGAAATTCTCTAAAGTATACACATAAATGGATACAGTTACTAATAAATCATGTTTTGTTAGCAATAATACGTATTATTTCATTCATATTTTTAATTAATTTCATATTTTTTGGCTTATTTACTCTGTGTATACATTACGAAACCTTGTGTGTTATCTGTGGTCTTATTTTTATTTGACACTTCTTTCTTTTGTGTCACTGTCGAGTACCTACTGAACTGAACGTGAGATTCATGTAATGTTTGTTGTTGTGTTGTGATTATTTTGCGAGAGAGCGTTGCGTGTTATTTTCTATACTTAAGTACTATCGTGTGTAATATAATGGCAGAAAAGAGAAAGCGTAGCCAAAATTTCACAATTGATGAGAAAGACAAGCTGGTGAAATTAGTGTATGCCAACAAAAACATTATTTTAAATAAAAGAACAGATGGTACCACCAATCAAGCCAAGAACGAAGCTTGGATAAACCTCTGTACCCAATATAATTCGACGGGAAACATGTACAGGTTAGTCATCATTGAATAGGTACAAACCAACATAAATAATAATACCATGTGAGAAATGATACTTATCTATTTTTTATTTTAGGACTAAAGATGCTCTCGTAAGAATCTGGGATAAACTAAAAAGTGATGCAAAAATTTACAACTCATCAAACAGGAGTTGTACCATTGGAACGGGTGGAGGACCATCCACTTCAAAAACTGACCCAATACTCGAACAAGTCTGCGATTTAATGGGTCGTGGCTGCAGTGGTATTGCTGATGTTCAAGACTCAGATACAGTCATCACCATACCAATTAATATGAAGGTCACAGATTTGGAAGTAGTTGATGAACAATTGCAGCCTATAATATTGGATGCTGAACTAGTTACAGTGAGTGCTATTAATACATGACAGATATATTACATATTTACAATCTTTTGTAGTACTTTACTAAGCTAATAATTGTGAAAGGACTCTTCTATCTTTTTGTTTGTTACTCTACACAGCGACTTAATTTACAACAAAATGATTGCTTGTATTTTATAAACCAATTTGTTTGTTTTCAGGACAAGGTAATAAATGAAACAAAGGAAAATGAAAATGAGGAAACAAAGACGCCATCATGCACTCAGTTGCCTAAAACTCCTTTTTGGAAAAGACGTAGGCCTATACTTGCAGAACAGAACCAACAACAGTCTGAAGTTGTGGCCACTTTGTGTACAGGATTTCAAGGGGTGAACAAAAAAAAAATCGAAACTGAAGATTTAAAGAATAAATTGTTGCAAGAAGAACTTGAATTTAAAAGGAACTTGTATCAGTTGCAACTTGAGTCGGCAAGAAAAGATCTTGAAATAAAAATAGAAGTATTAAATCAAATAAAAGGTGTGTTATAATATAATTATAATATAAAAAAACATTTATTAATAACATTAATAGTACATTGGCCTATTATTTACATATTATCAAAATAATTTGTAATTTGTAATCTTCGAAGCCCATAAGTGTTCTGGGATGTGATGTTTGTTGTGACACCAGTTATTTGCCCATTTGAAATAAGTTCTTCTATATTTGGAACACTATTTTCGTTGACTGGTTCCTCTTCATTTCTTAAAATACACATGTTGTGTAAGACACAGCACGCAATAATAACATTAATAGCATTTCTTAATTCTAATCTTATACCAATGGCTAAGACCGGAAAACGTCGTTTTAAGACTCCATACTGTCTTTCCACCACATTTCTAGTCTTTATGTGAGCCTCATTGTATTTTTGTTGCCCTCTTGTTGTGGGATTTAAATATGGAGTCAGTAGATGAGGCTGAAAGAAAAATCACTGCTGCTTTAATAATCCTTAACATTTTATTTTCTTTACAGGTGGAAACTTTAATCTGAAAAATTTATTTGGTGTGCCGAAAAGCAATTAGAAATAAGAGAAATGTAATTTTTTAAAATAAATGAATGTGCTTTTAATACCTACATAGTAATATTATTTATATCTATAGATATCTTTTATATCATTCTAGACATAATAATAATATATACTCTTTATAAATTAAAAATAACAAACTTAAAGGATAAACTCTCACTTGAAACTATATTTTTAACTGATTGCCCAGAAATAGAATTGTATTTTTAGCATTAACTATTTACCTTCAATGGGTATCCGCTGTCACCCAGTAAATAGCTGTCAGCATAGTCTCCTCTTTCAAATTTCCTATATATGTTGCTCTTTTGATAAATAGCCGAGTCATGTGTTGAACCGGGCCAACGTGCCACAACATCTCTTATTAATAAATTGGCTGATGCTACCGTTTGTACATTTATGGACATGTATCCCTTCCGGTTCCTAAAAAGCTCTGCATCATCGCCACCTTAAAAATACATACAAAACATAAATTTTATTATAAATAGTTTGGTAAATAGGTAGGTAAGTACCTACAGTTTAACTTCATAGTTAAAAAAAATATTTATTTTAAACTAATTTAAGGTATTGTAGTTTCACCTGGTGATTGTAATTTCACATGAGTACAATCAATGCATCCAAGGACATTAGGAAACCTTGCAATGTTATAAAATTCCATCTTTACTTTTTCTTGTTCCTCGCTTGTTTCAGGAAATCTAACAAACTGTGGATGCAGAGTCACAATTGCTGCAGACACTCTTTTTATTATTCGACTGCACGTAGCCACACTGATCCCACCCATGTCTGCCACAGCCAACAAATGATTACCTGTAGCATAAAACCTCAATGCTACTAATAACTGATTTATTGGAGATACAGCATTATTTCTGAAATAAAATAAAATAAATCTTTTACTTAGTTGTAATTATACGAATACATTATGGACAGAAGGTCCCTATTCCTACATCACAAGTGTACACACGGTTTACATTGTTGGTTGGGTAGGTATCGTCAATTAAATAAAGAAAAAATACTTACCACGTTCATAGTTTTAAATTATAACCGCTAAACTGCCATAGGACGACCCACTGACCCTGGTTTTGGGACTTAATCTAAAAAAAAAACTGATATGTTAAGTACTCACCTATTATCAGGAAATTCCAAGATGTGTTCAATCTTTTCCAATAAATACAACACTGAAGATTTACTTAACCTATATCTCCGAAAAAAGTCAGTTTCATCAAAACTTTCGAAATAGTTTGGTCGTTTGCGATATATTTTTGGTCTACGGCTGTTATTAACGTTGAATATAGTAGACATAGTTTCTAAATTTTCAATAAATTCATCTAAATCACTATCCATCTCCGTTGCTTGTGAGATCACTTACGTATGTGCCGGTTTATGGGCCCACATTTCGACCACCTAAATTTAGGGGACCTTTTAACGTTTAACTGACCGTTTACTGTTGGTGACACAGAAACCACCTTCTAACAGCCCCCTAACTGTTCTTAAAGGGTCCTTTAAACTTAGGGGATGTCGGTGAAAATGGGCATCAGAGTCCTAATAACCCCCACGAACAAAATGTCATGACCCAGGCGAAGATAATTACGAACCAAACAGAAGTGACTGACAAGTTAGACAAATTTGGGCTTGTAGTACTGGGAATTTTGGGAATCATAATAATAGTCATAGTGATCATGGCATGTACCAGGTGCCAAACAAGCATTAAGGATTGGTTATATAAGCAAGTTGCGCGTAATGTGGATCGTAACATGAAGGAGCAAAGGCGAATGGGTACGTCTCAAGTGGACATAGAATAATACAACAACAAGCAGAAGTGACAATAATAACACAGTGTCAATAGTAATGACGGTTTCGGAAGCATGTTACAACAACCTAATACCATGATGACGTTTAAGACAAAAGTGCAATTGTGAGTACCAGATGTGTTTATGATGTAATAGTATGTACCATTAGGCAATATAATGAATGTATGTTGTTGGCGTTGTCATAATGGGTACTGCAGACCCTAAGCGGTGATAATTTGAGTATAGCAGAGTATACCATTATGGCAACTACCCTTAAGTAAAAACAAACACAAATAATGTCTACATGTAATAGACAACATACGGTACAATGAATGACCTTTTAGGTTTAGAGTTAAGAATAGTAAGATCATGGGTATTTTGTTAATTAAGGCATAGAAATAAGATGTAAAATATTAGTATGTCCGTTGTTATGTTAAATATGTGACCATTATTGGTATCAGTTAATTAGAGAACAGTAAAACAGAGTATATAATATAGAGTATTAGAGTATCTACAGAAAATAAAAAGAATGTTGATCTATGAAAATACTTTAATGCCAGTACAAAGTAATTATGTAACAAGGAAGCAGGTAACCTTAAACAGAGAATTATATCGTACAACTAAGAACACAAACATAAAATAAATTGTAAGTAAAAACCAAAAACACGGAAAATAGTAAATAAGTGTAATATATGATTTATGTAATACAAAAATTTAAAAAAAAAACGGGGGGGAATGATGTAAGGTGCTGACGCACACATTTGTAATAGTTCGACGCGGGGCTTGTCGACGCGGGCAGTTAGCCTCTCGCCTCGGACTAAGTAGGTCAATGTATTGAATTGAGTAATAAATATCATAACGTGTCTTTACAAAGAAGTGTCTCATTTATATCCACCACCTGTAGGGGCGTAGGGCTAACTCACAGGGTGTTTAACCGTCACTTTAAGTGCCCTTGACCTAGTTAAATGCGAGCTATTTTGAAGATTTGTCCAGCCAGCCTGAGTCACATCTTTTTTAGCAATATTTTATGCCTGAAACTTTTTGATAAAGATTTATCTATTATGTATGTTACAAACATCCACAGAGTACATTATAATATACTGAGATAGAGACCAAACTTCGGCTTTAGATTGGGTAACCACTTTCAACGCCATCTGTTATCACCAGTAAGAATCTTTACGAATCCTATAATAGCTATAGCTATACCTGTGCATAGAACCTATACGTACGTACGTACAGAATACTATATTTTATGTACTAATCATGCTTTATGTTATTTAAATGTACTCTGTGGTTATTTAAGGATTAATAAATTAAACATTTTATTCATCGAAACAAGTTTATTTGTGTCTTTTTTAACATTTATTTAACTTCTTGGCTTTTATTTGTAGATTGTCCTCATCATCATCAACCTGTATTCTCCCAGCTAATATTTTATTAATATTTTTACAATAATTAAAAACCATACAACGAACAACGATGTTAATCAAATAATCAATTAATTTGCCTTTATGTATTTTACATTTTAAAAACTCAAAATCAACAAATATAATTATCGCTGTTTTAATAATATCTTTTAAATTGCATTTTTCAATGTTTTCTTTCATTATTTCATATATTATGTCTTGCATATTTGAAATTAATTGAACTAATTCTTTGCTGGGAGTGCAAAGCCATCGTCGACCTGCATATTCCCTATATTTAATATATTCATATTTCATTTTGTGATGATAAATCATTTGTGCAATCAGCGCAAGATTTAAAAACTTGGGATTTTGTTTTTTTTTAAGAAATATCCGCTCATATATTGAATTGGAGCAATAATACGGGGATCCCTTTCTTTTACCTCTAGTGGGGTAAAATTAAAATCGAATAATATCTTAGAAAAATCGAATGAGCAGGTCGACGTTGCTTTCGCATTTTCGTTGATGATGAGAGAGTGCAATGCATCACAAAAGTCTGCTTCACAGTTACCGCGGGTGTGGACACTGCTTAAATTATTTATTAGTAATGTGGCGAAAGCAGATTCAAACTGATCACACGTGGGGTTGATGTTGCGACTCCCTTGGCTTCGCACTGCGCCAAAGAAATTTTCCAAGGGGTCCTGATTAAGGTGTCGCAACCATACTGACGACACGATAAAATCATCTTTTAATTTTTTTAATAAAGTCTGTATTCCTTTCAGTGTCCACACCCAATTGGTTACAGAGGGAACAGTTTCAGTTTTACCAGCCGAAGTTACAAATTTCATAGAATTAAATATTTTTATGCCCTCCACCCATGTTTTGTTGTGGACAGAGTTCGGCGTTGCTGGGCCAAGTAGGGGTTTGGCGTTTTTATTTTTCATTTGACTTCCATTCACGGAGTCAAATATGTTGTCCATGAAAAGAAGCAGGTCCGCAGTTTCCTTGCACTCTTTAGGAAGGATGTTCTTATCTGAAACAAACAGAAAACAAAACAATTAAATGACAATACATAAACAATAGAAATAATCCCTGCAAACTTGTTAACCAGGATAGGTTTTTTTTTGTATTATTGACGTTTTATTTATTACTGTGTCTCCATTAATCAAATCCTACTATAATTGTGAAAGTTTGTGTTATGTGTTATACATACTACATAGGCAGTCGCTCCGTGTAAAATACTGGTATTCAGCTGCATCTGGTTAGACTGGAAGCTGACCCTAACATAGTTGGGAAAAGGCTAGGCAGATGATAATAAATACAGTCATAATATAAAATAAACCAAACATTACCTGCTAAATATCCCATGTTAGATGCCACAGTACGACTGAATATTTGTGAGGCGAATTTCACTTTCATTTTGTTTAGTTTTTCAGGGTTGACATGATTTTCCGTTAATTTTGGGATCAATCTAATGTAAGTAAAAATCAGTAAGTATTTTTTTTATTTTATCTTATTTTGTAGATGTTATCTTGATTATAATAAATATACACTTGTTTTATATTATGACCTATTCATAATCAGCGTGAAATAACCGTTATTTTAAAGTGGTTCTGCTGGAGAGTATGCTCTGTAGCATGACCACTTTGAATTGATATTTTCCAAGAAACTAACAATATACAATTTTTGATATTAAGCTACAAAAATATAGACATTATCTACATTTTATCCTGTAATTTTTACATAATATAATCAAAGTGGTTCTGCTGCGGAGCATGACGCAATAAATATGATTATTTTATAACACTAATTGTTGTGAAAGAAAATATTTCTAGGGAATTAACTTGTCCTAGAGCAATAAGGTTAGAAGTTATTCACCAATTCAGGGTAGGTTCAGGTGGTGCAGTGGTATGACTTTAAATTTAATATTCTTTTGAACACTCCGTTTTTATGAAGTTTAAACATAACTAAAATGAAAAGTAGGCATCATGAAAATAATACTATTTAGCAAAAGTTTTGCATGAAAATGTTACATCATTTTATTACAAATATTATAAATCTTATCTTAAGTTTGTATTTTATTTTCCGATTCGAAGCCAGCTTGCTGAATGGCAGCCATCGCAACTGCTGACCTGTGCGCGGGTGCGTTGTCGTGATGAAACAGCACGCCCCTTCGAAGTTTCCCTCTCCTTTTCTCTTTGATGGCATTCCTCAACTTAGGAATTAAAGCTGCATAATATTGGCCTGTAATAGTGGTTCCACGCTCCAGGTAATCAATCAACAATATCCCTTCTGAGTCCCAAAATATTGAGGCCATAACCTTGCCAGCCGATGCCACGGCACGAAACTTCTTCGGGGTCGGTGATGATGGCTGTTTCCATTGCGAAGATTGCTGTTTTGTCTCGGGATCAAAATGATGGACCCATGTTTCGTCCATTGTTACGAAACGAGACAAAAAGTTTTCAGAATCTTCTTGAAACTTGTCCAACAATATCTTCGAAATGTCAAGTCGATTTTGTTTCTGACTGTCGGTTAACATTCTCGGCACCCATCTTGCGGAGACTTTTCTCATATTCAAAGATTGTTTCAATATGGATTGAATACTTCCATATGAAATGCCCGTTTCTTGAATTAAGAGCCTATACTACCTCAAATGGCTTAGCATGATCCTCCGTTACGTCGAAACTACTGCAGTATTAATTTTGAAATAAATATATGTTAAAGTTGAGGACTAATGTTAGGTACTATGTTAGACGAAAACATGATTCCATAAAATTTTCTCGATAGAAAAAAAATCCAAAGTTACCTCTAAACCGAATTATAAACCGCTGTTATTCAAAAAATACGTCAAATTAGATCATGAAACTTTGCATACTAACTGAACTAACTATAAAGCAGGTCTTATGTTATATACTTTTTTTAAATTACGATTATTTTCAGTGTAAAAAGAAATTACCTAAACTATCAGCGTCTTGAAGTTCGTTCCCTGCCGCCCGACACCTCCACTCAGTCTCGCTTCGGCTTTCGGACGGGAGGGCTGTGTCGCATGCGCTCAGAACACACATACGCAACAGGACGGCGAAAAATTAAAATATATTGAAGTATTTAGGTTTATAGTGTTGGCGCAATGGGAAATAACCGTAATAAAAATAAGAAGCGACTGGGTTGCCTTAAAGAAACAGGCAAACATATGATAAACGCAATGAAGTAAGTAGGGTAGCTGCACCGGTTGGCGACCACTTAGTTGACTTGCTAACTTTACACAAATCAAAATTTACGTCGTTTTTTTTGTTTTTTTTTTATTTCTCCTGAATATCGGACGAGGTGCGATTACCACAAATCTTCACATTCACAAACTATCTGTAGGCCATGAAAATATTAGTGCCGTGCGGGAATCGAACCAGCGAACCGTAGTGCAGCAGCCAAGCGCTTGGAAAGAAATAAAAAATTATAAGTATGTTCGGTAAGTACCTTCTTATCTAACTAGTAACTACAAGAAACAAAACTGTAACTTACCTACTTATCCGACAGTATTGCTACCTACCACCTATATAGTAGTTTAGCTAAATTATTATAATGTATCTTTCCAGAAGACGTCGATTGTACAGTACTGAAGACGATGGTGATGAAGAGAATATTCCGGTAAATTCGTGAGTTCGTATCTTCTACCTACCTAAACATGTAACTGATCTGTTATTAGTACACACGGCTACATAATTATTATCAAGCTATACATTCCAGTATAAGCTGATCTCACATTGTATAGGCATTCCGTACAATGCGAGGTCAGCTTATACTGAAAAATTATATAGCAAAGGAGAATGGGCATTTTGGTACTCGCTCCAATAGCAATCATTGTGGTGTCATTGGATAGGTCTTTTAATTAGGAAAAATATTTACTATGGCGACATGTCCCAAATCCTTGTCTGAAAACCACGGCAAGCCCCCAAAAGTTCCAGTTTTAGTTAATATCATAATTGCAAGTACGATAATATTACATACCTATCATGGTTGAAATACGAAAAAAACAATGTAAAACAACATTATTTAAAACGAGAAATGTATTGTGTTACTCATAGACTCATAAAAAAAGGAGGACTCCGCGCCACGCATATCGAAAGTGAAGCACAGTAAGTATGCCAGGACCGTTTGTACAAACACGCCTCGCGCACACATTTACATCATAGTATGCCAACCGGACGCCATTACGTGACACAAGCGACGGCGTCTTTGCAGGTACTCATATCACGCACACATCATAGATCGGTACGGTGCTTCACTTTCGATATGCGTGGCGCGGAGTCCTTCTTATTTTATACGTCTATTGTGTTACTATTCATATCGTGATATGATATGATAATAGTGAAGACTTTTGAAAATATGTTTTTTTACATAAAAAAGTAGTATTATCTTTAACATTTCTGTTTTTTGTTACAACGGTGACTATAGACCTCGGGGATAGGGAACCAGCCGCGGGGTGGGGTAGGTGGTGCGCTGTGCCAGTGGACAGCCTTTTGTGCCGCGACATTCACTAGTCGTTGTATCGTTCTGTGCGTGAAACGACGTTCCGCAGCTGTTTATTCTACCTAGTACTTTGTTATACCGTTTTCATCACTGACCCCGGCGCCCCTTTTGGACATTGTTACCCGCTACAAACGTTTATCTTGGCTAGTGTTGTGGACTATTGTAGTGCTTATCGATTTAGAACATCGTTATGGAAGAAAATCGCAACTGTGTGATGTGTCGGCGAGGCCTACATCATGCTAGATACCAACAGCATGTTTTAACTGATGATCTTACAAGAATGCACCCCGAGTTTGTGGCTTATATACGAGAACATGCCGTTTTGGAGGTTAGTACATACTTCATTAAACTATTTCGAACTTCACCAGCTTCAGTTTTTCTTTTTAGAAGCGGTTTGTTTATATTATTATTGTCTGTTATATTTTTATACCTGAGCCATTACAAACGTGCGAATTGAGCCCTAAATCATTTTAATCGGACCTCTTGCTCGCACTTACAGGTCTACTACTCTAGTGTTTTGTGTAAAAGTGCGTTTCCGAACCGAGCTGCAAACTACCAACTGCACGTGTTTATTTTCTATGTAGCACGGCTGTATGGTCCGTAGCTAAGGGTGTTCGCTTCATAGAAAAAAAAAACACGTGCAGTACTAGCTACCTGCTTCCGAGCGGCATCCCTTTATATCAGTAATGACTTGTGCAGCTTTCTCACAATCCTTTAATACTTTTATGACTCAGTTCGCACGTTTATAGTTCTTCTTATTAAAACACTTCTCTGGCCACCTATTGTGTGTTTGCTATTGTTATCTATTCACTAAGCCGTCACATCGGCTATACATAAGATATATTTTTACTTGCATTACTTAAAATATGAAAACAATACAAGTATGCCATGACTTTAATACCTACATACCGCATTGTTTTAAATGTTTTCATAAAAATACAACATAAAATCAGCAAGATCGTATTCTACCATTTTCAGGTAGAGTTCGACAACACACGACGTGTGTGTCACCGATGTTGGCAGAGAATTGACAACGTTGTAGGAAGACCACCTGTCATACCAGAAGTAGAACAGAATGGACGAGAGCTTCAGGTTCCAGACTACACTCGAGCTCCAAACACTCCAGGGCATTGTATCTTTAACACTTGCCAAAACGCAACCCGCCATCGAATACTAGAGACGATTAAGATTCACATTTTCTGTGAATATAAGATAATTATATATTCCTGACGGTGCTAGAGTATGTGGACAACACCTTGAGAGGAATGCTTGGGAAGAGCTGCCTCAATTCTGCAATGTCACACATAACTTCAATGCGCAACAGTTTAGGGACGTTTGTGACATGTTGAGAATGGCTTTAAATCGTGGACCTAGGCTAGATTTCAACACAAGAGGTGCTTTAAGCAACGAGGATATGTACTTTTGGACAGGACGCAAATGCGAACAGTTTGATTCCATATTAGAACAAACACCCTCACTAAGTGGGAGGTGCAAGGAGCCTCCAACTGCATTAGGCATATATCTGACGAAACTACGTACTGGAGACTCATGAAAGACTAGCGACGTTATTTAACAATATATGTCATGAAGAAAGCTGGAACGTTTACTAACTATTGTGCGCGAATGCCTCGTGAATGAATATGTAATATTACACTTGGGAGTGGACCATATGAATAGAAACGACGTTTTAGAAAAGAACCTCACTATACCAAGAGGGTTATTTGGCAATGAAGAAAACAATAAAGCTATCGTTATATGCGATGGGACTTATATATATATCAATAAAAGCTCGAACTTTTTGTTCCAGCGTCTATCTTATAGCCTGCATAAGTTCCAGAACTTGCTGAAGCCGTTTTTAATTGTGTGTTCCAATCGCTATATAATCGATGTTTTGGGACCATACGCTGCCACTAAGACTGATGCGAACATCATGAGTGATATAATGAATGATGGAGAAAACCCATTGCATTGCTTTCTTCAACCGAACGATGTCTTCATATTAGATCGCGGCTTCCGGGACAGCTTAGATGCTATCGAAGCATGGGGATATGAATCCTACGTTCCACCATCTAAAGACAGATGGGAGACACAGCTAACTACTGAGCAAGGTAATGAAGCTCGATCAGTTACACTATGCCGGTGGGTAGTGGAAGTGGTGAACGGGAGGTTCAAACGAGATTTCAGGCTTTTGCGGCAAAAATATTTTAATAAAACACTACCAAAAATGTTCATTGATTTTAAAATCGCCGCAGCTATGTTTAATAACTTCCACATACCCATCGATTACAACATTCACGCAGAGGCCTTCCTTAACATAATCAGGGAGAAAATAGATTCCCCGAATCTACTTTATGATTATGTTGAAAGAAAACATTTGAATAACCGAAGAGCGGATTTTCAAAGAACAGAAAGTCACGAAATACAGAACTTCCCACTACTGACGGAAGAACAGATTATTTTACTTTCATTGGGCACCTATCAACTGAAGCTAGCCCGATCCTACTGCAGCGAGCATTTATCAAATGGACTATACATTCTACAAGTATATAGAGAAAGCGCACTCCAAGATTTAAATGAATATGGTATAAACGAAGATGCCTGGCTTTTACGCGGACGCATACAGTCGCGTCACGTACGGTCAAGAACTTATTATTGTTATGTATTAGTAAAAAACAATGTTAATGAAAACGAAACCAATATCCATAACATTTTATGCAATTATTACTGCACGTGTTTGACCGGACGACGAACAATCGGCACTTGTGCTCATATAGTTTCAATCGTGTGGTATCTAGGATATGCCAGACATGTAGGCTTCACTGCTCCTGCAGTGTTCCTCAACGATGTCATTATTGTTGATAATAATGTTTAAAAAAATAAATAACGTTTCTTACTTTTTCTATTTTTTTTTATTCCTGAGTGTTTATTCATTTTAGTATCTACTAATCAACAAACACACGATTCTATAGAAGAAAATTATATAATATCACCATTATCTTAACAAAATGAAACAAAAACAAAAAAAAAAAAAAATACTTAACACAAAATAACTCCATTCCGACAGCAAATGGAGACAAGCGACTCGGTTATCATTAATCCTTGTAAAAAGACCTTTCCAATGATATATATATTATGGCTATTGGACCGAGTACCAGGCTTCATATATTTTTGCCCATGATCCTTTGTATTTCCATAATAAATGTAGGTAGGTAATAATTATTCATTGTTATTCATGCGGCAAGTCTGCTTTTATGGACGATTTTGTCTTCTTTTGTATATTTTTGGGGTTCCTTAGCAAAATGATAAATAAAAATATGTAAGGTCTAGGTAGGTATTATTAACTTGCCACGTGTGATTGTTACAAGACCCAGATCCCTTCGAAAGATGTAGAAATAAATTTGGACGAGACAAATCTTCATAAATTACAATATTGTAACTATCATTCGTGTTTGATCATCACGAAATTAGCTTTTCCCCATGGCACTACCGCTTGGTACTGACGTGTAACAGTACTATCACGAAATTGGCTAGTTCACGATAAAACTTTTCACAATTTTGGACTTTTTAGGGTTCCGTATTATTTATTCATGTTGACAAAATTATGCTTCCAGGTGTACTTTTATAATGAATGTTGCGTTTTCTTGCAGATCACTAGTACCACCTGAGGACATGAGCTGTTCACTGAATATACATAGTCACGAAAGAATATTGGATGCGTAAGCTTTTTATACTCTTGATTTTATTAGTAACTAGCCGTTGACCGCGACTTCGTCTGCGAGTCAGGATTAAAAGTAGCCTATGTCTTTCTCCAGATCAAGGTCTACCCCTGTGCCAAATTTAATCCAAATCCGTTTTGACGTTTTATCGTGAAAGAGTAACAAGCAAACTCACTTTCACATTTATAATATTAGTTAGGAAGTTAGTTAGGATTATAACTTCTTACTTCATATACCAAAATACCTTTTTTTTTAGATATTCACACAACTCGCAACCCTCTGCAGTACGACACATTAGATGATGAATGTGATAATGATGATACTAATTTGGTAATTGCTAGATTTTTATTATGAGAAGGTTGTATGTTATGCAGTTTTGCAAGAATTCATCAGATATTTTTATTCTGGTCGTTTCAGGTACGAAGTGAGTTTTAATAATCCTGATGAAGGGAAAAGCTGTATTTATGTAGAAAGGACGAAGAATAATTGATACTGAATATTTATAAAGAAGACTTCAAGTAATATGAAATCATAATAAGGCATTCGGATGTAACAATATAAATTAGCCTGCAATATCTGTAATCTGACATTTTATCTTGATTCTGAGCCTAAATTGAACCTAGACTTTAACGAATCTGCAACATCTGGTATTATATCTTTTGGAGTTGGCTATTCCCAATTTAGCGAATTATGTGCATCAATGAATTTTCTGTCTTTTTCTCAAAAGCATTATGCTAAAGTTCAAAATGAGATACACAGCACTGACGGAAAACAGCTATAATTGCGATGGAGGCAGCTGCACCACGGGAACGAGATGCAGCTTATGCAAAAGGGCGAGTTAAAAATTGCATTGCTTACATAGATGTTAATGCAGATGGGGTATGGCGTAAACGTTCCTTCAACACAAATTTTTCAGCCCTGTCTGGAGCTGCCGCTATAATAGGAAAAAGGTTCGGCGAGGTTTTATTATTCGGGGTGTAGAACAAATATTGCTGTATATGTACGCGAGCTGAAAGTAAAGGTATCAGTCCAGGCGACCTTGTATGCTATAAAAATTATAGCTTTTTTCTACGGGTATGGAGTCTGAAATATTATTAGAAGGATTTAAACAGTCCATTCCCCAACACAGTGACACTGCACTGGATAAAAAGACACAGCGAATCACTAAGTAACAACGTAGCTGACGAACTAGTTAGGAGAACATCCAGCACGTCAGTCTGTGGACCTGAACCAATCGTACCCATCCCCTTCAACCAGCTACGCAGGTGGCTACAGGAGTCCACCTACACAAGCGGAGAGTTGGTGGTCCTCGATACCGGGCTGCAGGCAGTCTAGAGAGGCCATCTCTAGATGGTAGGCTAACCAGACGTTTGTTACGCCTGGGCAGGAACGGCCCGCGCCTGGTAACGGAGAGCATCACAGGACACTGCTCACTAAACAAACACTTCCACACAATAGGAATAATGGACGGTTCTCTGTGCAGGGCTTGCCTGGAGGCTGAGGAAACCGTTACGCACGTGCTCTTTGAATGCACAGGCGTCACCCAGATTAGAACAGAATCTCTCGGAACACCCAGATCTTTCACAGATGTTCCTAACAGACTAGAAGATTTGTTCAATCAAGCTATGCGATCCTAGACATGATCTAAATATGCCAATTAGAGATTTAAGCGAATTAAAATAAATGTTGTATAATTTTGACGATGTTTAATTATTTAAAAAAAAACTTATGGTATATACTATACCTACCTACCTACCTACCCTACCCTACCTATCTACCTACGTACGTAAATACATACGCAGCTACCTATACCTACATATTTACCTACCTATCTATCCTACCTACCTATCTACCTACATACTTACCTAGCTACCTATCCTACCTATACCTATCTATCTCATATTTATACAAATCTTATCCTGAGAATCACGAACACAACAAAAAAAGAATTATCCAATTTGGTGCAGTCCTTCGGAAAATATGCGCGTGCATACATTTCAGCGATTCGTTTTTATATAGATGCATAATAAGTTAATAAGTAAGAAAGTAATACAAGGCGAAAATATAAAATATTATAAGATTGTAAAATCGCAAAGCGTAAACTTACTACCAAGCCAATGTACCTACAGAACCCTTAGCGCAATGGTGACTCGCACTTGACTAGTTTTTTGTAGCAATAGAATGTATGCAGTGATTTAGAACCGATTTGCAAAATTTCTAACATATAGGTATGTTGTAGGTACTTGCATAGACCCAACTACTACCTACATAATTACGCAAACGGCTTTCACATTACACACATACACGGTGAAAACTATAAAACGTAAACTTACTACCAGGCCAATGTACCTACAGAACCCTTAGCGCAATGGTGACTCGCACTTGACTAGTTTTTTGTAGCAATAGAATGTATGCAGTGATTTAGAACCGATTTGCAAAATTTCTAACATATAGGTATGTTGTAGGTACTTGCATAGACCCAACTACTATCTACATAATTACGCAAACGGCTTTCACATTACACACATACACGGTGAAAACTATAAAACGTAAACTTACTACCAAGCCAATGTACCTACTGAACCCTTAGCGCAATGGTGACTCGCACTTGACTAGTTTTTTGAAGCAATAGAATTTATGCAGTGGTTTAGAATCGATTTGCAAAATTTCCAACATATAGGTATGTTGTAGGTACTTGCATAGACCTAACTGCTATCTACATAATTACGCAAACGGCTTTCATATTACACACATACACGGCGAAATCTATAAAACGTAAACTTAGTACGAAACCAATGGGCGGAACCTTCAGCGCAAAGCTGAAGCTGGCTTACTCTTGACTAGTTTTTGTAGCAGTAGGTAAAATAGTGTGCACGGCTACATATCAAGGTGTAATGTTCCAGTATAAGCTGATCTCTCATTGTATAGGCTTTCCGTACAATGAGAGGTCAGTTTATACTGGAAAATGTAGCTTGTTGAGTAGCCGTTAGTAGTTGAAAAAAAATTTTCGCAAATTTTATGTTCGTATAATGACAAGTTAATATTAAATTATTATTGATAATTTTATTACTTGACACGGCTACACACCAAGCTATACATTTCCAGTTTACATTGACCTCTCATTGTAAGGAAATCCTATAGAATGCGAGATCAGCTTATACTGGACATATTAGGTTGGGGAAAAAGTCTTTTCGCATTATAGTATGTATGAACTTAAAATAAAATCTCTTTGGCTATACTATTTGTATCTGGCTGGTTTTGGTATCGTTGAAAGTTTAAATTTTAAAGAACATAATTCCAAATTCAAATTAGGAAAATGTGTGATTTTCATTTATTTTTCGTACTGTCAAGATGAGTGAATCTAATGAAGAAATTAGATACATTTTAAAATTTTACTACAACAAAGGTAAAAATGCAACGCAAGCCGCGAAAAAAATTTGCGATGTTTATGGACCCAGTGCAGTGTCTGTGAGAGTAGCACAAATTTGGTTTAAGCGTTTTCAATCCGGAAATTTTGATGTCAAAGATGCACGTCGCTCTGGTCGCCCTATTACGGATAAAATGGATGCCATTTTTGAAAAAGTGGAGCAAGATCGGCATATCAGTAGTTACGACGTAGCTGAAGAACTGGGAATTGACCACAAAACAGTTTTGGCGCATTTGAAAAAAACTGGGTACACAAAAAAGCTCGATATTTGGGTACCTCACGAGCTCACTGAAAGAAACCTAATGAACCATGTACTCATTTGTGATTCTTTATTACGACATAGTGAAACCGAACCATTTTTGAAGAAGCTGATAACTGGTGATAAAAAGTGGATCACGTACGACAAGAACGTGCGAAAAAGGTCGTGGTCAAAGGCCGGTCAGGTTTCACAGACTGTGGCGAAACCCGGGTTAACTCGCAACAAGGTGATGCTGTGTGTGTGGTGGGATTGGAAGGGCATTATTCATTATGAGCTGTTACCATCAGGCAGGACCATCGATTCTGAACTCTACTGCGAACAACTGATGAGATTAAAGCAAGAAGTTGAGAGAAAGCGGCTGGAATTAATCAACAGAAGGGGTGTGGTTTTTCATCATGATAACCCTAGACCTCACACATCTTTAGCCACTCAGCAAAAATTAAGATAGTTTGGCTGGGAGGTGTTAATGCATCCGCCGTATAGTCCTGACCTTGCACCTTCAGATTTCCACCTGTTTCGGTCTCTTCAGAATTCTTTAGGCAGTGTCAGGTTAACATCACGAGAGGACTGCCAAAACCACTTGTCGCGGTATTTTGATCAGAAGTCCCAAAATTTCTATACCAATGAGATCATGTCCCTACCTACAAGATGGCAAAAAGTTATCGAACAAAATGGTACCTACATACTTTAGATAAATGTAAATAATGTATATTAAAAAATGTTTTGAATTTTCTTAAAAAATGCGAAGAAACTTTTTCCCCGACCTATTATATAGCTTGATCTGTAACAGTGGCCCGTGCGTACTCGTCCGACAATAGTGTGATTTACTCTAACAAGATCGCTTTGCCAACGTGTGCCCGCGTGGCCGCGGGCCGTAGTGTGCGCGCGAAATAAACGAGAGGTGGCGCGGGGAAGTGGGGGCGAAATTTGAATTTGAGCTGAGGTTGTATAGGCTCTTAAGTATCGGATGGTAACTTCGATCGCTCAATACAATTTTCTCGACGTTCGCAACATTTTCTTGGGTGACTGACGTCGATGGACGGCCGCAACGATGTTCGTCTTCCGTGCTCGTTCTCCCAACTCGAATTTGAGAAGCCCACCTTGCGACAGTGGAATAAGGCGGAGCAAACTCTCCTAATGTTGCCTCCAAATCGCAATAAATCTCTTGCATCGTTAACTTTTTTAAACAGAGGTATTTAATAACGGCTCGCACTTCGTTTTTCTCCATTATCGAGAAGACGTTCCGACACGAAGCAAACAAATGACTACATTCAGAAAAAAACAAAAGAGAATCGAAGATTTTTATCTTCAGTAATATTACAAATATGTATCTGAGCTATGCCTGCCAGTATTTATTTTTTTTCTTACCAAGGAGTACCTATGTCGTTCTCTCTACTTTTTGATCCCCCTCGTATTACGAATATTTTACGGTAGTTTTCATTAATGTAACAAGCTTTTTTTACTTCAAATAAAATGATGTATGGGCATCTGCCATTGTTCTTTATCCCTTTATGGGGCTCTGTTGATATATTCGACACCATACTTTTTATTGATTTATTTTTAAACTGCTAGGAGTTTGGTACTGCGATAGTCTGTATTCGATTCGGACAGGTCATAGCAAAAACGAAACGCAAAAAAAAAAAAAAATTTGGCTGACATTGACAGCTGATGACATCTCATGTCATTATTTGGCGGTTTTCTGAAGTGCAAATTTCATCCAAGAACATCTTCGCGAAAAATGAGTAAAAAGGTAAGTTTTCTTTTATGATTTGTCCTAAATATTATAAATATTGCAGCTAGCTCAGTATTTCAGAAATTATTACGTTTTTACATACATATATATATACGAAAAATTATGACGTCGATATATTCGACACTGCCCGCCCAGGGCTGGGCTAGGATTTATATTGTAATTTATTGTATAGAATTCTTACAATAAAATTTATGTATAAATATTAGGTAGTATAATTTCATATTTGCTTATTTATAGGTGATCCCATTACAGAAGTTGGAATATGCTCTCGCAGACTTATTTGCTCTGTCAGACGGCGAAAACTCCGAAGACGGCAATGAGAGTGATGAGGACGAGAATGAAGCAGTTTTCTCATCATTTACCAGTACAAAACTTGAGGATATTTTAGGTGGATCTGGTCTGAATGAATCACAGCCAACAACATCAACAGTTTCGATTCTTCCGTCATCTTCTAATATGGATATATCTGCCACACATGATAGTATTGCAGGTAGTACTCAACCTACTCCCTCTAATTCTAGAATGTCTTCAATCACAATACCTGTTGCACCTGTGGTTACACAAGCTGATGACACGGATAACTCGGAAGACAGTTCAGAAGATAACTCAGAAGATGATGGCGATGAAGAGTGGAAAAAAGTGCAGTTTCCACACATTCCGGCTACTGAGAAATTTGATGACATTTTATTGCGACCATCACAGTTTTTTCCTAATCGAAGTTCTCCTGGGGCATATTTCAATGTTTTTTTCAATGATGAAGTCCTATTGAACATAGTTGATCAGACAAATTTATACGCAGCCCAAAACCGACAGAAAGATTGGGATATTGTAACATTACAGGAACTAAAAGCTTTTTTTGGTATTTTGATACTTATGGGCATTCACGTACTTCCAAATATATCTCTCTACTGGTCTTCCGATCCTATGTTCCGTGTTGCAGAGATTGCTAATGTTATGACAGTAAAGAGATTTAAAAAGATTTTGGCAAATTTACACCTAAACGACAACAGTCAAATGCCCAAGAGAGATGAAGAAGGCTATGATAAACTTTACAAAATAAGACCTATGATCAAAATTTTGAATAGTGCTTTCCAAAGTGGTGGAGTGTGCTCATCATCGCAAAGCATAGATGAGTGCATGATTAAATTCAAAGGGCGTAGCACTCTCAAGCAGTATATGCCAATAAAACCAATAAAACGGGGCTTCAAAGTGTGGTCGCGCTGTGACAGTCTGACTGGATATTTGTATCAGTTTGAGATTTATACTGGAAAAAAAGATGACGCCACTACAGAGGTTGGATTAGGAGCCAGTGTGGTAAGAGAACTATCTAAAACTCTGATTGATGAAAAGGTTGAGAATACTCACATCGCCTTTGATATTTTTTTTGAGTCCTTTGAGCTATTGCAGTACCTATTTGATAATAATATTTATGCAACTGCAACTGTACGCGCAGATCGTACAAACTTGCCCAAACTTATAAAAAAAGAAAAAAAAAAGAAAGATGAACCTAAACCGCCTCCTCTGGTACTGGCTAAAGGAGAGTACAAATGGCGAGTCAACCAGAACGTCGCATTTTTTGTATGGAAAGATAGTAAATTGGTGTATGTATTGAGTACTGCTTATCATCCCCGTCAGAAAACAACATGTAGAAGAACGCAGAAGGATGGTTCGAAGTCTGACGTTTCGTGTACCATAGGAATCCTGGAGTATACCAAAAGAATGGGAGGAGTTGATAGATTTGACCAGAAGAGAGGTACATACTCCATCTCAAGACGTAGTAAAAGATGGTGGATGCGAATATTTTACTTTTTGGTTGATTCTGCCATTACAAATGCCTATATAATATACACCCAAAATGACAGAGTGCACAACCCTATGACCTCCTTGCATTTCCGCACCGTGCTCGCACGTAACCTGATAGACAACTTCAGCTCCAGGAAAAGAACTGTGGCACAATCGCCCAACTTTGTAACTAAAAAATCAAAAGGGCCAACAAGTAGACAGAAGGCCATTCACGGAATACCTGATGAACTGAGGTTGAATGATGTGGGGACTCACATGCCAATGGAGCTACCCAAATACAGAAGGTGCAGAGCATGCAGCAGCAAAAACCTTAACAAAACATCCAAAATACAGTGCACAAAATGCCAAGATCCATTGTGCATTGTACCATGCTTTGCTCAGTTCCATACACCCTGAAGGGCAGTGTCGAATATGTCGACACCACGTTTTTTTTTTAAAAAAAACAAAAAAAAAAAACTTAAAATAAATAAAATATATTTTTCACATACAAGTGTTGTTTTTTCATTCCCCCAGCCAGGAGCTTCTGCCCCTTAAAGGGTTAAGCTTTTATTATCAACTGAGCTGTTAGAAAGTCATTTGCATTGATGTCGTAGATACACCAAATAAACTATGGTTAGCTTTATAGAACATTGTGTATTGTCTATGATCTCTGTACTTTCTAACAATAAACGGTCTTGAGGTCATTGGATTTCTCGCCACGGTGTTCTAGGTTATCACGTGTGTCTAGAATTTTTAGCTATTTTTGTGTGATTGTTGATACTTTTTATTGTTTATGTGTATTGTTCTTGTGTTCGTAACCAGGTTTGTATTGTGATTGTCTTATTTAGTAAGTCTCGTTCTATTCAACATGGATGAGAATAAACCCCCTGATCCTGACCCACCAGATATTCCAGATCCTTCGATTCCTTTTTCTCCTCTCTCTCCGAATCCACTCGCCCAATTCGCGGATGTTGTTTGTAGAGTTACAGAAATGGATGCAACACAATCCCAACAAAATTCACGCAAACGTTCTGGTACCGAAGAAATCTTGACTTCTATCCCTCCAAGCAAGCAACCAAAAAGCCAAATTGGTCGCTCTAAGTACTGCGTAATGGATAAGGCTCCCTATATTGTTCACGTTTCTCGTATTGAGAATCAACCAAATGCTGGCACCACCCTACATCCTGTTAATTTTGGTAAATTCCTTATGAATAACAACATTGCGAAAATTGTTCGTGGTGGTGTTAACAGAGTCGGTAGAAACCGTGTTTCAGTGGAGTTTGCTTCTCCCCAGGATGCTAACTCTTTTTTTAATAATAATCTGTTGTCCAAATATAGTTACACTGCATCAATCCCTACATTTAATGTCACAAGGATGGGTGTTGTTACCGGTGGGTGTTCCCTCAGATCTTACGGAAGAAGAAGCTCTAACTTATTTGACTGTGCCCTCAGGCTGCGGGCAAATACTGAAAGTCCGCCGTATAAACAGGAAAACTCAAAGAGTGGAAATCCACTGAGACATGTGTTCTGACGTTTGATGGTCAAATTTTACCAAATAGGATTTACTGTTGTTATACATCCCTCCCTGTTGAGCAGTACATATACCCGACAATCCAATGCCGCAAGTGTTGCAGATTTGGTCATGTGGCGAATCTATGCAGGTCTAAACCCCGCTGCAGTAAATGTGGCCACGATCACCCTAGTGATGGTTGCAGCATTTCTGAGGGCGAGGCATTCTGTGTGCTTAGTTCGGGTAATCACTTTGCTAATAGCAGGTCATGCCCCGAGTATGGTAGACAGAAAGCTATTAAGACTGTCATGGCTGAGAAATCTATTCCCTATGCAGAGGCTAGTAAGATTATCCCAACAGCTTCCCGTAATTATGCCAACATCGCCAAAACTCCAATTTCTCAGTCCTACCGCAAAACTGTGACATTTAAACCCAAGACCCATGCCCCTCTTTCCCCGTCTTATGACAAAGTTTCTCATCAACAAATAGTTAGTTCTCCCCTACCTTCACAGCCTAATGGCTGCGCTCTTAATTACAACAATGCTACTTCTAATAATACCAGTTCTATTATTGAAATGCTTATTAAACTCTTACCTACTATTATCTCTTCTTCTTCTGCTAGTTCCCAATCACCGTCCAACGTTGCCGATCAACTTATTACACTACTTCTACAAATTAAAAATGGCGTCTCGCCAAGTATTCCTACAGTGGAAACGTGTGGCATAAAAAGCACGACCTCATATTTCTTTTAAATAAATACAAGCCACTGGCTTGTTCCATAGCTGAGACTTGGCTCACTCCAAGTCTTAGCTTTCGTATGCCACACTTAGCATTCTCAGATGTGATAGATCTAATGGCTATGGAGGACAGGCTCTCCTTGTTAACAATCGGGTCCCCCTTTTTCCCTTCCCTTTGCCTTCGCTCACAGGTGACATGAGTATTGTAGCAGGACGGGTGGGAGGCATTACAGTATTTTCGTTATACATTGCGCATCCTCATCACGATTTTTTGGCTATTTTAAAAAACATTTTTTCCAATATTCATGGACCAATTTTGGTTATGGGTGATTTTAACAGCCACCATTACAGGTGGGGGTCTGAACGCTGTGATGCCTTTGGTATAGCTCTGGTTGAGATCTTGGACGACCTGGATCTATGTATTCTCAATAATGGTTGCCCAACTCGCAGATCCCCTCCTGGTCAACAAAAAAGTTGTGTGGATTTAACTTTTTGTTCGGTTGAGTTGGCAGCTTCAACCCATTGGGAATGCACGACCTTGTCGCATGGTAGTGACCACTACCCTATTGTTATATCTTTGGTCAATAAGACTTATTTATCTCTATTCTCGTATCTCAGTTTATTTTCGTTTTTTCTAGTGGCCCAGCTGCTCGTCCAATGACTATCTATGAGTACTATTTATTTATTTTATTACTCTATACTCTTGTGCACACTATTTTCACGATTTTCATTGTACTGGGATCGATCCATCATCACTGACAGGACTATTGTTGCCAATAAGCCTGATATAGTGGTGATGGATCGAACAGAGCGGCGCACAATGATTATTGACATAACAGTCCCGCATGACGGGAACCTCGTGAAAGCCGAGAAAGATAAACAAATCAAGTATCTTGACTTGGCTCGCGAGGTTGTCGACATGTGGGATGTGGACTCAGCGATCATTGTGCCGATAGTCGTATCAGCCAATGGCTTAATCGCTAAGAGCCTCGACCAACATCTAAGGAGGCTCTCGTTGGGCAGCTGGATTAAGGGCCTGATTCAGAGAGCGGTACTTCTGGACACGGCGCGCATTGTTAGGAGGTTCCTCTCTCTGGAAGAAATGTACAAACAGTAGCATCAGCCAATTTATTAATAACAATATTATTAACATTATTTTAATTTTTTTTTTCTTTTGTTTTTGTGTTTCACGAAGTGTGTCCAAATAAACGTTTTTCTTTCTTTTTCTTTCTTTCTTTCTTTCTTTCTTAATAAGAGATGTTGTGGCACGTTGGCCCGGTTCAACACATGACTCGGCTATTTATCAAAATAGCAACATGTATAGGAAATTTGAAAGAGGAGACTATGCTGACAGCTATTTACTGGGTGACAGCGGATACCCATTGAAGGTAAATAGTTAATGCTAAAAATACAATTCTATTTCTGGGCAATCAGTTAAAAATATAGTTTCAAGTGAGAGTTTATCCTTTAAGTTTGTTATTTTTAATTTATAAAGAGTATATATTATTATTATGTCTAGAATGATATAAAAGATATCTATAGATATAAATAATATTAAAAGCACATTCATTTATTTAAAAAAAAATGTTAAGGATTATTAAAGCAGTAGTGATTTTTCTTTCAGCCTCATCTACTGACTCCATATTTAAATCCCACAACAAGAGGGCAACAAAAATACAATGAGGCTCACATAAAGACTAGAAATGTGGTGGAAAGACAGTATGGAGTCTTAAAACGACGTTTTCCGGTCTTAGCCATTGGTATAAGATTAGAATTAAGAAATGCTATTAATGTTATTATTGCGTGCTGTGTCTTACACAACATGTGTATTTTAAGAAATGAAGAGGAACCAGTCAACGAAAATAGTGTTCCAAATATAGAAGAACTTATTTCAAATGGGCAAATAACTGGTGTCACAACAAACATCACATCCCAGAACACTTATGGGCTTCGAAGATTACAAATTACAAATTATATATAATAATAATAGGCCAATGTACTATAAATGTTATTAATAAATTTTTTTTATATTATAATTATAACACACCTTTTATTTGATTTAATACTTCTATTTTTATTTCAAGATCTTTTCTTACCGATTCAAGTTGCAACTAATACAAGTTCCTTTTAAATTGCAAGTTCTTCTTGCAACAATTTATTCTTTAAATCATCAGTTTCGATTTTTTTTTTGTTCCCCCTTTAAAATCCTGTACACAAAGTGGCCACAACTTCAGACTGTTGTTGGTTCTGTTCTGCAAGTATAGGCCTACGTCTTTTCCAAAAAGGAGTTTTAGGCAACTGAGTGCATGATGGCGTCTTTGTTTCCTCCTTTTCATTTTCCTTTGTTTCATTTATTACCTTGTCCTGAAAACAAACAAATTGGTTTATAAAATACAAGCAATCATTTTGTTCTAAATTAAGTCGCTGTGTAGAGTAACAAACAAAAAGATAAAAGAGTCCTTTCACAATTATTAGCTTAGTAAAGTACTACAAAAGATTGTAAATATGTAATATATCTGTCATGTATTAATAGCACTCACTGTAACTAGTTCAGCATCCAATATTATAGGCTGCAATTGTTCATCAACTACTTCCAAATCTGTGACCTTCATATTAATTGGTATGGTGATGACTGTATCTCAGTCTTGAACATCAGCAATACCACTGCAGCCACGACCCATTAAATCGCAGACTTGTTCGAGTATTGGGTCAGTTTTTGAAGTGGATGATCCTCCACCCGTTCCAATGGTACAACTCCAGTTTGATGAGTTGTAAATTTTTGCATCACTTTTTAGTTTATCCCAGATTCTTACGAGAGCATCTTTAGTCCTAAAATAAAAAATAGATAAGTATCATTTCTCACATGGTATTATTATTTATGTTGGTTTGTACCTATTCAATGATGACTAACCTGTACATGTTTCCCGTCGAATTATATTGGGTACAGAGGTTTATCCAAGCTTCGTTCTTGGCTTGATTGGTGGTACCATCTGTTCTTTTATTTAAAATAATGTTTTTGTAGGCATACACTAATTTCACCAGCTTGTCTTTCTCAACAATTGTGAAATTTTGGCTACGCTTCCTCTTTAAAGTCCTAACGAACCGGATGTAACGATATTTGGTAGCCTTGAAACTCAAAGTTATCGATTGTCATCTATATTTAACCGAATCTCTATGATTTTCGTAATGTGTACGACTGTAGTCAGCGACCAATTTTGAGTTGAGAGCCCGCTAAGTGATTCGGTTGGTAGCGTATTGTAAACTATACTTACCAAATGTTTTGGTTTTTAAGTCAATACAAACATAAATTATACGGATCGGGCTCGAAGATGGGTTTGTACCGATGAGACTTTTACGTCCACTTATAGGTTCGGAATATACTCAACATACGAAGTGCGAAAGCGTCGCCGATATTCATAGCATTCGTTCATTTATTATATTAATCTCTTTAAAGGGTGAGAATCGTGCTATTTTTCGTGTATAAATAAACAACACACAACCGTACCTAAATCATGTTTTAACTTTATTTAATCTCTATAAAGTATGACAATCATCTCCTAAGTTCACACATTCTAGTAATCTAGATCTAGGCACTGTTTGTACGACACATGTTGCATACCTCTCCACATGAAAATAACAATGCACTCAGGAGTTTAATAAAGTGGATTGAAAGTAATAATTTAATTATAAATCTCCAAAAACCAAAATCATGCACTTTTGCCAACGGGTATCCATGAGTAATTAATGTAAATTAAGTACACTAGTCAAGTAGAAAAAGTGAATGTTAATTTTTAGGGATCTTAATTAACACCCAGTTAATGTGGAAGTCACAGCCAGAGGACATTATTGTAAAAGTGTAAGTACATAGCGGTTCAAGCCATTCATAACATTTAGAGTGTGCTCACATCACTAATGTTTTGTTTAGACTTACTACTGTCAATATAATTTGATACTTACCTACTTAACTTTTCATACAATTGTTATACTTATTTATTCTTTTATAAGCTGCATAATTTATCAAAAAGAGTAAATCTGCCGACAATATTGGTTGCCTTATGCCTAGGTACCATTGTTTGATACTTTACAACCTGGAAGTAGCCGCATTTGTAAAACCTATATATAAACATTTTAATTTTCTACCTCAAATTAAACTAGACAATGTGGTACAGATATGAGATCTCAATATCAGAAATTTTTGTGCACGGTATTCTCAACTTCTATACTCAAGAAAAAATATTAGTTAGGTATCTGTATGGCACCTGTAATTTATAATAAAATACCTAACAATAATAAAGACCTACCTTGTAGGAATTTAGAAACAGCTAACAGTTTTTATTATTCTGTACAAGATTTCATAGCGGATAAGCTAACTTAATTGAAATTTAGTTTTTGTAATTTGTTTAAATGTACTAAATTTGCATGCTATATTAGCTAGAATGTACATGGATTCCTCACAACTGTAACAACTGATTTCAGTTTCAAATGTAAATAAATATTCTATTCTATTTTATTGAAAAATAAATGACAACCACAAATCATGTTTTCAACTTTATTAAATCTCCATTATCACAATCATCTCCTAGTTTACACATTCTAGACACTTTCCACGAGGCATGTTGCATACCTATTGAAAAATCTTTCAAATGAAATTTTAAACTTTCACTATTAATTTATTTCAACATGTTTTCTTCTACGTCGTGCCTTCAATATATTACATCTCCTCCAAGCTATGTGGCCTTCCGAGGTGTGGACCGCTTCTTACTTCATGCTGCCTCCCAGTCTTCAGACACCCTTGTTAGGGATAACTTTCTGTAGAATCCCAATCCAAATCCAAAGTATCTAAACAGTAGTACAAATCCCCAAGTATCATTACGCAGCTATTATGTACTATAATGAGAAACTATAAATGCAGTGAGGTCGCCGCTTAAGCCAGAAATGTGTTAGCCGAGTAATATAATCTGCTGACAAGTTATTTGTTACTAATGAAACAATTATTAGGAAAATACGAAAATAATACTATTCAAAATATATAGTTTCCAAAGACAACTAATCAAACTATAGATTTCACCTTGACTCATTGTCTGTGATACTTGCTTGCTATTAGAATAGTAATGTTGCAAGGAGGCAAATTTCTAAATCCTTAGATATTTAACAATTTAAAGTTATTGCTACTTATTAGTTTGAACCTTGAACCATGAAAAATAGTGTTTCCAAGATAAGGTTTACATATTCACTATAATTTTCAAGAAAAACAATAATTAATTTTATTATTAATTATAAAGTTCTCAAATTTTAAGGTGATTGCACAGTAGTAGCCCGCGAAATTCAAATTTTCTTCCGTTTTTTGCAATTTGCAGGTCAGTATGTTGTATGTTGATAAAAATATGATACGCGGCAATCAAAACATGTATTTGAGCGTTTTCAAAAACAAGTTTACCCTTCACTTTTGGGCTGTCCCAGTGTCCCCTGTGTTTGATTCAAACGATACACCATTTTTAACTCCAAGGTGGCAGTTTTTGGCCCCACATAATTTACTCGATGTTTCAAGCGATTTTGAATTTTTTTTGTACTAGATAGCCATAGCCAGTTGACTCATTGAGTTCAACTGGCTATGGTTTGACTAGAATAGTCAATAGAAAAAGCGATCAATAATGAACAGACAAATTAGATTAGAAAAAAGGTGTTGTAGTTTGAGGTCGGGTACTTACTTGACGCCGCTCGGACCCGGGCCTGCAACTGCATCTGCTTCTCTTCCTCCAGTCATTTTATTTTATAAGAAATAGTAGGTACCTACTTATTGAAGAACAAAACAAAACAATATTTTGGACGCGAAGTGGATCAAAGATAGTATTGAAAGTAATTTAAATTGGGTAGTAATATAGGTACTTATTGGTTGTCTATGACACCGACGTAGTGTTGCAAGGAGGCAAATTTTTATGTCCATAGATATTTGACAAGTTACTATGGCTTCCTATGAATTTCCATGAAAAATAATGTTTTCAAGATAAGGTTTACGTAATGAATTTCCATTTTTCTAGAAAAACAATTATTTTTTATTAAATCATGATTTTCCTCGTTATTCAAGAAGATTTTGAAGTGGCCAATAATTGTCTTTGATAAAACCGAACTATTACCATTTGCACGTCTAGGGGAGCTCATTAGGACCACAGAGCATGTAATTAGGACTCAGCGAGCGATTTCAAGTCGCTGCCCAGCGTTGCGTTATGTCGAGACTGCCGACCCAGGGGAACATAAAAGCGGGTTTTAAGGTATCCTGAGGGATTTAAAATAGGTAATGTTTTATTTCGCGCGGAATTCGTTACAATTTCGCTTGAATAATTTTTGCATTATAACAATCAATCAATCTGCCTAGCCTTTTCCCAACTATGTTGGGGTCGGCTTCCCATCTAACCGGATGCCGCCGAATACCAGTATTTTACATGAGTGACTGCCTATCTGACCTCCACAACCCAGTATCTGGGCAATACGATACCCCTTGGAAGACTGGTTGTCAGACTTTCGGGCTTCTGACGACCCGTAACGACTGTCAAAGATCCACGAATGACAGCCAGGACCAACGGCTTAACGTGCTTCCCGAGGCACGGAGGAGTCTCGGTATGTAAAGATGGTCACCCATCCACGGACCAACCCCGGCAAGCGTAGCTTAACCTGATGGATCGACCCGTGCGGCTGTTATTACTTTGCTCGTTTGCATTATAATAATGTCCACAGAAATATAGCATAGTTACCCTGCATTATCATTTGATAATGCAGGGTAAACGGCAGTAGATTGGCTCTAAATATTGTCCTATGTTTCGGTACACACGGCTCCAGATCAAGCTATAATTCCAGTTTACACTGGCCTCTCATTGTAAGGAAATCCTATACAATGCGAGATCAGCTTATACTGGAAATGTATAGCCTGATCTGTAGCCGTGCGTACATATGGTTCATGCGTTCCATCCTACCTACCTACCTGTTTTTTTTTATATTTTAAGTTCCTACCTACACTCTTGCACACGCGCGCACGACTTGACAAGACTGTATTTGTACGGCATAAAAAGTAAAATCACATTCAAGTAAGTACCTAAGTATATTGTAGGTAAGTACGTACGTAAGTTAGTTCTTAAGTACATACAATATATTTGAGATACTATCAAAGATAGTTCTTTGTAAGTCAATCTGCCGGTTTATTCCCGTTGTCCCCGTATGCCACCCTTCACGGGGACAGCGGGACGTGATTAAATGTATTTCCCGCTGTCCCCATAACGTACATTCGGCTAACGGGGACAACGGGAAGCAAACTTTTCACGAGTCGTTGTCCTCTAACTAACTAGTTCGGTTCTTGATAGCCTGTTAAAAATAATCTCTTTTTTTCCACATATTTTTTTTGTTTGTAAAATCTAGTCGTTTCTGGCACTCGCCGGCCACTGCCGCGGCACCGCTCGCCTCGCTCGCTCGGCTCGTGCCAGAGGCATGAAACTTCTATACATATTTCGAACTCCAAAAAAACTTGACAAAAGCGCCCTCTTGTGCTGGTGGAAGTCAATTTCCCCCAAAATTTACAAAATTAGTCGCTAGATGGCAGCTGTAGAAGAACATAGGTAACATACTAATTAAATTCTACAAATAGAAATAATAAATGTGATGAATATACTACAAATTTATGATATTTTGTTAATTATTAGTTGTGTCGATTTATTTCCTAATTAATAAAATTGGTAATGTGAAATGAAAATATTTTTATACACTTCTGGACACATCTATTGGCCCACCTTAGAGTTTAGGTTTCGATGGCACCTACCGAAATATGATTGCTAGATTGAACAAAAACTGTTGATGCAGTTTTAAACCTGATACATTTTACCATCTTTTTCGATCGTATTGTTTTAAATTTGAATTCAGAATACCATACGACATGGAGCTACGCCTAACAAGTCGGATATGCGCCTTGTTAAAGGCAATTGATTTTTGAATAAAAAAACATGTTTTATCAAATAAAGGTTTAATTTAATAACGCGTGTTGCCTCCATGGGCATCTACCACAGCTCTCATACGATTAGGCATAGAGTTTATCAACCGCTCTATGAAATTTTGAGGGATGATCTCCCATTCCTCTTCTATGGCAGTTTTCAACTCCTGCATCGTCTGGGCAACTGGCTGACGAGCCCTAACACGTCTTTTTAGCTCGTCCCACATGTGCTCAATGGGGTTCATGTCTGGGCTTCTGGCTGGCCAGTCCATAACTGTGATGTTCACATCCCGAAGATATTCCCTGACGATGCCGGCCGCATGGGCTCTTGCATTATCATGCATAAAAAGGAAATTTGGGCCCACATAGTCCGCGTATGGTATCACGTGAGGTTCTAAGCACTCACGAATGTACCTTTCAGCATTTAATGTTGGCAGCCGTGGTCCTGTAACAACCTCAAGTTGAGTTTTGCCGCTCGCGGATATACCGCCCCAGACAGTCCATGAGCCACCGCCATAAGCAACCCTCTCTTCAAAGCAGCATTGTGCGAAACGCTCTCCCTTACGTCGGTAGACCTTCTTCCTTCCATCATTGCCATGTAACACAATTTTAGACTCATCAGAAAAGAGTACACGGCTCCAATCTTGCTGTGTCCAATTTAAATGACTGCGTGCGAAATGAAGGCGCGCTGTTCGGTGGGCTCGCGTTAGTTTGGGGCCATTAGCTGGCTTGTGTGGTACCATATCGCGTTCTTTTAACCTTCTCCGAACAGTTCGAGCGCTCACAGATACTCCGTGGAAGTCGCGAAGTTGGTTTTGTATCTCAATGGAGGTAAGGTGACGATTTCTCAAGCTGGTCGTCACGATGAATCGATCCTGCCTTTCAGTTGTGACCCGAGATCGTGGCCTTCCTTGGCGACGAACAAAGCCGCCAGTCTCTAGGTACCTCCGATAAACATTTCGGACCGCAGATCGACTTAAATTAAGTTGAGCACTCACGTTTCTTTGGCTGTGTCCGGCCTGAATAAGTGCCACAGCTTGAGCGGCGACTTCAGGTGAAGTATCTATAGATTATTGATAGAACCTCACCTTAATGTTAAGAATAAGTAATGTTTGTTGCAAAACCAAAGATATCAATCACTTTTTCAAGAATTAAATCCAAGTAAACCAATAAAACCAAGTTTTCTTAGTATTCGATTGTTTGATATCAACAAACAGGCTCCAAATTGTCTTTTGTTTCTTTAAATTCTGTGTTCGAAATTCAAAAAAAGACTATTGAATGAAATTGTGAATGTGCCAGGTTCAAAACTGCATAAAAACTTTTTGCTCGACCTAATATAAAATTTTAGCTAGGACCAAACGAAACTGAAAATACAAGGTGGGCCAAAAGATGTGTCCAGAAGTGTATAATGGCAACTTTCTGTAGGTACTTTTCGGGAAAACTTTTTGAAGGTAGCCATTGTTCGGTTTTCTTCAAGTTTTCTCTGCGTTGGTTTATTGTGTGTTTCCTTGCTTTTTATACGACTTGGCGTGATAACGGATTCTGTGACCTCTGCTTACGATACGACCTGGCCTGTTACTGTGACACCGATTACTTGCAAACCTGATAACTTGGCTTTTCATTACACGGACTTTGTTTTTGTTTGCGACCTGGGACGTGAACTTTTTACAATGCCGAAAGCAAACGAATTAAAGTGTTATTTTGGATGTGTTGTTGATGGTAAGCTTTATTTCATTTAAGAATTTTATATTCTATATATCCTTTAGGTGTAATTCTGTTTTTTACGTATCTGTAAAATACTTTTTTTATATTGTGCTGTGCACATTTATGCTCCTTAATTTTTTTTTAATAAATATTGTTGTTGTTCAGGCGTAAACGCCTGTTCTAAATGAATAGCAAAAAGTTGTAAAACATAAAATTTGCATAGACGTTGCGGCACGTATCAGTAATATTCAATGTCATCGTTCACTTGCCTGACATCCATTGTACGTGTAACTTCTCATTAATATATTAAACCTAATTTCGCTAATTTTCGGAGTTTTATCTTTACTTTGATTGCCACCAGTACATCCTCTAAAGTTGTAACATGGTGGCCCATGAGGGGAACTAGTAAAAATCGCGACTATTTAATGTAAATCTACGAAATAACGACTTGGATTGGAGCATCGCGACAACGCGTGCGCGGCAGCAACCTCAAGATTTGAAGCCTGCTGTGGAAGATCGAAAGTCCACAGAGTCCAGCGTGTGGGGAATTGCTGTCTGGACAATTGAAGAAGCCAGCCTCCGAGCCAGTGGTGCCGCTAAAGCATCACCTCGTGTGGAGCGTCAACGTGTCGTACCAAAGTTGAGTGTCCATCCTTTGTCTATCCTTCCTATTACTTACCTATTTGAAATATTGACTATTGCATTCCATTTGTGTGAATCAAGGTATATTCGAGTAAATTAAGTATTACAAATTTTCTAAATATTCCGTTAAGTGCGAAGTTATACCGAACTATTATTTTTTATTTTTTCTCCATGTACCGTCAATAAAAATAAAATCGTATAGAAGTTGCATCAGATCAATTAAAACGATTCTAATAATACCTAAAATTTATATGCTATTGTTTCCAAATAATATCTATCCCTTTAATTAAAAAAAAAAAAATATACAAAATTCATAAATTCCTTTAATTTATTGTGTCGTTGTCGTTCCGTACACAATAAAAATAGGAACATTAGAACAGCATTAGTTTTTACTGAAAGTTAAGCGAGATTTGCCGATTATTTCAGATCTAACCGCGTGGGTCGGTTGCGGGGTCAAAGTCCTCCGCAGCTCACTAGCAGCGTTAGCGGCTGAGCGTGCTCGCCCAGCTTCTCTGCTTCTCAGGTGACACCGAAACGAGGAACGTGAGCCCATTCCATTTATTACTTAGTCAATCTTATTTTTTTTTTTTTTCTTTATTTGCAATGGCTGAAAATAAGCGTTTTAAAGAACTTTTTACGAAGAGGGCGTCCGCCAAAGGACAAATCACTAAATTTAAAAATTACCTCAGTAGTATTTCAAGCGAAAGCGAGTTAAATGAAATTCAATTGACAGAGTTGAACATAAAGCTTGCTAAGTTTGAAGCTTTATCAGTCAGGGTTGACGATTTGCAGAGTGAAATAGAGGTTCTGGATCCGGATAATATTGATGCTGAAATTGACGAACGTAATAATATTGAACAGGATATAGTGATTAATATAGCCACTGCTAAGAATTTAATATCCAAGTTTTCTAGATTGGCTGAAATCGAATTAAGACGTCATTCCGTTCATAATACTACATGCTGTTCTGAAGATCATCCTAGTTTAGGTTTGAAGCTTCCGCAAATCCAAATTCAACGATTTAATGGTGATCATTTCCGCTGGCTTGAATTCAAAGATACATTTGAAAGTTTAATACACAATAATGATCGTATTCCAGATATTAATAAATATTATTATTTAAACTCATATTTACAAGGCGATGCCGCTCGAGTTCTTTCTAATCTCGAGATCTCATCTAAGAATTACAGTGAAGCATGGAAGTTGCTTTGCAATCGTTACGATAATAATGACATATTAATTAATCATCATCTCAATTCTTTATTGAATATAAAGCAGCTTCCACGCGAGTCAGAACGTTCTTTGAGATACTTAGTCGATCACATCACCAAGAATTTACGTGCGTTGGTTAGTTTAGGTCAGCCAACGGATAATTGGGATGTCTTGATTATATTCATTTTATCAGCAAAGTTGGATGGTCACACTCTATTAAAATGGGAAGAGTATCGTACCAGTAATGTAAGCGGAAGACCGAAATTAGAGCATTTCTTTAAATTCATCACAGATCGTGCTAATGTGCTCGAGTCAGCGCACCGAAATAATAATCATGTTGATAATATTATGGGCTCTAAGACGCCTCAGCGTTCTACTCCCAACAATAACCAAACACATAAACATAGTCAAAATAAGCCTCCAAGTAATACGGTTAAGTCTTTTGCAAGCACTAGTAGTAATGTTAAGCATAAGGAACCAAAGGGTTTCACATGCATTGTTTGTGACGGCTGCCATCGTATCTACGATTGCCCAGCCTTCAAGGCTAAGGGCATTGATGAGCGAATGTCAGACGTGACAAGGTATAAACTGTGCATTAACTGTCTCAGACAAGGTCATGCTGTTAATAATTGTCGCTTTAGGTCATGTCAAGAGCCTGAATGCAATGAAAGGCATAATAGCTTGCTACACCGTCCGCCAACGTTGACAACTCAGACTGCGCACGTTGAGGAATCAGATGAGATAGTAGCTAGTTATTGCAATAAAAACAGTTATCTTTTATTATCTACTGCCATGGTCGAGGTATGGAACCCATTTGACCAGCGAAAGGTCAAAGTTCGTGCGTTGTTAGACTGTGGCAGTCAGTCTTCTTTTGTAACCGAATCCCTAAAGATACGGTTATCTTTAAAGTCCCATCATATTGACTCGCTAAAGGTCATTGGTATAGGCAACACACAAGCAAATAATGTCACTGAAAGCTGCAACATTATCCCCTCATACGGTTCGTCCGTGAGTAATTTGCCTAATATTGTGCGTGGTATGGGTTCTATACCGGGAAAATATTTTTTTATTATTAACGTTGTTCCATCACTATTAAGTAATAGTAAAAAAATTACTTAATAGTGATGGAACAACGTTAATAATAAAAAAATATTTAAAATCTCACGGACCCGATTCACACCGAAACCGTATGAGCGGCTAAATTGCAATCATTAAATAATAAATTTAATATAAATTGTTCGTGCTTCGTTTTAAAGGAACTGACGGGTCGTTTACCGAGAATTCCCGTCGATATTAGTGCCCTAAAATTACCAGAAAATATCCAATTGGCTGATCCTATGTTCAATCAGCCTGCCGACATAGACGTTTTGATAGGTGCCGACATATTTTGGGATATTTTAGGGAACGAACAGATTTCTTTGGGAACCAATCATCCTAAGCTACGAAACTCGCAATTAGGTTGGATAGTATCCGGTCCCATTAACTCAACAACACCGCATCAAAGCGTACACTGTAACCATAGCGTAGTGTCTAAAAACAACGATGGTACTCAGGGTATTGAAAAAATGCTAGGTAGATTTTGGGAATTAGAAGAAGTACCCAAAAAATCTATTATGAGTGAAAGTGAAATTTATTGTGAAAAACATTTCATTACTCATACCACAAGAACTAACTCAGGTAGGTTTTGCGTAAAACTACCCCTTAAGGATTCAGTTGATTGTTTAGGTGATACCTATAAGTTAGCTAAGCGGCGATTCCTAAATATAGAAAAGAGATTTAAACGTAATAATATGTTAAAAATAGAATATAATAAATTTATTAAAGAATACGCCGAACTAGGTCATTTATCTTTGTTAAATAATGAAATATTAGTTCCTAATTATTATTTATGCCATCACGCAGTTTTAAAACAGGAAAGTGAATCCACAAAACTTCGTGTAGTGTTTGATGGGTCTGCTCCATCTTCCTCTGGCTGTTCCCTTAATGATATATTAATGGTAGGCCCCACAGTACAAGATACTCTTTTTTCTATTTTGTTACGCTCTAGGCAATACAAATACCTACTTACGGGCGATATAGAAAAATTCTATCGAAACGTGCTCGTACACAAAGATGATAGGCAGTTGCAGCACATTCTGTGGAGAGACGAGGAATCTAAACCGATTCAGACACTTCAACTTAACACTTTAACTTACGGTACAGCGAGTGCAAGCTACCTTAGCACACGTTGCTTGTGGCAGGTAGGTCAAGAACAGAATGATGAACTAATTCGCACCATCATTCAAAGGGATTTTTATGTCGATGATTTAATTACTGGATCAAATGATCCACAGCAATTAATATATATTCAAAACGCTCTATCTGAGGCATTAAGGTCAGGATGCTTTAATTTAAGAAAATACAAAACAAATCATCCGTCCATATTTGATAATGTTGCTATCAATGAGCAGGACAAGCTCATTTTTAGTGAGTCTTCAAGCACCCTAGGCTTGGGCTGGGCCCCAGCCAGTGATACCTTGAGCTTTCCTATAAAGGGATTTTCCCACGACACTAATCATAATATTATATCTAAGCGATTCATTATGTCAAACGCGTTCAAAATATTTGACCCATTGGGTATATTAGGTCCCATTGTAATAAGGCCAAAAATAATGTTACAAAAACTTTGGCAACTTAAACTTGACTGGGACGAGCCTGTCCCTCAAGATATAAAGGAAGAATGGATCGATTTCTCTGAAAGCATTAAATACTTGCACGATCTACGCATACCGAGGTTAGTTCTAGGTGACTCACCAAAGGTCATTGAATTACACTCGTTTAGTGATGCATCAAGTTATGCGTATGGCGCATGTATTTATATGCGAACGATCAGCGCTAACGATGACGTCACGGTTAAACTATTATGCGCAAAGTCTAAAGTAGCTCCACTAAAAACCACTACCATACCACGTTTGGAACTGTGCGCCGCCTTACTCGCTTCTCAACTCGTAAAATCAGTGGTAGATTCATTAAGGTACAAGCCAGACAAACTAATACACTGGTGTGATTCAAACGTAGTGTTGTGCTGGATACGTAGTAACGTCAGTAAATTAAAAATATTTGTGGCTAATCGTATCACGGAAATCAAAGAATTAACTTCATCGTCAGCGTGGCGATACGTACCTACAGATTTAAACCCCGCTGATTTATTATCAAGGGGAGTGCATGCTAAGCGACTAACGTCCACATCACTCTGGTGGACAGGGCCTTGTTTTTTAATATATAACGAAACCGAATGGCCTAAATCCAACCTAAAAGACTTAGAAATAGTACCCGAATTAAAGGCGCATCCGATAGTCATAAAGTCACCCATAATCGATTTTGAAAAATACTCATCGCTATCTAGGTTAGAACGGTCATTTGCTTACGTTCTTAGATTCATATTTAATTTAAAAAATAAACATAACAAACGAGTCGGCACATTGTCCGCTAATGAGTTGCGTGAGTCACTCCGCTCGCTTTGTATTATCTCCCAAGGTCAATCGTTTCCTATTGAATACGGCCTGTTGGTAACTGGTAAACAATTAAATAAAAATAGTAAGTTATTAGCATTATCGCCTTTCTTAGATGAATACAAGTTAATTCGTGTCGGTGGACGAATCGATGCGTCCAGTTATTCATTCGAAAAGAAACATCCAATATTACTTCATTCAGCGCATACTTTAACAAAACTTTATTTTATTAGACAGCACATTAACACCATGCATGCCGGTCCTCAAATGCTATTGGCTACTGTCAGAGAAGCCATATGGCCAATTAATGGTAGGATACTGGCGAGGCGCACAGTAAACAACTGCGTACGCTGCAGGCGTTTAAAGGGTACAACTTTACAACCTAAAATGGGTAACTTACCGTCTCAACGAATAACGCCAGACTATCCATTTTTATCCGTTGGCCTTGACTTTGCTGGCCCATTTTACATAGTAAACCGTAAAGGACGCGGCTGTCGCATTGTAAAATGTTACTTATGTCTTTTTGTTTGCCTTCGTTACAAATGCATACACCTCGAAGCAGTTAGTGACTTAACCAAGGATGCATTTATAATGTCATTAAAACGATTTATATCTCGTCGTGGCAAGCCAACTGAAATATTCAGTGACAATGGTACTAATTTTTGTAGCTGCCGCGAAAGAAATAGGCTCGTTCATCAAACAGAACCATGAACCTTTGGTTGATTTTGCAAGTCAGCAATCTATCAATTTTAAATTCATTCCGGCTTATTCTCCTCATTTTGGTGGCATATGGGAAGCCGGGGTTAAGTCGGCAAAACATTTATTACGACGAGTTTTAGGCGAATGTCACTTGACGTTCGAAGAACTTTCTACTTTATTCGCACAGGTGGAGGCAATCCTCAATAGCCGTCCCTTGTGCCCTCTCTCATCCAATCCTAACGACCTCCTTTCCCTCTCCCCAGGACATTTCATCATTGGCCGACCGCTGATCGCTCTGCCAACACCAAACCTGGAAGACGTGAAGGAAAGCCAATTGCGACGATATGAGCGCCTTGAAAAGCTGAGGCAACATTTCTGGAAAAGATGGCAGAAGGAATACCTTTCTGAGTTACAGCAAAGGACAAAATGGCGGACAAACACGTCAAAGCTAGACGTGGGAGATATGGTGCTGCTAGCTGACGACAACGCGCCCCCTCTCGCTTGGAAACTGGGCCGCGTACTTCGCCTCATATCTGGACCTGACGGGATATCCAGAGTAGCAGACATCCTCACCACCAAGGGCTGCGTGCGACGCGCCTTTGTGCGACTCTGCAAACTTCCATCAGCTGAAGACTTAAACGGTTGAAAGCTACCTTTCAACGGCCCGGAATATGTTCAGGCGTAAACGCCTGTTCTAAATGAATAGCAAAAAGTTGTAAAACATAAAATTTGCATAGACGTTGCGGCACGTATCAGTAATATTCAATGTCATCGTTCACTTGCCTGACAGCCATTGTACGTGTAACTTCTCATTAATATATTAAACCTAATTTCGCTAATTTTCGGAGTTTTATCTTTACTTTGATTGCCACCAGTACATCCTCTAAAGTTGTAACAGTTGTAACCACAATAAAATTTAACTACAATTTCTGACTTGTGAAGGATTCACTCAAATAGAAATATTAATTTTCAGGTCCCCTACACCGTTACCCTAAATGGGATTATCCACATACAAACAAATTTGATCAATGGAAGTCCATACTCAGTCCAGCAACTTCAGCACGAGGCAATGAATATATTTACAATAATGTTCGGTTATGCTACAGGCACTTTGAAGAAAAATTTCAATTACCAAGTCATCGCTTGACCAAAAATGCAGTACCAACGTTGAATATATTTTGTAAGTACATACCGTTCTACATAAATAATTATTTAAATATATTATAAATATGTGCTATTATTATTATTAACTGCCTGCTGTGTCCCATGGTTATAATTGATATCATGTGCATCTAATCTAGCAGAAAATGCATTTAATCTCTAAAAACTTTTTCAATATAGAAACATTTATTAGAGCTATGAACTTTTACAGTGATTGGTTGAGTCATTCTTGAGTGTTGCGCTTTCCAACAAACAGCATATCTCTAGGGTCCCATACCTAAAGGCCCATATTACTAAGCCTCCGCTATCCATCTGTCCGACTGTCTGTCTGTTCGTCTGAGATCTAATATTTTCACAGAATGTGTATTTCTGTTGCCTCTATAAACAAAAAAAATATAAAGTAATGAAACAAATAATAAAAATATGTTAAAAATTAAATTATAAGAAACATGTTTTTTCAGTTTATGGTACGGAAACCTTGTGCGTGAGTCTGACTCAGCCAGCCGAGTCTTTATACTTGGGCTTTGTTTATAGATTTTTTTACTTCTAGATAAGAAATGTTTGCTTACAAAACAAACTGCATCTATAAAATTATTTATTCTATTTTGAAATAACTAAGCATTTCTCATTTATATCCACAGCTTTGAGTCAAACTGAAGAACAGCCCTCAACATCAGCTGTATCAGTGGCATATGAAGAGAGGTTGCCAGCAACATCTGGAATTTACTCTTTAGAATTAACACATGTAATGGCTCCAAGTAAGTGTCAAATTCATATCATAGAGTATATGAGTTTTACTGTTATTATGTCTTTATTAGACAAGCAATGCAACTTTTCATGGATATCTGTCTGACAACAACATTCTACTTCTTGTGAACTCAGACTGGCTATGCTTAGGAATCCTAAACAAGGCATAGAAATAAGGTGGATTCATAATTGACTGCACACACAATTTGCTTTTTTTTTTTAGGGTTCCGTACCCAAACGGTAACCAATGGGACCCTATTACTAAGCCATTGCTGTCTGTCAGCAGGCTGTATCGGCCGGTCGCATGAACCCTATTAGGGAGACAGCTGATTTTTTTCCCAAAATGTGCATTTCTGTTGTTGCTATAACAACAAAACAAGAATAAATTAAAAATAAAGGAAGCTCTCATACAACCAACATGTTTGTTCGGTTAATGGTACAGAACCCTTCTTGTGAGAGTCCGACTCGCACTTGGCCGGTTTTTTTTTTCAATTCTCAATAACAGCCCCTATTATGTGGGACCAAAACATAACTAAAGAAATGTTGGAACAATACACATACAGGCATGATAATGATATACCCACACAACCATAAAATCTTCAAGTTACCTAACTAAACTAGTAAACTGTTTAAACGAAATTATTTAAATAGTTTAATTTAAATAATTTAATTGAAACAGTTTAAGATATTATGTTCTCTATTTGTTGAATATCTGTTTGGCAGCGTAACAATCTCTCCACTTGGTTTTCACTACTGGGAATTATGTATTCTAATAATATCTGTACTACATTTGATATGTAATTATTGTATAAATTGAATCAATTTTCTCATATCTAATTACAGCTTTCAGTGGAGAAGGAGCTTCGACATCAACTGCACTGCCAAATGAAGAGAGACCACCAACAACAGCCGTTCATGATTCCTCGAACTCAACGCGCACAGTACCTCCACGTGAGTAATTATTTTTAAATTATCTCATATAATAACTAGCTGTGCCCGCGGATTCGTCCGCATAATAGTGACTTTCGGCAGCATTTTTATTCTCATTAAAAAGTAGCCTATGACCTTTCTCAGGCTCTAGACTATCACTGTACCAAATTTCATTTAAATTGGTTCAGTATTTTAAGCTTGAGGACGTAACACACAGACAGAGTTAGTTTCGCATTAGACTATTAGTAAGGACTAGCTACTCCCCGCGGCTCCGCCCGCATAAATGCCGAAAAAAGTTATAGCTTTTAGCCGCATATAGGTATTCCATGTGTTATTCCAAACTATAATCTACCTCTGCGCCAAATTTAATTAAATTCCGTTCAGTCGTTTTTGCGTGAAAGAGTAACAAACATCCATCCATACTCACAAACTTTCACATTTGTAATATTAGTAGGATAGTAGTATTGTAGGTAGTAAACATTGGATACAACTGGATTATTTTTTATTACAGACCCTAAGAAAACATGTTATTCGAAACCCAAGGACAAGGCCATTGTAAGGCTAAACGAGAAGCTACAGAAACTACGGGAGAAATGCAAATCGCAATCAAGAAAAATACGCGTAGCTAAAAAAATGGCTACGTCCAAAAATTTTTTTAAATATATTGAAAAACTACCTGATGCGGCACAAACTTTCATGAAAATGCAAATGAGGTGGAAAAAGAAACCACGAGGGAGACGCTACACTACTAAAGAAAAAATTATGTCCTTAACAATTATGAAGCAGAGTCCAAAAGCCTATAAACTTTTACAAAAAATGTTTGTGTTACCTTCAAAACGTTGTTTACAAAAAATACTTGGGGCATTTAGGATGAAACCAGGCATTAATAAAGAAATATTAGAAAATTTGAAAAATGTGGTTCGGCGAATGCCAGAACAGAAAAAGCTCGTCAATTTATTATTTGACGAAGTGTCTTTGTCTCCTGGTCTCGTTTATAACGCATCCCAAAATGAAATCATAGGCTTCGAAGATAATGGCATTAATAAAAACAATAATATTGCAGACCATGCGCTAGTGTTTATGATTAAAGGTTGATATGTATTGGAACATAATACATTTTTGGTAATATATTATCTGTGTACGAGTGGCAACATTCTTCTTCCGCTCTACGCCTACTACTGTAGACTGTACCCATATTGTGTGCGACTATTAAATAAATAGATAATTATATTTGTGGTATTTATATTAATTGGACTACCAAATCCATGTTCTGAGGGCCAGGGCACCACAAGACACCTCATTTTGGCGACGAGATTACGGACAGTAAGCAAATTGCAAAATTTTTTTTTTTTCGTCATGGCGGCGATAGCATCGAATGCCGGCGCACTTAAACCTTTTTCGGAAAGCGAAGACATTGATTGTTTTCTAGAGCGGTTGGAACAATTTTTTACTGCCAACACAATCAACGCTGAAAGGCAAGTGGCAACTTTACTGACAATGATCGACGAGAAAACCTATAAAGTTTTGAAGAGCATTGTGCATCCTATGTTACCGAAACAAAAGAAATATGAAGAGCTGGAAACGGCACTCAAAATGCGTTACAAGCCTAGGACATCATACTATAGGAAAAGAACATCGTTTGACAGGATGAGGCAGGATGAAGGCGAGTGCGTCACCAAATGGTATGCCCGTGTCAGACAGGCGGCGGCTGATTGTAATTTTGGAAACGTAGAAGAAAGAGTGAAAGATAAATTTGTAACCGGAATGAAGCAAGGACCAGTTTACGAAAGATTGTGTGAAGAAGATGTAAAGAAGGAGCTAAAAGAATTAATTGAAATTGCGTTAAACAAGGAATCTGTACTCCAGGAGAGGGCTCAAATAAACAAAGTAGCTCAGAGGAACCAAGGAGGTTACAAACAAGCAATTAAAAAAACAAACAAGGAGCAGAGCCAAGCAGAGACACAAGTATTGAAGTGCATTCATTGCGGAAAAGGTAATCATTCATTTGCAAGGTGCAAATACAAATCCTATAAGTGTAAAATTTGTAAAAAGGTGGGACATTTAGCTAATGTGTGTAAATCTAAACCCACAAATATTGTAGATATATGCAACAGTAGTAATAATAGTGAAAATTTAGATATTTTTAACTTTTCTCAATATGGAAATGTAGACTATATTTCTCCTATAATTTTTAAATGCATCATTAATAATATACCTATAGACATGGAGCTGGACACAGGGGCAGCAGTCTCATGTATTCCAGAAGTAGTATATAAACAAAAATTTTCAAACATTAAGATTAATGAAACACATGTTGAGTTGAGGACATACAATGGTGAGATCATAAAGCCTGTAGGTAAAATTAAGGCATCTATACAGTATCAAAACACAGAAATTAAAGGTGAACTATTTGTAGTAAGAAACAGAAGCAAAACTTTACTGGGTAGAGATTTAATAAAAAAATTAAATTTTAGTAATAAAGATATTTTATCTATTAATGCAATAGAGAAGGGCAAATTAGATAAGTTGTTGCAAGAGTTCTCAGAAATTTTTAATAGCGGTTTAGGAGTAATAAAAGGTGAAGAAATAAAATTAAACTTAATGGAGAACACTAAACCTATATTTCACAAACCTAAACCAGTTCCACATGCATTCAAGGAAAAAGTTGATCAAGAAATAATTAAGTTGGTGCGGGAAGGTGTATTGGTGAAGGTAGAAACTTCCAAATGGGGTACACCGTTGGTTCCTGTTATCAAGGAAAATGGTAGTCTCAGGTTATGTGCCAATTATAAAATAACTATAAATAAATATTTAGAAAATATTAACCATCCTTTACCGCGTATCGAAGATATTTTTATAGGTTTACAAGGGGGTGAAAGGTTCACAAAGTTAGATCTTCGCAATGCTTTTAATCATCTACTAGTGGATGATGATACAGGTGAGTTACTAGCCTGGTCGACACCAAAAGGTATTTATAAATTAAAAAGACTTCCGTATGGTACCAAGCCTGCTAGTGCAATTTTTCAGGCAAAAATGGAAAAAGTATTATTAGGTGCTAAAGGAGTAGTCAATTTCATAGATGATGTGTTAATCACGGGGAGTAATGACTTAGAGCATCTAGATAATTTGAGAGAAGTTTTTGAAAGATTTAAAAAGGTAGGAATTAGGTTAAATAAGTCTAAATGTTTATTTTTTCAAAAAGAAGTTAAATATTTGGGTCATATTATTTCCAAGGAGGGATTAAAAAAGGACGAAGTGAAGTTAGAAGCAATTTTGAAAGCACCACCACCAACCAATGTAAGTGAGGTTAGGTCTTGGATTGGTATGGTAAATTATTATTCTAAGTTTGTTCCACATATGTCTCAGACATTAAAACCTATTTATGAGTTGCTACAAAAGGATAAGAAATTTTCATGGTCAAAAGATTGTAGCAGTAGCTTTAAAAGAATTAAAAAGGAGATAGTCTCTGATAATATTTTGGTGCATTTCAATAGAGATTTACCCTTAAGACTTTCATGTGATGCGTCTCAGAATGGTATAGGTGCTGTGCTCAGCCATATAATGCCAGATGGTTCTGATAGACCTATTAGTTTTATTTCAAGAGTATATTCAAAGGCTGAAAAGGGGTACTCAATGATTCATAAAGAAGCTTTAGCTATTTACTGGGCAGTAAATAAGTTTTATCAATATTTAATAGGTATGAAGTTTGAACTTGAGTCTGACCACAAACCTTTACAGGCATTATTTGGTGAGAACAAAAGTCTCCCACAAATGGCTGCAGGTAGGTTACAGAGATGGTCTATTTATCTAGCTAACTTTGATTATACATTTAAATATATTTCAGGTTCAACTAATGTAAAAGCAGACTGTATGTCTAGATTACCATTAGATTATGAAGGTCAGGATAAAAGTGAGAGTGATTACATAAATTTTGTAGAACAGCAGAATATTATTGATTTACATACTGTGAGGTCAGAGACTAGAAAAGATTCATTGCTAAGTTTAGTTTATAATATGATTAGGTATGGTTTTCCAAACATGACACAAAATAATAATTTAAAAGCATTTATGCAAAGAAAAAGTGAATTGTACATTGATCAGAATGTTATTATGTGGGGTTACAGAGTTGTAATACCAAAAAAATTACAGTTAAATTTATTAAAAGAATTACATTCAACTCATGAGGGTGTGGTAAAAATGAAAGCAAACGCAAGGTCATATTTTTGGTGGCCTGGTTTAGATAGTGATATTGAGAATTTTGTAAAGACTTGTGATGTTTGTATGTCAGCCAGACCGGAACCACCAAAGTCAACTGTTATTTCATGGCCAAAGACCAATTTCCCATACGAACGTGTTCATGCAGATTTTCTAGGGCCTGTTGACAATAAAATGATTTTGTTAATTATTGATACTTACTCCAAGTGGCCAGAAGCTTTTATAATGAAAAACTTAGATTCTAAAATAACTGTAGAAAAGTTCAGGGAATGTTTCAGTAGGTTTGGTTTGCCTAGATTTGTGGTGACAGATAATGCTGCTACCTTCTGTAGTAAAGATTTTTCCGAATTTCTAAGTAAGAATGGTATTCACCATGAAACATCTCCTCCATTTCACCCAGCTACAAATGGTTTTGCTGAAAATGCTGTAAGAAATTTTAAGTCATCTTTATTAAAATCATTGAAAGATAAAAATAATTATAATGTACCTTTTGAAACATTAATGAACAGATATCTTTTTCATTATAGGAATTCAATACATATAACTACAGGTATGACACCATCTGAATTAATGTTTCAAAGAAAATTAAGAACTAGATTGGACTTGTTAATTAATAATAAGAAAAATAGCAATAAAATGATGATAGAGGGAAAAAGGAAGGAAGAATTTGTAGAAGGAGATATTGTGTACTGTAGAGACTACAGATATCCTAATAAGAAGAAATTTGTTAAAGCTAAAATAGATGAGATATTGGGCAAAAGAATTTATTTATGTAAAACTGAAGATAATTTAATTTGGAAGAGACATGTAGATCAGATTATTCGTGCATCAGATAAATTGTTTCCTAACTCTATTCACAGTAACTTTAAAGATACTGATGTGTCATTGTCATTACCTATTCAGGAATACTTACCACCTATTGTAAAAGAAAATGATAACTATGTAAGTTTACCTAGTCAGGAAAATGTACCAGCAATTGAGTCTAGTGACGCTTTGAGGTCAGAGATTGCAAATCCTGTAGAAAGTTGTGCTAGTAAAGAGTTAGTGTTAACTGATGTAGAACACAAGAATGTAGCGGAGGAAACGGTAGAAATAAGACATTCGGCTAGGATCAGGAAACCACCCCAGCGTTTAAATTTGTGAGGGGGATATTGATATGTATTGGAACATAATACATTTTTGGTAATATATTATCTGTGTACGAGTGGCAACATTCTTCTTCCGCTCTACGCCTACTACTGTAGACTGTACCCATATTGTGTGCGACTATTAAATAAATAGATAATTATATTTGTGGTATTTATATTAATTGGACTACCAAATCCATGTTCCTGAGGGCCAGGGCACCACAAGACACCTCAAAGGTATTAAATGTAAAACAAAACAACCCATTTCTTTTACATTTTGCCAAAACGGCACAAAAAAAAGTGTTTTAAAAGAACTTTTAGTCAAAATTATAGAAGAAATAAACAACACAGGGCTGCGAATTGTTGCCACAATATGCGATCAATGTTCATCAAATACTTCCACTATAAAAGATTTATTAAAAGAAACAGCAGAAAAATATGCCATTGAACAGAAACCTATGGAATATAAAACAAGTTTTGAGGTAAACAACATTAAAGTGTTCCCATTATTTGATCCACCCCATCTACTTAAAGGTGTAAGAAATAATCTGTTGATAAAAGATGCTAAATTTACCCAAAATGGGGTGGAGAAGTGGGCAAAATGGGAACACTTAAAAATGTTAATGGCTGTGGACGTAGGCGAAGATGAAATTCGTCTCGTAAATAAACTAACTGAGAGACATTGATAAGGATAAAATAAAAAAAATGAAAGTTAAATTAGCCGCTCAGGTATTTAGTCAAAGAGTGTCTTCAGCAATGAGATTTTTATCAAGTAAGTGTGAATAGATTTCCTTTAGAATAATTATTTATACTTACATTTGGCTGGTGTTATTTTATTAGATTTTATTTAATTCAGCAATACTACATAGAAGTATTAAAAGGCAATTTAACGCATATAATATTTAAAGACACGTGAAATTGCTTCAAGTAGAAAAAAAATAACTTGTAGACCAACTTAGAGTAGTTTTTGATCAAATTACTCAGTACAGTTTCTAAGATGAGTCATGAGGAAGACTTAATTTCAGCTGTACCAAACTGAAATTTTTTTATGACAAAAAAATCTTATAGAACGTAATTGTATTTTCTTTTCAGGACATGGAATTTTGCCAGAGGAGTGTCAAGATACAGCTGATTTTTTGTTAATATTTGATAAATTATTTGATTCTTTCAATGGTCATTCCTATCAAGGTGATTCAAAAATATATAAATGCTGTGTCAAAAGGAATTCCCCTCACTTCCAACTGTGGGCTGATTTACTCCCAATTTTAGAATCAATCAAGTTTAAATCAATTCATCGTAGAAATAACATTGATCAGATAAAATATGAGTCGATTCCTTCAATTACAAATTGGATCCACAATATTAAGACATTTAAAGAAATGTGGCAGTATTTATTATTAAATCATAATGTTGTTAATTTAGTAACTAGAAACTTCAATCAAGATCCTCTAGAAAATTTTTTTAGCAGTATTAGAAGTAATGGAGTTAGGAATGTTAATCCTGATTGTAATCAATTTATGAATGCATATAAAACGTTGATTATTAATAATTTTAATTCACCCCATTCTGCAGGTGCAAATTGTGAAGAAGATTATAATTCATGTATGCAATCATTATCACACTTGATTTTAACCAGTCCACATGATTCTGAAAGCTCTGATTTTGCATGTAACGTTGATTCTTTGCTTCATGTAATGCACGAAATTAAAATGAATGATTCTCTATTGCACGCCGAATCAAAAAAATATGTTACGGGATATGTGATTAAAAAATGTAAGTCTAAAATTTTCAAGAATTGTAGTATTTGTTTAAATGATTTGTGCATTTGTTCCCAACGAGTAACACCCTCAAATGTCACACTGTTACTCGATGGGATTTTTTTCTGAAAAAATTCCCAACCGGTCACACTACCAGTCACACTGTTACTCGATGGGAATTTCTTCAGAAAAAAATCCCAACCAGTCACACTGTTACTCGATGGGAACACACTGTTACAGAACTTAATGAAAATAAGAATTAAATCGGTTTTTTAAATTTTTATTAAAATCAACAAAATAACAACATTGGTAAATACAGTTACTTAATTACGGACGTTAAACGTTAACATTCGTCATATTGCTAGTAATTCTCATTTTAATGTTTTAGTCATAGTAACAATATCTAAACACAATCGGCCTTATATAATATAACAGAGTAAATCATCACATTTTACAATAATTAACAGTCCTTATTTCTAATATTAATTTGAACCTTTAAAGAAGAATTTTCTAAATATAATCAGCCTTATGTTTGTACCTATATGCATGTATCACAGTAAATCATCACATTTTACAACAATTAACAGTTATTAATTCTAATGTTAATTTGAACTTTAAAGAACAATTTTCTAAATATAATCAACCTTATGTTTGTACCTATATATGTATGTATCACAGTAAATCACCACATTTTACAATAAGTATCAGTTCTTAATTCTAGTGTCGTAAAATCTCCAAAGCATGGCCAACTGAAATAAGACCTTGTGTTAATTCCAGCTGCACTTCCTGAATAAACTCGTCTCTTGATATAGATTTCTTACCCCGTTTTCTTTTTGACGGTTTGCCTTGTTGTTTCAGAACATTTCTGACAGTATTCTGAGAAGAATCTTCTTCAATTGTGTGCAAGAAATGCATAAAATTCGGGTGTTTTGTTCCAATGGTCTTATTTAGTTTATTATGCCAAGATTCGAGTGCATTTGTTGTGCGATGGGCGTCACCAAAAACGCACCACACTTTTAAATATTCCTCACGGAGCCACTGTTTTTCCATGTAGTTAATGAATTTTTTTGTGCCTGTACCTTCACTATCTCCGTATCTAGCAATTATGTAAACCCATCCATTAATTATCTCGTTTTCGGGCAATAATGGAAGAATCGCACTAAGTTCAATTATTCGCACCTCCTTGAAATCTTGTGACGTTCGTGAGGTCATATTCAGGCTTTTTCCTTTTTTAAAAATGGCTTTGTTGTAATGATAATAACAACCTTTTATTATGACTGTTGGAAAGACTTTGATAATGGCATTCATTGCAGCCTTTTCATAATCAAGTTTAAATTTTGTTGGATTCCAATCCGGCAACTGCGACTTAATCATTTGAAACAGAATTAAGTAGCTCTGCATTGTTTTGTTGGTCATTAAAGCATATATCACAGGGGTTATATTTGTGTGGTTTATTGTACTACCAGTATCTACATGAATTGTATACAATTGCACGAATGGAGAAGGGCAGCTTCTGAATGTGCCATCGCCATAAAATTCTTTTGATTCACATGTAATTTGCCTTGCTTCCACCGAGGAAAATACTATTATTCGTGTATTATTAGTTTTATTTGAGTAGTCTGCTAACAAAAAGTTATTATATCTTGGTGGCACTTCGACTTCAAGAGCGTTTTTAAATAACATCTTTGAAACTCCAGCTTCTTTGTTCCGTTGTCTATACAGTGTACTTTTAACGCTAGTAAATTTTGGTATGTTGGATACAATATTTATACCGGCATCTTTAAGGTTGCCTATCATGGAATTGTATTTTTGTGGAATGTTAGGAAAGTCCGGTTTGTACAATTCAGTCTTTAATTTATGGATTGATTCATCAATTTCGTTCTTCGCAAAGTCTGGAGCATGGCTATGAGCAGTCTCGTCTAGTATTCGTTGATCCTATAAATAGAAAATAGCAACAATAATAACAGGAGTCAAAGCTGTCGTATTAGTAATATTCGTCATATTGTTTAACCCTGCGTATGATTAAAACAAGTTGTTTTAAAACACGTGTTTATAACAGTTCCAAATAAATCGATTAAGTGTTTATGCCGCGTTTGTGTATGACGCATCTACTACTACTTAGCATACATGTTGAACGTCACTTGTCGCGCGCCTAATGTTGTCTTATAGTGTAAACTCGGCTTTATTAATAATACATTTTGAAACAAGTTTTAAGCAATTTTAAAAGCCTTAAGAAAAAATGTTTTAAGCCGCTTTTAATAATAGCGTATGCTTGGAAGAAATGAAAACGAATAAGTATTTAGGACTTTAAGTAGCTTGAAATAAAACAAATCTATAGTTTTATGAAAATAATGCAAAGCATTCATTCACAAATAAACGTATTGATTAACAAACAAACCATAGGTTTATCAGTAAACTTTATTATATAGGTACTTACTTTTATTCTCAAGATTCCTTTGCAAATGTTTCGTTTTGTGCACGCCCACACTATTAATCCGCTACTATGCTTTCGTCTAGCATAAAATTGATGTCCACTTCTTCGTAGCAAAATTGTCCCACCATTCCTTTTAATTAAATTTAATGGCACTTGACCGGACGAACTAGATGCGGTGGGCTCTGACATTGTCGACAACGTGCACTTTGCTTCGTTGCACTGCTCTGACTAATTAATTTTGCGTCCCTCTCCCCCACTTACGACACGTGGCCGCCGCCGCCGGGGCCGCGGGAAGAGGGATGCAAAAGTATTTTTACATTAAATGTGCATAGAAAATAACCGCCATTACACACTCGCGATAACTGATGTTGCCGGCTTATCATAACTTTATTTTGCTATACATAATTTTAATTGTCACAACATACTTATGGCTAATTATATGTATTTGGAAAATTGTTTAAAGTTCAAATTAACATTAGAAATTAGAACTAATAATTGTTGTAAAATGTGATGATTTACTCTGATATATTATATAAAGCTGATTGTATTTAGGTACCTCCCCCCCCCTTATTACGTGGGACTTAAATATAGATGGCGAGATGTGGGTGTAATATTACACCTCTGCCTACCCCTTCGGGGATACAGGCGTGAGTCTATGTATGTATGTATGTATTTAGGTATTGTAATTTTATTTAATTATTTAAGAATAAAACGTTCAAAGGAGAATCACCAGCAATATGACGAATAAATGTTTTTAAAGTAAAAACCGATTTAATTCTTCTTTTCATTAACTACTGTAATATTGTGACTGGTTGGGAAATTACTAATAAGAAGTTCCCATCGAGTAACAGTGTGACTGGTTGGGAAATTAGTAATAAAAAGTTCCCATCGAGTAACAGTGTGACTGGTTGGGAATTTTTTCTTAAAAACATTCCCATCGAGTAACAGTGTGACATTTGAGGGTGTTACTCGTTGGGAACAAATGAAAAGTTCCCATCGAGTAACAGTGTGACTGGTTGGGAATTTTTTCTTAAAAACATTCCCATCGAGTAACAGTGTGACATTTGAGGGTGTTACTCGTTGGGAACAAATGAAAAGTTCCCATCGAGTAACAGTGTGACTGGTTGGGAATTTTTTCTTAAAAACATTCCCATCGAGTAACAGTGTGACATTTGAGGGTGTTACTCGTTGGGAACAAATGGATTTGTGTAGATCAGAAATTGATTTAGATTCGTTTAATTATGAAGTTGATTATACAAAGAAATCATTATTTCATCCAAATGATAATTTTATAACTTTAATGAATGACATTTATTATATGATTGTTGCATGCCTCCGTGATAACCCTCAATCAAAATTTTTGATTCATAAAATTCGTTTTTTTATTGATTGTGCATGTGATTTTAATATTATTAGATGTAATAGACATAAATGTGATTTAGTTAAATTTATTTGTGATCTATCTATAAAATTGATTGTACACAGTTGGTGTCTTGGGGTAAATAGATTATTAAATGGAAAGATTTCTAGTTTCGATAGGAATGACCTGGTTAAATTGCAAGCTATTGAATATTATTCTAGGAGAAAAAAGAGTTAAGAAATAAATTTTGAAAAATATGTTTGTGTTTTCTTTTATATCAATTCAGCGTTAAGATGTAATAACTTGATTTAGAATACTTTTTGAGTGTAAACTTAATCAGAATTATTTTAAATCAAGTTATTATTTCTAAACGCTTTAATTAACTTGGAAATTTTATTTGAAAAGTAGTATAGCCTACTTAAGAGTGCCATCTATCGGATTCGTATGGAAGCTAGCATGCTCCTTAACGCCATCTCTGGGACGTGGGGAGAAATTAGTATCGTCCTTGGACGCAGAGTGGCCATTATTACACTGACTGACTGACTGAGTGACCATTATTATACTGTATAATCTATGGCTCGTGCGTAGAAGGTCACAGTTTTAACCTAACCTAACCTATATATTTTTTGTCATAACAAAACATTTCACCAAAAAGACCAAATGTTTATTGTCTAAAGATTGTTTGCTGTAATAAATCATTTGATTAAATACCAAATAAAAAACTTTGTTTGATGGGTAAAAGATACCGACTCACACATAATACTACACAAAAAAGAAAAAAACGGGGACTGTGGGCAATAATTTTTACTTATTTTATTCAACTATATTAACGGGGACAGTGTACGGGGACAACGGGAAGTATTTTTAAATATTTAATTGAAGTACCGCTGTCCCCGTAGGACGGGGACACTGCATACGGGGACAACGGGAACTAACCAATCTGCCTAGCCTTTTCCCAACTATGTTGGGGTCGGCTTCGAGGAGCTCGTGGCTAAGTAATAACAGCCGCACGGGTCGATCCATGAGGTTAAGCTACGCTTGCCGTGGTCGGTCCGTGGATGGGTGACCATCTTTACATACGAGACTCCTTGCCACGGAAAGCACGTTAAGCCGTTGGTCCCGGCTGTCATTCCGGGATCTTTGACAGTCGTGACGGGGCATCAGAAACCCGAAAGTCTGACAACCAGTCTTACCAAGGGATATCGTATTACCCAGTTACTGGGTTGTGGGGGTCATATAGGCAGTCGCTTCATGTAAAATACTGATATTCACCTACATCCGGTTAGACTGGAAGCAGACCCCAACATAGTTGGGGGCAGGCTAGGCCATGGATGGTTGGGGTCGGCTGCACAATCAATTTCCGAGCATCCTATTAAGACATTAATTGCATAATTCATTTTTGTGCTGACCTTAAGTTGCAAACCAACTAACCACCTATATATTCTTGATGGAAGATTTGCCGACAAAATACATTTTTCCATTCACCAAAACAGCATTGTTTTTCCGACCGTTTAAATGATAGCCATAAAATATTATTTATGATTAGTTATACTTACATTATAATAAACATAGATAAATGCATACAAAGGTTGAACTGACAAACTCCTTTTTTGAGGCCGGGTAAAAAACACGAAAGCGAAATAGCTTAACTATGTATATCTGACCAATAATTAATATTAATAATAGTATGCATTTTGGTTGTTGAAACGTTGTAAGCAATGATATTTTAAGTAAAAAGAAGTAGATAGAAGTAATAATCTATAAGTTTTAGTAGAATGCACAAATTATTTTGAATGAATGAGGCAAATGTATCTAGAAAATGCGCATTATTTATTTGAAATTAGAACATGAATTTGAAGCAAAACACACGTATCATTCAATGGTTTGCCATTGTGCCGTTTTTGAACATCGAATAAGTGACCGATCTACGCCTTTTTTAACCAACTTAAAAAAAAGGAGGTTTCTCAATTCGCCCGTATATATAATAGGTTGGGGAAAAAGTTTCTTCGCATTTTTTAAGAAAATTCAAAACATTTTTTAATATACATTATTTACATTTATCTAAAGTATGTAGGTTAAAAATTTAATTTTTGTTCGATAACTTTTTGCCATCTTATAGGTAGGGACATGATCCCATTGCTATAGAAATTTTGGGACTTCTGATCAAAATACCGCGACAAGTGGTTTTGGCAGTCCTCTCGTGATGTTAACCTGACACTGCCTTAAGAATTCTGAAGAGACCGAAACAGGTGGAAATCTGAAGGTGCAAGGTTAGGACTATACGGCGGATGCATTAACACCTCCCAGCCAAACTCTCTTAATTTTTGCTGAGTGGCTAAAGATGTGTGAGGTCTAGCGTTATCATGATGAAAAAACACACCCCTTCTGTTGATTAATTCCAGCCGTTTTCTCTCAACTTCTTGCTTCTTGCTCATCAGTTGTTCGCAGTAGAGTTCAAAATCGATGGTCCTGCCTGGTGGTAACAGCTCATAATGAATAATGCCCTTCCAATCCCACCACACACACAGGATCACCTTGTTGCGAGTTAACTCGGGTTTCGCCACAGTCTGTGAAGCCTGACCGGCCATTGACCACGAGCTTTTCGCACATTCTTGTCGTACGTGATCCACTTTTCATCACCAGTTATCAGCTTCTTCAAAAATGGTTTGGTTTCATTTCGTCGTAATAAAGAATCACAAATGAGTACACGGTCCATTAGGTTTCTTTCATTGAGCTCGTGAGGTACCCAAATATCGAGCTTTTTTGTATACCCAGTTTTTTTCAAATGCGCCAAAACTGTTTTGTGGTCAATTCCCAGTTCTTCAGCTACGTCGTAACTACTGATATGCCGATCTTGCTCCACTTTTTCAAAAATGGCATCCATTTTATCCGTAATAGGGCGACCAGAGCGACGTGCATCTTTGACATAAAAATTTCCGGATTGAAAACGCTTAAACCAAATTTGTGCTACTCTCACAGACACTGCACTGGGTCCATTAACATCGCAAATTTTTTTCGCGGCTTGCGCTGCATTTTTACCTTTTTTGTAGTAAAATTTTAAAATGTATCGAATTTCGTCATTAGATTCACTCATCTTGACAGTACAAAAAACAAATGAAAATCACACATTTTCCTAATTTGAATTTGGAATTATGTTCTTTAAAATTGAAACTTTCAATGATACCAAAACCAGCCAGATACAAATAGTATAGCCAAAGAGATTTTATTTTAAGTTTATACATACTATAATGCGAAAAGACTTTTTCTCCAACCTAATATATATATATATATATATATATATATATATATATATATATATATATATATATATATGTGTGTGTTCGCGGATGACTTCGTCGTTTATGAACCGATTTTGATAATTCTTTTTTTGTTGGAAAGGAGATATCCAAAGGATGGTACCATGATAAGAAAACCAGGATCTGATGATGGCATCCCAGAGAAATCGAGGGGAACCTTCAAATTTTATAGGCACACCTATAGCGATTTGGGAATTTTTTATAGTAACTAGTGCATTTGCTCCCGGAAAGCACCATTTGGTGAAGTGGAACTAATGAGGAAGATCACAGATGGCCATCGGAACTACTCAATACTACGTATTTCACGGGTTGCGATTCGATTATTGCTAAGCAATTTATGCTCGTCACAATACATATGTCGAAGTGGAGCTGATGGTGACTTGACCATCAGTTCCAGTATTCCTGGTTCTTTACTGGGAGAACTCCTCAACAATTAACGTCCTTGTATCGGGAAAAGCAATATTTTGTAAAAGGTGATGAGCAGTTGTCATTAAGCTATTGTAACTTAGATAATTTACGGACTGACCCACCAAAAAGTGAAAAATAAATAAACTTTTTACAAAAAAAAACTTCCAAAAAAATATTACAAACTGAAAAATAACTTTAATTTCGGAAGTCGGTGGCAAAAACCTAAAATACAGATCAAAAGAAATTAAAGTTATTTTTCACTTTGTAGTATTTTTTTGGAAGTCGGTTGTTTTTTTTTTTTTTGTAAAAAGTTATTATCTACGAGTATGTATAAAACTAGCTGCTACCCGCGACTTCATCCACGTGAAATTTCTTGTTCCCCTGACGTTATTACTTCGTTTTCGCTTAGCGTTCTTTCTGCCTTTTTAGGGTTCCGTACCCCAAAAGGAAAAAACGGAACCCTTATAGGATCACTCGTGTGTCTGTCTGTCTGTGTCTGTCTGTCTGTCTGTCCGTCTGTCACAGCCAATTTGCTCCGAATCTAATGGACCGATTAAGTTGAAATTTGGTACTTACACATATGAATTTCTGTGACCCAAACACGGACGGGTAAAGTAAATAAATGAATTTTGAATATAGAGGTCACATTTGGGGGGGCAAATAAGAAAATTAAAAAAAAAAGTTTTGCAAACTACACCATGTGGCATGTCAAATGAAAAGGCTTACTATGAGGGTCTCAAATATTAGGTCTTTACCTATGAAATTGCCGTTCTGCAGTACTGGCAATTTCAAATCAAAATAATTTTTGTTTGGCTAAGAATGCTAATTTCAAATTAATTTTATTTTAAAAACATGGATTTTTTTTTCCAAAAGTAGTCATTTGTTTATTGATTAGTGTTACATTTTCATCGCATTTCAATCTTTTTCGTCATCATAGATACGTTAAAAATTCGAGTAATTATGGAATATGAGTACCGTCGTGGCAGCAACACGGCACAAGCGGCACGCAACATCAACGACGTTTACGGAGCTAACACTACAAACCAACGCACCACTTGTTATTGGTTTGCTCGCTTCCGTTCTGGAAATTTCGACCTGAAAAATGAACCTCGCGGTCGTCCGAAGACTTTGGTCGACAATGACGAATTAAAGGCGATTGTGGAGCTGAATCTACGGCTGAATTAACAGCAGCTTTCGACGTTAGCGTCAAAACAATATTGGTCCATTTGCGTCAAATTGGCAAGGTAAAAAAGCTTGACAAATGGGTGCCCCACGAACTCAATGATCGCCAGCGCGAAGTACGCGTCGAGACGTGCCTTGCACTGCTCAACAGACACACAAATGAAGCAAATTTGAACCGCATTGTTACCTGCGATGAAAAATGGATTCTGTTTGATAACCGCAACCGCTCAGCAAGTTGGTTGGATCCTGGTTCAGTACCTAAACAATGCCCTAAACGAAAACTTACCCCTAGAAAAGTGATGGTCACTGTTTGGTGGTCTAGTGCCGGTGTGATTCATCACAGCTTCTTACCAAACGGGGTGAGCATTACTTCAGATGTGTACTGTGAAGAACTGAACACAATGATGGAGAAGCTGGCACATCTCCAACCAGCATTGGTCAATCGCTCGTCTCCGCTGCTCCTGCACGACAACGCGCGACCTCATACTGCACAGCAGACGGTCTCCAAGTTGCAAGAACTGGGGTTGGAAGCTCTCCGTCATCCGCCCTACTCACCAGACCTTGCGCCTACAGACTACTACTTTTTCCAGAATTTGGATAACTTCTTGTCGGGAAAAAAATTCAATACCCGAGAGGCAGTACAAAATGCCTTTGAAGAATTTGTTGCCTCCCGTCCAGCTGATTTCTTTAAGAAGGGCATCAATAAACTGCCACTGCGTTGGCAAAGATGCATTGATTGCATGGGTGATTACTTCGATTAATACAAATAAAAAATGCATGAAAAAAATTCGTTTAAATTTTTTCATACAAAACGGCAATTTCATAGGTAAAGACCTATTATATATTTTTTATAATTTTAAAATAAATTGTTTTAAAGTTATTTAAGAAAATTGACCATTACCCCCCCCCCCCCCCCTTATCTCCATGTTTAAAAAAATACAGAAAATAGATCTTTACTTGTAGATTACAGGAAAACCTATAAGAAGTCTGTGGTCTTAAAATAACATGGTAAATCTATCAATATTGTGAGTACAAACTTACGAGTACATTTACAGTTGGAATGTATGGGAGGACATGTTTTTCAACTACAACGTTAAGTTTGTTCTTAAGATAAATTCATCCCAACTACGGAACCCTTCAATGTGCGTGGTCCGACACGCACTTGGCCGGTTTTTTATTTTAGCTCGCCACGTAAAGATCCCAGAGTGATGTTAAATATGCCTGTAGCCTTCCTTTAGAGTTGGGCTATAAAATACAGAAAGATTTTTTAAAGTCCGACTGGTAGTTCTAAAGATTAGCACGTTCGTTCACCGCATCCTCTTCCCGCTAACCTCTCCCTCCCCCTCACACCCCCTTCACCACATCCCCTTCCCCCTCTCTCCCTCACCACCCCGTCCCCATCCCCTCACCCCTAACCTCCTTACCAGTCCCTCCCCTTCACCTTTCCCTCCTCGCCTTCCCCCTTTCCGTTCTCACCACCCCCTCCCTTGCCCCTCTTCCCTTCGCTCGAGGGGAAAATCTATTAATGACAAACTTTATTACTTGCTTAGGCAAGTATTTGTGCCAAGATTCAAGTTAATTAACCAAATGAATAAGATTTTTCATATAAACTGTATTCCCTGTTTTCATGCCCACAGGAGTGGAATTTTAAAAAATCGTTTCGCATGTTTCCATAACTTGAATAAAAGATTATTTTTACCAATTTTCGACTTAATCAAGCACCGCTGTTGCGTATGAAAACGTTTGTAACATTTATTTTGTGTACCTTTTTAAATAATAAATTAGCATTGAGGTCCTGCCTAACGTTGCCGGAGAGTAATATTCCGAAGTATTCCCGTCGTATTATTCGAGGAAGCATTCGGAAGTTTTGAGTAGTATTTGCAATTGTATTTACCCTATGCAGCTGTATGAGTGTAAGAGGACATTGACGGAGTGGCTCTTCACGCTAAATTATGATGCCGTTGAAGACATTTTGGCGACTACGGGTTGAATGTCATGCATGCAACAACACACACACATACACTCACACCCATTCATACACACACAAATTATGTCGGTCGAGCAGGCAGGTTGCAAGAAAACTCGATGTTCTGGAACAGGTTTATTGCAGAGATTACAATTTTGTTCTAAAAATAGGGTGATGGTGACAATCGTTCGATGTATGAAACGAAAGTGCGCTCCATGGAGCGCGGCGCCGCCGTCCGCCGCCGATGCACGTCACGTTGCGCCGACTCAGCACTGGACTTTGTGTCGCCAGGCTGATGCAATAGCTGCGAGAATTCGGGTCGGTTCCGGTGGAATGCGTAGTTCGTGGATTATTGGTTGGTAGCCTTAACATCTCCCCCCTGAAGATCAGCGACTATTAGAGGATTGGTTCGAGAATAGCGCTGATAGTCTTGGTTGAGCACTTGCGGTGTGGTTGTGGTTGTTAACCTCGGTATATATATCGCCATGGTCTGTGTCGTCGTTAGTTCGTTCTGGTGCTGTTTCCAGAGTGCGCCGTCTCATGCATCTTCGTAACGCGAAGGCGATTCCCAGTACGCTTGTACCTAAAAGTACTAGGTAGAGCGGTGTGATAGTGTAGTACACGCCATGAATGTCAGCTGTATTCAGGGTCAATGGCGGTTCCATGGTTATCTCCTTATTAGCAGTATGGAGGCTGTGGAGGTTGACAGAGTTGAGTGTTAATTTCCTATCTTCAGTGTTGTAGTTGGTTCCGTTGCTGAGTGGGATGTTCATAATTTTCAGTACCTGCCCTTTTAATCGGTCGTCCTTGTTTGCCAGAATTAGGTCCGGGGTTTGTACATCGCAGCCTTTCGGGATTGTGATGAGGTAGCTTCCTCGTACTGTGGTGTACTGAGTATCGGTGCAGGACAAGCGAATGTTTGTAGGCGCGGGAAAGCTCGCTACATAGTGTCGGTCGTCGAGGGCTTCCACGGCTTCAGTTTTTAATGTGGCTACGGTGAATTGGCAGGATTTGTCGACTTGCTGGGTAGAGATGAGGTGCTGAATGCAGTCGCCTTGATTTTTGTAGTGTTGATTGATGTTGTCCTCGCAGAGATAATATTGGCTGGACTTCGGGCATTCTGCCTCTATGTACATAAAATCTTTATCGTGAATTGCTAGGAAGGGATAGGATGGAATTAGCACTCTGTCATCTTGATTGGGAACTGCGGATAACTTATAAAGGTTATAGGTATGGGGGAGGACAACCGGTAATTTAAATACCAATACTAAATTTTGACTATTATAATAGTAGCCTAACTTAATTATGTCAAAATATTCCCTAAAACTAATGTTTAGTATATGTTCTCTACCATAGAGGGCATTTAATTGTTCTTTCATCCTGTTGAATGTATTTAATTTAAACATAAGAAAATGTGTGCTCTTGGCACGTATAAAAGCTAATAAGTTTTCTAGTTTAAGCATTTCGTCGGATAATGATTCGATGTTGTCCGCTAGCATTATTATATATTGAGCCAGATGGGCATACTTAACTATGTCTTTTTCTTGACGTAAATCACTAATCATGATTTCATCTACCGCTTCCTTGATTTTATTCTGATTCTGGAGTAATTTGCCGAGAATTCTGGAATTTTCAGACATCCAGTGCTTATTTAAACTAACTCGATTATTTAATTCTGTGACCATCTTATTTTCATTCTCCTGCAGGGTTTTAATTGCATTATCATAGCGGATAGCGTCCGTATAATCCAAATTTCCGGAAATGCTCTTAACAACTGAACCTAGCCCATCAATAAGGCCTCTCTTGACGCGGTTAGACTGGAACAATTCTAACTGGTCGGACAGCTCCGTGATCTTGTTGCGAAGATGTTCGATATGTGGTTGGTATAAAGAGAACGTTTTATTGTGGAACTCAGGTGAAATAGTATCTAATTGTTTCCTTACTAAATCTATATTACTACGAATAATATCTAAGTTAACCGGTTGGACAAACGAGTGGTAGTGGGAGATAACTTTTGTTTTCCCTAGCATAAAAGGTAAGATGCCTGGTCCATTGTCCAGACTACTCAGCGTAATGTCCTCCGCTTGTGTCAGGCTCAGGGCCAGGAAGATGATCCTGTAACAAGTGGTTGCTGTTAGGGACCCGTTTCAGGCGCGACTTGGCAATGGGACCACGTTTCTTTTTGGTGTAAATGTGGATTGGTAAGTTGGCTAGGACCGTGTCGCAAGTAAACCTAGGGGCCAGTTTTTGGCGGCTGGCCATTGGGTTCTGTACAAAAATCTGCTGATCTGCAGAATATTCTTGTTCGGGTTCCCTACCTTTGTTGATATTTTCGATAATCCGTGTTCGATCGTGCAGGGATGAACTATTAATCATCTCGAAAACTCTTTGCATCTTAGTGCGATGTTCTTGGGTATATGACTGTAGCATGTTTTCTGACAGGTTAATATCTAATGGGTCGCGGGGGTCTAGGTGGCCAGTAATTATATCCAAAGGTCTGCATTTGGTAAAACTATGAACAGAACTATTGTAACCTAGAATTGCATATGGCATTAAGTTCATAGCAGAGTCTCCACGGTGCTCTAATTTTAAAATACGCAAGTGTTCCAGAAGTGTGGAATGCAGCCTCTCCACCATGCCATTTTCATTTGGTGTGCATGCTGAAATTTTGTGGTGTTGTACTTTATGAATTTTGACAAATTCCGAGAATAGTTGATTTGTGAATTCTGGGCCTCTGTCTGTGACAATGGTTAAGGGGAATCCATGGTGGGTACTAAATGTTAGAAGAGCTTGTATGACGCTGATTGCTGTCGCGTCCCTTAAGTAGTAAGCTTGAGCATATTTTGAGAATGAGTCGATGATTGTAAGATATTTTTGCGTTTCGACACTCAGTAAGTCAAGATGTACTATTTCAAACGGTTTGGTTGGAGGTGGTACTATATTAAACTTTTGTTTCACGGGGTTTCTATCGTATTTGGCTTGACCACACACGTCGCATTCGTTTATATATTTTGTTATGTGTTCTTTCATTTTCGGCCAGTAAAATTTATTGGATAAGGACGTGTAGCACTCATTAATTCCACGGTGATTGGTTTTACCCTCGTGGTATTTGCGAATTATCTCCTGCTGCTTTAAATAATCCTTGACATTTTCTAACTCTACTTTTGTTAAGACTAGGTCCATAGATGAACTTTTAAATTTACTTTGGATAATGGGAACAATTTCGTACATGGCTAATGGGGGATTAATGAGAATACCGGTCCTTACCTTGGGGTTAATATACTCTTTCACAGCGTTCACAACAAGATTACTCTTAGAAATCTGAATATGTGTTTTAACGTGTGACTCAAACGGTTTTGAAACTGAAGGGCGGCTTCTTACGTCATCGACCAACGTGAAAATGATTTGTTTATGGTACTTGTTAAGGGGGAAATCAGTTATAGGAACTTCTAATATCGGATTTTCGGCATCAGTGTGAACTGTATCAGTTTTTGAATTATTTAATAATGAGGATGGTCTTTCAGTAGGGTTGGCTATAAGAGAACTAGTCTCTTCGTTATGTAGTTCGATACGGGATAATGCGTCGGCGTTAGTGTTGGACTTTCCTTGCTTGTAAACTACGGAAAAGTCAAATTCGCTTAGTTTTAGTCGCCATCGAGTAAGACGCGAGTTAGGTTCTTTGATGTTCATTACCCATTGAAGTGGCCTATGGTCTGTGACAATTTTGAATTTTCTGCCGAATAAATATGGTCTAAAATATTTGGTGGCCCAGACTATCGCAAGCAGTTCCTTCTCGATGGTGCTGTAGTTGATCTCACTACTGTTCAATGTCCTAGAGGCGTAAGCAATAGGCTTATCCGTACCTATGGTCCCCTGAGACAAGACAGCTCCTATTGCTAAATTCGACGCGTCCGTCGTTAAGACAAATTCTTTAGAAAAATCAGGATATTGTAAGATGGGGTCGTTAATTAAGAGTGTCTTACACTTCTCGAAACAGCTTGTGTAATTTTGGTCTAGCGTAATTTTTGAGCCTTTTTTCAAGCATTGCGTCATAGGTTTTGTAACCTTCGCGAAATCGGGTATGAATTTTCTATAGTAACCAAGAAGACCCAGGAACCTTTTAATCTCGGTGGGAGTTTTTGGAAGAGGATAATTCTTTATTGCGGATATTTTGTCGGGGTTTGGCTTAATGCCGTCTTTACTAATGATATGGCCCAAGTAGGCTGTTTCCAGTTTGAGGAACTCTGACTTGTCCATTTGAATTTTAAAATTGGACTCGCGTAATCTATTGAATACTTTTTCCAAATTGACCATGTGTTCCTGTAATGACGTAGAAAATACTATGACGTCATCTAAATAAACGAGGCATATGGTGTTTTGTAGGTCCCTGAGAACGTTATCCATTACGCGTTGGAAAGTGGATGGACTATTTTTCAAACCCATGGGCATTCTCAAAAACTCAAAATGGCCATGTTCTACTGTGAATGCTGTTTTGGGAATGTCTGCAGGGCTCATTTCCACCTGGTAGAAGCCACTGGCTAAGTCTAAGGTCGTAAAATAGTTACAGTTGCCTAATTTATCCAAAATATCTGCAATATTTGGAATGGGGTATTTATCATCCAAGGTTTTTTCGTTTAACTTCCGAAAATCTACCACTAATCGCCATTTCGTCTTACCTGAAGCGTCCGCCTTTTTAGGGACAACCCATATAGGAGAACTCCATGCAGACTCTGATGGTTGAATAATTTGCTGGTCTAGCATCTTACTAATCTGATCCTGTACCTCTTGTCTGTGCACAAAAGGATACCTATAGCTTTTGGTATATATAGGGATTTCGTCACTAGTTTTAATTGAGTGTTTTACTTTATTGGTAAAACTCAATTTCTCCCCTTCTAAATAAAATACGTCGGCATAGCGCGCGCATAACAACTCCAAGTTAACGCGTTCCTCGTTGTTCAAATGATCCGTACGTAAGCGCGATAGCACTTCCTGTACGCGTTGAGGCGCTTGCTCGGTGCGCGTGTACTCAGTATTATAAAGCTGCGCACACACCGGGCGGTCCATAGAAAAAATAACGTCGCTACGATGATTTGGGTTATGAATTTCTAATATACCCCTCTGGTTTTTTACAGTAGTTAAACACTCACTAATATGACAGTTAGATATAATCTGTTCCGGGATAATTACTTCTCCGTTTCGGATATTAATTGGTAATTTCACTAATTTTGAAGAACCGGCGGGTATGATATCTTCGTATAAGTTAGCGTTTCGTGAATCGTAAACCCATATAGGATTTACCGCATTTTTTGTTACTAACGACTTCGTCTTAAAGTCAATGACGGCCTCCCACTTGTCTAATAAATCTGACCCTATCAATCCGTCGAAGTAGTCGTGAAAGTTATATACAAAAAGTGTAACGCAATCCTTATCATTCAATTCAGAGAAGCAAGGTAGTGTTATCGAGTAATCGCTACGTGTCACAGCGTGCACATTGCAAACTTCGAAGGGGTCATATTTCAACTGTATGTTATTAAAATAAGCTTCGACCGCATTAGGGCTAATGAAAGATTGGTTAGCGCCCGTATCTATTAGAAGTTTTAGAGGAGGATCTTGGATTTGCAAGTAGGGAAGCTGGCGTTGCGTTTGAAGGTTGACCTCTATTTTGGTTTGTCTAACTTTTGAGGGTTCTGAAAATCCTCGTTTGGTCAAGCCGGTTTAGCTGGCTCATCTTTTACCGTGTCGTTACTTATCTCCAGCTGCGGGTGACACATTTGATCATTATCGATGTAATAGTATCCTTCATAATACTCGTTAGGTTCGTAAAACATATAGCTGTCGGTATCATAATCTCCGTAACCGTAATAAGCGGAACAATCATTGAAATTCATCTCCTTACTTCCGAAATTGTGATTAGCCGGGGAATTACCAAATTTAGTCCAGTCATGTCCTTTTGTTGCGTTACTGGGCGATAAAAGTCTAGGCACAAAATGGCTGACGCCACTCATTGGTCTGGGCTGTTGAAAGTTACTTTGCGGTACGATATTACGCGGTACAAATTTAAATGCATTATTTGGGTTATAATTAGGAGGAGGAGCACGAAACATCTGTTGCGTGCGTGATGGTCCGGCCTGATTTTGATTATTGAAATTAGGTCGCCATAGTACGGGTGCATGTGGCATCATTGGGTGACCGAATGGACTCCTAGAGGGTCCAGGCATATTAAAGGGGAACGGTCTAGGCTGCGGTACATTATAACCCGTTGGTAAAGGCAGAGGTCTAGGTGGCACGGCTTGGGGTGTCGATTTCTTATCCGAAACTTGACTACTACGCTGCTGCAAGTACACTACGTTTTGTTCCTCATGAACAAACTCTAAGGCCTTTTCAATGCTTTCGGGGCGCATGCACCTAATCCGTGAACCTAGTGGGTCCTTGAGCCCACGTACAAATGCCTACAAGGTCAATTTTTTATATAGATCCCTTTTCGCATTGATAGTAGTTGTTACTTCCTCATGTAGAGAGACATAAGTCATTAACGTGCTGAACAGGTTTTGGCACTTTTCATAAAACTCCTGAGGGCTGTCAGGCCCCTGTGACAGTAACGCTAAGTCATTATACACTCCTGGACACATCTATTGGCCCACCTTAGAGTTTAGGTTTCGATGGCCCCTACCGAAATATGATTGCTAGATTGAACAAAAACTGAAATGCAGTTTTAAACCTGATACATTTTACCATCTTTTTCGATCGTATTGTTTTAAATTTGAATTCAGAATACCATACGACATGGAGCTACGCCTAACAAGTCGGATATGCGCCTTGTTAAAGGCAATTGATTTTTGAATAAAAAACATGTTTTATCAAATAAAGGTTTAATTTAATAACGCGTGTTGCCTCCATGGGCATCTACCACAGCTCTCATACGATTAGGCATAGAGTTTATCAACCGCTCTATGAAATTTTGAGGGATCATCTCCCATTCCTCTTCTATGGCAGTTTTCAACTCCTGCATCGTCTGGGCAACTGGCTGACGAGCCCTAACACGTCTTTTTAGCTCGTCCCACATGTGCTCAATGGGGTTCATGTCTGGGCTTCTGGCTGGCCAGTCCATAACTGTGATGTTCACATCCCGAAGATATTCCCTGACGATGCCGGCCACATGGGCTCTTGCATTATCATGCATAAAAAGGAAATTTGGGCCCACATAGTCCGCGTATGGTATCACGTGAGGTTCTAAGCACTCACGATAGTACCTTTCAGCATTTAATGTTGGCAGCCGTGGTCCTGTAACAACCTCAAGTTGAGTTTTGCCGCTCGCGGATATACCGCCCCAGACAGTCCATGAGCCACCGCCATAAGCAACCCTCTCTTCCTAGCAGCATTGTGCGAAACGCTCTCCCTTACGTCGGTAGACCTTCTTCCTTCCATCATTGCCATGTAACACAATTTTAGACTCATCAGAAAAGAGTACACGGCTCCAATCTTGCTGTGTCCAATTTAAATGACTGCGTGCGAAATGAAGGCGCGCTGTTCGGTGGGCTCGCGTTAGTTTGGGGCCATTAGCTGGCTTGTGTGGTACCATATCGCGTTCTTTTAACCTTCTCCGAACAGTTCGAGCGCTCACAGATACTCCGTGGAAGTTGCGAAGTTGGTTTTGTATCTCAATGGAGGTAAGGTGACGATTTCTCAAGCTGGTCGTCACGATGAATCGATCCTGCCTTTCAGTTGTGACCCGAGATCGTGGCCTTCCTTGGCGACGAACAAAGCCGCCAGTCTCTAGGTACCTCCGATAAACATTTCGGACCGCAGATCGACTTAAATTAAGTTGAGCACTCACGTTTCTTTGGCTGTGTCCGGCCTGAATAAGTGCCACAGCTTGGGCGGCGACTTCAGGTGAAGTATCCATAGATTATTGATAGAACCTCACCTTAATGTTAAGAATAAGTAATGTTTGTTGCAAAACCAAAGATATCAATCACTTTTTCAAGAATTAAATCCAAGTAAACCAATAAAACCAAGTTTTCGTAGTATTCGATTGTTTGATATCAACAAACAGGCTCCAAATTGTCTTTTGTTTCTTTAAATTCTGTGTTCGAAATTCAAAAAAAGACTATTGAATGAAATTGTGAATGTGCCAGGTTCAAAACTGCATAAAAACTTTTTGCTCGACCTAATATAAAATTTTAGCTAGGACCAAATGAAACTGAAAATACAAGGTGGGCCAAAAGATGTGTCCAGAAGTGTATAATGCCGTCTCATCGCGCTGATCTGCGAAATTATTTACTAGCGATTTGCGTATACCCGTCCAATCAGACGGGATGCCGTTCGAATTGATCAATCGGGCCGCGGGACCAGTTATTTTGTTTAATATACCTTAACAAGAGCAACTTCCGAAAGTTTGTTAGGCGGGCTTGGTTTTTTTACAAATTCGTCCACCAGCTCGTCACATAACTGTATGAACCTAGTTAATACGTTAACGTTACCATCAAACTCGGGCACCAAACGAAGGGCCTTAAAAATGCCATCTAAATCTGCCATCCTATTCCGTGGACTACCTAACCTAGAGTCTAAGCCAATTTCTCTGTTTAAATCTAGAGCACTATACCTACTACTACGCCTACTCTCTAACCCTACACTCCGTGATTCTCGTGGATGGAAAATCTTGGAAAATTCGTGGGTACAGGAAACTTAAGGACTAGGGTGAGCAATTCACTTAAAAGATTTTAATGTACTCACATGAACTGCATATCTCGTCTTCTCGCTGTATCGATGGCTGGATACCCCTGCTGCAAGTCACGACGTGTAGATTCGGGTCCTCGAACGGCCTTGATGACCGCCACGCCAACTCACAGGTGCGTGAAGTTGATTCCCGAGGACCCTACCGACTGCGCCAATTATGTCGGTCGAGCAGGCAGGTTGCAAGAAAACTCGATGTTCTGGAACAGGTTTATTGCAGAGATTACAATTTTGTTCTAAAAATAGGGTGATGGTGACAATCGTTCGATGTATGAAACGAAAGTGCGCTCCATGGAGCGCGGCGCCGCCGTCCGCCGCCGATGCACGTCACGTTGCGCCGACTCAGCACTGGACTTTGTGTCGCCAGGCTGATGCAATAGCTGCGAGAATTCGGGTCGGTTCCGGTGGAATGCGTAGTTCGTGGATTATTGGTTGGTAGCCTTAACACACACACACATACACATAAAATATACATTCACAAACGCACATTTATACAAAACACACTAGTTTTCACATACTCATAATCAAGGAAGAGCGAGGTTTATCCCATCACAAGTATCTTCGAATTACTTTCTGGGAAACCCCAACAACTTAATTGTATAGATTTAAGATAATAAACACATTTTTTTTTTAAATTGTAGGTACTATTTTGTGCTTGTTTATCTGAAAATCGGTAAATGATAACTATAAGAGGGGAAACTGTGATGTTATGAAGTATGTATTCATTCAAACCAGACCTTCTAATATATTTTTTCAATACACTTCCTCGAAAACTGGTTCATATCGCACTACGATTAGATTCACAATGCAATACATTTCACAAGCGTGCGATTTTTCATTTTCCAACACGTGTGCGTGTGCGTGTGTGTGTGTGTGTGTGCGTGTGTGTGTAATAATTGCCACAGATAACTTATACCTATACTTAGTCCAAATTGGTTCAATGCCTCTATTCACACCGTCTCTATTCGGAGGTAAACGTTTTTTTTTTAAATCTCGGTAAAGAGATGAAAATAGCGTCTTTACGGCGTTAATATTTGTTGAATATTCAAATAATGTTTATAAATAGAATATCATCAAAAACCATGATTATTACAGTAAAAAAACGTCTATGAACAAATTAATATTTATTCGTGTTCTAGGTATACTAAAAAATATTTGAAAGCGCGGAAAAAAAAGAAAATTTAAATCATAGTTTCCTAGTAATAATAATATATATTTATTTTAAGGCAATAAGTCATGACAAAAATATTTTTCGTTATTTTATTTTATTTCTTCAAAAGTGTATTGAAAAACGTCGTTTGATACACGTGGATATTTGTTATTGCAGTTCTCGGCTCAAAAACAACCTCGCCTACGGCTGGGTGTTAATTACGCCTCGAATGCAATAACAAAAATTCTCCACTTGTATCAAAATGTACTATTCCGCTATTCATTCGATTCTCAAACACAAAATCATAACTAGACAAAATTACTTTTCAGCTCCACGAAAAACAGCTTACCTCGACACCGTAAGAGCCAGTAAGAATTTTCACTCACCCCGAACTATCCATAGTCACCGAACTCAGTGAAGATGATGACAGCATCATCTTCACTGGTTAAGACCCCACACTCAAATTTAAACCAAATTTCATTTGCAGCTAAAAAAAAGAATAAGCTTGTTCTAGGTTCTACGTCAAAATGTCAGAAGATATGGGAAGATGTGGGATATCGGATGGATGGGGATTTGAAGTGGGGATGGGGGAGAGCACTGAGAGCATTAAAAATGTAGCTCCAATAGAAGATGCTACTAGGAAACAACCCCTTCGTCCCTTTGATGCGGGTGATCATAATAAATCTTCAACACAGAGGAAACGTAGAAAACTATGCTCACCGAATTTATTCATAGACAAAGAAATCGCTGCAGAATCACCCCAGCCCCCGGAACATGATACCCTGCTATTGGAAAAACAAATTAAAATGGTGGCGAATTCCACGTACACTTGCTACAAAGATATAGAAAAAGACTGCCAAATGGTCGAAATGCCACCCGCAGAGAAACCTAAGATCACCGCACCGCTATTTCCTGAAAATAAGATATTGATCGATATTTTTGATACAATGAAGAAATCGGCTAACAGCAAAAAAATTTGAAGTAGCTGAAAATAATTCCGAAACCAATGTTTATCAATTTACGAGTGACAGCGAGGAAGTTCTTGCAGATAAAATCGTTGAAGAAAAGAGTAATGAAAAACCAGAATTGAATCTGAAAAACAAAGGAAAGAAGACCATTGTAGAAAGATCTGAGTATATAACCGAAGTTGAAAATGTAATAAAGGACATTGCCACGGGACAGGTCCCTTTTGTGCTGTCGTGTGCCTGTTTGGAATAATAACCTAAAAATATTATTTATTTTTTTGTGTGCAAATTATTTTTTATACAATTTTTTTTACCTTGGGAATAAAATTAAAGATAATTAATAGTTAAACATTACGTCGACATCCTTTTGATAAGATACAAAAAAAAGTTGCCAGAAATCAAATAATATTGAAAATGCGTATAATAATGGAATAATCGATATCAAAACAAAACGACATTTAACAATAAAAAAATATTTTTTTTAATTATTATAACTAGTTTAGGTCTTTCAACATTTGGCAACTTCAAATATAATGTTTTAGCATTATGTTTTAGTATTATAGTCTATGCGGTAATATCGATGGAACGATAACAACAATAGATTGCTTATTTTCATAATTAGCTTATATTGTTGATTAGATGTTTATAAAAGTGATTTACACAAACAAAAAAGCATTACGTATTTTGGAAACGCCGTATTAACAAAACAGTTTTAATCGATAAATTGGAAAAAAAAACTGAAATCGATTTAGTAACGATTAAAAATAATCGATCTGGCAACATTTACTGGCGCTTGTCACAGCTCTTTGGCTCTGTGAGAGATTCGTTACGTTCGTGATTGCTTTGTTTAAATACGTTGAGTTTTGAATTCCGTATTTACATAGTTATTATTTACGATACGTGCTTTTTCTGCGACCACCGAGTTGAGCTAATAAGTTCCTCGAGTACTTTATGTTTTGTGAGATAATTGACTCTTGTTTGTGCTGTTCTTTGTGAGATATTTGACTCTAAGTGCTATCTTTGGTGAGATATTGGACTCCAGAACAGTTTTTATCAGAACTATGTCTACCCCAGCCAGAAGTCGGGCACGCCGTCTGCCTTCCCAACGCTGTATTAACTGTTCGATTTTGTTAGCACCTAATTTACGCCGGTATACAGTTGAGGAGTTGAACGAGCAAATGACAGTTCTTCTACGAACTTGGACAATGCCCACACCTGTAAGTTATCGTGTGCATATACAACAATATTTATTATAGACAATATATCAAACTCAAAATATCATTTGATTAAACGAAGTGCACTGTATTGTTGTGTATTCCTTTATGAGGATTTATTTTATGTATTTACAAGTTTAAGTTTTAATAAATGTAGAAGAGTAATGATTTTATAATCTATTCCAGGTAACGTCGGATAATATAGTGTGTATTGAATGTTATTTGTTGTTGCAAGAAAGGATTTTATCTAATATAACTGGATCCCACGAGGATATGTCACCTGCATATGGTCACTTGAATATCTGTTATGGATGTGGTATCTCTATTGCAAGTCGGAGAACCCATAGAGTTGAGTTAGACTGCCCACAACGTAGCATGATTTTAAGATGGACTCTAGCACACCTGGTCAGTATTTTTTTATTAATTTTCTTGCACAATGGCAATAAAGGGTTTGGTGCATATTCTGACATTCATTAATACTGACTATTTCATTTTAGGCTCCACATTTGCAAAAAGTGTGCATTCCTTGCTGGTTAGCGGCAACTCGAGAAACAAGACGATTGGAGGTTCAAGACTCAAACAGACCCGACAGTGACATGGATGCAGCTTCGCTTTCATTAGAAAATACCGGGATACCTGAAGCACCTCCAATGCCAGCTTCAACACCCCAACCACAACAAGCATTACGACTACAAACTAAAATTAACTCACAAAAGTATAAACGAGTTGCTGCAGCTTCTCGTCACTGTATGTTTGTAGGCTGTGAAAATAATGAACGTCTTTTAGTGCCTATGACTATAAAGGAATTATTGTTATTGCAGTACAATATATATATACCGTTAAATGCTAGGATCTGTCATCACCATTTACATAGTAATCAGTGGGATGAACTGACTGCTATTTTAAATGACTTTACTGGCTTTCAAGTCGATGACATATTTTCCATGCTGGAAAGGGCTTCTCAAAGGACTTTAGATTTTAATAATATTGCAGCAATGGATTCACATTTACGCCATTATTGGCTGGGACTAACAGAAGTGCAGTTTAATGAAATATTAAATAGCATTCCTAGTTTGAATGATGCGGTTACAAATCCTAGCCTTGCATTGAGCATATTTCTTGTTAAGCTTAGGACAGGAGACAGCAATCAAAGACTGGCAACTCTTTTTCAATTGCCACGATCTACATTAGAAAAAAAAATGAAGATTGTTAGAGAATGTTTAAAAGAACATTTTGTACCAATGCATTTGGGTCTTACTCATACTAATGTACAAAATGTGGCCTCACGTAACAGGACTATTCCTGAAGGTCTATTTGGAGACAGTAGCATGGCTTCAGATGTTAAACCTGCTATTGTCATATGTGATGGTACATATGTTTATGTACAGAGTAGTAGTAACTACAAATACCAGAAACAAACATATAGTCTACACAAGTACGCTAATTTGGTTAAACCATTTTTAATTGCATGTTGTGATGGATATATTTTAGAGTGCACTGGACCGTATGAAGCAACAAAAAATGACTCAACAATCATGAGTGATCTATTTCGTAATGAAAGTGGTCCAATGCGCTCATTTTTTAGACAGGGGGACGTCTTTATATTGGATAGGGGATTTAGAGACGTGATCCCCGAGTTAGAAAGCTATAATTATAAAACTTACATGCCTGAGTCATTATTGGAAAATGAATTTCAATTGACAACTGAACAAGCAAATAAGTCTAGATGTGTAACTATGTGTAGATGGGTAGTTGAAGTTGTAAACGGTCGCATTAAAAGAGACTACAAACTCTTTCGACAAGAATATTTTAACAGAGCATCAACACACCTTATGGATGATTTTAAAATTGCTTGTGCTCTTTTGAATAAATTCCACCCAACAATAGAAGACAGACCTGATGCTGCAGAGTATTTACAAATTGCTCAGGCGAGATTAAATACTAGCAATTTTTTAGGGGAATTTATTCGAAGGGAAAACATCAATAGGAGAACTGCGGTTTTCCAAAACATAGACAGCAATGCTCCCCATTTAGACCATTTTCCTAGATTAACTTTAGATGATTTAAGAAGATTTGCTTTGGGATCTTACCAATTAAAACAGGCTAGATCCTATTATGGGGAGCACATAAGAAGTAATGGTACATATAATGTTGAAGTAAGTAATGTGTTGGAAGAAGATTTGCCCTTAATATTGGGTCAAAATAATTATTTAATTAGGGCTAGAATTAAGTCCCGCCATGTGAGCCACAAAACATATTACTCTTATTTATTGATAAGTAGAGATGAAAATCGGTCAAATTCTTTAGAAAGTATCATTGCTTACTATTGTAACTGTCTAGTGGGTAACCGTACAGTAGGGTGTTGTGCTCATACTATGACAGTATTATGGTATTTAAGCTGGGGCCGCTTCAACAATGTAAGTGCTCCAGCTCCATCTTTGGATGAAATATTTTATGAAGAATAAATAATTTATCCAAGTTTTATTTGTTTTATTTCCCTTGGTATGTACTATTACTAAAATCAGTTACGTTAATTATGACTCATTACTAAAAAATTGTGAGGGATTCATTAATTAATATACGCATGAACAAAATATCGCTTTTATTTTGACACAACTGTTATTCGTAACCAAGGTAAAAAGATAAATGACATGCAGTGTCAATTGGTACTGGATGGCCAGTACTCACACTCCTCTTCACGGCATCGTCATGGTCATCAGGAGTTCAGGAAACTCCTAAGCTGCTCCGCAATTTCAACATCCGTGGGCCGGCTAGGGCTTTGGTTAGGATATCTGCCTCCATATCTTCGGTACGCAGATACCTGACTTGTATCGCTCTGTCCATTATGCAATTTCGAATGAAGTGCATTTTTAGGTCAATGTGTTTGGACTTGGAAGTGACCATTGCGTTCTCACTTAACTTGAGGGCGGCTTGGTTATCGTTTAATATAACTATGCTTTCATAGTTGGCCCCAAGATCTCTGAACAGACTTTTCAAGTGAATAGCCTCCTTTGCAGCTTCGGTCAAAGCGACATATTCCGCTTCGGCAGTCGATAGTGCTACAGTCTTTTGCTTCTTCGACATCCAGCTTATGGCCGTTCCAGCATATTTAAAGCAGTAGCCCGAAAAAGACTTCCGGTCGAGCTTGCATGCGCCCCAATCTGCGTCGGCCATGCCATATAGTTCTTGGCGAGTTTTTCTAAATATAAGACCGACGGTTTTTGTTCCCTTTAAGTATCGCAGTACTCTTTTTGCACACTTGAAATGCTCTTCTCCGTAACAGTCGTTAAATTGGGAGATATAACTTATAGCAAACATTATATCAGGTCGAGTTGCCACTGCCAGATACATGAGAGAGCCAATCAAATTTTTGTAGGGCAGATCGTTCCTTTCATCTCTTCTTCCTTTTTCTAGTTTAAGACCTGGTTCTATGGGTGTAGACGTGGCCTTGCAATCTTCCATTTTGAATTTTTTAAGAGTGTCTTCTATGAACTTCTCCTGGTTGAGTTTGATTTCATCTCCATTATAAGTTACGTCTATCCCTATTAGCCGTTTAGGTGTTCCTAAGTCTTTTAACTCAAATTTCTTATTTAACAGGTCTTTTATTTCTTGGAGCTTTCTAGGACACGAATAGGCAATTAACAAATCGTCAACATATATAATTATTATGACTTTAACTCCTCTTTTCTCTAGTAAGTATAGACATGGGTCAGCTTCCGATGCTTTGAAACCTATGTTTTTTAATTCTGTGTCGAGTTTCTTATACCATTGCCTCCCTGCCTGTTTGAGTCCATATAAAGCTTTTATGAGTTGACAAACTTTCCCTTTTGGATTGTTTTTTATGTCTTTTAGCATACTCATTGTTTTGTTGTACAAAGTTAAATCTTCTTGTTTACTTTCTTCAACCATGATTTCAGTCAGATATTCTTCTAAATAGTCAGGGTACTTCATAACTATCTTTTCTTCTAGTTCACCATTCAGGTATGCCGTTGTAACGTCCATCTGGTTCAATTTCAAGCCTTCTTCCATGGCTATTCCAACAACAGATCTTATCGAACTCAGTTTCGCTACAGGAGCGTATGTTTCATTGTAGTCAACGCCTGGTCGCTGAGTGAAGCCCCGTGCTACAAGTCTGGCTTTCTTTGTGATATTGTTGTCAGGTCCTATTTTGTTTCTTAGAACCATTTTGTAGTCCACTTCTTTCATGTCTTTGTTCTTCTTTTCTATTTTCCAGGTTCCTTTCTTAACATGTGCTTTAATCTCGGCTTTTATAGCATCATGCCAGTATTCATCATCTTCATTCTCATCGGATATATAGGATATCTCCGAGAGTAGATGACTTTCTGCAGTCTGGTCCAGTATAAAATCTCTAGTCCACGCTGGCGGACGCCTCTCTCTTTGCGGCCTCCCATCTTCAGGTATTTCTACAACATCTGATGCATCATCGTAAGACTCTATTTCTTCTACCGTAACTTCATCTTCTTGCTCGTTGGAATTTTGTAACGTATTTTCCTTTTCATTCTCTGTTATTTCAATTTCTATTGGTTGTACCCTTTTATTTTTGTTATCATTGTATTTAATTTTGTTTTCTTTTTCAGGTTTCCGAGATTGTTCCTTTTCGTTAATAAGCTTATCATAGTTCTGACTTTCTTCTTCGAAGTACATCTTGTCTATAACTTTTATGTCCCTGCTTATCACTACATCATCGTCTTCAGGTATGTACACTCTGTAAGCCTTTGAGGTCATCGAGTATCCCATGAATACGCCTTCTTTGGCATTCTGGGTCAGTTTGCCCCGTTTGTTCTTTTTCAACACAAAGGTCTTCCTTCCATACACGTAAAGATGATGTCCACATGGTGTTCGGCCTAGCCATTTCTTGAACGGTGTTTCGCCATTCAGTGCTTTGGAAGGGCTACGATTTATAAGGTAGTTTGCAGTTGCTACCGCTTCCGCCCAGAGCTTTTTAGGTGCCTTGGCCTCGATTAACAGACATCTGGCTTTGTCTAGCAAGGATCTATTCTTCCTCTCGCTAATACCATTTTGTTGAGGGGTGTAAACTGTGGTCAACCTTCTTCGGATGCCATGCGATTTGAGGAAGTCATCGAATTCCTTGTTCCGATATTCTGTACCATTGTCGGTCTGCAGGTTCTTTATTTTCTTGTTATGGAACGTCTCAACTTCGTTTTTGTATTCTTTGAAGACGTTGAATACATCACTCTTTCTTTTAATAAAATAGACGTGACAATAGCGACTATAGTCGTCTGTGAAAGTAACGTAGTACTTTGATCCTGCTAATGTATCACATTCAAAAGGTCCACAAACGTCGCTATGGATTATTTCCAAGTTATCGGTTGAATATAGATCATCATGTCTTATGAACGGTAACCTGGACAATTTGCCTTTGATGCAGGTCTCACATGTTTCCATGTCTTCATCATTAAAATTTAAGCCATACATAAGGTTATCTTTAGCCATCTTCTTTAAATCTTTTTCGTTTATGTGGCCAAGTTTGCGATGCCATTCCATAATGTCACTGTCATTTTTTGGTGTGTAGTTTGTAGTTTCTTTTCGTCCAGATTCAAAGTAGTAAAGCCCATCTCTCTTTCGAGCAGTCAGCGTCTTTTCGCCAGTTTTTTCTACGACGTAGGCTTTCTCTTTTTCAAAAACAACCTTATTTCCTCTGTCCGTTATTTTGGCGACAGATAAAAGGTTTACTGATATATCGGGAACATACAAGGTGTCATTGAAATTGTAGCCATGTTTATCGGTACTGATTGTAACTCTTCCTTTACCTTGAATTCTACTAGTGTATTTCGTACCCTTATTGCAAAAACCGATTATCTGCACCAAAATTTGACCGAAATAATTTTGAGATATAAGTACTTGAAAGTTTGAAGACACAAAATTATAATTATAATAATGTAAATTTTAAACGCTTGTAGTTTTTAAAAACAAGAAACTATTCAAGCAGTATTTAGTAGGTTAATAATTGAAGAAAACTTACTAGATTTTCAACAAAAATAAAAAAATAACCAGTAAGGAGCTAATTTAGTTGGTTTTTCCTGAATGTACAAAAACTACCAAATTTTCAAAAATACCCTTTGGAGAGCTCTACTGGCCATTTTTATTTAATCACTTATTTGTATTAGTCATAATCATCAAGACTAAATTTGCTTTAGTACAACTATAGCCAGTACAGGTATAAAATCGATATCTTTAGTTGCTTTTGGCTGAATATAAAGATGATTTTATTTTACTTATTAGGTACTACCTAAATTAATAAAAACAAAATGCTTTGACAAAATCTTTATTTTAATTAAAAATAAACAAAGAAGATTAAACATTGCTTTCTGAAGAACATGACATGTCATCAGTGTCAGAGAGACTCGCAGCTGGCAATCGGTCAATAGTGGTAGCTTCAGTAGCCAGAGAATGGAACCACCCATGATACTCTTCCGGTATTACACCTTTATTACAAAGGTTAATAAGATCCTTCTTCTTAGCTATAGATATAGGGAGAGGTTCGCTGTACAGTTGGTGTAAGGGCGGAAAGATAACACTGGAACTGGTTGGCTGCACAGTTATTTCATCAACAACTTCTTGTTGCTTACGCTTCTTTCTGGTTGCATAACTATGGTTTGGATAAGATGTAATTGTCTTAATTTTGCCCGAGTCGGTTTTCATGGATGAGGTAACATCCAATGTCATAAACCTATTAGACATGTCATAGTTGTAGTAAATCCTATTGTCTCCTTTCATATACTTCATTCGTTTAATCTTGAGCCAGTTCACTTTTTCGCCGTCTGTATTTTTATTTCTATTTATGATAACTGTCTCTCCCAATGCCTTTAGGTCTTTGAATTCATTGTATTTGAACTCTTTAACATGATAAGAGTTTTTTATCACTTTCTTACCATCTTTTTTATAGAGTCTTTTAGATCTAGCCCGTTTAAAAACGTTCATCCAGTCAGACATACAGAAGATGTCACAATTTTTTTTTGATGTTTCTATGGCGCTGTGCATGGAGTCAGCTTCCATGTAGCTGTGTCCGGATTCGAGGAACTTGTGTTCTATTACATCCAGGTGTGTATCTTGCATCATAATCCACAATAGTATGGCGGCAATATACTGATTACGGTTTTGGCCGCCACACGTGTCTGAAAACAAGCTGACTTCTTTAATCTTCTTTGGCACACATGTGGTTAAATAATGATGTAAAATCGTTCCGATTTCAGCACTACCTTTTTTACCATGCACCTCATTCCATGCAAAACAGTATGCTTCATTGGGAAGTGCGTTTTCGTATATGGTCAAATTGTATACAATCAACTTCCTCGTATAGTAAAGAAGACCAACATCAGTACTTGGAATTTGTAGAATCGCTTGCAAATCAAATGAAACAGTCAAAAAATCTGGTTCTTGTTCCGCCCTTTGTTTGTCTTTTTGTTTTTCCCGATTACATCTTTCCTTCCTTTCTATATGTTCATCATATTCTTTTTGTAATTTGCTTTTTTCATCACTGTCGCCACGCTTGAATTTGGTGCATATAAGACATTGGTCTTTTTTAGGCATAAAAAAACCTAAATTAAATTCTGTAGAGAAAATCCTTCGATATGTCATTTCTGATACAGCTGGTTCAGTATTTTTGTTTTTGCATTCTTCTGTATAGAGAGCATACATTTTGCTTAATGTAAGCCCAGTATCTAAATATTTTCGTTTCAACTTCTTTCGCACATAGTGGCTTTCCATGCTAGGAAATGATGCTATGTGCTTTTTAACAGCATCTACCACCTGAGGCGACGTTTTATTTGGAGGCTCACGACGTCCGCGCGGGTCCTGTTCTTTTGAATATTGTCCAAAACTGTCGCGGTGCTTTACAGCATTTGCTATCACATGCGGTGAAATGCTTAAAGTTCCACAAAAAAAATCTTGGCAAACATTTTTTTTCTCTCCTTCGATGATAAAGAAACATTGTTTAGCATACTTGCGCTGTGTAGATCGTTTTCTGTTCAAAAGAACCCTCTTCGTCGGTTTGACATCAATAAGACTCAATATAAACTGCTTTTTCGATATGTAGTTTAGGTTCCAATATTTCCTGCACAATTCTTTCCGAATGTTTTCGGTAACGTGATTGTTGCACTCAAATTTGCATTTAAAACAGTTTATAGGCTTAGGGAGTTTTGGATCTCGACATTTCGTTTTAGTTACGTATGGAAGGCCTTCAGCTCTACGCCTTTTCGCTATATTCTTTTTCCATGTAGCTGTATCTCGTTGATTCCATCGAGCGCGTGGTTGAATAATTTTCCAAGTAAGTTTAAATATATCTGCCGTTATCGCTTGGGCTACATACTTGGATTCATTATCGTTTACAAGAGGGAGTTGTTTTGGTTTGCCAAACAATGATGCTATAGCTTTACGTCGCATGTTTTTAATTTTTTCTTCCTTAGTTAAATATGTGTCCAGATTTAACAACTCATCCAATTGTATTAGTTCTGAATCCTCAGATTCAGGTGTAGTAGGACGATTTAGATCAGCAGGTAAATACAAAGGGTCTTGATCAGAAAAGTCGCCATCAAAGAGTGATTCATTTTCGCTTTCTTCAATTATTCGTTCTGATTCAACATCGTTATTTTTCGTGCTTTGTTTTGAAGAAATGTCAACTGTAATTGAAAGTAAAATTAAGGTAAGTGAGATGTAATAAGAAAGTTAAATTTCAAATTAAACGGTCCATTAGATTCGGTGCAAATTGGCTGTGACAGACGGACAGACAGATAGACACACAAGTGATTCTATAAGGATACCGTTTTTTCCTTTTGAGGTACGAAACCCTAAAAATTGCCTGAAAGCCAGTTTGAATAACTTCTGACGTAACTAACTGAATAAGCTGACATTCATTTTTTGAGACATTATTTGAGAGTTTGTTATGAACTTCTCTTGAAGGCTAAAAGACGTCAGTACGTCTAGTCACTAGCCACTCGAAAATAAAAATAGCGACATCAACACCTCAAGCCATTTAGAAAAAAAAACTTATTGTTCTTCTTCTTTGCTTCTGGGGTTTTAATTGTAAATATAATTAAGTAGTAAGTTATAGGTAAGGTAAGCAGAACCAAGGAAGATTGACTTACTAGATTCTGACTCTCCAGGATTATCGCCAACAGGACCTAGCTGATTCCTTTTAGTACCAGAACTATCTCTCTTCCTTTTCTTCTCGACGTGACTCGAGCAAGCAGCATCTGTATGCAGATAATTATATTGAAAGAGAATGGGAACGTATGTACGGTCAAGGAAGGAAGGGCCAAAAAACCTGTACTCTGAGCATGGGCAATTCTTTTAATTCTCCGGGGGACCGCATTGTCGAAGGGGCCTGATCTGACCCAATAGGGCACTATCCCGCAACCCTCTGACGGTAGCAGACTATCCTAAGCCCCTGACCAAGGTAGTTAAGAGGAACACCGTGGTAATTCTAGTCGGTAAGAGTACAACACCGGCTTCGCCTTCTCCAGGCGGAATGCATCCATGAGGAAAACGGCTTTAGCATTGGGCCATTTAATATAATTATAGTGATTGTAAGTTAAGTACCTACCTTCTTTTGTCGTAGAAATTGGCAAATCAAACATCAACACTGTCGGTTCCGACTGACTTAAATACACATCATAAGCTTGCGACAGTAAGTCATCATCACACCAAAGGTCATCTGTAAAATAAAACATACTAGAGAGAACAATACTTTACGAATTTGTTAGTAAAACCGGCTAACAGCTTTAGTAACCTCAAAATTTAAATCATTTGATTTTAATGGTTGGTTTTTCGAGAAATTTTCAAGTGTTTTTACTTTATCACCTCTAGAGACACTCATTTTTACTATATTTCACAAAAATAACGAGTTAAACTTTGTTTTTTATTCAATAAACACGAGACAATTACAACACTCGCCGGCCGGCGCACGATTACTTCGACAACAAGAACCGCGTATTGGCGCGTATGATGAGTGCGCGTTGTATGTTGCGTGCGAAAGAGAAGGCTATACATGGATAGGCGCTTTTAGCTGAAGCTAATTTAAAAACTGTCTCGCGTGACTCGTGAGCCTAATGATTGAAAGAAAAAAGTAAACACAGATAATTGATATTAGCTGAAGAAATTCGGAAAGCGTCGAGCCCAGTTATTCAGCAAAAGTAAACTATATTTATGTAAGATCTTTTACCTGCAATAATCTTAAACAAATACGGTGTTCATTTTTCTGCAAAAAGCAACTAATGTTGTTTAGTTTGTTTTACTTGTATATACATCAGTCATTTCTAAAAAGAATAATAAAAGCTAGAACCAGCTACCGCAGCTTACTATGTTTTAACAGAATAATATTGGCACATTATAAATCAAGCAATTGCATTTGAAATGTGTTATAATACGAAACATGGTTTTCGTGGTATACATTTATAAATCTAAAGGAATTAAATGAGTTTAGTTGTTTTTTTAAGAAGATCATTCAAGCATCCTTGCAGGTAGTTGCTTTTTACTATAGGTATCTCCGTAAAAAAGCGTCGTAGCAGATAATGGGTTTTACCTGTAGCTTCATCGTGACTGGGAGAGTCGATTTTTGTGTTTAACTTGATTTTGGTAAAAACATGCAGATAATCGGTTTTTGCAATAAGGGTACGATTTATCTGATGCCAACTTTAAGGTGCCATTTTCAGGTGTCATGGTAGAAAACATCGATTCGTCACCGCACATGTGTGATGAGCAGCCGCTATCTAGACACCAGACATTTTTATCAGCATCTGAATTTACGGTGCTCAGACAAACGTTAAAATTGTATTTGCTTCTGTTGTCTTTTTCATTGGTGTTTTTCTTCTTGCCCCAACATGTCTCGATAGTGTGGCCTTTCTTTTTACAGCTCTTGCAGTACAACCTTTGCCTATTTTTCTTGACATGATATGCTTCTGAGCTGTCAGGCTGTTCATTTCCACTCCTTGCTTGGTATTCTTCCAGAATCTTTATTTTCAGATCTTCAGGTTTAGGCAGGGTGTCTCGAGATTCAATGGCTATTCTAAAGTTCTCAAAAGTTGTCGGCAAACTGTATAGCAGCATTATGCTAAGCAGTTCTGGAGGTATCTTTATATCCATATCTGCGAGTTTATCCACGATGTCCATGAAGTTATTTATGTGGTCACGTATATCTTCTCCTGTGGTCATTCGCTTTAGAACCAACTGTTTTAGTAAGGTAGCTTTCCTCGCAGGCCCAGTGCTTTGGTAAGTAGCTTTCAACTTGTCCCATACAGCTTTAGATGTCGCGCAGACTTTGATTTGTTTTAATTCAGACGGTGACAATAAAAGTAGGATTTCAGCCCTTGCCTTCAAGTCCTCTTTGTTGAACGCCGATCTCGCCGCCGCATCCGTAGCTGGTGGTAATGTTTTCTCGCCGCTTACGATATCCCAATAGTCATTTATAATCAGGACCGCTTGTGCTTGCAAACACCACGTATCATAGTTTGACTTGGTCAAAGGTTCTATGTTACGATAACTCGTAGTTGATGCCATTTTTCATATTTGCAAATAACCACGCTCTGCTACCAATTTGTGAGGGATTCATTAATTAATATACGCATGAACAAAATATCGCTTTTATTTTGACACAACTGTTATTCGTAACCAAGGTAAAAAGATAAATGACATGCAGTGTCAATTGGTACTGGATGGCCAGTACTCACAAAAATTAATCCAGTGCTGGAGCTATGAACATTTTTTTACACATTTTTTGTTATATTTAAACATTATTATTCTACACAAATGAGCACCTAGGTATCTACTTTTTACCAAACTGCTAAATAGCAGTACAATGGAATTATGTCTTTATTACTTTATGTAAGTATAAATATGCTTATAGTGTAGAAATATGCATAAACTAATGGAATTATGTCTCTATTACTTTATGCATAAAGTAATAGAGACATAATTCTTATGCTCATGGTGATGTATAGTCTGTCAATTTGTAATTATAACCTAGATTTTTAAAACAGAAAAATAATGATATCTCCTGAACCAGGATGATAAAGTGAAAAAAGGTTTCCGATTATGAAAATGCTATGTTTTTACTATTAGGTAAAATAAAAATCTTCAGGGCACAAGCATTTTCCACTGGGACCCAACTTCCCTTACAAAACGGGCAATGTCCTTTCGATGAAGATAAAATTATAAATATTGACAATTCACAAAGCAACGAAAAACCAAAATCTATAAATGAAAGTCTTGAGCCGCGGAATTTAGAGGTGGATTTAAGTCCTATACTTACGTCAAAGAAAATAGTCGGTTCTAGTAGGATTTTAAAAAGGAGATTGTGCGAAGAAACAGTTGGTTGTAAGAAGAGAATAGTGGAGGTGATCAATAATGAGGGATTGGTCTCGAGTGGAGTGACGATATCCACTGTTGTTGGTTCAAGAGGATGGAGCCGGAAAACAGCAGAGGTAAGTTTTTTTTCATAATAGCAAACTGCACCCTAAAATACCAGCGGAATACCAGTATTTTACATAGAACGACTGCCTATCTCACCTCCACAACCCAGATACCTACTGGGTAACACTATACCACTTGGTAACGTTGTCTGACTTTTGTGCACCTGACGACCCGTAACGACTGTCAAAGATCTACGAATGACAGCCGGGACCAACGGCTTAATGTGCTTCCCTAGACACGGAGAGGTCTCGATGTGTTACGGATGGTCTTACATCGACGAGCCAACCGCCGCAAGCGCAGCTTTATTAACCTTCGGTGGACCGCGCGCCTTTTATTATTTAGCATGACATGTGTTTAATCGAACCCTGAATAATTCCAATTTTTATTTCATACAAATGTGAATGGAAACAACTTTGATAAAAGGGCCAGAAAGTTAAAAAGAGGTTCATGTATTAAAACCTACTAACGAAGTGTAGGTACTACATGTTTAGAAGTCCAAAAAAAGTTTTAGCAGCTAATCTAGTTATAAAAAAGCGATTATCATTGGATCAATAAGTTTCTAAAGGATCAATTAAAATAATATTCCCCCTCTCCCCCTAAATGACAAAAATAGTGAGCCCTTATAATTTATTTATTTAATCATTTTTCAGCTGAAGCCATAAATGCGTCGCCCAGAGACATCATGCCAGAAGTAATGGAGAGGTTGGATACTACGCCCGTAGAAATAAACAGGAATACTAGTGCAAAGTACGTATACAATCAAATATGTATATCTAACTAGCTCTTGCCCGCGGCTTCGCCCGCGTGGATGTCGGTAAATATCCCATGGGCCCTGGGATCCAGTTAAACAACATATTAATTCCGTAATAGGTACATTGTTTTCATATACCTAGCTCCCAGTCAGCATGATTTTTTCGACATCTTCAACAATCATGGTCGTGTTATACACACACTCAAACTCAAAGCTTTTATTTCAAATAAACCAATTACAGGCACTTTTGAATTGTCAAGGGGTCGGTCAGTCAGAAAGATGAAGCTAGTTGCCCATTTCAAAGCGTAGTAGGTTCTTATGGAGAAGAACGGGCAAGAAACTCCACGGACACTCTTTTAAATCAAAATATTTTTACAAAATATTGATTACATCGTTCATGTTGAAAATATACATGTGAGAACAATGTAGAACGACGTGCACGTTAGAAGCGTCCGTAATAAAAAGATAAAAACTAAAAATAATTAAATTAAAAATAAGCCGTGGCAGCTAAGAGACAGGTCCCAACTGACGGCGCCCGTTCACGAACATGACGCATGGATCAGCACCAATTAGCTCAACCATTTTGAAGGGAACTTAATGATCCAACACACACGCCACCACCATCGACACATTTGAGTGAGCAAAACATACTCTCAACCGCTAGGACACATTCAAGTCAGTAGAAGACGTACCCAGTAAATGCTAGCTTTATAGTACGAGTAGCTACATAGTGCTCACACATGTGCTATGCAATTATACAGTAGGTACTAAGAGATTGAATTTAAACAATACAAAGAAAGTTTTCTCTCTTTTTATTCTTCAGCAGCTCCCAACAATATTTTCGAATGCTAATCAATTAGTTTATGCGTCCTTGTGGAGCAGGACCAGCATTATTTTAGCCAAGCATTTTTGTCAGCGATGTAATTTCCCAACTTATAATATGCCTGGCATAGTGTGCATTCACAAGATTTAAATTTCGTTTCATTCAGCCGGTGTGTGGGGAGATATTTTAGTAGAACATTTTAAACAGTAGGTACCCCATGAAGGATGTGTCTACTTTAGCCAATCTGAAACCTGGTTGAACTAACTGGTCCCTATTTCTAGTCCTATAATTGTACACACCTAAACCTTCCTCATGAATCACTCCGTCCATTGGTGAAAACCGTATGAAAATCCGTTCGGTAGTTTTTGGGTCTACCGTGTTCAGACAGACAGACAGACGCGGCGGGGGGACTTCGTTTAGTTAAAATTATGCCGGTCACGCTCTAATAGCAAATAACTTTTGACCGACTGGAACTTTTTATGAAATAAAGATTAAATGTTACTTCAAGATATCCAAGATACGAAGTAACTACAAAGTAACTACCTACCGACACAAGTGCGTAGATTATGTTACTTCAAGATATCCAAGATACGAAGTAACTACAAAGTAACTACCTACCGACACAAGCGCGTAGATTATGTTACTTCAAGATATCCAAGATACGAAGTAACTACAAAGTAACTACCTACCGACACAAGTGCGTAGATTATGTTACTTCAAGATATCCAAGATACGAAGTAACTACAAAGTAACTACCTACCGACACAAGTGCGTAGATTATGTTACTTCAAGATATCCAAGATACGAAGTAACTACAAAGTAACTACCTACCGACACAAGCGCGTAGATTATGTTACTTCAAGATATCCAAGATACGAAGTAACTACAAAGTAACTACCTACCGACACAAGTGCGTAGATTATGTTACTTCAAGATATCCAAGATACGAAGTAACTACAAAGTAACTACCTACCGACACAAGTGCGTAGATTATGTTACTTCAAGATATCCAAGATACGAAGTAACTACAAAGTAACTACCTACCGACACAAGTGCGTAGATTATGTTACTTCAAGATATCCAAGATACGAAGTAACTACAAAGTAACTACCTACCGACACAAGTGCGTAGATTATGTTACTTCAAGATATCCAAGATACGAAGTAACTACAAAGTAACTACCTACCGACACAAGTGCGTAGATTATGTTACTTCAAGATATCCAAGATACGAAGTAACTACAAAGTAACTACCTACCGACACAAGCGCGTAGATTATGTTACTTCAAGATATCCAAGATACGAAGTAACTACAAAGTAACTACCTACCGACACAAGTGCGTAGATTATGTTACTTCAAGATATCCAAGATACGAAGTAACTACAAAGTAACTACCTACCGACACAAGCGCATAGATTCGACAAAATGGCCGACACAGCGGAATCCGATATATCGCCCCCTTAGGATTATTTTTTAGACAAAAAGTAGTACCTACATGGCCTTCCTCAGTATGCCATCTATTGCCTTGGCAAATTTTATCTCAATTTTTTCTGTGGTTTAGGCATGAAAGGTATTAACAGACAGAGTTACCTACTTTCGAATTTGTTATACCTAAGTGCTAGCTTTTGCCCCACGGCTTCGCCCGCCTGGAGGTCGGAAATTATCCCACGGGAACATACTACCGGGATAAAAAGTATCCTATGTCCGAATACAGATTATGGTCTGCCTACCCATGTGACAAAATTCATTCAAATCCTTTCAGCCGTTTTAGAGAGAAAGCGTAACAAACAAACAAACTCACTTTCGCATTTATAATATTAGTTAGTGGTATGAAAAACCGCACCCTAATTGCGTAACACATTATCAATCGGAGTTGGTTTCATTTTGACAGTTCAACAACATTCATTGCGTTATTTATGTTGTCGAGCAGAAAATTTTTTCGAACATATGAAGCAATGAATTAGCAATTTGTTTTAAAATGAAACCAACTCCGATCGATAATGTGTTACGCAATTAGGGTGCAGGTCTATCGACATTACACTCGCACAATGTATTGGGTACCAACTTAAATAAAAAAAGACTCTTAACACACCACTGAAGTTTGTAAAGGGTGAAATTCATGGGCAATATTTTAAGGGGTCATTGTAATCATCATTATGAACAACTTTTACTATAAGAACAAGCCAGAAAACGCGAAAAAAAATCAGCTGTTCCATACATTATGCTCGCATAACTCGTCAAAATGTAGGGAACGGCTGATTTCTTTTTCGCGATTACTGGTTTGTTTCCATAGTGAAAGTTGTTCATAATGATGAGTACAATGACCCCTTTAAATATTGCCCATGAATTCAATTTCATTCTCGCCGACTGGTCGAGTCTTCACGTGGCCAGAGGGCTGGCTCGTTCTTTGGCCAAAGAATTAGCATTGCCATTCAACGTGGCAACGCTGCCAGTCTTCTGGGCACGTTTCCGGATGACATCGATGCGGACGAGTACTTCGACGCCTAAGTGTTCTTTTGTTTTGTATTTATTTGTAAAGTTAGTTAGTTAGTTAGTCATCTACATTAAATTATCTAATATTTCATTCTGTATAATAATATAATTCAATCATGTTTCGAAAGAAACGTGGCGCCATCTATTGTTCTCAGAACGTTATTGTTGTATTCCTCGGGAACAGTACTTTTTTCCAGAATGAAAGGTACCCTACATCCGTTTCTGTACACCTGACAACGTAAATGCATAATTTCAGGATGATCGGTTCAGTAGATTAGGCGTGACAAGGTAACAAACAAACAAACTTACTCTCGCATTTATAGTATTAGTTAGGATTACCGACTCCGCGACAACAGCATACTGCCTCGTTGGTTGCAAGCGCTACTGCTGAGCAGATCGGGCAATGTTTATTAGGTTTTCGTATCTGGAATTTCTCAGAAGCCTGGAATCTGGATTTGTGCCCGGTTGATGGATTATGCTCACCCCCTATTACATGGGACTTAATTTTCTAGGTTAGCACTTCAATTCCTGAATGATCAGAGATATTTGACGTTGAAAGATAAACTGCACGGCTTGTTGAAAGATAAACACAGTCAGGCGGCCTCCAATATTCTTAGCGAAGTGACGTCTGTCATTTACAACAAGCTTGCTGATCTAGACAAGGGGTAAGCAAATACTTTGTAATTATTAGTAGCTTGTAATTCACCCGCGACTTCGTCAACGTAGATATCGAATATTCCCATACAAAGTTATACACCCCATATTATTGTTGTCGTCTTGTGTCTGTCGTGACTAATATTAATAATAGAATGTATATCTATTCATTGGAATTTTGTAATCATATTCTCATTAATAAATAATTCATAAAATTTCTCATTATTCATTAATTTATTAATTTGTATGTCCAAGTGGCTGATCATGGAATGAACATTTTTAAGTATATAATTATTGGAACACCTGTATATAACCCATGCATCACAAATAAAGGTTTTGATTTGATTTGATTAGTGTGATTGCATGTTTTGGCGTCACATTAGTTTAGTCTTCTTACAGCCAAGTTCTATGGAAGACGAGAACAAACGTTAGCAAAGTCACTGACGTCAACATTATGACAATTACACGGTTCACTTCAACATCGTCCTACCGTATCACAATTTAGTCGGGGTCGGCGCAGCATGCCTTTTCCACCATCTCTGTCAGCCGTCATCTTTAAAACCTACACCAGAAGCTATGTGCACGGTTCCTATCGAGAAGAGTCGGCAAGAAACTGCAGTAACTCTTACAAATAATTGGCTTATTGCAGGACAGTGTCAAAACAAATCGAATCATCTTTCACACATCTATCGTTTCTTTTTCCTCCCCCACTCAACGGTAGATACCATAGAACTTCTTTCTTATATCTATGGTAGATACCTACACTCCTTCCAAATTGAATTGGTTGAAGCAAGCAAATTACATCGTATAGTTAAAAAACTGAATTAATGTCTTTATAACTTTCATTTCAGTGCTATTCAAACAAACTGAATCAATTTGGCTGATATTACCAAATTTCAGGTATGAATATGGATGGGTGTAAGAGCAGGGGAACACTATAGGTAGGTACAGTGTTTCCCTGCTCGTAGAAGAATGGGTGAAAGATGATATGGCTAGAAAGGGGTTGATGGTTGATGACTAATAGAGAAGTATTGAAGAAGAAGACATGCTTCGCCGACCCCAAATTAACTTGGATAAGGGCAAGAGAATTATGATGATAATAATACTCATTTTCGTCTCCAGATTGCCAGAATTGGTTGATGACTTCATGAATCAGCTCAAGGAGCTGTCCTCAAGCCTGATACAACAAGATGTCAGGCATATAAAGACTATGGTGCAAAAAATAAACCAGGATGTGCAAGCCTTACTCGACCGATTGGATAGGCAGTTAGCAGAATGACGTGCACGCGAATTTATGGCACCGTTCACACAGCGATGACTAGTGCAATAATTTTAGTAAATAATAATAGTAAAATAATAATAAATAATTTTATAAGCTAATAGTATAAAGTAATAGTTATAGTTAAGTATTTTTTTAATACCAGCGGTTTATTGTTCGGTTTGGAGGTAACTTTGGAATTTCTTTCTATTGAGAAAATTTTATGGAACCGTGTTTTCGCCAAACATAGTACATTAATCTCAATATAGTAGTATATACTTAATCCTCAACTTTACCATGTATTTATTTCAAAATTAATGCTGCAGTATTTTCGACATAACGGAGGATCATGCTAAGCCATTTGAGGTAGTTGACTCAACCGTATGACTAAAGGGATGATAACATGTAATTACAAATTTTTACCAAAATATGGTGTTGCATTCCAAAATAAAACAACAAATAATAATGAGAGCCAAATTTTTAATTTAATAATTATGCTTATTAATACTTTATCTAAAAATAATAATATTGAACCGTCCAACGTTGCCACTTTAATTGATACTCTGTCTAACTTATTTAACCTTAATCATAATGGATCCAAATCTACCCAAGATTGTCCAGTGGAACAGTCGCAGCATTGTGAATAAAAAATCTGATCTGTCCTACATATTGAACAAATACGATCCCTTTTCAGTCGCTCTCTGTGAGACATGGCTTAAACCAGGGTTTTCTTTTAGAATTCCTGGCTATGCGTGTCTAAGAGCAGATAGAAGCGATGGGTATGGCGGTGTCGCCATACTTATTAAAAATAACTTGTCTTTTCAATCTTTTCCTCTTCCAAGTCTCAGTGACGAAATATCTGCTGTCGCTGCTATTGTAAATAAAATCTGTTTAGTATGTATATATTATTCTCGTCCCACTATAGATATTCTTTCTGAAATAAGTAATCTTCTTTCAGTTTTACCTACAGCCGCACTCAGAGACGTCTAATGGTTACTTAAAGGGCTCCTTAGTAAAAAATTAAAAAAGTTCTCTCTCAGAGTCAGTTAACGGTTCATTATCGTCCCTTAATGACAATTAAAGTTAAGTACAGCAAAACCTTTACTTAACTTCTTAACGATTGATTTTGACATTTACGTTTGGGGTTATATTTTTATTTACCAGTGAATTCGCTTGCATTATCGACACGTTTAAAAGCAATAATGTCTGATTTGGCAGACTTTATTGAATTTGTGGATTATGCCAGAAGATATAGAGAAGTAGGACCGAGGCGGTATTTACGAGATTATTCTGATCCCTTTACAAAATACTCAATTCAAGAATTCCATGCACGCTATAGATTTACACCTGAATCTGTAAAAAGTGTAATATTACCGTTGCTGGCAACCGACCTCAGGAAACCAACGAAAAGAGGATTACCATTTGCACCAGAAATAATGTTACTAATAACATTACGCTACTTCGCTACAGGGAGTTTTCAGGTTAGTAACTGAACTGGATTGAACTGTAAAACCTACATTATAAAAAATATTTTAGGTATTAAGTACTTATGGAATTTATTAGGTGTTATTAGAAGTACCTAAATAGGTAGGTACTTATTATTTATGTGGCTGTACATTTTTGTTTACAGAAATTGGATGGAGATGTAATGAATATCTGTCAGCAGTCAGTTTCACGAATTATTGCCCAAGTCTCTACATTGATAGCATACAAAATGAAAGAGTTTGTTAAATTCCCGTCTACTGTACAGGAAATTAACACAGTGAAGTAAGGCTATTTTCTTTAATATTACAATAAATTCTCATAAGTTCTCACGAAAGCATTCTTAATAAGTACTTAAGTATGGTGTTTTTGTTGCAGGCAAAAATTTTATGAACTGGCTTATTTTCCTGGAGTGATTGGCTGTATCGACTGTACCCACATTAAAATAAGAAGCCCCGGAGGAATAACTTCAGAAGTTTACAGAAATAGAAAGGGGTATTTTTCTATCAATGTCCAGGCAGTCACCGGACCAAACTTGGAATTTTATGATTTAGTAGCCCGGTGGCCTGGCAGTACGCATGATAGCTTTATTTACAATAGCAGTGCTATTAAGCAAAGACTTAATACTGGGGTATTACAAGGGATGATTTTAGGAGACAGTGGGTATGCAGTTAGCAATGTGCTTCTAACACCATTTCTATCACCCAATTCAACTCCCCAAGAAGCTTATAACAGAAGCCAAATTAAAACCAGAAATACTGTAGAAAGATGTTTTGGTATTTGGAAAAGAAGATTTCCTTGTCTTCAAGTGGGAATGGGTATCAAGGTGGATACAGTTGTGGCTGTCATATGTGCCTGTGCAACACTGCATAATGTAGCACTATTGGTAGACGACTTGGTGCCATTGAACTGGGATGACATTGATATTCATAATGATACTGTGGATGTGGCACAAATTAATGAAAACTCCAACAGCAATGGTTTTACAGTGCGACAAGCTTTGGTTGAAAGATTTTTTTCTTAAATATTAATTCCATGATAAATAAAAATCCGTAAATTAATCAAATAATAATCCTTTTATTTATGCCACCTTTTCACCAAAAAGCGTCAAATCAGTTAGGATTGCTTTGCAATTTTTTTTTAAGTTCTTCTAGTTCAAGTTTTGATTTTTCTAATAATATTTTATTCCTCTCTTCCTCTAATAATGCTGCTCTTTTTTTATTTGTTCAACTTCCAACTGTAAAGTGAAATGTATACATGTTAAAAATGCAATAAACATAGTAATAAACAATTAAGTATGTAGGTTGATGGAATTCATAGTTAGGTAATTACCTTTGTTTTCAATATTTGAATTTCCATCTTTTTCTTATTTTCTAATAAATTTATTCGAATTACAGCTTCCCGACGAATGTAGTCTGCAGGTTTGCGTACTTGATCTAGTCTGGTCTTGATCTCTGAATTATTTATAAAAGTACAATCTAAAATATAAATAAACGGTTTTAGTATCATCTGCCTAGGGTCGGCTTCCAGTCTAACCGGATGCAGCTGAATACCAGTATTTTACATGGAGTGACTCCCTATCTGACCTCCACAACCCAATTACTGAGTATTACAATACCCCTTGCTAAGACTGGTTGTCAGACTTTCGGCCTTCTGACGACCCGTAACGATTGTCAAAGATTTACGAATCACAGCTGGGAGCAACGGCTTAACGTGCTTTCCGAGGCAGGGAGGGTCTTGGTATGTAAAGATGGTCACCCATCCACTGACCAACCACGGCAAGCATAACTAACTGATTGATCAACCCGTGCGGCTATTATTAGTTAGCCACAAGCCCCTCCAGACGGTTTCAGCTATTAAAATAATTTTGTATCATAGCATAAATTGTATAATACCTGTGCTATTTTTTGTATCTTCAATTTGTGGGCAGTTAGTTTCAGAAGTGTCCTGGACTTCAAAAATGCTTTCTTCTGTTTTCTCGGCATCCAAAATATCTGAAAACAAACTTAATTAGTCAACTTCTTAGACGCTGGCATATATTTATCATATGGGTGAACAAAAACATTTCAGTAAATTCAATTACATACCTAAGGTCTCAGTCAATTCAGACGGGATAGTTAATGCGTTATCCTTATCAATAATTGCATGTAAAACAGTGCCATCACTATCAAATGTATTTTTAATTTCCTTGATCATCACAGGTGCAGCCTGATAAATAAAAATTGTAAATTAGAAGAGAGTATTGACATAATAATTAGATAATATTTAATAAGTCCTGTAAATATATAATTTTTGTACACAATAATTAAAAACAAATGAGCAGAGAATAATTAAATGGAGAGAATTGAGCCACACAATGGTTACTGAACAATGCAGATACCAACCTCTTCAACCATACTTATTATGGCCCCATGTTGTGGTGGTGGAGGCGGTGCACGTGGTCCACCTCCAGTTCGTAACAAATCACCTCTTTCAGTAGACCGAGCTTTACGTGTGAAAGCTTTCATGTTATCCCATGCTCTTTTTAAAGTTACAGTCTCACGCTGAAATAAACAGTAAAAAAAATATTATTAACAAATCATTCATAACACTGAATATATTTTATCAATAACAGTGAACTATCCTACCTTGTATACATTGCCATGGCAGTTAAACTCTTGAGTAATTAAATCCCATGCTGCTTGTTTCTTGGCGACTGACTTGCCATCTGTTATTTTTGATTCTACTATTGGTCTCTTTTTAACCAACTGTGCCAATATCGCTTTTTCATCGGTGGTGAAATTAGCCACTCTTTTGCGTGGTGTTTTCGTTTGAAGATCCTCCTAAATTGAAACAGAATTATGAATACCTAAGTTCTTCGATTACAAAAGGTGTGTCGTTGAATTTTATTGTTATCAATTTTTCACTGGAAGTACTTTTATACTACCAAACTTACCATAACGTAAATTAATACAGATGAAATTAAAATTCACAAGTTCACAACACAAAACTTTCTCGCCCGATGAATGAAACACAAACAAAATACGTAATTATAACATCTACAAGATTTGACATTGACACTTGACAGTTGATAGTTAGCAGTGATGCCATAGAAAAAAGATCGCAATCGCTTAATTTTATTTCAGTGAAAATAGCTGTTCTGCTTTGCAATTTAGTAAAAACTTACAGTAAACGAACTGATTTTCATTTATATTATTATGAATAATAGTTTTCAACGTGTATAAATAAACTTTAATGTTATTTAATAAAAACACTTTTTAAATGTGGCTACACCAAAGCTTTATCGATACGCAATCGATAAGATGATTCGCCCTACGTTTACTTAGAACTGTCATTAACAAATGAACCCTTAAATTATGTCTCTGGGATGTACCGTTCATTAACGGATTTAATTGTAATTAGTTAAGTACTCATTAGGACTAATTTAATGAACCTTTCTGAGTGCGGCAACTAAACCATTTTTGGTAATGGGAGATTTTAATGCACAACATCAGTCCTGGGGTAGTTCTAGTTCCAATTTCTATGGGGAAAAGTTATTAGAAATTCTAGACTTTAATAATTTGTGTATTTTAAACACATGTCTCCCAACACGCCAAACAAATCCAGATGAGGGAATAAGTGCCCCTGACCTCTCAATCTGCACACCTGAGTTAGCATCAACATTATCCTGGTCTCCTTTACCGTCTTCTTATGGTAGTGATCATTACCCTTTAATAATTTCTTTTCCACATAAAAAACCAGTTGCTAGCAATCCAACTCCACGATTAAAGTATAGACTTCAAAATGCAGATTGGGATACATACAAAAATGATGTACAAGAAAGAATTCTTGGTTTATCTAATTCCTTACAACTACACGATCCTCAGTTATTATCTAATCAAATAACAAGAATTTTAATAGAAGTGGCAGATAATACTTTCCCTATTAAAAATGGTGCTACAGGCAAAATTCCTTCACCACCTTGGTGGGATGCCGAGTGCACTCAGACCATTAAAAAAAGAAAAGGCAGAAAAAAATTATGGCCATAATATGACTCGTCACAATTTTGAGATATACCTAGAAACTGCTCGTACAACTCGTAAGCTCCTTAGGAAAAAGAAATTTGAAGGTTGGCAAAGATTCTGTTCATCTATCTCGCCAGAAGTTAACGCATCTCTAGTATGGCAAAATATTAGGCGATTCAGGTCAGCATTTAGTAACACAACAGTCTCAAAACTGCCATTAGAATTAGCCAATGAGTTTATGGATCATTTAGCTCCTCCTTCAGTCCCAGAACAGAGATCTTTAATGCATTATCCCTATGTTCCTATTCCTAATTCTGAGTTGAATTCCCTGTTCACACTAAGTGAGTTGAGGGGAGTCCTTTCACATGTTAAGGATTCAGCTCCTGGTGAAGATGGTATACCATATTCATTTATAGCTAATTTATCCGACTCTGTTCTTTTAATATATTTAAATCTCATCAATACAGCTTTGATATCTGGCAACATACCATCAAGTTGGAAGTCTCAAACAATTATTCCCATTCTGAAACCAAACAAACCTTCCTCTAATGTTACATCTTACCGACCAATTGCACTTTCTACAGTTCTTGCTAAAATTATTGAACATCTCATTAAGAATCGTCTGGAGTGGTTTTTGGAAAGCAAAAACTTGCTAGCTACATCACAGTTTGGTTTTCGGAAGGGTAAAAGTATGATGGAAAGCCTTAGTGTATTCACAACTGATATTCGCTTAGCCTTCTCTTCTAATAACTCTGTAATTGCTGCTTTCCTGGATATTAGCTCAGCTTACGATAATGTCCAGGTATCAATCCTAGAACAAAAGCTGAATTCATTACAAGTTCCATTAATGCTGTCTAAGTTCATAATTAACATGCTTTCAGAGAGATCTTTAAATCTTCATATTGAAGGGTATACATTTACCCGTTTAGTATGGAAAGGTCTCCCTCAAGGTTCTGTAATTAGTCCAATTCTCTACAATATTTACACTTATGATTTGGAATCCTCCCTAAATGAGTCAGTACAAGTTCTTCAATATGCAGATGATTTACTTCTTTATTCATCTGGTCATTCTGTTGACAATATTTGTACTTCCTTAACCTCTTCTTTATGCTTACTGAAGACTTGGCTAGAAACCAATGGTCTACAGCTGTCAATTGATAAAAGCAACATTGTCTTGTTTACTAGAATGCGTAAGCCCCTATAGTTATAGTAAGGTATAATAATATCCCTATGCCCGTTAAAAACCAGGTAAAAGATTTAGGCCTTATTTTGGATACACATCTTACTGGTTTACCACACTGTGATTATATAGCTGCTAAATGTGAACAAAATATCAACATAATTAGATGTCTTGCTGGTGTTTGGTGGGGAGCACATCCCTTTTCATTAAAACTATTGTACAACACCTTGATTAGAAGCGTATTGGACTATGGGACGTTTTTGCTGGAACCTGCTAATGTTGCTGGTCTTAAAAAACTTGACAGTGTTCAGTCAAAGGCACTTAGAGTGGTTTCAGGTGCAATGAAAAGCAGTCCTATTAATTGTCTTCAGGTGGAATGTGGAGACCCTCCACTTCATTTACGACGTCAATTTTTAGCTGATAGATTTATGGCTCGGTGTCTGCAATTTACATATCATCCTTTGCGAAATAAACTTTTTATTCTCTCTGAAGAAGTAATCTCATCCACTTACTGGAGGCACAAAGCTACTCCGTGTTTAGTTAAAAGCTTTAGAAAATTCAATTTAATTGAAGCTCCCTGTCACCAATCTCAATTTCTTCCTATATTTCACTGTAATTACAGTTCATTAATTATGTCACCAAATATACATTATAACCTTAACATTTACCGAGATGACGTATGTCACAACCATATCTTTAACTTCACTATGGATAGAGACTGGAAGGGCTGTCAGCTCTTGTTCACAGATGCTTCGAAGCATGGAAGAGACTCATGTGTGGGAGTAGGTGTATACCACTCCCAATATAATATATTCCAAAAAGTAAAACTCCCGCCTGAATCATCTGTATTTACGGGAGAATGTTACGGTCTATTCAAAGCTGTCGAATATATACTTATAATGGGCTTACGGAATTCACTCATTTTGACTGATGCAAGGAGTGCCTTACAATCTTTGGCCAGATTCCCTTTCTATTCTCATAATCCTTATATTATATTTGAAACACGTGAACTCCTTTATAGGTGTTCTATTAAGGGGTATTCAGTGCATTTTGCGTGGATACCCTCGCATTGTGGCATTTTAGGTAATGAGAGAGCTGACCAGATAGCTAATGATGCCGTATTGTGTGGAGACGTTTTTCCGAACAAAAATAACACCCAAGATCTGGCAGCTCTGCCCAGGGTTTATCTACAGGAATCCTGGGGTCAGCTTTGATCCGGGCAATCAGTGAAAGGGAAATTTTATCGTAATATTCAGCCATCCATTTTTGTTAAACCTTGGTTTAGCAAATACAAACTAAGCAAAAAGATTACAACAATATTCATACGTATGCGATTAGGTCATGTGTGCACTCCTGCTCATCTTGCCAGGCTTGGCATTGTGCAGAACCCTGCGTGTGAATGTGGCGCTGAAGTGGGAGATCTAAACCACCTTATTTTTTCCTGCCCCCTTTATGACCACTCCTCACTTTTCCAAAGTCTTGTTTCCCTCCGAGTCCCTTTTCCCACTTCTATTGCATGTATTTTATTTTATTTTAATGTAGATATCTATAAAACCATAGCTCTTTTCCTTGAAAATAATGATATATCTATTTAAACATCATTTATAAACCTCTTTTATGTACCATGTAGCTCTTAGTTTACGCACCGAGTCGGCTTTTTTGCTGGGCCACCTGGTGGCGTTAGTTTTATGTTAAATTATATTCCCTTAATGTTAATTTGTTATAATTTATTATTTTTAGTTAATAACAACTAATCTCCTTTCCATTTCCAAATTCCCCGTTATAATATCACTTCGCGAGTACTTGATTCTTACGTTTTGTTATCAAATAATACATTGACAGTGGCAATAAGCACGAATAGTGCAACGCCAAAAAGAAAAAAAAAAAAAAAAAACTTTTGCCGAATCGTTGTAGAATTGCTTTCGTTTTCTTCCTTAAAACTAATGATGTTTTATATGGATTTCGTTGAACTTGCACATGAGGTTGACGTTGGAAGGGTAAGAGCAAGTAATTTATCGTCAAGATTAAGCAATAATGCATTTGACCTTACGCATCGTCAGTTCGTAAAGACGTACCGACTCTCCAAAGGCCTCGTAAGAGCTTTGATTGAGGAGATCAGTCCTCACATGCCCGTTAATCTATTGATACGGAAACAAAGGTAAATACATAGTTACTATCGTTTTATTATATGACCTGTGATAAAGTATTCTCTAATATTGACTGCATTATCGTTTTAGATCTCGGTTGCACTGGCTTTTTATGCAACTGGTACGTACCAAACACTGGTAGGCCAGTCGCAATGTCATGCCGTGTCACAACCTTCGGTCAGTGGGTCGTCTTAGGGGCGGAGTTGCAGTTTCTCGAGCAATTAATCAAGTGACAGAGGTACTTAATATATATTTTTAAGAAGTATGTGGTCAGTGGGTCGTCTAAGATATTAGGAAATTTGAACTCCGCCCGAGTTCAAATTTCCAAGCTCCAGGGAAGATCGTGATGAAATCAAGAGGTTAAGTATAGCAATATTTCCATTTCTGTTTGTATGTAGACCTAGACATATAGATCCTTACTAATATAATAATGTGTAACGGACGTGACGTCAGCCAACATGCAGCCCGCCAAAGCCAAGCCGCCATATTGACACCCCCACTCCAGCCAAGCCACAAGCCAAGCCAAGATGTTCGCCGTAAGAGTGGGGAAGTGTTAATATAAGCCATAGCCAGCCATTTATTAGGCCATTCTGATTTTGATTACAAGATCTAGACGAAACTCTGCCAGATTTTCATTTACCCCGTTTCACTCAGAAGTGGGCTAAGCAAAATAAAGTGTCGTTATAATAAAATATCCACGCCACCGCCGCAAAGTTCTCATTCTGCCTCCGAGGAAAAACCCGAATCTGAAGAAGATAATGACGGCGATTCCGTCCCAACGGCAAGGAAACTTGAAGAGTCTGCTCCAGAAAAAGGTTTCCAAGGGCGCATGGGATCTCCAAGAAGACGGACCCGTTCTCAGCAAATCCAGGCAACACCGTGCCGCGTCATTGATTCCAGAATTTGACCCGGAAAGCGAGGAATGTGCCGTCGCTTCCTGGCTGCGGAAAATTGAACAAATTGGCGATATTCACGGATGGGATGACACTACAAAATCATTTCACACGGCATTTTTTCATTTCATTTCAGCTTATACATGGAGCGTCAAGTCCGTGTGCTTTGTATCCGAGTGGAGAACGACGTGGTGACATCTCCGCGACACTAGCTTCACGGTGTGTCCTACACTTTTCCGGCAACCCTGCTGCGTGGTGAGGAGGACTACATCAGTCTTCAACACGGGCTGCGAGACCATCGTATGGCCGCCGGGAGAGGTCCTGACAAGGGCCGAAAGCTGCCAGGAGCCACAGCCAGTTAGCCAGGTGTGTTGTCTTGCTCATTGTCATATTCTCGCTAGTGATAACTCTTATTCTAGCCAGGCCATAGCCACTATTTCTAGCATAGGGAGAGTCAAAATAGGCGATATAAAAATGGGATCATTAAATAAAAAAGAACACTGATTTAATAAGTTTAACAACTCAATACAAACATTGTTTTTCTTCTGGTACATACGAATTGGGTTGTACGAATTTTAGTGCAGATGAAAATAATATTCGCATAGTGAACAAGCATTAGTAAAATCCAAAGTAATTGAATTATTAGATACAGGCATTAACAAAGACTCGGAATCCAGTTACGCTTCTCCTGTGATCTTAAAAAAAAAAAAACAACAACGGCGGTAGTAGGCGTTGCGTTCTTTACCGCGCTTTAAATGCTATCACGGTAAAAGAAAGGTTTCCGTTACCTAATATAGAAGATCAAATTTCTAAGTTAGCTAGCAAAAAGTACTTCACCAGTATATATATGGCCCAAAGTTACCACCAATTGACAATAAATCCAGATCACACTCGTAAAACAGCTTTTAATAACTCCTCAAGGTGAGTTTAACAGGGTTCCATTCGGTTTAGCAAATGCACCTTCAGTGTTTAAGCGATTGATTAATAAAATAGTAGAATCCGTTGGTAGGTCAGACAATACACAAAACTAAATATTTTTTGACGATTTGCTTCTACCCTCAACTGACGTAAAAATTCTGGCTAAATAATTTTACAAAATGTTCTTAAAAAACTTAATGCCGAAAAAATTAAATATGAATAAATGTTCGTTTTTGCAAAATCAAATCAGGCACGAAATATCTGCCAATGGCATACAGCCGGGGGAGTTAAAATTGTTGGCTGTGTCACAGTTTCCTTTGTCTAGTAATGTACATTACGTCAATTTATCGGATTGTGCAGTTATATTAGGAAGTTTATCCCAAATTTTGCATTAATTGCGCGCCCTTTAAAAGTAGTTGAAGAATAGTTTGTGTTCTAAGCCCGTGCTAGCTTTGTATGAGGGACGCTTCACACAAAAATACATACGGACGCATGTAAGTTAGGTGTCGCTTGCATATTGCCGTAAAGACAATTAGCGGACAATTAATTGCGACCAGTCGTGTATTTCAGTCGTGTCACAAGTAAGGAAGAAAGCATGTACCATAGCTATGAGCTCCCTCACAGTTGTGGACTCTTTGTGTAGGTTACGCGTGTACGTTCTAAGTAAACATGACCACTCGCACACCGAGGAATCTTTAGTTGTCAAGGCCGGGATAAATAGCCACGTCCAGGCGACTAGAGCGGCCTAAATGTTATGCTCAATTTAAGACGTGTTTGTACCTTGTTTACTATATAACACTTCTAAAAATTATACGAGATGATGGTGTATTAAAAATAATTGATGAATATGGTACTATATGGGCAGCCGAGCCATACGCAAAATACGCGCATTGTCGTGGAGTTGCGGATACCAGCCCGTATTACCTATGGGCAGCCGAGTACCAGTAGTCACTGATTGGTTTTATACATTACAATGCTAGGACAATAAGCTTAGTTCAATAATTAACCAGCTAAAAACTAACACCGCCGATTCGAACATAATAAACAATTGTTTGTTGACGATAGGCCTTATAGAAAAACCCTAAACGGGCATCGTCTGTTAGTTCCAAACTTAGGTAGATGGAAAATAGTCCAAATGCACCATGATGATCTTGGGCACGTACGTAGGCTTGAATCGTTGCATGGAGTTAATAAATAAATGACGCGATTAATTACAAAATATGTTGTCGCATGTCGTCACGTGCGCATATGGCAAGGGCAGCTAAGGTAGGAAAGAAGGAAAATTGCATCCAATTCCTAAACCTTCTGAACCAATGCGTATGGTTCATATAGGTCACTTAGGGCCGTTCAGTAGGACAAAAAAAAGGATACCAGTACATGCTTGTAATGACGGATGCGTTTTCCAAATTTGTAATTGCCGAGTCAACACGTACTGTCAATTCTATCGAGACCGTTCGTACGTTGAAAAAGACATTTTAGCCTTTTTGGCTATCCCAATCGTGTTGTGACAGATAATGGGAAGGCTTTCACACAAGTAGGTACTTTAGAAGATTCGGCAATGATAAACAGTTTAGGCATACATTAAATGCTATTGCTTGTCCACATGGTAACGGTCAGGTAGAACGTACAAACCGAACCATTCTCGATGCATTGTGAGCTACTGATCCGAGTGAAGCTTCCAGTAACTGGGCCAATTCCTTGCCTGACATAATTTGGGGAATTAATAACAACAACACCCTTACCAACCAACCCCCAACCTTTAAACCTTTCGCTCTTTCTGGTAGGCAGATATGTTACGGATATTTTTCAAATCCCGGTCAGGAGTCTGAATCTATAGTCTCGACGAAAGAAAGCTTCTAAATTAAAAATCAAAAACGCAAAAGTGCTCATGTGTACAAAAGGGGAGATTTTGTTCTTTAGAGGCAGGCCCTTACAAGTAGAGCAGCTAGAGTCAATACCAAACTAAGTAGTGGGGAATGATAGATACCGGATTAGAAGCATACAGGGTTTACGTGGTTACAATAGTTTTACGGGTTCAGTGTCAGTAGATGCGCCATATAAAAGTATTGCACCTATATCAGTAGTAGTTCTGACGAACAATAATTAGAAGCCGAAGACCTAATTTATTTATGAGAAAGCTAATTAATGTTCTTTTTCTCTCATTGCGGGAGCAATGATGCCAGGAAGGCCGAATGTAACGGACGTGACGTCAGCCAACATGCAGCCCGCCAAAGCCAAGCCGCCATATTGACACCCCCACTCCAGCCAAGCCACAAGCCAAGCCAAGATGTTCGCCGTAAGAGTGGGGAAGTGTTAATATAAGCCATAGCCAGCCATTTATTAGGCCATTCTGATTTTGATTACAAGATCTAGACGAAACTCTGCCAGATTTTCATTTACCCCGTTTCAAATGTGTTATATTTTGCAGATTCTATAGAAATTTTGGCATTGGAGCCCTGGGCTGCATTGATGGCACGCATATTGCTATAGTTCCCCCAAAACTTCATGAAGAGTGCTACTTCAACCGAAAGGGATATCATTCCTTGAATACTTTAATTGTGAGTTATTTCTTCTTTGTAGCCTTTCAAGAAATAGCAGTTTGAACTAGTTTATTATTAATATCTGAAACTTGTTTCAGATTAGCGACTCAGATGCCCGAATATTGTGTGTTGATCCGAGTAACCCTGGATCAACGCATGATAGTGCTGCATGGAGTAATAATCCTCTCAATGAAATCCTAGATGAAATGATTAGTACTACTGGTGAAGATTTGTTTGTGAAGACAACTATTGTATTCAGATCTCACGGCTACGATGCAAGAAGAAGTTGCTTTACCAAGTACTTCAGAAACTAATATGCAACTCAATCTAGGTAAGTTAGCTCTGGCTCCATAGAAAAAAAAACAGCTCCGGCAGAAACGAAATGTATCTCAAATGATGAGTAATGAATGTGATAAGTAACGAATAGAATAGCTTACGGAACATCACATTACATACTTCATTTCACTAGAAAACATATAAAAAAAAAATATATGTACAACCGAATCGAGGACTTATATTAATTAGAATTATAATTAAGCAATTTTTTAAATCGACACCTGATTAATAAGACTGGCAATTTTTATGTTTGCAAGTAAGGATCACGATAATACATAGCTGGTTATTGTTTTATTAGTTACTAGCTTTTGCCTACTAGCTTTTTTTGTTACTAGTTTTAGTCACCAAATATAATACTTACGAGCACTTACTTCTCACGCACGCTTTTAATAATAAAATAGTTCGACAGCATTATTTCGCGGATATTTATTTGCACGTTAACTTAGTAATGTAAATTCTGGAATACCTTAATTGTAATGGGTAACTGTTTTATGTTCCAATAAAGTAAAATAAAATAAAAATGTCACTCAGAAATAAAGCAGATTTCTATCGGTGAAAAATTTTTAGCAATCGGACCAGTACTTCCAGAGACAAACAAAAAAAACAAACTACCTCTTTATTATGTATTTTAATAGTGTAGATTATTACTAACATTTGAGATACATCTCGTTTCTGCCGGACCTGTTTTTGTTTTTTTTTGAGCATTTACTTTTGTATAAACCAAAAAGTTTTTTTTGAATAAATTAATAACATGTTTAAATTTATTTTTTTACAGCAGGAATAAGAACAGTTAGAAAAATTAAAAATCGTGTATTCCTTTCAAATACAGAAAAGGAATTGCACGAAAAACTTATTGCTGCAAGGATCAAGATAAGCAAGATGAAAAATAAAGTTAAAAAACTGTCTGCCAATGTAAAAGCAGCAAAAAGAATTGCGTCCAAACCTGCAGTATTTGACATACTAGAAAATTGTACGAGTACAGGAAAATTATTAATTAATATGCAATGTCGAGAGGACCACAAAAAGGAGAAGGGGCGACGTTTTACTTTAAAAGAAAAAATTGCTTCCTTATCGATTTTTAAACAAAGTCCCAAAGGATACAGATTTTTGAGAAAAATTTTTATTTTGCCTGCTCAACAAACACTTATTAAATTAGTTCAAATTTGCAACATAAAGCCTGGGATTAACAAAAATGTTTTCTCTCAATTGAAAAATAAAGCTGACAACATGAAAACAGAAGAAAAGCTATGTGTTGTTATGTTTGGCGAAGTTTCTTTGAAGCATAATTTAACTTATAATGAGAGAAAAGATAAAATCATTGGTCTTGTTGACAATGGGCAAGACAGGAAAAGTGAATTTGCAGATCACGCCCAAGTTTTTATGGTACGTGGTCTAATTTACAATTATAAGCAGGCAGTATCCTACACATTTGCGTCAAGTGCTACTAAGGGACCTGAACTAGCTAGACAAATTAAGGAAGTGATAGGAGCCTTACAAGAATCAGGGTTCATAGTGGTTGCGTCTGTATGTGACCAGGGTACTAATAATAGACAGGCTCTCAACCTGTTACTGGATGAGACCAGGGGAATTTATTTAAGAAAAGGAGAAAATCCGAAAGAAAATATAATTTTAATAAATGGTCAAGAAATTGTACCACTGTATGACCCCCACATCTTCTCAAAGGAATTAGAAACAACCTCATGACTAAAAATTTAGAATATACCATAAATGGCGTAAAAAAACCGCAAAATGGTCGCATTTAAAATTACTCCTTAATGAAAACCCTGGTTATAAAGGCGTTAGATTGATCCCAAAGTTAACAGAGTAACCCCCAAACCCAACCCCCAACCCAACCCTCAACCCTCAGGGTCAACCCTCTCAAAATGAACAAACAAAAAGTGAAATTGGCCTCACAAATATTCAGTCGTACTGTGGCGTCTAATATGGGATATTTAGCAGGTAATGTTTGTTTTATTTTATGATTAGAATACATCTGAAACACATAGCGACTTTTAGGGCCGGCACACATATGGCAGAGCGCAGTGCAGAGCATTTTTCACTGTTAAACTATTATGGACATTGTCGTCATTGAAATAGTATCTAAAATCAATCAACATAACAATTGAGCATCGAAGCGACTACATGCGAAAGTAGGATAATTGATTTTAGATATTATTTTAGTGGCGACAATATCGATAATAGTTAGACAGTGAAAAATGTTCTGTGCTGCTCTACGCCATATGTGCGTCGGCCCTTAGCAGTATTTTCCCTTCTTTTTATACATGCAAAAAATAAAAAAATTTGTTGGTTTAGGTTACAAGTCTAGGAATAGGGAAGAATAATTATGACTGATTTTGTATTTGATTTGATCTATGTATTTAGAAACATTGAAAATATTTTAAAATTAATAAGAACATACTCTTATTGTTTTTGTTAGTAAGTAGGTATAATTAATGAAATTTGGATCTGTAAATTGACTTATGATCTGTATTATTTTAAAAGATCAAGGCTTGCTATTAATGTTATTTATTATGCTTTTTATTACTTACATAATGAAGATATTTCTCATATAATAAAATTTATTTGAGATTATTATACTTTCGGTTATAATTATGTACATAAATCTCAATTGTTATTATCATTTATTAATTTTTTGTTTTTGTTTGTATTGTAACACATTTTTCTGTATGTACCATTTAACGAAATTTAATATCACAAGTATCGTAATCAGTCGTGTTTCGGAAAATTACTTGACGATTTTCTATTGTTACTTATTTAAAATTACTGTAAGTAAATTGGCATGCAAGAATAAATACAATTCAAAACTACAGATGATTGACCAGGAGGCCAACCACCACCTCTTAAAGCAGTATTATTTTAATGTTACTTCAGTGTGAGAAAGAGATGGAGCTATACAGGACGTCTAGCTCCATCTCTTTCCCACACTCCTGTAGGATTAAAATAATACTGCTTTAAGAGGTGGTGGTCTAGCTCCTGTCTTGCAATTGTTTTTTTTTTTCAGATAAGAACATACTTCCCACAGAGTGCAAGGACACTGCTGATCTGCTGCTGTTCATGGACAACATCTTCGACTCGGTAAATGGAAGTCACCAGAAAAATAAGAACGCCAAACCCTTACTAGGTCCAGCAACGCCGAACTCTGCACATCACAAAATGTGGATTGAGGGTGTACAAATATTTAAATCAATGAAATTTTTATCAACTGATTCTAAAAAACAATCAATTCCTTCAGTTACTAATTGGGTGTGGACACTGAATGGAATTCAAACCCTATTAAAAAAGCTCCAAAAAGATTTTAACGTGTCATCAGTATGGTTGCGGCACCTGAATCAGGACCCTTTAGAAAATTTCTTTGGAGCAGTGAGAAGCCAAGGGTGCCGCAACACTAATCCGACATGTGACCAATTCGAGTCTGCGTTCGCCACATTATTAATAAATAATATAAGCAGTGTCCACACCCGCGGAAACTGCGAAAAAGACTATTGTAATGCATTGTACTCTCTCATCATCAACGAAAATGCGAAAGCAACGTCGATCTGCTCGTTTGATTTTGCAAAATGCTTTGATTTTAATTTTACACCTCTAGAGGTAAAGGAAGGAGATCCCCGCATTATTGCGCCTTTACAATACATGAGTGGATATTTTTTGAAAAAAATAAAAACTAAAATTTTCAAATCTTGCACAGATTGCTGTGACGATTTTATGTCAAAAAATGAATTAGAATACATAAAATATAGAGAATACGCAGGTCGACGATGGCTTTGCACTCCCAGAAAGAAGTTAATAGAGCTGATTTCAAATATCCAAGATTTAATCAATGAAATAACAAAAGAAAATATTGAAAAATCAAATTTAAAATTAATAATAAATACAGCCATTAGTATTTTTGTTAATTTTGATTTTATAAAATGTGAAACACATAAAAAGAAAGTAGTTGATTATCTAATTAGTATTGTTATTAGGTGCATGATTTATAATTATTGTAAAAATATTAATAAAATATTAGCTGGGAGAAAAGAGGTTGATGATGATGAGGACACTTTACAAATTAAAGCTAAAAAGTTGAATGAGTGCTATAAAAAACACAAATAAACTAGATTTTCATCAAACTCAAACTCAAACTCAAAGCATTTATTTCAATTAAACCAATTACAGGCACTTTTGAATTGTCAAGGGGTCGGTCAGTCAAAAAGATGAAGCTAGGCGCCCATTCCAAAGCATAGTAGGTACCTATGGAGAAGAACGGGCAAGAAACTCCACGGACACTCTTTTAAATCAAGATATGGTTACAAAATAATGGTTACATCATTCATGTTGAAATTTTACATGTGAGAACGATGCAGAACGTTAAAAGCGTCCTTAAAAAAAAAAACAATTCAAATATTTAAATTAAATTAAAATAAGCCGTGGCCGCTAAGGTATGACCAGCCTTCACTGACAGCGCTTGTTCACGAACCTGACGCATGGATTAGCTAAATGATCCAACACGCGCCACCATCAGCGAGACATTAGAGTGAGCGTCACATACTCTCAGCCGCCAGGGCATATTCAAGTCAAACAAAGACGTACCCAGTAAATGGTAGCTTTAGAGTATGTACATAGTACTCACACATGTGCTATGCAATTATATAATACAATGGAGATTGAGTCTATACAATGCAATGATAGTCTTACAATCTTCAGCAGCTCCAACAGTATCTTCAAATGTTAATTAATTAGTTGTGGTTGTGGAGCAGGACCAGCATTGAGCCAAGCATTTTTATCAGTTATGTAATCCCCAAACTTATAATATGCCTGCCTGCATAGTGTGCGTTTTATACAAGTTTTGAATTTAGTCTCATTGAGTTGAAGTATGTGTGGAGGTATTTTATTGTAACATTTTAAACAGTACCCCATGAACGACGAGTCTACTTTAGCTAGTCTGAAACCTGGTTGAGCTAATAGGTCCCTTTTTCTAGTACTATAATTATGCCTTTCACCTCTTTTACTAAAAAGATGTAAATTTTTCCTTACGTACATGATATTTTCGTAGATATATTGACAAGGTACCGTCATGATGTTAATTTCCTTAAACAGTTCCCTTAGAGAATCGCGCTTGCGGAGATTATATATGGCTCTAATGGCTCTTTTCTGCAGAATAAAAATTGACTCGATGTCTGCAGCCCGTCCCCAAAGTAAAATACCGTAAGACATGATACTATGAAAGTAACTAAAATAGACCAGCCGCGCGGTATCTACATCAGTAAATTGACGGATTTTTCTGACAGCATATGCTGCTGAACTTAGCCGTCCTACAAGTGATGTTAAATGAGGACCCCATTGTAGCCTTGAGTCGAGCGTGATCCCCAAGAAAACGGTTTTATCGACGAATTCTAGTTTCTCTTGATTCAATACTATCTCACAATCACTACTTTTTACATTTGGTAAAGAAAATCTAATGCACTTAGTTTTTTTCCCATTTAACCCGTCGCGCACCAATTAGCAGACACAATTGAAATTCTATTGTTATCTGTACACATGGTGTACAATCGACATTTTAAGAGTTAATACTAAATTATTAGCAGTGAACCAATTTTGGACCTGCAGTAGGGCGTTATTAACGTCGTCAAAATTTGTATCACGTCTACCTACCTTAAAAATTAAGGAAGTATCGTCAGCAAATAACACCATTTGTGGTTGATTTTTTAATAAATGGAGTAAATCATTAATATACACTAAAAAGAGGAAAGGACCCAATATTGAGCCTTGTGGAACACCCATTTTTACATTTAAACCATACGGTCTTCCTCGTAACGGTCCAACGGATGTGTCAACCGCTGACTTACCAGTAAATTCAAAGTCTTGACTAATGGTCCCCAACATCAATAAGTCATGGGGAAGAAGCCATGTCTCTTGGAGGGCTACAAGATCTGACCACGCACAGATTGCTCGAATGTTATCAATAGAGCGCTTTGCTGACTGACAATTAAAACTAGTAAATTTTGAGTACTCATTCTTGTTACTATACATTGTGAAAATATTTAACTAACTTTAACTTTAGACTCAGCCTTGGTTCTATACATAAAATGCACAAAACGCCTAAAAGTAATGCCATCCGGCCACAATTGGTCATTTAGAAATACATCAACTTTACGTTTTGAAACAAATATTTTATAAGCATTGTACTGTTTAAATGATTTAATGTTAATCTTTTTTAAAGACACACTCTCATTTGTTTTAGTCTTAATGTAACTAATAATATCATTTTCTTGCGTTTCAGTACTAACGTTTGAAATTAACAATGGCACCTTTACATCAGCCGCCCGAAACTTAACATCAGGATCAGTAGAAGCACGACCCCTCTGACTAACTAACCTATTCAGTTTCGATGATTTGTTTTGCACTAACTGCCATTCCTTGTTATGGTCCGCTACCATTTGCTCACTATTCACATTCGAGTTAGACATACTCGAACTGTTCACTGTTTGTAATTCACTCGACTTATTTCCAGTCGACACCACATCGGCAAACGTAACGATGGTAGGGGCCTCGATCGGCCCAGGCGCACACATAGACGTAGTCGGCGCAATGATTGGCTCGCTCAAGGTCACACCTACCGCGTCACTTGCTTCCGTCGTTGCGAACATCATGCTTTCTCGTGCGCTTATTTTTGACGTATTTGTCTCGCTCTCGCTCGCAACATTCGTAATCGTCGCTGCTGCACTTCTTTGCTTACTATTTTTAGACACACCGTCTTTAGCGGTATCTATCGCAATTAATGAAGAATCTACCGCCACTAGGTCATTCACCTTTGTATCAGCTGTTAATTGCGTTGACGATATCGGTACATACTGCAAACCTACAGGGCCACTATTATCAAATGAGTCACTATTCTCCAAGCAAGCACCTCTCCTTCTATTTATATTAATATTAGGAGTACAGTAATTGTCTACTAACGAAGCACATTTCATATTTTGTACCTCAAACTTGAGCACATCAAACTGTTCTCGTGTCACCATTTTTTCTTCAAAAGCCTTGCACTTATTTTGTAATATTAAAATGTCCTTTAATAGTCTGGTCGCATCCACATGATCAAAGGTTACAGGTGGAAGTTTATGCAACTCCTTAGCCACAAATATAGGGAATAGGTCAGGATCCGTTGTTTTCATTAGACAAATTATGTCATCTAAATCTCTGGACATTTTCTTCTTGCCATCTTTTCGACGAATTGGCATTTTTTTTGAGGTGGCCAGCGATTCAAATAGCAATGATTTCGCTTTAACAATATCATCAGCTGTGAAGGATGACGTACACAACTGATGAATGCTCTCTTCATCCATAAAATCCAAGACATTTCTTAGAAATGCCAGAAGCTCACTAATCACAACATTGCAGTTCACACATTTTACAGTCATTGACGACATTATTCTCGCGATGAGTCACTTGTCACTTCGGCAAGCAATACGCGTCCGTGCTCAGTTGAGACTGACCCGAGACTGATTTAATAATAATCAAGAAATTAGCGACGTTTTCCCGATTAGAAGATTTAAAAAGCTTACAGAAAATTTACATCTCAGAAACAACGCAGAAGAACCATCAAGATCTTCACCCAACCATGATAAGTTGTACAAATTGCGAACTCTTATTGACACCTTGAATGACGTGTTTCAAAAACAAACATCAAATTCCAGTAGACAGTCTATTGATGAGTGCATGGTGAAATTTAAGGGACAAAGTTGTCTTAAACAATACATGCCGAAGAAACCGGTGAAAAGAGGTTTTAAAATCTGGGCCCGTTGTGATGCAGTAACTGGGTATCTGTATCAATTTGAGGTGTATGCTGGTAAAGGAGATTCTACTGAAAATGAAGGTCTTGGTTATAATGCTATCTGCTTGACAAACAGTTATCGAAGCATATTAAATTAAAAGACAATCAGTTTGGATTTAGACCAGGGCTCTCCACGGAGAATGCTATTTTATGCCTCAAGCAGACTGTGCAGTATTATACTGACAGAAAAACGCCTGTATTTGCCTGTTTTCTGGATTTGTCAAAGGCATTCGATCTCGTTAATTATGAAGCACTGTGGCGTAAGCTACAAGAAGAAACTGCTTTGCCTAGTGACATCATTAAATTGTTTAAATATTGGTATAATAATCAACAAAACAGTGTGAAGTGGGAGGGGTCTTTCTCTGAGGTGTATCGGTTGGAATGCGGGGTGAGGCAGGGGGGATTGAGCTCACCTCGACTTTTCAACCTGTACATGAATCGGCTGCTCGTTGAGCTCAGCAACACTAATATCGGTTGTCATATAGATGGAGTGTGCATAAATAACATTAGTTATGCCGACGATATGGTGTTGCTGAGCCCATCGATCGGTGCCTTGATGCGACTGGTGTCAATCTGTGAAGCATACGCGGTGACTCAAGGACTCAAGTATAACACCAATAAGAGCGAACTAATGGTTTTTAAAGCAGGTGCTATAGGTTACCCAACTATACCAGAGATATCGCTCTGCGGAGCACCCTTAAATAGGGTGACCAATGTTAAATACTTGGGTCATTGGGTTACCGATGACTTGAAAGATAACAAGGACATTGATAGGGAACGTAGGTCGCTGTCGGTACGCTGCAACATGCTGGCCCGCAGGTTTGCGCGATGTACAGTGGCGGTCAAGATTACTTTGTTTAAATCATTTTGCTCGTCATTTTACACGTGCAGCCTGTGGACTAGTTATAGTTTGCGTGCATATAGTGACCTACGTGTCCAGTATAATAACGCACTCAGAATACTGTTGGGGCTGCCATGGCGATGTAGCGCGTCAAAGATGTTTGCAGAAAGGCATATAGATGGTTTTGCGGCCATCATACGCAAAACAAGCGCTTCTCTGCTTGCTCGTCTTCGTGGCAGCACCAACACTATCTTGAGTTTATTCGCAGATAGATGGGAGTCTCCAATGCTGCGTCATTGGATGAAACTCCACACTCAATAGTTTGTAAGTTCTACTAACACTAGTATTTAAGACCATTGTTACTAACACTATGGGCATAGCCTGAAATAAATAAATATAATAATAATAATAATAATGTGGTATGGAGACTATGCCAAAATGTACCACCAAATACGTTAATTGCATTTGATAATTTTTTTACCGGATGCAATTTAATGGATGATTTGTTTACTAATGGCATTTATGCAGTGGGAACAGTGAGACTCAATAGAGTCGACCTGCCTGATGCTATTACGAAGAATGACCGCGCTCACAAACTTAATAAAAACGAATTTGCAGCACTGACCGCAGGACCAATATCTGCAATAAAATGGGTCGACTCACGTGTAGTTACTGTCTTGATTACTGCTCATGATCCGAGAGATACTATGTTTGTGAAACGTACCCAAAAAGATGGGACTAGAAAAGATACGTTAACCCCACAGCTATAGCATCGTATACGCTTACTATGGGTGGAGTCGATCATTTCGATCATTTCAGATCATCTTACCCTATAAACAGAAAGTACAGAAAATTTTGGATGAGATTATTCTTATTTATGTTAGATGCGAGTGTGATCAATGCTTACATTACATATACAACAATACATCCAGCTACGGTTCACTTGCATAGGGATTTTCGGCTGAAGTTGGCCCGTGCCTTGATAGATGGTTATACGACCAAAACACGCACATCGGTTCAGTTTAAAAACAAAAAAGGAGGTAATTTTGGCGTACCGGACGAAATCCGCCTTAGGAACGTAGATGAACACTTACCAACAAAAGATAATTCTTATAAAAGATGTCGCTTTTGTAGCACAAAAGCTAAAGAAAAGAGAACGAATATTACGAGTAAATGCTGCAAATGCGACATAGCATTATGTGCTCAAGAGTGCTTTAAAAAATTTCATCTTATTGAAACTCGCCATGTAACCAATGTATGATTCTCCTGTTTTGTTTCCATTATGTGATTATTACTTTTTGTGCAATAATAAATAACCAAATTTCTATGATTTTGTTTTTTTCTTAATTATTCAAAAACCAAGTAAAGTCAAAGGCAACAACTAGTCATGCAGCACAACTAGGCATTGCAGTAAAGGATATAGGGAAATAATTTCCCACCATTGAAATAAAACATATCCTAACCAAACATAGGGAAATATATTCCCACCAGAAAAAACATATGAGTAGTCCACTTGCAAACTACGTTATGTTAAAAAAACAGTTTTTTTTCGAATGATGGCAATCGGTTGATGATTTAAAATACTAACGTCTGTGTTTAACATACTCTGTCAAAACTCGTTATGTTAGGAATAAAATGGAATAGAAAACTCAATACTCTTGCAAAAGTCGCTATGTCGATCCACAGTCCACTTTCAAAAGTCTCTAACTTACTGATAACTTGCATACATCGCTATGTTGCGTAGTGACTCGTGCAAAACCCGCCATATTGGACCAGTACGCATGATGCAATCGAAGTGCACGCACGCGTTACTTTGTTTATGTACTGCAGGCTATCAAAAACTATTTATTTTGTGATAAAATTATCATGGAGTGTCAAGAAAAAGAAGTTGTTTTTGCACCAAACAGAAGAGGACGTAAGAAGGTACCTGATAAATCTACATGGAAGAGACAACTTGAAAAGTCGAAACGGTAAGATTATTGTTTTTTAAGGTTCTTACCTGATAGTGATTTTTCGCTCCATTATTACTGGTGCCTAAATACCTACGAGTATATGTTTTGTTTTAGACATATGTCTAAGGGACTGCCGGTTATAACAGGGATACAAGTGTAACGATTTAACGATTCAAGACTACAGTAAATTTCACCGCAATTTTTATTCAAATTCAGATAAAATCACCCAAGATACGTTTTTATTAAAATATTGTACACCACAAACTCCGAAAAAAGAAGGTAAGAAAAAAACCCAGACTATACTCGTATGTTATTTTATACCAAAGCACGATACTTTGAGTGGAAGACGCCGCGTCAAATTAATTAAAGTGTGTCAAAAAGCAATGATCACTATTCTGGGAATCTCTAGGGACAGGATACAGAGAATTTGTAAACAGCATCTAACCACAATGGCAATGCCGAAAGAACGAAGAGGAGGGGATAGAAGGTCCAATCTGTATTCTGATCGCACAGAATCCGTAAAATCGTACATAAAAGGACTTAAATCTTTGGAATCACATTATGTGAGAGGGAGATCTGCTGTGCAATATCTCAGCAGTGATCTAAATATAAGAAAACTACACAAGGTTTACAATGATGATGCTCATAATGTGCCGGTGAGATATGAATTTTTCCGACGTATATTTAATAAAAACTTTAATTTGAGTTTTAAATCTCCCGCTACCGGACGCTTGTTCAAAATGCATTCAATTAAGAGAATCTATCAAAAGCGAACGTGACTCAGCTAAAAAACAGCTGCAAATAGCGCAGCTTCGTATCCACAAGCTAAAGGCCAAATGGTTTTACACTAGCCTCAAAACACAAATGGACAGCGATATAATTTTCTCTTTCGATTGTCAAAAAAATTTGGTTTTGCCAAAAGTGCCGGATCAGAGTGCCTACTTTAGCCGACAACTTTATTTGTACAACTTAACAATATGCCAAGGACCATCTCGTGGGCCTCGAAGCAGTTCAAACACATTTATTTACACGTGGCTGGAAGCCGAGGCTATGAAAGGATCTAATCAAATTGCTTCGGCGGTATATCATCGGCTAATGACTACCAATATTGAAGAAACTATTAGTCATGTTAAATTATTTTGCGACGGTTGTGGGGGGCAAAATAAAAACTCAATAGTTTTGGGAATGTTGGCATATTGGCTAAAAACAAAAGCTCCACGTCACATCAAGAAGATTACTGTAATATTCCCAGTAGTAGGGCACTCATTTTTGCCCCCCGACCGCGTATTCGGCAATATCGAAAGAGAGATACGGCCTTTGGAAGTCATTGTGGAACCCCAGACGTATTTTGATATTTTTAAAAAGTATGGAACGGTTCTCCGACTCGGAAGCGACTTTCATTTTTATGATTGGAAATCGAGCATCAGAAACGTACTAAAGTTACCTGGATCTTGGCACTTTCAATTCAATGCTTCTAAAAGATTATTTTTAAGAAAAGATACAAATAATAGAATTGCAATTAAAGGGGAACCTAATTATGTATCCCACCTAATAAATTATGGGAACATTTGTAAAAGAGGCAAATCATTCGAAAATATTGAACCCGTTTTAATGTATGTTGGAGTTCCTGTAAAAACAGTAAAGTTAAATGATGTACGAAACCTTCTCATAAAACATTTCGGTGAAGATTGGGTTTCTTACGATCATCTGCGCTTTTACAGTTTTCTTCAAGAAGAACAAAATGAAACTACTGTAGAAGAAACTGATAGTGAAGAAACTTTAATGCATGAAGAAATAGACATACGAGTGTAATAATAGATTAAAATTGGTTATAAGTTTAAATATGAAACTATTTCAAAACTACCTATGTTGATTGAATACAACTGCAAAACTGTCTATGTTTAAAATACTTCTGCAAAACTGTTATGTTTAATTTTAAAATGCAAATTGAATGATTATTTATGAACAGTGATTTCATTTCTTAACATAAATGAATTTGGTATGATCATACACTTAAGTTATACGCAAATTAATGCACTTTTATATCTTAAATTATAAGGATAAACATTTTTATTAGTTTTCTCAAATAATTGAGGCACATAAAAACAAACCCGGCAATCTCCACAATCTATCAAAATTGAACTGTGAATGCAGGATTTTTTATCTGTGATTTACAATGCTAATGAAAACTCCTTAGCACAGCAAAGTCGGCAATGTCCCATAGAAATAAGCTGTTAAAATTTTGATATCAATACAAACACGGCAATCTCCAATGTCATACGTTTCAATGTTGGCAATCTCCAAATCAGCCAATCAGAGCTGCCATTTGGATGCCATTATAGTATTGTTTGTATAGTGGCGCGGATAGTCTTGTCGTGAATTATCTTGTAATAATATTTTAACTGTTTTTCGATAGTTATTTAAAAAATTATCATTTGCGTAACATATTATGGAGCTGACAGCATCTCCCTGTACTACCAAGCATACGAGAAAACGTAAGGCTGAGCCAGAAAAGTGGAAGAAAATTTTGGCAAAAACGGCCCGGTAAGTACACAATGATTAAACCATATTGATCCTTTTTTAAACTCTGCCTAAAAAGTGCAAAAGTTTGTGAATGAGTATTGTTTTTCAAATTGGAATACCCATATAAATAGCGAATATGCATGTAATTCCAAACTTTTTCCTTTTTAAATATGCGTTATACTGGACCACAGAAATAATGTGGTGCACTTGTTTGAGTTTTAACTCATCACCTATTTTGCAATTGATTATTTTAAGTAACGTCATTTTGTTCAAACGAAAGTTAAACTTAAAACACATTTTTTGCGATAATGCCGGTAGTGATGTCATAGACTATGTGACAACGAAATACTTAATTTGAAAAACAATTTTGATTTAAGTAAAATCGTAATTTTAAAAAATCTTTAATAATTTTCTACTATACTTCCAATTTTGAAAATTAGAAAATTGTTATAGATTTTTTTTGAGCGTCAAGTAATAGTTGAAATTATGTTTTAAAACTATGTTCGTGTTTGTAGTACCTACTGTATCTTATAGGTTAAAGTGAAGAAAAAATTACTTACATGCATTTTCCATATTGTCCATGTAGGTATCTATCACGCGAGCTAGTTTTTTTTTAAATGAACTGGGTCTATACTTGGGAGTTATTTAGGTTTTATTAAATTAAACTAATTTCCTTTGTCTTGTTTTACATTACTTTCAAATGTGTTTTGAAGTGAATTTTCAAGGATTGTCGTCTCATTTTGTTTCAGGTACTCTCCTCAGAGTTTACCGACTAAACCGCAGTGTAAACATAATAAGAACGCATATCAGTGCGACAAATTGACTATGCATGATTTGCAAGCTTTTCATGGATCATTTTATAAATATAAAGACAAGGAAACTCAAGATGCATTCTTGCTCAAGTGCTGCCATGCAGAACCCACAAAAAGAAAAAGACCGAAAAATAAAAAACACACGGAAAAGAAATTTCAAACAAAATTTATGATCTACAGTAAATCAAAGAAGACCCATGTACGGGTATGTCAAAAAGCTTTTTTGAAGATACTGGACATAAGTAAACATAGAATTCAGTACGTTATGAGGAAGTTTTTAGAAACAGGAGAACCAGTAAAGGAAAAAAGAGGCGGAGATCATAAATCGCACTTATTTATGCGTAAAAAAGAAGCAGTTATGGCTTTCATAAACTTATTCCATGTAGATGAAGCACATTATTGCCGCGGGAAATCTCAAAGACATTAACTGGCAGCTGAACTAAGCATAAACAAAATGTTTAAACAATACAATGCCCAACAGATAGAGGAAGGTTTAAAAGTTAAACGTGGGTTTTTTAGAAGAATTTTCAATAGAAACTATTCGCTTGGATTTGGCAGTCCTAGAACAGATGTCTGTTCAACATGTCTACAACTTTTCGAAAAAATTAAATTAGAAACAGATTCAACAAAGCGGCAGTCACTTATAACCGAAAAAAGAGTACACAGCCTCAAGGCAAAAGCATTTTTTGCATTGGTGAAGGAGGAAAGACCAGATTTAAAAACTCTGTCATTTGATTGCGAGAAAAATATGCCGTTACCTAAGATACCCGATCAGAGCACTTATTACTCCCGCCAAATATATTTGTACAATTGTACAGTCGTTGAAGGGAGTTCTAAGTCCCAACTTACACAGAAAAATGTTTTTGCATACTGCTGGACGGAAAACGAGTTTAACAAAGGGGCAAATGAGATAGCATCAATTGTATATCACGGACTTATGAACACTGACTTAAATGGAGTTGAAACAGTAAGATTAATAGCAGATGGATGCGGAGGGCAGAACAAAAATTCAATTATGTTAGCAATGTGCTCCAAGTGGCTGGTAGAATCTGCACCTAGCAATGTAATAACTCTGGAACTTGTGTTCCCTATTGTAGGACATTCTTTCATACCTCCAGATCGAGTCTTTGCCCAAATAGAGAAAGAAGTTCGAAAACAAGAAACTATAGTGCGGCCTGAAGAGTACTTAGAGATTATAAGCCAGCGGAGTACAGTTGTCAGAATGGGTAGTACTGAATGCAAAGTATATGACTTTAAAAGTGCTATGTCTTCTATTATGAAAGATGTAGGAACTTGGCATTTTTAATTTAAAAAATGTAAACGATTTTATATTGCGCGGTCCAAAAATGACGGAAACGTTATAATTAAAGGGGACGTGAATTACAGAATTAGTGATGGAGTGTATAAAAAGGTGACTCGAAAAAACAAGCTGGCCAAAGACATAAACCCAAATGTTATTGCTAAGTGTCGGATAAAAACTAACCTAAATAAAATTAATGACGTCAAAAAGCTTCTCAATACTCATTATGGTGACGAATGGCAAGAAATGGAAGGACTGTCTTTTTATAAAACCGTATTTGCTCAAAACTCTGCAGGTGCAGAAAATTCACCGCAAGACATCGTTTGTGAACCCCAAGAAGAAGACCATAATCTTAGAATATAAGTTAGCTTTTATTTACATAAAATAAATAATTTCAAACTTTAAACTGCATATTTTTTATTTCCCACCCATAAAAGTATCAAAACTGGTTGGCAATGTAGTGTAGCTGTAGGTAATTAGCCATAACAAAGATGGCTTTCTCCAAAGGTAATCAGATCAGAAACGGCAATGTCCTTGTAAGCAAAACAAAGACGGCAATCTCCAAACATTTTTTGCATTTTTAGGCAGGATTTTCAAGTAGATGTCTACAAATAGTGGTCAATAATAGTCTACATTAGAGATTTGCATGTAAATATTCAGAATTATCACATCACATCACACTAATATTATAAAGGCGAAAGTTTGTGAGTGTGTGTGTGTGTGTATGTTTGTTACTTCTTCACGCTCAAACGGCAGGACCGATTTGGATGAAATTCGGTATGTAGACAGCTTATACCCTGGATTAACACATAGGCTACATTTTATCCCGAAAAAATGTAGTACTCCCGTGGGATGAGCAAGGAATTCAAATATATTTGCTACTCTTTCAAACTCAAACGGCTCCACCGATTTTGATGAAATTTGGTGTGGAAGTAGCAGACATTTTGTATACACATAGCACACATAGGCTACTTGACATCCTTAAAAAATGTAGTGTTCCCGTGGGATGAGCAATTTTTTTGTGAATACTTTTCTCACCGATTAAATAATACACGTTTAGGGTATCTCATAAACCGCGGGTAACACCGCGGGGCGTAGCTAGTGTTAATAATAACTTCATGCTACTTTTTTATTACATTTTTCCATTTCCCCAATGTTACGTATGTGTATCAGTCTTTATAAAATATATATTATCTGTGGTATTTCCGGATCCTGTTGTCTTGTCACCGACTCCGATCGCTCGTCATGCAATGGCTGAATACACGATACATAAAATAGTCTGGTCGTCTTATTTATCTATAATATCTGGCCACCCGTCGTAACATGGTGTCAGAAGATACAGAAGAAAAAGAAGTCACAAAAAACCACAAAAGTAAGTGCCGCAAACAGTCAAAAAAAAAAAAAAAAAATTTCGAGTAAAACGTCGCCGCGTGGTCCAGCCCTAAAATGCCGGAAAATAAAAACGCAAATAATACAAGTTATCCCCTGCCGCCGAGTAATTTCAGCTTAGATATCAACAACTCGAACATGCCATTGGCTTGGAGAAATTTCAACACAAGTCTAGAGATTTACATGATAGCCAACAATTTAGAAGAACAACCAGACAAACGAAAGGTAGCCATTTTACTACAAATCATAGGCCCAGACGCTCTTCAGATATTTTACTCGTTTAACATACAAATTGACAAGATCACCTATAAGGATTTACTCGCCAAATTTGAAGACTACTTCACACCACGTGTCAATATTTCCGTCGAAAGACATAAGCTGTTCAACAGAAAACAAGGTCCAGATGAAGAAATTGAGACATATGCCACGGATCTCAAGAATCTAAGTATCCAATGCAATTTTGAAGGTCTTGCCGATGATATAGTAAAGGACATATTCTCATGGAACTTAAATTCATCTTGCTCGTACATCAGAGAACGTATCCTGATCGAGAAACCATCAACATTTGATGCCGCCGTCAGTCTCGCTAAAACACTAAGAAATACTAGGTTACAGGCTAAAGCTTTATCAAGCCAAGAAGTAAGTGTCGTTGCCAGTCGTCAATCGCATCACAGTCGCCAAACACATCGTAGTCAAGAGAGTCGCAATCAAAAAAGTCACAGTCAAAGAAGTCACAGTCGTCAAAGAAGTCATAGCCGTCAAGAAAGTCAAAGTCATCAGTCTCAAACAAGTCAAAGTCGTCAATCAAGTAAAGCATCGTCCAGTCAAGAACCTCAATCCAAACAGTCAACCAAGAATTGTTCCAGATGTGGTCAAGTTCACCGAACAAAATGTCCAGCCATAGGAGTCATCTGTAACAACTGCCACAAGCCCAATCACTTTGCCAAGTGTTGCCGCAGCAAACATGTGAGATCCATAGAAGAAGAAGAAGAAAGTACGGGTACTGATACTTATTTTCTAAATAGTCTTTTCACTAATGAGATTTCTGTCAGCATAAAAAACCCTTATCATACAACTTTGTCCATAAATAGTAAGAATGTAGACTTTTTACTTGATACAGGTGCTGACACTAACATTTTATCATTTAACTCTTATAAAAAACTTAATTTGCCATTGAGTAGTTTAAAGAAAAGTAGTCACAAACTATCAACCTTTAGCGGTGAAGTATTACCGACTGTAGGTCAATGCATTCTGTCTGTCACACATAACAACAAACTATACAATGTTAATTTCCACATTATAGATATACCCTGTAGGAATATTATTGGTCGCAACAGTTGTGAGAATTTAAAATTAGTTAAAAGAGTCCATAATGTCCAATTTCATGAGTCACTCAATGTATCACAGCTTGACAAATATAAAGATCTCTTCTCAGGAATAGGTTGTCTTAAAGATTATGAATGTCATTTGTCAATGAAGCCTGATGCTGTACCGTCTATAGATGCCTGTCGTAGAATTCCATTCAGTCTCTTAGAACAATTAAAGAGAAGAATTAGCCATGTTAAAAAAAAATCAAATTATAGTCAAAGTCGAGGAACCTACTGAATGGGTAAGCTCAATTGTAATTGCATCAAAGAAAAATGGTAAACTACGCCTGTGCAATTACTAATGTCCAGGACACTCAGAACTAAACTTCCAGTCTTAGAACAAACTCTGAAACCTAAAATACCTAACTACAGGTCTCTAACAAATAAAACTCAAATAAAAGTGAACAAATCACAGATTTATTATAATAAACATACTAAACCGTTGTCTTCCCTAAACATTGGTGATAAAATTTACTTCCAGAAACAGCCAGACAGTATTTGGACACCTGGTACTGTGTCAGACATAGGTCCACAGCCTAGATCATATACTATTGTCTCCCCGGAAGGTACTTTTCGCCGTAATCGCCAACATATCCTACAGCCAAAACATTCACCAACTGAGTCCACTCCTAGTAGAAGAAGTTCACTTCAATCCCCATCAGTTCCACTTGACACTGATCCACCGTCGCCTTCCAATATACTGCCGTCGTCATCTCCATCTAATTATCAATCTCCTTGTACAAGTAATCCTGTCCAAGAATCTGAAACAAAAACAAACACATCACATACACCAAATAAACAAACTCAACACACAACTTATTCTTCATTCGGTAGAGCAATAATAAAGCCCCGAAGATTTTGAAAATTGGTCTAGATTAAGTTCTTAATTTGTACTTAGTTTTAATTTAATATACTAAATGTATTGTTTGTTGTACAAGCATTGTCAAACCTAATTTTGTTTTGTTAGTAGCTGTCAAAACTTAGTTAAGTCAATTTGATGGACGTCACTGTCAGAACTGTCGCAATGTAAATGTCAGTCAAGTCAACTTGTCACTTCTTAGAGATGTTCCGTTCCACTTAGTCTACTAGTATATAAGAATTTTGTTAATGTTAAAAAAAAAAAAAAAAAAGAGTATACTTACGTACCATGTTCCACGTAATGATTCCATTTTCTTTTCTTAATAAGGGAGATGTTACGTATGTGTATCAGTCTTTATAAAATATATATTATCTGTGGTATTTCCGGATCCTGTTGTCTTGTCACCGACTCCGATCGCTCGTCATGCAATGGCTGAATACACGATACATAAAATAGTCTGGTCGTCTTATTTATCTATAATATCTGGCCACCCGTCGTAACACCCAACAATTCGACGTAGTGGAGATTGCCAGGTTTGATTTTATATGACTCAATTGCTTCATCAACATAACGTGGTTTGCAAGTGGACTACTCATATATACTATGTTTTTTTTTATATTTAATTTATCATACATTAAAACTATTTCTCAATGTAAGCTAAATCCATTTTAACATCTTTGATAAGTCTTACACAGCGCCGCGTTTGTTTAAGGGTTAACAAAAACTACACAACTGCGTGTAAATTTTACAAAAACGACGTATCTGAACGGAGTTATGTAGTTTTTGTGAAAAAATAAAACGTCAGTCATAGCTGTCAAAAATGTCGGACTACGCGCAAAGTGAGGAATTTTCTAATTCAATTTTAAAAAGAAAACGCAAAGAAAAGAAGGAAACTATTATTAAAAACAAGAAAGTAAAGGGTGAGGAACAAATCAACCACAAAAACAAACTGGTGGCAGCTCGGAAAATCGGTCCTGATTGCAGGTTTGTTTTGATAACATTGAATTTATTTTTTTCCTTAATTTCTTGAAATAGTAGACCTAACTCAGTCTATTACATTGTTTCAGATGCAAGCATTACCAATGTTTTAGTAAAGTTTTCATACAAACCTAAGTCACAACGTCATTTTAAATCAAACTCGCCTAAGTCCGATTCGACCAATGACAGACAGCCCTGCATAGTGTCATGGCCGCAGTTGTTGGCTTTGTGTCGTGGTGTTTGTTTCGTGCGCTTGCGTTTTTATCGAATTATGGAAGAAGAAATAAATGTTGTGAGGCCTGAATTAGCTAAAAAGAAGTTAAAACTCCAGACAAATGAAAAACAAAAGAAGAAACAACGAGATTTGTAAGTAATACGTTGTAATTTCACTTTGTTTTCGGTAGGGCGATGTGATATTAAATTTTGCATGTCCATGAACAGGGTCGGACTCGCATTAGGATTGGCCATCCGTGTCATTGTTGTGTGTTTTACCTGACTGCCAAAAAGAGTGATGTTTTTATTACAATGCAAGTAGGCTGGTTAATACTTAAATAACTTAATAGTACGGGTTTTGCACTCGGTATTTAGTACCTATATTGATTGGTACCTATATCGGTGTTTTTCTCTAAGATAAGGTAGACAATGTTTTAGCAAATTTTAAGTTTGTACCAACATCACTTTTTTTGGGTTTGTGTTTGAATGAGTGTATACCACGAGATGTCACGTAATAGGTTGAACGTTGTACGCCTCTTTAAGAGATAGCGATACAATGTAAAGGAGAATGGGCATTTTGGTACTCGCTCCAATAGCAATCATTGTGGTGTCATTGGATAGGTCTTTTAATCAGGAAAAATATTTACTATGGCGACATGTCCCAAATCCTTGTCTGAAAACCACGGCAAGCCCCCAAAAGTTCCAGTTTTAGTTAATATCATAATTGCAAGTACGATAATATTACTTACCTATCATGGTTGAAATACGAAAAAAACAATGTAAAACAACATTATTTAAAACGAGAAATGTATTGTGTTACTCATAGACTCATAAAAAAAGGAGGACTCCGCGCCACGCATATCGAAAGTGAAGCACAGTAAGTATGCCAGGACCGTTTGTACAAACACGCCTCGCGCACACATTTACATCATAGTATGCCAACCGGACGCCATTACGTGACACAAGCGACGGCGTCTTTGCAGGTACTCATATCACGCACACATAGATCGGTACGGTGCTTCACTTTCGATATGCGTGGCGCGGAGTCCTTCTTTTTTTATACGTCTATTGTGTTACTATTCATGCACCATATCGTGATATGATATGATAATGGTGAAGACTTTTGAAAATATGTTTTTTTACATAAAAACTAGTATTATCTTTAACATTTCTGTTTTTTGTTACAACGGTGACTATAGGCCTCGGGGATAGGGAACCAGCCGCGGGGTGGGGTAGGTGGTGCGCTGTGCCAGTGGACAGCCTTTTGTGCCGCGACATTCACTAGTCGTTGTATCGTTCTGTGCGTGAAACGGCGTTCCGCAGCTGTTTATTCTACCTAGTACTTTGTTATACCGTTTTCATCACTGACCCCGGCGCCCCTTTTGGACATTGTTACCCGCTACAAACGTTTATCTTGGCTAGTGTTGTGGACTATTGTAGTGCTTATCGATTTAGAACATCGTTATGGAAGAAAATCGCAACTGTGTGATGTGTCGGCGAGGCCTACATCATGCTAGATACCAACAGCATGTTTTAACTGATGATCTTCCAAGAATGCACCCCGAGTTTGTGGCTTATATGTATACGAGAACATGCCGTTTTGGAGGTTAGTACATACTTCATTAAACTATTTCGAACTTCACCAGCTTCAGTTTTTCTTTTTAGAAGCGGTTTGTTTATATTATTATTGTCTGTTATATTTTTATACCTGAGCCATTACAAACGTGCGAATTGAGCCCTAAATCATTTTAATCGGACCTCTTGCTCGCACTTACAGGTCTTATTGAACTACTCTAGTGTTGTGTGTAAAAGTGCGTTTCCGAACCGAGCTGCAAACTACCAACTGCACGTGTTTATTTTCTATGTAGCGCGGCTGTATGGTCCGTAGCTAAGGGTGTTCGCTTCGTAGAAAAAAAACACGTGCAGTACTAGCTACCTGCTTCCCAGCGGCATCCCTTTATATCAGTAATGACTTGTGCAGCTTTCCCACAATCCTTTAATACTTTTATGACTCAATTCGCACGTTTATAGTTCTTCTTATTAAAACACTTCTCTGACCAACTATTGTGTGTTTGCTATTGTTATCTATTCACTAAGCCGTCACATCGGCTATACATAAGATATATTTTTACTTGCATTACTTAAAATATGAAAACAATACAAGTATGCCATGACTTTAGACCTAAATACCTACATACCGCATTGTTTTAAATGTTTTCATAAAAATACAACATAACATCAGCAAGATCGTATTCTACCATTTTCAGGTAGAGTTCGACAACACACGACGTGTGTGTCACCGATGTTGGCAGAGAATTGACAACGTTGTAGGAAGACCACCTGTCATACCAGAAGTAGAACAGAATGTACGAGAGCTTCAGGTTCCAGACTACACTCGAGCTCCAAACACTCCAGGGCATTGTATCTTTAACACTTGCCAAAACGCAACCCGCCATCGAATACCAGAGACGATCAAGATTCACATTTTCTGTGAATTAAGTTATATATTCCTGACGGTGCTAGAGTATGTGGACAACACCTTGAAAACAATGCTTGGGAAGAGCTGCCTCAATTCTGCAATGTCACACATAACTTCAATGCGCAACAATTTAGGGACGTTTGTGACATGTTGAGAATGGCTTTAAATCGTGGATCTAGGCTAGATTTCAACACAAGAGGTGCTTTAAGCAACAAGGATATGTACTTTTGGACAGGACGCAAATGCGAACAGTTTGATTCCATATTAGAACAAACACCCTCACTAAGTGGGAGGTGCAAGGAGCCTCGTACTGCGTTAGGCATATATCTGACGAAACTACGTACCGGAGACTCAGATGAAAGACTAGCGACGTTATTTAATATGTCACGAAGAAAACTGGAACGTTTACTAACTATTGTGCGCGAATGCCTCATGAATGAATATGTAATATTACACTTGGGAGTGGACCATATGAATAGAAACGACGTTTTAGAAAAGAACCTCACTATACCAAGAGGGTTATTTGGCAATGAAGAAAACAATAAAGCTATCGTTATATGCGATGGGACTTATATATATACAGGGTGTCCCGTAAATAATTGATCAAACGTAACGGGTTCGAATTTTACGATTTTGTCTTCCAGAATTAAGCTTTTTTAATGCTGTCGCTGCAAATGATGACATTTTTAGGTATGATTTTTATTTAACATTTCTGAATAGCTTACTAATGTTATAAGATACCATTTTTTTTGAATACCGTTTTATTTGCCTTAGAAAAAAAATCTTGAGTTGAAAAGTTTTTTCTTTACGATGTTAGGACCAAAATTGAAAAAATTCTCCTGTAAAAAAAATGTATGACACCGAAGACCACCATTATTTTAAAAACTTGTACATTTAATAAGGTTTGCAAATTGGTATAAAACTTACGTCTAGTCCTTATCGTTACAAAGATATTGCTATGAATGTGATGAAGAAGACAGAAAATAAATTAAATTGGTACTATTCCATTTTTTCCTTTTCGTAATGGCTTATGCTTGAATGCTTGTAATCGAAGCAGGTAGTTAAGCGGATAGCATAATTCCGACCCGATGACGTCATCTGTCCGGAATTTGGGACCGCTACCTGTGGCGGATTTGCACCTCAGTCAGTGTGAAAGGGATAGATAGCGCCGCTTTTTGGTAAATCGGTTAAATCGGTATGAAGTTGCGCAGGTTCTTTTGTTCTTTCCTGCGCCCTTCACTCGTACAGGCTTCATTGTTGCTTGATTTTATTAGTTTAGTTGTAACTAGTCTCTCTTCGAGTTGCTACGTCAGACAACTTTCGCTCCCGGTCAGTGGCTCGGTGTTTTCTTCTGTAAAATTTGACTTGTGCTGTGTTTTTGGACTTTGCTTTGCCTATCGATTTGGAACTCTTTGCGTATTGGACAAACGACTTGGCGATCCTACGGACTCCGAAAACATTCGTTTGTGTGTGCTTGTACGTGTGTGCAGTAGCGCTGAAACCTTATTCAGCCCAATGCCTCGTTATGAGTACACGCCACGGCAGTACGCCGAAATGCATTTTATCTACGGAGAAGCAATGCCAGGGCGGCTGCAAGATTGTACCGTGAAAGATACCCGAACCTGGTTCGTTATCCCGATTATCGCGTCTTTATTAGAGTGCATAACGCGCTTCTTGAGGGAAGAATTCTTGGCACCGGAGTTGGTGGTACCCGTGAAGGACGACCGCGACAAGTTAATGACGAAGTCATTCTTCGAGAAATCGAGGAAGATCCGTAGTCTCCGTTCGCGTCATAGCGCGACGCGTAGGAATTTCTAGATCGACGGTGCATCGAGTGCTACAACGGTGCCGATTGCACCCATATCACGTGCAACGTGTTCAAACGCTGACGTCGCGTGATTACCAGCCAAGAATAGAATTTTGCCAAAGGATGCTTAGAATGATTCGGGCGGACCCGCAGTTTTTTAACAAGATTTTATGGAGTGACGAGTCTTCATGCCGCCGAGATGGATATTTAAATTTGCATAATTTGCACAGTTGGCAGCTGATAAACCCATATTTGATGCGAGAGGACAGGAGCCAACATCAATTTAAAATAAATTTATGGGTGGGAATAATCAATGGGCAAATAATAGGGCCCTTTGAACTACCAGCTACTCTAAACGCCGAATATTATCTCCATTTTTTAAGGAATGAGTTGCCAAGGTTATTAGAAAACGTTCCAGAAGACGTACGGCAAGCAATGTGGTTGCAAAATGATGGGTGCCCCGCTCACTATGCGACGGCAGTAAGGGCGCACCTTGATGAAAGTTATCCGGACAGATGGATCGGCCGATTAGGACCAATTTTGTGGCCTCCGCGATCTCCGGATTTAAATCCCCTAGATTTTTTTTACTGGGGATGTTTAAAAGACAGGGTCTACAAGAATCCAATAACGTCGGAAGAAGAATTACGACAGCGCATCCAATCTGCTGCATCAGAAATAAACCAAAGCCGTTTTGTCCGTCGGATAAGAGCTTCCTTTATTAGGAGATGCAGACTTTGCATTCTTGTAGAGGGAAGGCAATTCGAACATTTATTGTAAAAACCAAATAAAACGATTTATTTGAACTAACTGTTTTTTTTAGTACGGCCTCCTAATTCTTTTCATACGCCTCAATAATTCAATGAACATTGCCTCTGAAATACTACAGTTACACATTTTAAAGAAAAAGTTTAAATGTACACACTTTTTTATTTTTTTTATTAACGTTGATTTGGAGCACCTCTCAGATTCATAGCAATTATCTTTGTAACGACAAGGACTAGAATGTACAACTTCATACCAATTTACCAAAAATACAAAAGCGGCGCTATCTATCCCCTTCACGCTGACTGAGGTGCAACTCCGCCACAGGTAGCGGTCCCAAATTCCGGACAGATGACGTCATCGGGTCGGAATATGCTAGCCGCTTAACTACCTGCTTCGATTACAAGCATTCAAGCATAAGCCATTACGAAAATGAAAAAATGGAATAGTACCAATTTAATTTATTTTCTGTCTTCATCACATTCATAGCAATATCTTTGTAACGATAAAGACTAGACGTAAGTTTTACACCAATTTGCAAACCTTATTAAATGTACAAGTTTTTAAAATAATGGTGGTTTTCGGTGTCATACATTTTTATTACAGGAGAATTTTTTCAATTTTGGTCCTAACATCGTAAAGAAAAACCTTTTCAACTCAAGATTTTTTTTCTAAGGCAAATAAAACGGTATTCAAAAAAATGGTATCTTATAACATTAGTAAGCTATTCAGAAATGTTAAATAAAAATCATATCTAAAAATGTCATCATTTGCAGCGACAGCATTAAAAAAGCTTAATTCTGGAAGACAAAATCGTAAAATTCGAAAAAAAATTAATATCCTGGTTACTGTAACGGTTTTTTTTTAAATATTCAAATTAGTTGTTGGAAATTAGGTAAGCTACCTACCCGTTACGTTTGATCCATTATTTACGGTACATCCTGTATATATATCAATAAAAGCTCGAACTTTTTGTTCCAGCGTCTATCTTATAGCTTGCATAAGTTCCAGAACTTGCTGAAGCCGTTTTTAATTGTGTGTTCCAATGGCTATATAATCGATGTTTTGGGACCATACGCTGCCACTAAGACTGATGCGAACATCATGAGCGATATAATGAATGATGGAGAAAACCCATTGCATTGCTTTCTTCAACCGAACGATGTCTTCATATTAGATCGCGGCTTCCGGGACAGCTTAGATGCTATCGAAGCATGGGGATATGAATCCTACGTTCCACCATCTAAAGACAGATGGGAGACACAGCTAACTACTGAGCAAGGTAATGAAGCTCGATCAGTTACACTATGCCGGTGGGTAGTGGAAGTGGTGAACGAGAGGTTCAAACGAGATTTCAGGCTTTTGCGGCAAAAATATTTTAATAAAACACTACCAAAAATGTTCATTGATTTTAAAATCGCCGCAGCTATGTTTAATAACTTCCACATACTCATCGATGACAACATTCACGCAGAGGCCTTCCTAAACATAATCAGGGAGAAAATAGATTCCCGGAATCTACTTTATGATTATGTTGAAAGAAAACATTTGAATAACCGAAGAGCGGATTTTCAAAGAATAGAAAGTCACGAAATACAGAACTTCCCACTACTGACGGAAGAACAGATTATTTTACTTTCATTGGGCACCTATCAACTGAAGCTAGCCCGATCCTACTGCAGCGAGCATTTATCAAATGGACTATACATTCTACAAGTATATAGAGAAAGCGCACTCCAAGATTTAAATGAATATGGTATAAACGAAGATGCCTGGCTTTTACGCGGACGCATACAGTCGCGTCACGTACGGTCAAGAACTTATTATTGTTATGTATTAGTAAAAAACAATGTTAATGAAAACGAAACCAATATCCATAACATTTTATGCAATTATTACTGCACGTGTTTGACCGGACGACGAACAATCGGCACTTGTGCTCATTATAGTTTCAATCGTGTGGTATCTAGGATATGCCAGACATGTAGGCTTCACTGCTCCTGCAGCGTTCCTCAACGATGTCATTATTGTTGATAATAATGTTTAAAAAAATAAATAACGTTTCTTACTTTTTCTATTTTTTTTTTATTCCTGAGTGTTTATTCATTTTAGTATCTATTAATCAACAAACACAGGATTCTATAGAAGAAAATTATATAATATCACCATTATCTTAACAAAATGAAACAAAAACAAAAAAAAATACTTAACACAAAATAACTCCGTTCCGACAGCAAATGGAGACAAGCGACTCAGTTATCATTAATCCTTGTAAAAATACCTTTCCAATGATATATACAGGGTGTGTCGTAAATAGTGGTCCAGAGTAAAGGAGTCGATACACTGTATTTATATGTATCACATACCGAAATTTTAACCATTTTCAGTTAAGGGTCTCCGAAAAAACAAAAAAAGTTGTTTTTTTTTAATTTCTGTGCCGTGCTTCACGAATTTGGATGTAATTTCAATAAATATCAATATTTTTTAATTTTTTTTTTATTATTACTCTTGAATATGTGTACTATCATATCCAAACCCTTTTTTCTATTTTTAAGTCAAAGGTACTTAAAGAAATTAATTTGTTTCCAATTTCAATACTCATCTCCAGCAAATCATATGACTTTAGGGGCATATTGTATAAAAAAAATGTACTGCACTGTTAGTGCCCATTAGTTTTAAAAATACTTCATTAAATGCAGATTACAAAATAGTAAAATATTAAGTGGTAAGACTTCAGAAAAAAAAGTTATTAGCATTCAAAACGAAAGACAGCTAAATTAGCTAAAAACATTTTTTTTGTTAAGTTACTAGTATTGTGATTTTTGTTAACGTACCTCAGGTAAAAAAGGTCGATTGTATTCCTGGAATTGATAACAAGCCATGCAGATAATAAAAAGCATTCAAAAGGGCTCGGGGTGTGAGTTACGGGGAGTGATAAAGAAGGAATGTGGTTTCGTTGTTACTATTATTTTGAAGAATGAGCGAGACAGACTAAGTAGCAACAAGAACCATTAAAAAAAACCCTCTAGCTAGCCAGTGTGATTCCGTACGTCGCATGCGCCTCTCGTCTCTTTGTGTGTTATTACTGCCGTTAAATTTCTGTTTTTGTGGACTTTGATTTGCTTCTGATTTGGACTTGTTGTATTGGTGAACCCTACGACTCTGGCTACGTTATTTGGACTTTGAAACTCTTGACGATTTGGAAACACGTGCAGTGAAGTGGCGAATTAGAGATGGCTCAGTACACACCGAGAGAATATGCCGAAATGCATCTTATTTACGGCGAATGTGGCTGTGTCGGTAGAGTAGCAGCTCGACTGTATCGAGAAAGATATCCCGATCGTCGACACCCTGATCACCGTGTATTCAGTAGAGTACATTCTGCCTATTCCGAAGGTCGATTACCCGGCACAGGCGTCGGTGGCGCCCGTGAAGGACGGCCGAGAGTGTACGACGACGAAGAGATACTGGATTTAGTCCATGAAGACCCAACTACATCTATTCGTGTCATAGCACGGAGGACGGGCATTTCTACGAGGACCGTTCAGCGTGTTCTTGAAAGGCATCAGCTGTACCCTTACCATTTTCAAAGGGTACAAACTTTGTTGCCAAGGGATGGGCCAATGAGAGTACAATTTTGCAGAGAAATGCTGCGTAGAATTCGAGCGGACCCACAATTTTATAACAAGATAATGTGGAGTGACGAATCATCATGTAAAAAAGATGGTTATTTCAATATGCACAACTTACACAGCTGGCAGCTAGAAAATCCCAACTTAATCAGACAGGATCGATCCCAGTATCAATTTAAAATAAATTTGTGGACGGGGATCATAGGTGGGCAAATAATTGGCCCGTTCGAGCTACCCGAAACGTTGAATGGGGAAAGATACTTAAACTTTTTGCAAAACGACCTTCCAGAGTTATTGAGAGATGTCGATCCAGAATTAAGAGAAGCTATGTGGCTGCAAAATGATGGCTGTCCCGCTCACTACGCAGTTATTGTGCGTGAATATTTAAACCATACTTATCCCCAAAGATGGATTGGGCGGCAAGGCTCAATTTTATGGCCACCACGTTCGCCAGACCTGAACCCCCTTGATTTTTTCTACTGGGGGTGTCTGAAAGAAAAAGTTTATAAAGTCCAAATCACTTCAGTTGAACAATTACGACAAAGAATCCAGACAGCGGCTGAACAGATAAATACAAGTGGGTTTGCACGCAGGTTAAAACGATCTTTTATTCGGCGGTGCAGAGCATGCATCGCCGCTGGTGGTCGCCACTTTGAACATTTTGTGTAATAACAGGGAAAAAACTTATTAAAAATAGTTGTGATAATTAGTGTTTTTTGTTTTGTTCTGTAAAGCCATTTTTTTTCTGTAAAAACATTAATTGTTCTGTAAATACATTAATTTGTTCTGTAAAAAACATTGTAATGAATAATTCATTGTTCGACTTAATGTTAAGTTTGAGTTAAAAATACCAATACTTAAAGGCATAAATACTGTTTTAGGGTTTATTTTTTCGTATTCTGTTTCGTTTCAAGTAGTATTGTTTTAGTATTCAAATTGCTGCGCCCTATCTGGGTTCAATGCTGTACCTGTACTGTTAACAACTTTTGTACAATGATTGCATAAAACGATTGAGTATTGATTATTTTAATAAATGGTTAATTTGATTAAAAAAATGTTTTATTTTAAAAAGCCAATAAACAACTTACAATAAAAAACTTATTGGTTTAATCCTTAACAGTTTGCAATACTTGTAATTTACTTAACCGAAAAAATGTTTTTAGCTAATTTAGCTGTCTTTCGTTTTGAATGCTAATAACTTTTTTTTCTGAAGTCTTACCACTTAATATTTTACCATTTTGTAATCGGCATTTAATGAAGTATTTTTAAAACTAATGGGCACTAACAGTGCAGTACATTTTTTTTATACAATATGCCCCTAAAGTCATATGATTTGCTGGAGATGAGTGTTGAAATTGGAAACAAATTAAATTCTTTAAGTACCTTTGACTTAAAAATAGAAAAAAGGGTTTGGATATGATAGTACACATATTCAAGAGTAATAATAAAAAAAAAAATTTAAAAAATATTGATATTTATTGAAATTACATCCAAATTCGTGAAGCACGGCACAGAAATTAAAAAAAAAATAACTTTTTTTGTTTTTTCGGAGACCCTTAACTGAAAATGGTTAAAATTTCGGTATGTGATACATATAAATACAGTGTATCGACTCCTTTACTCTGGACCACTATTTACGACACACCCTGTATATTATGGCTATTGGACCGAGTACCAGGCTTCATATATTTTTGCCCATGATCCTTTGTTTACGACGTAGAAAGTTACACATTTAATTTTATACCTTCATTTCAATTTATTTCCAGGTACTCTGCAAAAACCTTGCCAGAAAAACCAAAGTGTAATCACAACAAAAAGAGTGTGTACAAATGTGCAACGTTGACTTCTAATGATGTATAATTATATTTTACAAAATATGCTATTGGCTCTTGTTAAAAGAAAACGCCCTAGAAATAACAGTCGAAATGGACGCGCTTTCTCAAAGCAGTATTTCATTACTAAGCACAGTAGTAAGGAAAAAGTTCCTGTCTGCCTCGCTGCGTTTTGTGGCATTTTAAAAATCAAACAAGGCCGTGTTAAAGGCGTTTCCAATCGATACGCAGCTACAGGAGAAACAGCTTTCGAAAAGCGTGGAGGGGACCGTAAATATCATGCTTTTCGGTCTAAGAGAGAAGCTGTACAGAATTTCATAAAGAAATTTCGGCCATTAGATGGTCACTATTGCAGAGGCAAAGTTAAACAAAGAATATATCTGGATCCCAGTCTAAATATAAGTAAACTATACCTACAGGATGTATGAAGACGAATCGATGCCGGGATATTCAGTGACTAAAAGTTTCTTCAGGAAGGTATTCAATACCTCTTTTAATATTGGATTTGGGTCTCCGCGCCAAGACGTCTGTTCAGACTGTTTACAGTTGCTAGAAAAGTTAAAAATAACTCAAAACGAAAGTGAAAAACAGAGTTTGCGAACCCAATATACAGGGTTACTGGTAACTCGACGTATTCCTTGCAGGACGTCATAGTAGGGTTAAAATGCAGCAAATTAGGCCACCAAATGTTCTACCGAAATTCAGTAGTTTTTGAGTTAATTCGATTTTTAGCTTTTTTATGAAAAATCCCAGATTAAATCATTTGGAGCCAATTTAAAAATGATTTACGGCGCGACTGTACTGAAATTTAAGTTAACATCATAGCTGACGCCGTAGCAGATCCTTGTTAATAATTCAAAGTTCAAAAATGCCAAAAACTTTGGCAAATATCACTAAAGAAACATTTAGTTTTTTGTGAATTTTGCTATTACTTCATACAAAATGTTGTCTAGTGAAAATAAAAATTACTACGCCTGATGTACAAATTACTAGGAAAATATCCTTGTCTTATCAGCTATTCAGAAAGGTATGATTGTCAATACTTTTGCATGTGTGACAGGGAAAGAATGAGTTTTATGAGGAGCAGGTAAAATTGCGAGACGGTCAACCTATTGTTTCATATTCGTATTATTCGTAGTTTTTACCTGCGCTTGAACCCCAAACACTCGGCAAGCTTTGTGATTGGTCACTATTGTTCTCCCGGCATGACACGGGGTGCGACTTTACAAAATCTGGTCGTCAGAGTCAGTTAGTTTCAACTCTACGTCGCGCAAGCTCGTGTTTTGTTATCTGGCTATTTCCTTAACTGATACTGCGTATCTTGCTCTTGTGCTGTGCTGTGCCTTCATAAGTGCTGACTATGGCTGCATATTCTAACCTTGAATACGCTGACATAATGTACTGTTACGGACTTAGTGACGGTAACGCTGCTCAGGCGCGGAGAGAATATCAACTTCGTTTTCCCAACCGCCGACTCCCACACGTTAGTGTTTTTGGATCGACTTATCGGCGATTATCTGAAACTGGCAGCGTCCAAAGAAGCAGGCAAATTGACACTGGTCGTTCTCGGAGATACACGGCTGAGGACGAAGAGCTGATTCTTCAACGTTTTATTGACGACCCCAACATATCGACAAACATCGTAGCGCGTGAGCTTGCTATGTCACAGTGGAAAGTCTGGTCTGTAGTTCACTTATCAGGCCGACATCCATACCACTATCAACCTGTCCAGTCATTAGAAGAGGGAGATCCGCCAAGACGGCTTGAATTTTGTCGTTTTATGCTAAATGCCGACGCCGAAAGCGAAAACTTTTTAAAAAACATTCTGTGGACCGATGAGTCATGTTTTGACCGTGATGGTATCACAAATTACCACAACTTACATTACTGGGCACCGAAGGCAGAAGCAAATCCTAAGAAACTGAAACCAACCGCATCCCAGCGTAGATTCTCGCTTAATGTTTGGATGGGTATTATCGACGACAAATTAATTGGCCCACATTTTTTACCCCAAACATTAAATGGGGAACTTTATGAACATTTCCTAAGAAATCATTTAACACCACTGCTCACGGATGTACCGGAAGACAGAAGAGCAAACATGATGTATCAACATGACGGATGTCCAGCCCACTTCCGAATCACAATTCGACAATTGCTGGATGAAACCTACCCAAACCGATGGATAGGGCGCGGTGGGCCAATTCCGTGGCCTGCACGTAGCCCTGATCTTACGCCACTAGACTTTTACGTCTGGGGTCATATGAAAGACCTAGTTTATGTGACCCCAGTAAATTCAATTGAAGAACTAAGGGAGAGAATAAGAGATGCAGCGGACCAGATGAGGGCAACAATCACAAAAACTGAAGTGAGGAAGCGAATAAGAACGTGTATTAGAAACCGAGGGCAGCACATCGAACAAGACGTGTGAAAGTGTAGTAAAAGTTTTTAAACTGATATTTTATTATTAAAAATAATGCTAATATTCACGAAATAGTTTTATTGATTTTCCGAATAATCACCTTTTTGTGAGACGCACATAATGTAGTCCTTAACTTTGTATTAACTTTCATACCTTTCTGAATAGCTGATAAGACAAGGATATTTTCCTAGTAATTTGTACATCAGACGTAGTAATTTTTTTTTTCACTAGACAACATTTTGTATGAAGTAATAGCAAAATTCACAAAAAAACTAAATGTTTCTTTAGTGATATTTGCCAAAGTTTTTGGCATTTTTGAACTTTGAATTATTAACAAGGATCTGCTACGGCGTCAGCTATGATGTTAACTTAAATTTCAGTACAGTCGCGCCGTAAATCATTTTTAAATTGGCTCCAAATGATTTAATCTGGGATTTTTCATAGAAAAGCTAAAAATCGAATTAACTCAAAAACTACTGAATTTCGGTAGAACATTTGGTGGCCTAATTTGCTGCATTTTAACCCTACTATGACGTCCTGCAAGGAATACGTCGAGTTACCAGTAACCCTGTAGAATACACAAAATGAGAGCAAAATGCTTCTTTGAGAAATTAAAGGAAGATGATCCAGAACTGCTCATTTTGTCCTTCGACTGCCAAAAAAATTTACCTCTACCAAAAGTACCCGACTAGTCGGCGTATTATTCGCGACAACTATATATTTATAATTTTACAATTGTCGAGGGAAATTCTCACGCAAGCCTGACTAAAGATAATGTTTTTTCGTATATATGGACTGAAGACGTGGCAGCCAAGGGTTCTAATGAAATATCGTCTTGCTTATACCACTGCCTGAACCGAGTAAACCTTGATGGCAAAAAGAAGATAAGGCTTGTTGCTGACGGTTGCGGCGGCCAAAATAAGAATTCGATATTGCTGGGAATGGTTGCTAAATGGCTGCATGAAACAACACAAAACATAGTAGAAGTAGAAATAGTATTTCCTGTCACTGGACATAGTTTCATCCCACCCGATCGGGTATTTGCTTTTGTGGAAAAACAAATAAAACGACTAGAAACTATATCTAACCCTCAGACATATATTGATATCATGGGGTCTCATGCGACTATCCGTCGTTTAGTCATTGAGGTGCCAATTTTTGATTGGAAAACAGCATGCAAAGATGTATTGAAAAACACTCAAACGTTACACTTTCAATTTCACTTTCACTGCTGCACCGGTCGACGTCATCGCGTCAACGCCGGCTATCGCTGAAAACCAGCGCTGGGGCTCCGTTTCGCATGGGGTCGCGGCATTATGCTGAGTGGTAGCCGTTTTGCGTAGATGTGACGCATATCTTCCCCAAAACTTGCTTTTTACATTGCTTATTTTTTTTTTTGTCCTTTGCGTCATGTTTACCGCAAATAAACGTATTTTCTTTCTTTTCTTTCTTTCTTTCTTTCTTCAAATAAGTAAAACGAAGCGGATTATCTTAAATAGAACAGATCGTCGGAAAATCTTAGTTCGAGGAGAAATGTCATATAGAAATGATATGTGCAATCCACTAAGCATAACTAAACGTGGGAAACATATATCCGGAATCCAACCAAACATAATAGAAGTACGATTTAATGTTAAAGCTGAAAAACTAACAGATGTTAAAAAACTACACGAAAAACATTATGGTGAAGCTTGGAGTGACTTGCCTGATTTACAATACTACAAAACTGTACTGGCTCATAATGCAAACTTGCCGGAACAACAAGAAGATGAAGATGATCCTGAGTACTTGCCAGAAGAAATTTTGGATTTTGTTTAACGTATTAATCGTTATCATTTACTGGATCAGGGTTTACTGAATTTTCGCCTTCTGATTATAATAAATGTATCTATCTATTATATAATTTGATATTGATATGATTGTAAGACTTTACAATGTTAGTACCTAACTACGTATGAATATAATGTACTCTTATAAGTAAAGAATTCTTGTGGCATTTTTATTGTTGAACCTTTCTTTACCAATAGCCGATAAGCATACAATCATAATGACAATACCTATTTAAATCGGTTTAAGACTTTGAACCGAAATAAATAATAAATATGCGTGTTTCTTTTATTCCTAAGATTCAAAACCTAAATACGTCCCTTTACTACTCAATTACATCAAACCGGCCTAAGTCACGTTGTATTTTTTTAAATTCGCTTAAGTCCAATAACAGTTGCTTTCAAACAAGCTTAAATCCACATCGTTTCCATCAAAAGTACTTAAGAAATAAAAACCGGTTTAATTTAAAATCTGACGGTTGTTTCACCCGTTTTTTGACAATGTTGCCAGTAGACATTATTATGAGAGTGTTGGTAGTATTGCTCTTTATTCAAGTGTCATGGATAAAGCAAACAGAAACAAACGCGTTTTCCCAGAAGTTGTTTATGCGTGACTTAGGTGCGTTTGATATGTATCGACACACATATGCAGGAAAATAACAAAAAATAATCATAGTTATTCATGCACAAAAACTTATGCGACAAAAGTAATCCAGGGGATCCATGAATTTATAAAACATAGAGAATACAAAAGATTAAAAAATAATGATTTGGCTTACCCAATTAGGAAACCACTGCGACTGTACAGAGAAAATTCTCAATTCATTTACGATTTTTTAAATGAAAATGGTTACAAAAAAAATCTAAAATTGCCAAATGCGACATGTCTTGGTTGGGCTGCAAAAAACATAATAGAGGTGTTATTAAATATTACATATCGCTTATAATTCGCCTGCAATGCCACAACTTCCTTTCCTTTCCTTTCAAATTTCCTACGCACCAGCTGTACATTACATGTGAGGTGCTAACAGTACGCCAATTATTTATACTGCACATCATGTTACACCAGCACGTTGAACTAGCTTATAAGCCAGTACCTTCTGACAAGAGAAGGAAGGATCTGGTCTGCATAAAGCCACAAACTAGGCATGCTTTTGTAAACCGGTTCTATATCTATTTAGGACCCCATTTATATAATAAGCTAAATAGGATACTTAATATTTATAGTGCTACTTATAAACATTGTAGTCTGAAGATATGCGAATATTTGGGTGAACTTGATTACACAGACACAGAAAAACTTCTAGAAGTGCTTCAATAATTATGTAGATATTATATTAAATTGGTATTTTTTATTTGTATTTAGTAATATAAGTAGGATAGTATTATTTCAATAACTAATTAACTATGGAGAAATAATCCGCTGATCGCTTAGTTTGGGCATGGCCTGAAACACAGGTTTTTATTAACCTAGCTCAGGCAGGTCGCCACAAGTTATAATGTAGTACCAACGCACCTTTCATAGGTGACAAACATGTGTAAATTAAATTATACTAGTTTCTATAAAAGTATTTAGGTAAGCTAATCTGTTAAGAACTTGGTACTACTAAGAATTTGTAAGTTTTGTAAATGTATTACTTTGTAAAAAAGGACGTAAATAAAATTATTTATTTATTAGGTTGGGGAAAAAGTCTTTTCGCATTATACTAAGTATGAACTTAAAATAAAATCTCTTTGGCTATACTATTTGTATCTGGCTGGTTTGGGTATCATTGAAAGTTTAAATTTTAAAGAACATAATTCCAAATTCAAATTAGGAAAATGTGTGATTTTCATTTGTTTTTCGTACTGTCAAGATGAGTAAATCTAATGAAGAAATTCAATACATTTTAAAATTTTACTACAAAAAAGGTAAAAATGCAACGCAAGCCGCGAAAAAAATTTGCGATTTTTATGGACCCAGGGCAGTGTCTGTGAGTGTAGCACAAATTTGGTTTAAGCGTTTTCAATCCGGAAATTTTGATGTCAAAGATGCACGTCGCTCTGGTCGTCCTATTACGGATAAAATGGATGCCATTTTTGAAAATGTGGAGCAAGATCGGCATATCAGTACTTACGACGTAGCTGAAGAACTGGGAATTGACCACAAAACAGTTTTGGCGCATTTGAAAAAAACCGGGTACACAAAAAAGCTCGATATTTGGGTACCTCACGAGCTCACTGAAAGAAAACTAATGAACCGTGTACTCATTTGTGATTATTTATTACGACGTAATGAAACCGAACCATTTTTGAAGAAGCTGATAACTGGTGATGAAAAGTGGATCACGTACGACAAGAACGTGCGAAAAAGGTCGTGGTCAAAGGCCGGTCAGGCTTCACAGACTGTGGCAAAACCCGGGTTAACTCGCAACAAGGTGATGCTGTGTGTATGGTGGGATTGGAAGGGCATTATTCATTATGAGCTGTTACCACCAGGCAGGACCATCGATTCTGAACTCTACTGCGAACAACTGATGAGATTAAAGCAAGAAGTTGAGAGAAAGCGGCCGGAATTAATCAACAGAAGGGGTGTGGTTTTTCATCATGATAACGCTAGACCTCACACATCTTTAGCCACTCAGCAAAAATTAAGAGAGTTTGGCTGGGAGGTGTTAATGCATCCGCCGTATAGTCCTGACCTTGCACCTTCAGATTTCCACCTGTTTCGGTCTCTTCAGAATTCTTTAGGCAGTGTCAGGTTAACATCACGAGAGGACTGCCAAAACCACTTGTCGCGGTATTTTGATCAGAAGTCCTAAAATTTCTATAGCAATGGGATCATGTCCCTACCTACAAGATGGCAAAAAGTTATCGAACAAAATGGTACCTACATACTTTAGATAAATGTAAATAATATATTCTTATAAATAAAACATTAAAAACATTAAAAAAAATCATTTTAATAAACAACTGCAAAATTACAAGAAAATTTAAAAATACAAAACTAAATTCAACACGAAATGGGCAGAGGAACAATGTTGATAGGTCTGTGACCAACGGCAAAATGAACGAGTCCACGCAGGCGTCTTCTTTTTATACACGTGGTGGCGATGGTGGGGATTGTCCGATGTTGCCATCTAACACGGCCTCTCCTGACACGGCAGCGTCCTCGCAGCCCTCGTCAGCTCTCGATGATAGACCAGCACCATCGTCCTCATGTATGAATGCTTGTTCTTCATCGCAACCTGTAGCCACAGTGGACAAACGTTAATATCACATACTCAAAGTTATTACACAAGATAGCAAAAATAGTTACAATTCAAATAGCAGCGACTTTATGTACCGAACAACACAAACTTTTGCACAAAAACTGTGCACAGTCGTACTCAACGACTTTTCATATCACAAGTAGGATTTACTCAGGTCATATTCCCACACCAAATACCATGCGCGCATCAGGATTTACATCGGTTACAGCAGGTCAACCACGAGACCTACTTCAGGATTTACACTCAGTCTAGTCAGCATGGGCCCCACCGACATCAACTTTGATACCTTCACTATGAGCTGTACTCTCAATAGTACAGTTCACAGTCTGTGCCACTCAAAACCATGTGCACTAAGGATTTACATGAGCCTCGACACTACAACACAATCACAAAAAAAAAAAATGCAACCAGCGACTGTTTGGTACTTTAAGTCTACAAAGTGTAAGCAAAAGCTGGGTGCATACGAAAAAAAATAAAACCAATGAAAGTTCTCAACTAACTTTCAAAGAAACCGGCGCACGTGTCGGGAGTCCACTCGCCACGCCACAACACCATGAACCCAGCAGCTACTTGACTGGTTTTGCCATATGAACCAGCTAGCAATTTTAGTTCATACCTATCGTTAGGTAGAACACTCACAACCCTATATGGGCCTCGCATGCCACAATCTAACTTGCCAGTACTTTGTGATCTCTTAATAACAAATACTCGATCATTAACATTGAACTTTTTAGGCGGGCTTCTATTTTTATTGACATACGCGTCTTGTTTAGATTTGTTTTTATTTATTAATTCATCTGCGCGTTGTCTACGTAGCTCGCAGATCGCCTCGCGATTTGGATTTGATCCCTCAAGCGTAACATCTCTAATTAAAGAGTTAATTACTGGCGTAGTGGATTCCGTGCCGATTAATAGATTTAACGCTGAATATTGTGTCGTCTTATGTTTGGTAATGTTTAGTACGAGCTGTAATTTCCACAAAACTGTCGGCCATTCATTTTCATTATTACTAACTTCGATCCTGACCATATTCAGCACAGTACGGCAATATCGTTCGACTTGCCCATTCTCCTGATGCATCTCAGGCGTAATGAAGTGTACTTCGATGCCAAAATCTGTTAACCAGTGTATAAAATTGTGGTTATCAAACATACGACTGCGGTCGCACACCAATCGCTTAAAAGTACCAAACAAGGATATAGTTTGAGTTATTACCCGCTTTAACTCGTCACAATCCTGTCTGTACAGGCCATACAACAAACAGTACTTTGTATACGCATCAACTATTATGAGTACGTACTTAAATCCGTTACATTCTCTAAGCGGACCGAGTACATCAGCATGTACTGTATCAAACGGTATTGGGTTCTTTTGCCAAGAGGATATCGGCTGTAATGGGGCACGGGGTACTTGTTTGTGCGATATACATACGACGCAGTGTGTTATGTATTTAGTGACAAATCTTCTCAAACCCGGGAACCAAAAATGTTTGAGAATCAAATCAATAGTTTTGTCTATGCCCAAGTGTTCATGTTCGTCGTGGAACACACGTAACAAGCTTAAACGAAACGCTTTAGGAACATAACATAGGTAACGCTCTTGCTCGCCCTCAACACAGTACTTATAATATAAGAGATCGTTACGTTTTACGTAGCGACCTGAATCTAACTCGCCGTTATTTAACTTATCTAATAGTGACAAGGTTTCTTCATCACCCGCCTGAGCTATTTGTGCCCAATTAAGAGGTTTCTGAACGGCATTTATGACATTAACCGGATTTCGGCTTAAGTAATCTACGTGAGACATTAGACAGCCCTTGCGGTATTCTAAGGTAAAGTCAAAGTCTTGCATATAGATCCACCATCGCGCTACCCTCGGCTGAAGATCTTTCTTGCGTTGACTCATTTTTAACGCGTTACAGTCGGTTGTTATCGTAAAATGTTTACCCACAAGGTATTGACGAAAATGCTGCAATGATTTTACAACGGCTAGGGTCTCGAGCTCATAACTATGGTACTTCGACTCCGCACCTACCGTTAGTTTACTAAAATACGCGACGACGCGCTTACGACCGTCTTTGTGTATTTGCATCAGAATACCGCCGTAACCTATTGCACTCGCATCAGTATGTAACTGCGTAGGTAGATCGGGATCGAATATCACTAATACAGGCTCGCTAGTTAAATAGGAAATAATTTCCTGCCTAGCTTTTTCATGTTCATCACTCCAATTAAAGACAACACCCTTTCGAGTTAAAGCGGCCATGCAGGCAGTTTTAATTGCGTAACTAGGAATATACCGTCGAAAATAGCCAGCCAGGCCCAGGAATTGGCGAACTTGCTTAACATTACTAGGCCTTGGCGACCTAATCAAGGCTTCAATTTTATGTTTGCTCGGTCTAACCTGACCCTGACTGATTATTCTACCTAAGTACTCTATTTCGCTAGTGAGAAAACTACACTTCTTCAAGTTTATGGAAAACCCGGCTTCTGTTAAAGTTTCTAGGACTGCGTTTAACAAAATAAGGTTCTCGCCGATTGTATCCGATAGTAACAATACATCGTCCACGTACACGAGTACTTTACCAGATTCAATGAAAGATTTCAAGGTGATGGCTGATGGTTTTCTGATAAATAACAGGAGCATTGGCAAGACCGTAAGGCATTTTACAGTATTCGTAATGCCCTTCAGGGGTTATAAAGGCTGTTTTGTGAATCGAGTCCTCACTGACCCTCAATTGGTGAAAGCCTGATACCATATCAAGAGCACTGAACCATTTAGCTTTACCAAGCATATCTAGATGATCATTAATCAACGGAATTGGGTGTCTAATTTTAACTGTAATTTGATTTAGGGCCCTATAATCAACTACCATCCTATCGGAACCGTCTTTCTTTTTCACGAGCAAGATGGGGCTAGCGTATTCAGACTCTGATTCTCGGATTATGCCTTTCTCTAATAAATCTTTAACTATAGCACGAACGCGTATTTTCTCGTCGTAAGACAATTTGTATGGTCGGTAGTAAATCGGAATATCACTAGTCAACTTAATCTGCATTTCGCTACCCTTAACTGTGGTGGTAGCTGTACCAGTTAAAAAGTAATCAGTATATTTGTTCAACACGTTTAACAACTGTTCCCTATCTTGCCCGGTAACCTGTGTTGATATATTTTCGAAAACCAATGACGGATCTATCTGCGTAATATTATTCACGAACTCACTACTATGAACGATATATTGCGAATCACCGGTACGAATGTACGCAACACCTTTCCTATTTAAGACATCGGTACCAATTATTACGGGCACATTTAAATGGCTTTTATCAACAACATAAAAATCAACTTCTAGCGTAATATTATTTAATTGTATCGGTAATGTAATCATGGACTTTGCTATAACTTCCATTCCACCTAACCCTCGTAATAATTGGTGAGCCGATTTTACTCGACATGAAAAATGCTTAACCAGGTCAGAAATTATTAAAGAAACGCCCGATCCGCTGTCAATAAGTACATCGACAGGTATATTCGAAATAACAGCGGTAGTAACATCGGAGTTCTTACGTTCACCCTCATTTTCGCGACAAAAATTAACAGAACTATTATTTCTTACACGTTCCTTAGCAAAGCAATGACTTTCCGAATGACCTAATTTTTTGCAGAAGCCGCACTTGTCTGGACGAGGTTTTGTTGAGTTATTCGTATTACTTACAGAATTATTACTTTGTGAATCTGATTTAGGTCGTTTGGGACAAGATTCGCGTTTATGGCCCATTTCGCTACACTGAAAACAACGTATCTTAGAAAAATCGAAAGGCTTACGTTTAAACTGGCCATTACCGTTACGATTAGAAACACTAGGAGCACTGGGTTTCTTATTAGAATTAGACACACTACATTTTACAAAGCTCGACAAGTAATCCACTATACTTTCCGGAATTAATTTAGCATTCCTGGCAGACGCACGAACCTGTGGGTCAGTAATACCGCGTATAATAATTGCAGTTAGTAATTCACTGCTTAATCCTTTCACGATTCGTAATTTCAATAAAGATTTACGCGCATATTCAGCATAGGTGGAATACTTGTCCAACTCAGTACACATAACATTGTATAGAATATTCGCGATATCGACAGACCGTGGGCACAACGTTTTTAACTCTAATTTGAAATTAGACCATGTACGCGTGGTGCTAGTCCACTCACTAAGCCAGGTACGGGCTTCCCCCTTAAGGCAACGACCTACGCGAGCAAGACATTCACCATCCTCCCAACGATTAAGCGATCGAGCTTTATCAACTTCATCGCACCACGTGTCGACATCATGAACACTCGGATCAAAATCGGAGACAAAATATTGGTTTGATCTCACCGGGAATGTCATCATGGCGTCTAGAAAGCGTTCAGCTACGCTTTTGGCGTCGATCTCCGTCGGCAATGGTGTGGCAGCAAACTCTTGCGTCGGGGCGGTAGACGTTGAGGGTGCGCAGACAGGTGTTGTGGCGGGCTCCACGTCTGGCGGCAACGTGCTCGGCATGGCCAGAGCGCGGCAGGACCCCGGGCTCGCCATCAAGGTAGTCTGCAACTCGTTCCCACGTGTCCGTTCCTCCAGATCTTGAAGTCTCTTTAAAATCTCGTCTAACCTCTTAGGAGGCGAGGGAGTTCGTGCACGACGTCTCCCTTTCCTCTTGTTATCAGAAAACATTGTGCCTCTGCCAAACTTAACCTCAAAACTACAGTTCAAGAACACGTTAAACAAAACTACTTCAAATTTATAGAATCAGAGATGGTATTCTAGCGGATAAGGCCTTCATATCCCACTTCTGATCTTATAAATAAAACATTAAAAAAAATCATTTTAATAAACAACTGCAAAATTACAAGACAATTTAAAAATACAAAACTAAATTCAACACGAAATGGGCAGAGGAACAATGTTGATAGGTCTGTGACCAACGGCAAAATGAACGAGTCACTGTGGGATATCGCTACGCCCCGCAAGGGGCGTGACGTTGCAGTTTCGGGGCGTAGCCCCCCTCCCGCGGATGCCATACGGCGACCCGTCACTACGGGCCTCTCATCGTGTTCGCCACTGGCGAGTAGAAGGTTGGGCGCGCTGCATTTTCGCGCCCATGAAAATAGTGTCTCTATTTGTGTCCGTAAGCTCGTCACGACATATGCATACTGCCGCTTTCTTCACCGTACCCCGGCGGTCAACCCCTACCAGGTGGAACCCCCACCTACATGGGGGAAGCCCAGCAGATGGCGACCAGCGACAGGGATACGGACTCGACGTTCCTACGGATAGGGTGAGTGGCTCCCGCCCGCCCCACTTTCAGAGCTAGCCGAGCCTGGCACGGGGTAGGGAGACCGTGTCATGAGTGTGAGGGTGACATTGAACTGTGTGGCGTCACCCGGCGTCATTCACGAGTCGCCGCCCGCGCAGCGCCCTCGTATGTGTGTTCTGGTGCCTGTATAGAGGTGCATGTCTGGGGTTTGTCACGTGACACGCCTAAATTATCCTAGCACGCATCACGTGACAGCGTATGTTATATGTAGTGGAAGCGTAGGTGTCACAAGTGGACCGCGTGTAGCCGGGAGCGGCCCACCTGGAGGTCAATCCGGCGTGAACGAGTCCACGCAGGCGTCTTCTTTTTACACACGTGGTGGCGATGGTGGGGATTGTCCGATGTTGCCATCTAACAATATATTAAAAAATGTTTTGAATTTTCTTAAAAAATGCGAAGAAACTTTTTCCCCAACCTATTATAATTGATGCAATATAATAAATAAAATAGAAGAGAAATATGTTTTGAAAATGCAAAACATGCAATAGTTAGCTTTAAAAAAATAGAAAGCCCATGGGCAAAAGAAAACTAATAAATAACTACAAAATGTATGATAATTTGTTTTATTTATTTACGTAATAGAATTAATGGTAAAAACTCCTAAAACACAACAACAGATAATACCCTTGTCGATATCGGGTACCTACATCATTATACTACACTAAAAATTATCGCCATATTGAATATATATTAAATTGAAAGCAGTATTTGTATGTGTGTGTCATGCATCATGTCAAACTTGAAGCGACAACAGCGCCATAATTGGTAGTGTCGGAACTAAGCAAATTCGACTGTCACATCTGTAACAGTAGCAAACTCATAGAGTATAGTTATAGCAAACTGTAATCTGTGTTGTCAGTGTTTGTTTGAAGCTATTATAATTTTGTGATTTGGATTAATATTGGATTCTTCGTCCCAACTCGTTATGATGGTGACATTTATGGAGTAGTAAGTGTAATTTTTAAATGAAGTATTTGGTTTTTAATATACTTATGGTCTGTGAACTTTGCATAAATTAAATTAATTTTGTTTGGTTTTCTAGGCATGGAGACCTCAGCAAACCTGCAACAAATGCGAGATGTAGGTCGGTAGTTTTGGCTAAAACAGGATGCGGGTCTAATAAAATGTTAGCTTTTTTGCTTTGCATGATTTAAGGTTTGGAATGATTTTAAAAATAATACCCAAAAAAAAGGCTTGTCTGCATAGAGCAGCTAGTGGTACTAGTGGTGGGCCTGCAGTATTTGCCAAACTGACCGATTTAGAACAGAAAGTTCTCAATCTCCTTGGTGTGCAAGTGGCTACAGGCTTGGCAGTAGAAGAGGCTGGGTTGTCACAGTTTTAAACTTCTTTACTTATATAGCACCAACTGCTAGTATAATTATGTTACTTTTGTTGGGACCATCAACCCATTACGTATTCCGCTTCGCATTAGAATCTTGGACTGCGTCCTACATGTGACGGTAGATCGCGTGATTCATTTTCTCGACGCACAAACTCCACCTTCCTTCGAGTGTTCCCGAGAAGTAGGCACAGCGGCGCGGGCCGTGGCCGACTCTTCCGTTGGTAGTCAACACGCGCACGCGCCTTTTGATTAGCTTTGTATCCCTTCTCGCTCGCTACCGTTTTTCATCATTTTTGTAATTTCATTTATATTCTTAGTGTTAAAGTAGATCATAAACTTGGCAGTATAAGGCGGAAACACAAATGAATGATTTTATTAGTAGAATAAAATCATTCATTTGTTGCTTTATGACGACTCTGCGTGTGGCGGTGACCCTCCGCCGGGGCTGCAAGGTGTGTGAACCTCACTGATGCACCTGCGCTTCCTTTATTTATTTTTATTTATTTATATATGGCATCTCGCAGTTGACCACTAAGGGTCGAGACTGCTCAACCGGGCGTTTCCTGTGGGTTCTTTAAGCGAACTTAAAGCCCCCGGTCAGGCCTAAAACTAAGGTAAATTATTAGTCGACTGAGCGTCGCTAATAATAATATGATAGCCAGACGGGGCAGGCTGGATCATGACGGGGACGGGCACCTGCGCTTCCATGGTGGAGGCCGATGGCTATCACGCTTTGAGTTGTCCTCGTTGCTCGGGGAGGTCTCCACGTCACCATGCGCTCAATGATATTGTGAGAGCATTCGTGGCGGCAGATGTCTCCTGCGTGCTGGAGCTTCCGGGTCTGTGCAGGACTGACGGCAAGAGGCCGGACGGGCTGACCCTGGTGCCTTGGAGGAACGGCAAGTGCCTAATATGGGACGTAACTTGCGTCAGCACTGCCGCTAGCCATTTTGGTCGCACGGTCCTCTCGCCGTCGGCAGCAGCGGAAGACGCCGCTGAAAGGAAGAGGGTGAAGGAGGCTCTGTTGGCGAACCTCTACCATTTTGTGCCTATTGCCGTTGAGACCATGGGTTGTTGGGGCACTGAGGCCAAGAAGCTCATTAGTGAGATAGGGCATAAGCTCCGTGACAAAACTCCCACTCCGTCTCGTTCTTGATGCAAAGGTTAGCCATGCCATCCAATGTGGCAATGCAGCAAGCGTTATGGGCACCTTTGCGCCGGGAACGGTTAGGGGCGGGTTGTATGACCAATTATTTGACGTGTTGTGTGACTATTATTATTTAAGACTTGACCTGTGGATTTTAAAAATTGTATTCTTTCAATAATATAATATCGATCTGCATCCTACGCATACAGACGTGCTCATCAATGCATATTATCAATAAAATAAATTAACGCTTGCATTGCTCAGACTGTTGGGCGAACCCATGCCTCCCGCAGAGGTCCGTACCTACGAAGATTATGTGGACTTTATAGATACTCTGCCTCAAGCAGTGAGGTGCCACATTCCTCATAGAGTGGTCCACACAGAAGAAGAGGCCGTAGGTCACGTCAGGACTGAGGAACCCATAGATGACATGAACAGCCTGGGGGTAACTTTGTTGAGAGACCCTTCAGGTGGCCCGGCAGCAACCAGGGGTCTTAGATCTTCCCAAAGACTGATTAGACTGGCCCTGCCCTATCACACCAGCCAATTAGGCTGCTCCTTGATGTGCGCTCTTCAAGGATTCGAAGGAGTCCCTCAATTGCGGAACCATCGACTAGTGACGCTTGATGATCTAGAGGGAGAGATATTCAATCTCATCAACCACGTGCTGCGGATGAGAGGATTCCCTCATTGGTCGGATGCAGATGAGAGCTCCAACCTATGGGAAAGAGGACCACTGGCTTGTGCGACTGACCCCTGTGAGAGCGGACTACTCATGAGCAGCTTCTTCGCCAACATCATCCACCCCAAAGACACTCTCATCAGGAAACTCTACCAGGAAGAGAGCAGGCACCTCATTGTTCACACAACTCAACCAGACATCGCCGCCCTGAAGGAAATCCATTACGCGGCTGGAGACAGATCCAAGAACTTACATTTGTACCCGTCAGATACATGCTTGGACATGGAGCTAGAAAACCAAGATTGGATATCCCTATTAGGAGTGATCCCGCCCTTTTCATTGGAGCGCAGCCCGCAGGGCTCCCAATGGGTGTTGTTTGGAGAAGGGGTAGAAGAGTGGGTTGTCTCATCCCCGGAGGCGACAGCGTTCTATAAAACCACGGATCCCGGACTCTCACCTCATCTTGTGAGCGCAATGACCGCGACCTCCTGGAATGCAGAGCAGGCAAGGAGATCACTGCTGGCCACCTCCTCCTGCTTCAATATGTTCGGCCCCATCTTGAGGGTTCTCTCTAACATACCCACCTGCATGAGGGACTTCCTTCGAGAGGTAAAGGAGAGGTTGATGGACAGAGCTTCTAAACTGAAGACTGTTTTTAATCCAGAGACTTTTGAGCTGGGTGAGCATACTTATAGAGGGTTGACACTCTTAAAGGTTATTGACAATCTTACACAGGTTGAAGACCGCCACCTAATACCCACAACCATTGCCGGCAACCCAAGAGTGTCTTACACAGTACATGTAGCCCACAAGCTAGCTGCATGGATACTCCACATTAGATCAGAGGAGTTCGTCACTTCCCTAGAGAACAGGGCTATTTCAGAGAGTGTCCACGCCTCGTTTCTCAATCTAACAGAGTTTAAGTCGGTCTTGATGGATGTGCTGATTCCGTGCTTGGTGTTCTACCTGATGATCTATGACCGCGACTTCCTCAGCAACAGCATAACCTACTTTGATGACATCTTCTCTTCAAAGAAAACCTCATATGACGTGTTCCTAGACACTATTATGGCTTGCGGCAAGGCTGGAGCCCTGTACGCCTGGGCGGGCCTCTCCGCCTCGGGGCGCAAGAGTGACATGAGATCCACACTGTACTCGGCGCTTACACAGTGTGTTGATAACGGATATCTCAGGATAATAGAAAGAGGTGCGTTCCTCACCCCTGACAATGCGGAGAAAGTTTTTCCTCGCCAGGTCAGATTGATTGATTGGCGTACCCTTTTGTAAGACAATCTTACCGTATCTATATTACTTTTATTAGTAGAATAAAATCATTCATTTGTTGCTTTATGACGACTCTGCGTGTGGCGGTGACCCTCCGCCGGGGCTGCAAGGTGTGTGAACCTCACTGATGCACCTGCGCTTCCATGGTGGAGGCCGATGGCTATCACGCTTTGAGTTGTCCTCGTTGCTCGGGGAGGTCTCCACGTCACCATGCGCTCAATGATATTGTGAGAGCATTCGTGGCGGCAGATGTCTCCTGCGTGCTGGAGCTTCCGGGTCTGTGCAGGACTGACGGCAAGAGGCCGGACGGGCTGACCCTGGTGCCTTGGAGGAACGGCAAGTGCCTAATATGGGACGTAACTTGCGTCAGCACTGCCGCTAGCCATTTTGGTCGCACGGTCCTCTCGCCGTCGGCAGCAGCGGAAGACGCCGCTGAAAGGAAGAGGGTGAAGGAGGCTCTGTTGGCGAACCTCTACCATTTTGTGCCTATTGCCGTTGAGACCATGGGTTGTTGGGGCACTGAGGCCAAGAAGCTCATTAGTGAGATAGGGCATAAGCTCCGTGACAAAACTCCCACTCCGTCTCGTTCTTGATGCAAAGGTTAGCCATGCCATCCAATGTGGCAATGCAGCAAGCGTTATGGGCACCTTTGCGCCGGGAACGGTTAGGGGCGGGTTGTATGACCAATTATTTGACGTGTTGTGTGACTATTATTATTTAAGACTTGACCTGTGGATTTTAAAAATTGTATTCTTTCAATAATATAATATCGATCTGCATCCTACGCATACAGACGTGCTCATCAATGCATATTATCAATAAAATAAATTAACGCTTGCATTGCTCAGACTGTTGGGCGAACCCATGCCTCCCGCAGAGGTCCGTACCTACGAAGATTATGTGGACTTTATAGATACTCTGCCTCAAGCAGTGAGGTGCCACATTCCTCATAGAGTGGTCCACACAGAAGAAGAGGCCGTAGGTCACGTCAGGACTGAGGAACCCATAGATGACATGAACAGCCTGGGGGTAACTTTGTTGAGAGACCCTTCAGGTGGCCCGGCAGCAACCAGGGGTCTTAGATCTTCCCAAAGACTGATTAGACTGGCCCTGCCCTATCACACCAGCCAATTAGGCTGCTCCTTGATGTGCGCTCTTCAAGGATTCGAAGGAGTCCCTCAATTGCGGAACCATCGACTAGTGACGCTTGATGGTCTAGAGGGAGAGATATTCAATCTCATCAACCACGTGCTGCGGATGAGAGGATTCCCTCATTGGTCGGATGCAGATGAGAGCTCCAACCTATGGGAAAGAGGACCACTGGCTTGTGCGACTGACCCCTGTGAGAGCGGACTACTCATGAGCAGCTTCTTCGCCAACATCATCCACCCCAAAGACACTCTCATCAGGAAACTCTACCAGGAAGAGAGCAGGCACCTCATTGTTCACACAACTCAACCAGACATCGCCGCCCTGAAGGAAATCCATTACGCGGCTGGAGACAGATCCAAGAACTTACATTTGTACCCGTCAGATACATGCTTGGACATGGAGCTAGAAAACCAAGATTGGATATCCCTATTAGGAGTGATCCCGCCCTTTTCATTGGAGCGCAGCCCGCAGGGCTCCCAATGGGTGTTGTTTGGAGAAGGGGTAGAAGAGTGGGTTGTCTCATCCCCGGAGGCGACAGCGTTCTATAAAACCACGGATCCCGGACTCTCACCTCATCTTGTGAGCGCAATGAGCGCGACCTCCTGGAATGCAGAGCAGGCAAGGAGATCACTGCTGGCCACCTCCTCCTGCTTCAATATGTTCGGCCCCATCCTGAGGGTTCTCTCTAACATACCCACCTGCATGAGGGACTTCCTTCGAGAGGTAAAGGAGAGGTTGATGGACAGAGCTTCTAAACTGAAGACTGTTTTTAATCCAGAGACTTTTGAGCTGGGTGAGCATACTTATAGAGGGTTGACACTCTTAAAGGTTATTGACAATCTTACACAGGTTGAAGACCGCCACCTAATACCCACAACCATTGCCGGCAACCCAAGAGTGTCTTACACAGTACATGTAGCCCACAAGCTAGCTGCATGGATACTCCACATTAGATCAGAGGAGTTCGTCACTTCCCTAGAGAACAGGGCTATTTCAGAGAGTGTCCACGCCTCGTTTCTCAATCTAACAGAGTTTAAGTCGGTCTTGATGGATGTGCTGATTCCGTGCTTGGTGTTCTACCTGATGATCTATGACCGCGACTTCCTCAGCAACAGCATAACCTACTTTGATGACATCTTCTCTTCAAAGAAAACCTCATATGACGTGTTCCTAGACACTATTATGGCTTGCGGCAAGGCTGGAGCCCTGTACGCCTGGGCGGGCCTCTCCGCCTCGGGGCGCAAGAGTGACATGAGATCCACACTGTACTCGGCGCTTACACAGTGTGTTGATAACGGATATCTCAGGATAATAGAAAGAGGTGCGTTCCTCACCCCTGACAATGCGGAGAAAGTTTTTCCTCGCCAGGTCAGATTGATTGATTGGCGTACCCTTTTGTAAGACAATCTTACCGTATCTATATTACTTTTATTAGTAGAATAAAATCATTCATTTGTTGCTTTATGACGACTCTGCGTGTGGCGGTGACCCTCCGCCGGGGCTGCAAGGTGTGTGAACCTCACTGATGCACCTGCGCTTCCATGGTGGAGGCCGATGGCTATCACGCTTTGAGTTGTCCTCGTTGCTCGGGGAGGTCTCCACGTCACCATGCGCTCAATGATATTGTGAGAGCATTCGTGGCGGCAGATGTCTCCTGCGTGCTGGAGCTTCCGGGTCTGTGCAGGACTGACGGCAAGAGGCCGGACGGGCTGACCCTGGTGCCTTGGAGGAACGGCAAGTGCCTAATATGGGACGTAACTTGCGTCAGCACTGCCGCTAGCCATTTTGGTCGCACGGTCCTCTCGCCGTCGGCAGCAGCGGAAGACGCCGCTGAAAGGAAGAGGGTGAAGGAGGCTCTGTTGGCGAACCTCTACCATTTTGTGCCTATTGCCGTTGAGACCATGGGTTGTTGGGGCACTGAGGCCAAGAAGCTCATTAGTGAGATAGGGCATAAGCTCCGTGACAAAACTCCCACTCCGTCTCGTTCTTGATGCAAAGGTTAGCCATGCCATCCAATGTGGCAATGCAGCAAGCGTTATGGGCACCTTTGCGCCGGGAACGGTTAGGGGCGGGTTGTATGACCAATTATTTGACGTGTTGTGTGACTATTATTATTTAAGACTTGACCTGTGGATTTTAAAAATTGTATTCTTTCAATAATATAATATCGATCTGCATCCTACGCATACAGACGTGCTCATCAATGCATATTATCAATAAAATAAATTAACGCTTGCATTGCTCAGACCCACCGCAACAACACGTACGTACCGCCGATACCCGCCGTACGATAAAATAAACAAAGATTTGTTGATAGACAATGCGTTTAATAAAGTTTTTACAATTTTTATAAACTTTTAACAGAGAGTTTGCAAGATGTTGTTTTGAACGAGTGAAGGAATGAATATAAGAATGAATGTTAAAATGAATGAAGACTAAGTGAGCGAATGTGTCGTAGACATCCTCGGGGGCCTTGAAAGACATAGATAAAGCTTTCAAGACAAATTTTCCGTATGATCTGGTGAAGGCAGCAGACACAATCTGTTGATAGCTCTCCGTATGGTGCCTTGTGAAGTAGATACGTCGGCGACTCGTGGCACACCATCAGTGCCGGGAAATAACTTCGAGACTCTTCCAAGGCGCCAGCATAGTGGAGGAGTCCTATCATCCTTGATTAGGACTAGGTCGTCTATCTTTAATTCTCGGCACCGCACCTTCCACTTCGTGCGCTGCTGGAGCTCCGTGACGTACTCTGTTGACCACCGCTTCCAAAAGTGCTGACGAGCTTGCTCTAATCGCTGAAAACGATCAAGACGGTTTGTGCTATAGTCCAGCAAGTACGGCGGTACGTGGTGTACGGCGGGTTGTTGGGCGAACCCATGCCTCCCGCAGAGGTCCGTACCTACGAAGATTATGTGGACTTTATAGATACTCTGCCTCAAGCAGTGAGGTGCCACATTCCTCATAGAGTGGTCCACACAGAAGAAGAGGCCGTAGGTCACGTCAGGACTGAGGAACCCATAGATGACATGAACAGCCTGGGGGTAACTTTGTTGAGAGACCCTTCAGGTGGCCCGGCAGCAACCAGGGGTCTTAGATCTTCCCAAAGACTGATTAGACTGGCCCTGCCCTATCACACCAGCCAATTAGGCTGCTCCTTGATGTGCGCTCTTCAAGGATTCGAAGGAGTCCCTCAATTGCGGAACCATCGACTAGTGACGCTTGATGATCTAGAGGGAGAGATAATTAATCTCATCAACCACGTGCTGCGGATGAGAGGATTCCCTCATTGGTCGGATGCAGATGAGAGCTCCAACCTATGGGAAAGAGGACCACTGGCTTGTGCGACTGACCCCTGTGAGAGCGGACTACTCATGAGCAGCTTCTTCGCCAACATCATCCACCCCAAAGACACTCTCATCAGGAAACTCTACCAGGAAGAGAGCAGGCACCTCATTGTTCACACAACTCAACCAGACATCGCCGCCCTGAAGGAAATCCATTACGCGGCTGGAGACAGATCCAAGAACTTACATTTGCACCCGTCAGATACATGCTTGGACATGGAGCTAGAAAACCAAGATTGGATATCCCTATTAGGAGTGATCCCGCCCTTTTCATTGGAGCGCAGCCCGCAGGGCTCCCAATGGGTGTTGTTTGGAGAAGGGGTAGAAGAGTGGGTTGTCTCATCCCCGGAGGCGACAGCGTTCTATAAAACCACGGATCCCGGACTCTCACCTCATCTTGTGAGCGCAATGACCGCGACCTCCTGGAATGCAGAGCAGGCAAGGAGATCACTGCTGGCCACCTCCTCCTGCTTCAATATGTTCGGCCCCATCCTGAGGGTTCTCTCTAACATACCCACCTGCATGAGGGACTTCCTTCGAGAGGTAAAGGAGAGGTTGATGGACAGAGCTTCTAAACTGAAGACTGTTTTTAATCCAGAGACTTTTGAGCTGGGTGAGCATACTTATAGAGGGTTGACACTCTTAAAGGTTATTGACAATCTTACACAGGTTGAAGACCGCCACCTAATACCCACAACCATTGCCGGCAACCCAAGAGTGTCTTACACAGTACATGTAGCCCACAAGCTAGCTGCATGGATACTCCACATTAGATCAGAGGAGTTCGTCACTTCCCTAGAGAACAGGGCTATTTCAGAGAGTGTCCACGCCTCGTTTCTCAATCTAACAGAGTTTAAGTCGGTCTTGATGGATGTGCTGATTCCGTGCTTGGTGTTCTACCTGATGATCTATGACCGCGACTTCCTCAGCAACAGCATAACCTACTTTGATGACATCTTCTCTTCAAAGAAAACCTCATATGACGTGTTCCTAGACACTATTATGGCTTGCGGCAAGGCTGGAGCCCTGTACGCCTGGGCGGGCCTCTCCGCCTCGGGGCGCAAGAGTGACATGAGATCCACACTGTACTCGGCGCTTACACAGTGTGTTGATAACGGATATCTCAGAATAATAGAAAGAGGTGCGTTCCTCACCCCTGACAATGCGGAGAAAGTTTTTCCTCGCCAGGTCAGATTGATTGATTGGCGTACCCTTTTGTAAGACAATCTTACCGTATCTATATTACTTTTATTAGTAGAATAAAATCATTCATTTGTTGCTTTATGACGACTCTGCGTGTGGCGGTGACCCTCCGCCGGGGCTGCAAGGTGTGTGAACGTCACTGATGCACCTGCGCTTCCATGGTGGAGGCCGATGGCTATCACGCTTTGAGTTGTCCTCGTTGCTCGGGGAGGTCTCCACGTCACCATGCGCTCAATGATATTGTGAGAGCATTCGTGGCGGCAGATGTCTCCTGCGTGCTGGAGCTTCCGGGTCTGTGCAGGACTGACGGCAAGAGGCCGGACGGGCTGACCCTGGTGCCTTGGAGGAACGGCAAGTGCCTAATATGGGACGTAACTTGCGTCAGCACTGCCGCTAGCCATTTTGGTCGCACGGTCCTCTCGCCGTCGGCAGCAGCGGAAGACGCCGCTGAAAGGAAGAGGGTGAAGGAGGCTCTGTTGGCGAACCTCTACCATTTTGTGCCTATTGCCGTTGAGACCATGGGTTGTTGGGGCACTGAGGCCAAGAAGCTCATTAGTGAGATAGGGCATAAGCTCCGTGACAAAACTCCCACTCCGTCTCGTTCTTGATGCAAAGGTTAGCCATGCCATCCAATGTGGCAATGCAGCAAGCGTTATGGGCACCTTTGCGCCGGGAACGGTTAGGGGCGGGTTGTATGACCAATTATTTGACGTGTTGTGTGACTATTATTATTTAAGACTTGACCTGTGGATTTTAAAAATTGTATTCTTTCAATAATATAATATCGATCTGCATCCTACGCATACAGACGTGCTCATCAATGCATATTATCAATAAAATAAATTAACGCTTGCATTGCTCAGACTGTTGGGCGAACCCATGCCTCCCGCAGAGGTCCGTACCTACGAAGATTATGTGGACTTTATAGATACTCTGCCTCAAGCAGTGAGGTGCCACATTCCTCATAGAGTGGTCCACACAGAAGAAGAGGCCGTAGGTCACGTTAGGACTGAGGAACCCATAGATGACATGAACAGCCTGGGGGTAACTTTGTTGAGAGACCCTTCAGGTGGCCCGGCAGCAACCAGGGGTCTTAGATCTTCCCAAAGACTGATTAGACTGGCCCTGCCCTATCACACCAGCCAATTAGGCTGCTCCTTGATGTGCGCTCTTCAAGGATTCGAAGGAGTCCCTCAATTGCGGAACCATCGACTAGTGACGCTTGATGATCTAGAGGGAGAGATATTCAATCTCATCAACCACGTGCTGCGGATGAGAGGATTCCCTCATTGGTCGGATGCAGATGAGAGCTCCAACCTATGGGAAAGAGGACCACTGGCTTGTGCGACTGACCCCTGTGAGAGCGGACTACTCATGAGCAGCTTCTTCGCCAACATCATCCACCCCAAAGACACTCTCATCAGGAAACTCTACCAGGAAGAGAGCAGGCACCTCATCGTTCACACAACTCAACCAGACATCGCCGCCCTGAAGGAAATCCATTACGCGGCTGGAGACAGATCCAAGAACTTACATTTGTACCCGTCAGATACATGCTTGGACATGGAGCTAGAAAACCAAGATTGGATATCCCTATTAGGAGTGATCCCGCCCTTTTCATTGGAGCGCAGCCCGCAGGGCTCCCAATGGGTGTTATTTGGAGAAGGGGTAGAAGAGTGGGTTGTCTCATCCCCGGAGGCGACAGCGTTCTATAAAACCACGGATCCCGGACTCTCACCTCATCTTGTGAGCGCAATGACCGCGACCTCCTGGAATGCAGAGCAGGCAAGGAGATCACTGCTGGCCACCTCCTCCTGCTTCAATATGTTCGGCCCCATCCTGAGGGTTCTCTCTAACATACCCACCTGCATAAGGGACTTTCTTCGAGAGGTAAAGGAGAGGTTGATGGACAGAGCTTCTAAACTGAAGACTGTTTTTAATCCAGAGACTTTTGAGCTGGGTGAGCATACTTATAGAGGGTTGACACTCTTAAAGGTTATTGACAATCTTACACAGGTTGAAGACCGCCACCTAATACCCACAACCATTGCCGGCAACCCAAGAGTGTCTTACACAGTACATGTAGCCCACAAGCTAGCTGCATGGATACTCCACATTAGATCAGAGGAGTTCGTCACTTCCCTAGAGAACAGGGCTATTTCAGAGAGTGTCCACGCCTCGTTTCTCAATCTAACAGAGTTTAAGTCGGTCTTGATGGATGTGCTGATTCCGTGCTTGGTGTTCTACCTGATGATCTATGACCGCGACTTCCTCAGCAACAGCATAACCTACTTTGATGACATCTTCTCTTCAAAGAAAACCTCATATGACGTGTTCCTAGACACTATTATGGCTTGCGGCAAGGCTGGAGCCCTGTACGCCTGGGCGGGCCTCTCCGCCTCGGGGCGCAAGAGTGACATGAGATCCACACTGTACTCGGCGCTTACACAGTGTGTTGATAACGGATATCTCAGGTTAATAGAAAGAGGTGCGTTCCTCACCCCTGACAATGCGGAGAAAGTTTTTCCTCGCCAGGTCAGATTGATTGATTGGCGTACCCTTTTGTAAGACAATCTTACCGTATCTATATTACTTTTATTAGTAGAATAAAATCATTCATTTGTTGCTTTATGACGACTCTGCGTGTGGCGGTGACCCTCCGCCGGGGCTGCAAGGTGTGTGAACCTCACTGATGCACCTGCGCTTCCATGGTGGAGGCCGATGGCTATCACGCTTTGAGTTGTCCTCGTTGCTCGGGGAGGTCTCCACGTCACCATGCGCTCAATGATATTGTGAGAGCATTCGTGGCGGCAGATGTCTCCTGCGTGCTGGAGCTTCCGGGTCTGTGCAGGACTGACGGCAAGAGGCCGGACGGGCTGACCCTGGTGCCTTGGAGGAACGGCAAGTGCCTAATATGGGACGTAACTTGCGTCAGCACTGCCGCTAGCCATTTTGGTCGCACGGTCCTCTCGCCGTCGGCAGCAGCGGAAGACGCCGCTGAAAGGAAGAGGGTGAAGGAGGCTCTGTTGGCGAACCTCTACCATTTTGTGCCTATTGCCGTTGAGACCATAGGTTGTTGGGGCACTGAGGCCAAGAAGCTCATTAGTGAGATAGGGCATAAGCTCCGTGACAAAACTCCCACTCCGTCTCGTTCTTGATGCAAAGGTTAGCCATGCCATCCAATGTGGCAATGCAGCAAGCGTTATGGGCACCTTTGCGCCGGGAACGGTTAGGGGCGGGTTGTATGACCAATTATTTGACGTGTTGTGTGACTATTATTATTTAAGACTTGACCTGTGGATTTTAAAAATTGTATTCTTTCAATAATATAATATCGATCTGCATCCTACGCATACAGACGTGCTCATCAATGCATATTATCAATAAAATAAATTAACGCTTGCATTGCTCAGACTGTTGGGCGAACCCATGCCTCCCGCAGAGGTCCGTACCTACGAAGATTATGTGGACTTTATAGATACTCTGCCTCAAGCAGTGAGGTGCCACATTCCTCATAGAGTGGTCCACACAGAAGAAGAGGCCGTAGGTCACGTCAGGACTGAGGAACCCATAGATGACATGAACAGCCTGGGGGTAACTTTGTTGAGAGACCCTTCAGGTGGCCCGGCAGCAACCAGGGGTCTTAGATCTTCCCAAAGACTGATTAGACTGGCCCTGCCCTATCACACCAGCCAATTAGGCTGCTCCTTGATGTGCGCTCTTCAAGGATTCGAAGGAGTCCCTCAATTGCGGAACCATCGACTAGTGACGCTTGATGATCTAGAGGGAGAGATATTCAATCTCATCAACCACGTGCTGCGGATGAGAGGATTCCCTCATTGGTCGGATGCAGATGAGAGCTCCAACCTATGGGAAAGAGGACCACTGGCTTGTGCGACTGACCCCTGTGAGAGCGGACTACTCATGAGCAGCTTCTTCGCCAACATCATCCACCCCAAAGACACTCTCATCAGGAAACTCTACCAGGAAGAGAGCAGGCACCTCATTGTTCACACAACTCAACCAGACATCGCCGCCCTGAAGGAAATCCATTACGCGGCTGGAGACAGATCCAAGAACTTACATTTGTACCCGTCAGATACATGCTTGGACATGGAGCTAGAAAACCAAGATTGGATATCCCTATTAGGAGTGATCCCGCCCTTTTCATTGGAGCGCAGCCCGCAGGGCTCCCAATGGGTGTTGTTTGGAGAAGGGGTAGAAGAGTGGGTTGTCTCATCCCCGGAGGCGACAGCGTTCTATAAAACCACGGATCCCGGACTCTCACCTCATCTTGTGAGCGCAATGACCGCGACCTCCTGGAATGCAGAGCAGGCAAGGAGATCACTGCTGGCCACCTCCTCCTGCTTCAATATGTTCGGCCCCATCCTGAGGGTTCTCTCTAACATACCCACCTGCATGAGGGACTTCCTTCGAGAGGTAAAGGAGAGGTTGATGGACAGAGCTTCTAAACTGAAGACTGTTTTTAATCCAGAGACTTTTGAGCTGGGTGAGCATACTTATAGAGGGTTGACACTCTTAAAGGTTATTGACAATCTTACACAGGTTGAAGACCGCCACCTAATACCCACAACCATTGCCGGCAACCCAAGAGTGTCTTACACAGTACATGTAGCCCACAAGCTAGCTGCTAGTCAATATTCCAGTTAATGTCACCTATAATCAGTCTAGAATTGAAGAGGCTAGCATTGCAAAATTCTTGGGTATCTCTATAGACAGCAAACTAACCTGGAAACCACATCTGGAAGAAGTTTGCAAACGATTAAGCAGATCAGCGTATCTTCTATTTCAACTGTCAAAAAAAGTTAGTCCTGAAACACTCTTAACGGCTTATCATGGATTGGTAGCCTCGGTTTTGCGTTACGGTGTTGTTTTTTGGGGACAGTCAACAAACCGAGAACTTGTTTTTAAAATGCAAAAGAGATGCATACGGTCGATGTTTGGTTTAAGAAGGACTGATAGTTGCATCCCGTATTTTAAAAAATACAATATTTTAACTTTTCCTGCTTTGTACATTTTGGAAACTTGTTTGTTTGTAAAAAATAATCCCCACTTATTTAAAAAAATGGCTACAGTCAAGAAATTACCCATACGTGCTCAATATATGAATACATTATGCCATGTTAAATGTAAAACTGCATTGATGAAGAAAAGTTTCTTTGGTATTGCTCCCCAAGTTTTTAATAAAGTACCCGATGCAATTAAATGTATGCCGTTACAAAAATTCAGAAACATTCTACAGAAGCTGCTACTTGAAAAATGCTATTACACATTAGACCAGTTTCTGAATGATAAATTTAATTAATCATAATTTTGGGATTATTATTATGTTATTATTTAATTATATTTTACTATAATGCAATTGTAAGTTTTAATAATAATAATCTCTGCTGACATTATATTTTTTCTTATGACATTTAGACTATTTTAATTTAATTAATTTTGACGACTGTAATATTGTTGACATTGATTTATCTTTTGTACTATTTTTTAATTTTTTTCAATTTTATTTGCTGACATTGTTTTTTCTTTAAATTTAATTTTGATCATAGCATCACTATTTTGTATGCCTGTTGGCGGAACATAGGTTGGACCAAACAATATATATAAGATCACTGTACCCTGTGTTCACAAAATAAATGAATTTTTGAATTTTTGAATTTTGAATTTTTTGAATTTTGAATTTTGAATGGATACTCCACATTAGATCAGAGGAGTTCGTCACTTCCCTAGAGAACAGGGCTATTTCAGAGAGTGTCCACGCCTCGTTTCTCAATCTAACAGAGTTTAAGTCGGTCTTGATGGATGTGCTGATTCCGTGCTTGGTGTTCTACCTGATGATCTATGACCGCGACTTCCTCAGCAACAGCATAACCTACTTTGATGACATCTTCTCTTCAAAGAAAACCTCATATGACGTGTTCCTAGACACTATTATGGCTTGCGGCAAGGCTGGAGCCCTGTACGCCTGGGCGGGCCTCTCCGCCTCGGGGCGCAAGAGTGACATGAGATCCACACTGTACTCGGCGCTTACACAGTGTGTTGATAACGGATATCTCAGGATAATAGAAAGCGGTGCGTTCCTCACCCCTGACAATGCGGAGAAAGTTTTTCCTCGCCAGGTCAGATTGATTGATTGGCGTACCCTTTTGTAAGACAATCTTACCGTATCTATATTACTTTACTTGATTTGTATGGACCATAGAGATTATAAAGATATAAACATAGATATGAAATAAATATGCCCAACTTGGTTTCACATTAATAATTATATTATATTTATATTGAGTAATAATAACATTTGAAAACACAACAACAGTCGTTGTATAAAGTAAATAGTAAATCATAGTACTCACGTTAAGATTAGACATTGAGGTGCGCACTCCTCAGTCACTCGAACTCGACTGCCCGCTTGTGGGATGTCGCTACGCCCCGTAAGGGGCGTGACGTGGCGGTTTCGGGGCGAAGCCCCCCTCCCGCGGATGCCGTACGGCGACCCGTTACCACGGGCCTCTCATCGTATTTCGCCTCTGGCGAGTAAAAGGTTGGGCGCGCTGCATTTTCGCGCCCATGAAAATAGTGTCTCTATCTGTGTCCGTAAGCTCGTCACGACATATGCATACTGCCGCTTTCTTCACCGTACCCCGGCGGTCAACCCCTACCAGGTGGAACCCCCACCTACATGGGGGAAGCCCAGCAGATGGCGACCAGCGACAGGGATACGGACTCGACGTTCCTACGGATAGGGTGAGTGGCTCCCGCCCGCCCCACTTTCAGAGCTAGCCGAGCCTGGCACGGGGTAGGGAGACCGTGTCATGAGTGTGAGGGTGACATTGAACTGTGTGGCGTCACCCGGCGTCATTTACGAGTCGCCGCCCGCGCAGCGCCCTCGTATGTGAGTTCTGGTGCCTGTTTAGAGGTGCATGTCTGGGGTTTGTCACGTGACACGCCTAAATTATCCTAGCACGCATCACGTGACAGCGTATGTTATTTGTAGTGGAAGCGTTAGTGTCACAAGTGGACCGCGTGTAGCCGGGAGCGGCCCACCTGGAGGTCAGTCCGGCGCGGAGATGGGGTCACCGTCCGCAAGCAAGTCGCGGGGAAGGGGCCTAGCGTCAGGGGGGCGCGTATGCCAGGGCGCAATCTGCTTGACATGAGGCCAAGCAGACGCGTCGGCACGCGCGAACATCCCCTTCGCCAGGCGGCCCACAAACTCATCCAGGCTCTCAATCCCGAGGTCGCGGTGGAGCACGTCGTTCCTCACGAAGCGGGGCGCGTGGACTATCGTCCGCAACGCAAAGTTTTGCTGCGTGCGGAGCATCTTCCGGTTCACCTCGCTCGTGAGGGCGAACCATGCTGGGGCGGCATAGGTCAAGATTGGGCGCACGTACAACTTGTACACACCCAACTTGACCCGATGCGGGAGGCGGGACGAGAGCACTGGTTTGAGCAGGTTGCGGGCGACCCTGCCCTGTGCGGCGACTCTGCGGACGTGTGGCCCCATAGTGAGCCGACGGTCGATGGTGACCCCCAGGTACTTGACCCGGGACGACCACTCGACGTCGGCCCCCTGTAGCCTCAAAGGTGGTGGCAGACGCGCGGCCCCTGAGACCATCGCCTGCGTCTTACCCACGTTCACCGACAGCCGCCACTTAGACAGCCAGTCGGGGAGGAGGTCGAGGGCGCGCTGCATTTTACGCGCCGCGTGCTTCGCGTTCAGCGAAGTGGTGATGAACGCGGCGTCGTCGGCATACAGCGCGAGCGTCGCATCCTCCGTAGTGGGGATGTCGTCCGTGTATCGCGAGTAACACGCAGGCGATACGCAGCTACCCTGCGGTACGCCCGCCAGCACCGGGCGGGCGCTAGATAGCGCGCCGTCTACCACCACTCGGAATGTCCTGCGGGAGAGAAAGTCAGAGACCACCCTAACAACGCGACGGGGCGCGTCCGACGTGGACAACTTGTAGATCAGGCCGTCGTGCCATACACGGTCGAAGGCCTTCTCCATGTCGAGGAATACTGACACTGCGTACTCCTTCTTGTTCGCGGTTGCCGCCAGAAGGTGCAGTACCCTCGACAGCTGGAGCGTCGTGCTATGTCCCGCCCGAAACCCGAACTGTTCCGGACGTGGCGCTATGTGGGGTTGGAGATGTCGCAGCAGGAGTGCTTCGAACACCTTGGAAATCGACGGCAGGAGAGTGATCGGCCGATAGCTCTCCGGCTTCAGGATGTTCTTTCCCGCCTTGGGCAGCATAATAACGCGCCCCTCCTTCCACGAGGCAGGAAAAGCCCCCGTGCGCAGTATCCCCGTAAACAGGCGCGCCAGCGCCGCTACCATACGGTACGGCAGGTGGCGCAGCACTGTGTTGGTGATACCGTCCGCCCCAGGGGCCTTACGGGGCTTCGTGTTGAGGATGGCGCGTCTGACCGCGCCAGGCGAGAAGAAGACTGGATCCTCTTCGGGAGCTATCGGCGTCGCGAAGTAGGCGCCAAGGTGTTGCTCGACCGCTGCGACATGTTCAAGTTCGCTGGTCGGGTTCGGTTGGAACTGACGCTCCAGGTGCTCGGCGAAGACCTCCGCCCGGTCCTCCGCTACATATTTCAGCGCCCCGTCGCTGCTCTGCAGAGGGCGCACCGGGGCTGGGGTATTCGTAAAGTGGCGGCATAGCTTGTAGACAGACGGCCAACTGTCCGTGGTGGCGTCTATTCGTACCTCCCAGTCCGCGGCGGCCTGAGCTCTGAGCTCGGCCTTCACCTTCTCCGCGAGACGGTTAAGCTGCGTTTTCAACGTGGGGCATCTAAGTTCTTGCCACTGCTTGCGAAGGCGCCTCTTCACGGCGATCATCGCCTTTATGTGGGTCGGCAGAGGCGGTAGTAGCCCCTGCGGCTGCGTCGTTGTCGCCGCTTCCAAGGCGTCTTGGATGCAAGCAGTGACGTCATTCGCCGTCCGGTCCACGTCCGCGGAGGTGACGATAGGCCGAGTCGGTATGGTGGTCTCTAACTTCTCCCGGAACATAGTCCAGTCCGTTTTACGACGTGGCGCTATGGGCTTCAGTCGGGTCGGCATACCCGATAGGACGACGAGTACAGGCTGGTGGGACTGCCCGCTTGCTTGTGCAACAGCCGTTTTTATACCCCCTTACTCAGTGGTGGGAGTAATGAATCACACAACACGTGCGTTTGCAGTTGCAAACGCACGTTTCGTTTTACGGTGAGCACAAGCATACCAGGTTTTACATTTATTAATTTTAGCATTCTATATTTAATTATACATCAATAATGTCTATCCTATAAATAAATAATACATTCTGACAAACAGTGACCTAGTTTTAGTGTATTAGCGAGCTATACTATAAATTATTATAGTGATAAGTTAAAATAATGGACTGACTGCATAATACATTTTTATAAAGTGAAAAATAGAAGGCAGCCCCTTTAATCGGAGCACGATGGTACGACGCAGCCCTCCACCAATACCGACCCCGGTACCAACACCGGCTCCTACATCGCCCTAACAACCAAAACGGCACCAAGATGAGAAAGTTGAAGTTGTGTCCACAGGGAAATTCAGAATTGGATGGGGTCTATTGAGCAGTGCCTGAATGAGGTTTGTGCTATTGCTTCTGAGGGAAAGCTAAACACTGATCAGAAGCTAAAAATAAGCAATCTTTACCGGAAAGTTGGACATGGAGTTTCGCAAATGGCTATTCAATACCAGTCACTAAAGCAAAAAGCTATATAAACCCATACCTCCCTCAAAACCATGGCCGAAGCTGGAGACCTATCAAATTGTTGTTCGAAGCTTCTACACCTTTTGCAGATATGGTGAAGAAGGGATCCAACACCTTTGTTCGTCCAAATACTGTTAGCTCCGTGGCCATTTATCCCAGTGAAAACTCAAAGACCAGTGACGAAACCAAGAACATGGTCCAAAAAATCATATGCCCTGGAGAAATGAAGCTGAAAGTACGAGGCGTACGCAAAATTGGCTAAGGAGGATTCATAATCAACACTGAGACTAAGGATGACCTAGATAGACTCAAGCAAACAGTCCAACTCGCTTCGTCAGGCCTTACCGTCGACGAACCTAAAAAGCGCAAACCTCGCATTATAGGTATAGGAGTTCCCATATAAATGGCCGAAAATGCGAGTATTTAAATGTATTTATGAACAAAACTTGGCCGACAAACTGCCCACTATATTCCTAGATACATTTTTGAGCTCAGTAAACCTAAGCCACAAATCTGGCAGAAGAGATGCTGAGAATTGCAACTACATTATAGAAAGAAGTTCCAGCCGTCATACGTAAGGCCCTCATCACACAAGAAAGAGTATTCGTAAATTGGTCGTCCTGCTCAGTAGGAGACTTCACACTGGTAACGAGATGCTACAAATGCCAGCAGTACGTTCATGCAGCCAAAACATGCAAAATTGCTGCCCCTACTTGTGGACATTGCGGTGAAGAAGGACACACAACTCAAGACTGCACAAAGAAAGCCGATGTGCCAAAATGTACTACATGTTTGCGCTTTAAAAAAAAAAAGCCAGCCACAAGTCCTCTTCCCTCGGACCGCCGTAAGGTGCTAACGTGTCTCTAGTTCTGTACTTACTTGTTTTAAAAACAATTTAGTAAATTAATTCAGAAATTAAATCATTCAAAATAATAGGAGTGCATAACATTAGAGGAAGTTCAAATTCACAAGCCACTTGAAACGCCGGAACGTGTAATACCTCTGCACGCCTGGTACTTGATCGGAACAAGCAGCGCAAGCTCCACCTTCAAGGACACGTGAGAGTACTTTTAATATTTAAAAACGCCCCAGTGCTAATTGATTTGAAAACTTCCGAACGTTGGCCCCGCCCCCTCATTAGCAGACGACACCAATACCCAATTGTGTTACAATTTTTTGGGGAACCTGCTAATTGGGTCATTCCCCTGTCACTGCGCGAGCGCACTACGTCATACTATAAGTAGCAACTCGTACCTCCTCATTACCGCTGCTATCCTAGTACTAATGGGCTCGCCGATGAACAAATCTGTTTCTGATTCTGAGCTTAGTCTGATGGAAAAAGATCAGCCGGTAACGCCATTGAACTATGTATTCCAACGCACTAAAAGGAGTAAAGAAGAAATCTCCTTATGCGATAAGCTGGACGAGTTTAAACATGAAATTAAGGAAATGATATCTATTTTCTCGACTAAACATGGCAATGAAATACAACAGATGACCTCAACCTTAAAAGAAATCCAACAAACTAACCTTAGTATTGAAAATTCAATTAGCTATCTCACTGCACAAAATGAGGCTCTTAATAAAAAAATTACTATAAATCTACCATACAGACACACCGCAGTTCATTCAGCATCGGGCTCACAATCATCTGTACTTACAGCAACTAGCAATTCAAAAATAACCAATATTTCTTCAATACTACCATTGCCAAACCGTACCAAATTATCATCATCAATAACTACAGGGTGTCCGGTGGCAGAATTAGGATTTAAATTTCAAATTTCTCCGTAACCGTTAAGTGGAGAAGCGGGGAGGGGGTGGCGTCAGCTTCGTCATTCGTGCGGGTTATTTAGTCGCGATGTCGCAGTGGACGGGTGAACAACGTGCGTTCGCAATCGAAGCGTTTTTCAAAGCCAATGATTCGTGTGCAATTGCTCGTCGAAGATTTTGTTCACGTTACGATATTCGACGGTTACGTGACGCCCCAAGTGAAAATTTAATTCGATTATGGGTGCGAAGGTTTCGGGCAACAAGTTCAGCAGAAAACAGCCCACGACCGGGGCCCAGCCGGACGTCGAGAACAAATGAAAATATTGAACTCGTCGCGTCCAGTTTGCGCGATAATCCGCGTCAGTCCGTTCGCAAGAGAGCGGCTGCCTTGGGGCTTCCAAAAACTATAGTGCACGAGATATTGAAGAAAGATCTTAAATTTCATCCATTTAAAATTCAAATAGTGCAAGCGCTTAAGCCTAATGATTTCAATATGCGCAAAAATTTATGTGAGACAATGTTGGAGCGATTTCGCACAGTGAATATTATTTTCTGGAGTGATGAAGCCCATTTTCATTTAAATGGAAGTGTAAACAAACAGAATTGTCGTTATTGGTCCCCTAAAGGACAAAACCCCAGCTTAAAACATCAAAAGCCACTTCACAGTCCCAAAGTGACGGTTTGGTGTGCATTATCAAGCAGGGGAATAATTGGACCCTATTTTTTTGAAAATCGTCAAGGGCAAGCAATTTCTGTGGACGGTGTTGCTTATCGGCGAATGCTGAACGAATATTTTTTTCCAACATTGAGAGAACATCCTGCCTTCACTTCGCAGACATGGTTTCAGCAAGATGGCGCTACGCCTCACACTGCTAGGGAGACCATGGCGCTACTTCGTGATTTCTTCCCTAACAAAATGATAAGCCGTTTCGGTGACATCCCCTGGCCACCCAGGTCCCCGGATCTTACCCCCATGGACTTTTTTCTGTGGGGGTATCTTAAAAGTAAAGTGTATGAAACAAGCCCGGCGACTATCTCAGCATTAAAAGAAAATATCGTTCGCGAAGTTCATGGCATCCCGGCCGCACTTCTCAAGCGAGTGGCAAGGAATACTGAAGCCAGATTCCAAGAATGTGTCCGACGTAACGGCCAACATTTAGACGACATAATTTTTAAGAAATAAAACCCGCATTTGTCTATTTTAAAATGATTAAAAATATAAATGTATATATTTTGTAGTTTTTTGTTATTTACATTTTAAATCCAAATTCTGCCACCGGACACCCTGTACAACTATAGACCAGACCCAAGTTTACAGTTTTCCAACCGAAAGAGGGCCAGCACTGATGTCTACTACATCTAGTTTACCTACATCTCACCCTAAATCATCTGATATTCCTTCTACATCTACAGCATCCAATTTAATATTTTCTCAGTCACCAGTGTATCCTAGTACTTCAAACGATGCGTTTACTAGTTCTGATTTCACGCAACGTACGATGCCTTTAATATCTTCTAACAGATCAAGAAACTCACCGCCCAGGGAATGGAAAATCGTTCGGAAACTTCACACGGTACCCAATTTCGACAAAAAAATTGTGCCTCAATCTATATACACACATAAAACGCAGCCTATAAATATATTTTACAACTTTTTTCCTGAGAGCATCATAGAATCCATAGTAGTAGAAACTAATAGATATGCTGCACAGAAACAATCAAAAAATTGGAAAGATGTAACATCTCAAGAGATAAAAGCGTATTTTGGAGTATTAATAATGATGGGCCTGAACCCCCTTCCCGATATGGAACTATATTGGTCCAGTGATAGATTTAAATTAAATTAAATTAAATTAAATTTCATTTAATTCGGACAACAGTGATCCATATTGTGTTAGTATTACAAAGACTTATAATCTAGTGTTAGTAGTACAGGTACAAATAAAATAAAAGTAAAATAACGCACACTCCATGCAGAGGACGACCAGATAAGGAAACATGTTTCCTACCTGATCAGCCTCTGCACAAAATGCCTAATATTAGGAGTATAGCTCTCCGCCACAGCTCTCAGGATATAGTTGCGACTACCTCGCACTCTGCTCAGCAGCGACGCGGTTTTTTTGCGAATTATAGCTTGAAAACCATCTGTGTGAGCTTCAGCAAACATTTCCGAAGCGCTGCAGAACCGAGGCAGTCGCAACAACATCCTGAAAGCATTATTATACTGTATGCGCAGGGCATCCAGCGATCTCTTGGTATAGCTGACCCATAGACTGCTCGTGTAAAAACTCTGACAGTAGGCCTTGAAAAGAGTAATTTTCACTTGGTCAGAGCACCGAGCAAATCTACGGGCCAACATGTTACCTCTGACCGCTAGCGCCCTACGCTCTCTCTCAATATCTATATCATCCTTAAGGTCTTCGGTGATGAAATGCCCGAGATACTTAAATTTTGGCACTCTGTTTAATGGGAGCCCATTCAGCCTTATTATTTCCGGAACAGAGTCAGGACACCTACCACCGGCCCTAAAGACCATATATTCACTCTTGGTGACATTATAAATCAGTCCGTGTGAGGCAGCATATGTCTCACACACTTTGAGCAATTCTCTGATTGCCCCAGCAGTTGGGCCCAGCAGCACCGCATCGTCGGCATAATTGATGTTATTGACACTCACTCCATTTATTCGACATCCAATGCTCATGCTACTGAGCTCAGTGATGAGGCCATTAACATACAGATTGAAAAGCCTAGGGGATGTCAACCCCCCTTGTCTCACACCGCATTCCAATCTGTATGCTGAAGAGAGAGTGTTAGACCACTTTACCTGGTTCTGTTGATTGGCATACCAGTAACGGAAGATTTTCAACAGTTCAGCAGGTGCACCCCTGTCCCTCAACTTGTCCCAAAGCACATCATAGGAAACAAGATCGAAAGCCTTTGAGAGATCGAGGAAACAGGCGTACACCGGCGTCTTACGATCAGTATAGTATTGAACAGTATGCTTGAGGCTCAAGATAGCAGTTTCAGTTGATAGTCCAGGCTGAAACCCAAACTGTGCTTCATGAAGATTTAAAATATTTTTCAAACATGAGTCAAGCATACTGTCCAACACCTTAGCCATGATCGTTGCCAAGGAAATCGGGCGATAATTCCCTTTACTGGATATGTCCCCTACCCTGTCTTTAACTATAGGAACCACAATTGTTTTCATTAAATTTTCTGGCAGGTATGAATGCCTAACACACATCGTATAGAACAGAGACAAGACCCTCGGCACGTGGACCCCTGCATATTTCAGGTGTTCAATACTAAGTCCATCATGACCGGGAGACTTGCCTCTGCTCATTCCTTGTATAACTCCTTTGACTTGCTTGGCAGAGAAGTGCATAAGCGTCTCCCGTTCCTGACAACAATAATCATCACCCGTAGGAGGAACTGAGGGACCAAGTGGAGATTGCACTTGGAAATGTTTCTTAAACAGGTTTGCAATGTCCTCCCGATCACTCTTCCCCTCCACACACACCGCGAGGCCAGGCTTAATATCCATCTTACCTGTGGATTTCCAAAATTTGCCAAAGTTCTTAGTAGCTCGCTGTTCTGCCAATATGTCCATTTTAATTTTTTCTTGATTCTTTTGGCACCATTTCAAGCGACTTTTGAATACTTTACGAGCCTCTCGCATTTGCTCACAAATGTAACCCTGAGTAGGTCGTTTGTATTCTATCCAGGTTTTAAGTTTAAGCCTAGCCTCGCTGTGAGCCTCCCGTACATGTTTATTCCAGCCATAGAGAGGCCGATATTGTACGTGAGGCCTATAGTCACTCTTCTCCTTAGATTGTTCAGCTGCCTCACACAGAACATTCACAATCCGATCATACAATTTATCCAGTACAATTTTATGTTCAGCTAGGTTGCATGACCCATGACTGCACTCCGTGAACTCTTGGGGGAAATCAATGTCCCGCAATTTACTATTGCACAAAAAACGGTACCCCTCAATTTCAGAACAGTTTCTTTCACCCCATACAATCGCACTACGGAGCACTGTCTGAGTCTCTAGTTTTGACCTTACTATACTTAAATCACATACAATATAGATAGGTAAATGATCAGAGTTATAAACATCCTCTTTAATTCCTACATCTACAACGGTGTGCCACGCCGATAAAGATACCACACAGTGGTCAAGCCATCTCTTACACCCATGCGCATCACTAATATATGTGTAGTGATTCCGTTCAGCACCTAATTTTTCAATGTCGGCACAAACCCATGACTGATCCGTACAAAAGTTCAATAATTCATTATAAAAGTTTTCTTTGGGGTGCGCGTTGAAATCTCCCAATATAAATACGTTTTCAACATCGTAACTCGCTACAATAGCACTTATCTCACTTAAAATGTCAGTAAACAACGTTAAATTCTCTGGCGAGTCTATAGGCATATAGACAGAGAAAACAATAATAGAGCGCTTTCCAGTCACTGCCCTAATGGCCACAATTCGTTTACTACTACAGTCCAGAATAGAAACTGACTCAAACATACCTTTCCGCCAGAGTATGGCCACTCCCCCATACGGTCTTCCTCGTAACGGTCCAACGGATGTGTCAACCGCTGACTTACCAGTAAATTCAAAGTCTTGACTAATGGTCCCCAACATCAATAAGTCATGGGGAAGAAGCCATGTCTCTTGGAGGGCTACAAGATCTGACCACGCACAGATTGCTCGAATGTTATCAATAGAGCGCTTTGCTGACTGACAATTAAAACTAGTAAATTTTGAGTACTCATTCTTGTTACTATACATTGTGAAAATATTTAACTAACTTTAACTTTAGACTCAGCCTTGGTTCTATACATAAAATGCACAAAACGCCTAAAAGTAATGCCATCCGGCCACAATTGGTCATTTAGAAATACATCAACTTTACGTTTTGAAACAAATATTTTATAAGCATTGTACTGTTTAAATGATTTAATGTTAATCTTTTTTAAAGACACACTCTCATTTGTTTTAGTCTTAATGTAACTAATAATATCATTTTCTTGCGTTTCAGTACTAACGTTTGAAATTAACAATGGCACCTTTACATCAGCCGCCCGAAACTTAACATCAGGATCAGTAGAAGCACGACCCCTCTGACTAACTAACCTATTCAGTTTCGATGATTTGTTTTGCACTAACTGCCATTCCTTGTTATGGTCCGCTACCATTTGCTCACTATTCACATTCGAGTTAGACATACTCGAACTGTTCACTGTTTGTAATTCACTCGACTTATTTCCAGTCGACACCACATCGGCAAACGTAACGATGGTAGGGGCCTCGATCGGCCCAGGCGCACACATAGACGTAGTCGGCGCAATGATTGGCTCGCTCAAGGTCACACCTACCGCGTCACTTGCTTCCGTCGTTGCGAACATCATGCTTTCTCGTGCGCTTATTTTTGACGTATTTGTCTCGCTCTCGCTCGCAACATTCGTAATCGTCGCTGCTGCACTTCTTTGCTTACTATTTTTAGACACACCGTCTTTAGCGGTATCTATCGCAATTAATGAAGAATCTACCGCCACTAGGTCATTCACCTTTGTATCAGCTGTTAATTGCGTTGACGATATCGGTACATACTGCAAACCTACAGGGCCACTATTATCAAATGAGTCACTATTCTCCAAGCAAGCACCTCTCCTTCTATTTATATTAATATTAGGAGTACAGTAATTGTCTACTAACGAAGCACATTTCATATTTTGTACCTCAAACTTGAGCACATCAAACTGTTCTCGTGTCACCATTTTTTCTTCAAAAGCCTTGCACTTATTTTGTAATATTAAAATGTCCTTTAATAGTCTGGTCGCATCCACATGATCAAAGGTTACAGGTGGAAGTTTATGCAACTCCTTAGCCACAAATATAGGGAATAGGTCAGGATCCGTTGTTTTCATTAGACAAATTATGTCATCTAAATCTCTGGACATTTTCTTCTTGCCATCTTTTCGACGAATTGGCATTTTTTTTGAGGTGGCCAGCGATTCAAATAGCAATGATTTCGCTTTAACAATATCATCAGCTGTGAAGGATGACGTACACAACTGATGAATGCTCTCTTCATCCATAAAATCCAAGACATTTCTTAGAAATGCCAGAAGCTCACTAATCACAACATTGCAGTTCACACATTTTACAGTCATTGACGACATTATTCTCGCGATGAGTCACTTGTCACTTCGGCAAGCAATACGCGTCCGTGCTCAGTTGAGACTGACCCGAGACTGATTTAATAATAATCAAGAAATTAGCGACGTTTTCCCGATTAGAAGATTTAAAAAGCTTACAGAAAATTTACATCTCAGAAACAACGCAGAAGAACCATCAAGATCTTCACCCAACCATGATAAGTTGTACAAATTGCGAACTCTTATTGACACCTTGAATGACGTGTTTCAAAAACAAACATCAAATTCCAGTAGACAGTCTATTGATGAGTGCATGGTGAAATTTAAGGGACAAAGTTGTCTTAAACAATACATGCCGAAGAAACCGGTGAAAAGAGGTTTTAAAATCTGGGCCCGTTGTGATGCAGTAACTGGGTATCTGTATCAATTTGAGGTGTATGCTGGTAAAGGAGATTCTACTGAAAATGAAGGTCTTGGTTATAATGCTATCTGCTTGACAAACAGTTATCGAAGCATATTAAATTAAAAGACAATCAGTTTGGATTTAGACCAGGGCTCTCCACGGAGAATGCTATTTTATGCCTCAAGCAGACTGTGCAGTATTATACTGACAGAAAAACGCCTGTATTTGCCTGTTTTCTGGATTTGTCAAAGGCATTCGATCTCGTTAATTATGAAGCACTGTGGCGTAAGCTACAAGAAGAAACTGCTTTGCCTAGTGACATCATTAAATTGTTTAAATATTGGTATAATAATCAACAAAACAGTGTGAAGTGGGAGGGGTCTTTCTCTGAGGTGTATCGGTTGGAATGCGGGGTGAGGCAGGGGGGATTGAGCTCACCTCGACTTTTCAACCTGTACATGAATCGGCTGCTCGTTGAGCTCAGCAACACTAATATCGGTTGTCATATAGATGGAGTGTGCATAAATAACATTAGTTATGCCGACGATATGGTGTTGCTGAGCCCATCGATCGGTGCCTTGATGCGACTGGTGTCAATCTGTGAAGCATACGCGGTGACTCAAGGACTCAAGTATAACACCAATAAGAGCGAACTAATGGTTTTTAAAGCAGGTGCTATAGGTTACCCAACTATACCAGAGATATCGCTCTGCGGAGCACCCTTAAATAGGGTGACCAATGTTAAATACTTGGGTCATTGGGTTACCGATGACTTGAAAGATAACAAGGACATTGATAGGGAACGTAGGTCGCTGTCGGTACGCTGCAACATGCTGGCCCGCAGGTTTGCGCGATGTACAGTGGCGGTCAAGATTACTTTGTTTAAATCATTTTGCTCGTCATTTTACACGTGCAGCCTGTGGACTAGTTATAGTTTGCGTGCATATAGTGACCTACGTGTCCAGTATAATAACGCACTCAGAATACTGTTGGGGCTGCCATGGCGATGTAGCGCGTCAAAGATGTTTGCAGAAAGGCATATAGATGGTTTTGCGGCCATCATACGCAAAACAAGCGCTTCTCTGCTTGCTCGTCTTCGTGGCAGCACCAACACTATCTTGAGTTTATTCGCAGATAGATGGGAGTCTCCAATGCTGCGTCATTGGATGAAACTCCACACTCAATAGTTTGTAAGTTCTACTAACACTAGTATTTAAGACCATTGTTACTAACACTATGGGCATAGCCTGAAATAAATAAATATAATAATAATAATAATAATGTGGTATGGAGACTATGCCAAAATGTACCACCAAATACGTTAATTGCATTTGATAATTTTTTTACCGGATGCAATTTAATGGATGATTTGTTTACTAATGGCATTTATGCAGTGGGAACAGTGAGACTCAATAGAGTCGACCTGCCTGATGCTATTACGAAGAATGACCGCGCTCACAAACTTAATAAAAACGAATTTGCAGCACTGACCGCAGGACCAATATCTGCAATAAAATGGGTCGACTCACGTGTAGTTACTGTCTTGATTACTGCTCATGATCCGAGAGATACTATGTTTGTGAAACGTACCCAAAAAGATGGGACTAGAAAAGATACGTTAACCCCACAGCTATAGCATCGTATACGCTTACTATGGGTGGAGTCGATCATTTCGATCATTTCAGATCATCTTACCCTATAAACAGAAAGTACAGAAAATTTTGGATGAGATTGTTCTTATTTATGTTAGATGCGAGTGTGATCAATGCTTACATTACATATACAACAATACATCCAGCTACGGTTCACTTGCATAGGGATTTTCGGCTGAAGTTGGCCCGTGCCTTGATAGATGGTTATACGACCAAAACACGCACATCGGTTCAGTTTAAAAACAAAAAAGGAGGTAATTTTGGCGTACCGGACGAAATCCGCCTTAGGAACGTAGATGAACACTTACCAACAAAAGATAATTCTTATAAAAGATGTCGCTTTTGTAGCACAAAAGCTAAAGAAAAGAGAACGAATATTACGAGTAAATGCTGCAAATGCGACATAGCATTATGTGCTCAAGAGTGCTTTAAAAAATTTCATCTTATTGAAACTCGCCATGTAACCAATGTATGATTCTCCTGTTTTGTTTCCATTATGTGATTATTACTTTTTGTGCAATAATAAATAACCAAATTTCTATGATTTTGTTTTTTTCTTAATTATTCAAAAACCAAGTAAAGTCAAAGGCAACAACTAGTCATGCAGCACAACTAGGCATTGCAGTAAAGGATATAGGGAAATAATTTCCCACCATTGAAATAAAACATATCCTAACCAAACATAGGGAAATATATTCCCACCAGAAAAAACATATGAGTAGTCCACTTGCAAACTACGTTATGTTAAAAAAACAGTTTTTTTTCGAATGATGGCAATCGGTTGATGATTTAAAATACTAACGTCTGTGTTTAACATACTCTGTCAAAACTCGTTATGTTAGGAATAAAATGGAATAGAAAACTCAATACTCTTGCAAAAGTCGCTATGTCGATCCACAGTCCACTTTCAAAAGTCTCTAACTTACTGATAACTTGCATACATCGCTATGTTGCGTAGTGACTCGTGCAAAACCCGCCATATTGGACCAGTACGCATGATGCAATCGAAGTGCACGCACGCGTTACTTTGTTTATGTACTGCAGGCTATCAAAAACTATTTATTTTGTGATAAAATTATCATGGAGTGTCAAGAAAAAGAAGTTGTTTTTGCACCAAACAGAAGAGGACGTAAGAAGGTACCTGATAAATCTACATGGAAGAGACAACTTGAAAAGTCGAAACGGTAAGATTATTGTTTTTTAAGGTTCTTACCTGATAGTGATTTTTCGCTCCATTATTACTGGTGCCTAAATACCTACGAGTATATGTTTTGTTTTAGACATATGTCTAAGGGACTGCCGGTTATAACAGGGATACAAGTGTAACGATTTAACGATTCAAGACTACAGTAAATTTCACCGCAATTTTTATTCAAATTCAGATAAAATCACCCAAGATACGTTTTTATTAAAATATTGTACACCACAAACTCCGAAAAAAGAAGGTAAGAAAAAAACCCAGACTATACTCGTATGTTATTTTATACCAAAGCACGATACTTTGAGTGGAAGACGCCGCGTCAAATTAATTAAAGTGTGTCAAAAAGCAATGATCACTATTCTGGGAATCTCTAGGGACAGGATACAGAGAATTTGTAAACAGCATCTAACCACAATGGCAATGCCGAAAGAACGAAGAGGAGGGGATAGAAGGTCCAATCTGTATTCTGATCGCACAGAATCCGTAAAATCGTACATAAAAGGACTTAAATCTTTGGAATCACATTATGTGAGAGGGAGATCTGCTGTGCAATATCTCAGCAGTGATCTAAATATAAGAAAACTACACAAGGTTTACAATGATGATGCTCATAATGTGCCGGTGAGATATGAATTTTTCCGACGTATATTTAATAAAAACTTTAATTTGAGTTTTAAATCTCCCGCTACCGGACGCTTGTTCAAAATGCATTCAATTAAGAGAATCTATCAAAAGCGAACGTGACTCAGCTAAAAAACAGCTGCAAATAGCGCAGCTTCGTATCCACAAGCTAAAGGCCAAATGGTTTTACACTAGCCTCAAAACACAAATGGACAGCGATATAATTTTCTCTTTCGATTGTCAAAAAAATTTGGTTTTGCCAAAAGTGCCGGATCAGAGTGCCTACTTTAGCCGACAACTTTATTTGTACAACTTAACAATATGCCAAGGACCATCTCGTGGGCCTCGAAGCAGTTCAAACACATTTATTTACACGTGGCTGGAAGCCGAGGCTATGAAAGGATCTAATCAAATTGCTTCGGCGGTATATCATCGGCTAATGACTACCAATATTGAAGAAACTATTAGTCATGTTAAATTATTTTGCGACGGTTGTGGGGGGCAAAATAAAAACTCAATAGTTTTGGGAATGTTGGCATATTGGCTAAAAACAAAAGCTCCACGTCACATCAAGAAGATTACTGTAATATTCCCAGTAGTAGGGCACTCATTTTTGCCCCCCGACCGCGTATTCGGCAATATCGAAAGAGAGATACGGCCTTTGGAAGTCATTGTGGAACCCCAGACGTATTTTGATATTTTTAAAAAGTATGGAACGGTTCTCCGACTCGGAAGCGACTTTCATTTTTATGATTGGAAATCGAGCATCAGAAACGTACTAAAGTTACCTGGATCTTGGCACTTTCAATTCAATGCTTCTAAAAGATTATTTTTAAGAAAAGATACAAATAATAGAATTGCAATTAAAGGGGAACCTAATTATGTATCCCACCTAATAAATTATGGGAACATTTGTAAAAGAGGCAAATCATTCGAAAATATTGAACCCGTTTTAATGTATGTTGGAGTTCCTGTAAAAACAGTAAAGTTAAATGATGTACGAAACCTTCTCATAAAACATTTCGGTGAAGATTGGGTTTCTTACGATCATCTGCGCTTTTACAGTTTTCTTCAAGAAGAACAAAATGAAACTACTGTAGAAGAAACTGATAGTGAAGAAACTTTAATGCATGAAGAAATAGACATACGAGTGTAATAATAGATTAAAATTGGTTATAAGTTTAAATATGAAACTATTTCAAAACTACCTATGTTGATTGAATACAACTGCAAAACTGTCTATGTTTAAAATACTTCTGCAAAACTGTTATGTTTAATTTTAAAATGCAAATTGAATGATTATTTATGAACAGTGATTTCATTTCTTAACATAAATGAATTTGGTATGATCATACACTTAAGTTATACGCAAATTAATGCACTTTTATATCTTAAATTATAAGGATAAACATTTTTATTAGTTTTCTCAAATAATTGAGGCACATAAAAACAAACCCGGCAATCTCCACAATCTATCAAAATTGAACTGTGAATGCAGGATTTTTTATCTGTGATTTACAATGCTAATGAAAACTCCTTAGCACAGCAAAGTCGGCAATGTCCCATAGAAATAAGCTGTTAAAATTTTGATATCAATACAAACACGGCAATCTCCAATGTCATACGTTTCAATGTTGGCAATCTCCAAATCAGCCAATCAGAGCTGCCATTTGGATGCCATTATAGTATTGTTTGTATAGTGGCGCGGATAGTCTTGTCGTGAATTATCTTGTAATAATATTTTAACTGTTTTTCGATAGTTATTTAAAAAATTATCATTTGCGTAACATATTATGGAGCTGACAGCATCTCCCTGTACTACCAAGCATACGAGAAAACGTAAGGCTGAGCCAGAAAAGTGGAAGAAAATTTTGGCAAAAACGGCCCGGTAAGTACACAATGATTAAACCATATTGATCCTTTTTTAAACTCTGCCTAAAAAGTGCAAAAGTTTGTGAATGAGTATTGTTTTTCAAATTGGAATACCCATATAAATAGCGAATATGCATGTAATTCCAAACTTTTTCCTTTTTAAATATGCGTTATACTGGACCACAGAAATAATGTGGTGCACTTGTTTGAGTTTTAACTCATCACCTATTTTGCAATTGATTATTTTAAGTAACGTCATTTTGTTCAAACGAAAGTTAAACTTAAAACACATTTTTTGCGATAATGCCGGTAGTGATGTCATAGACTATGTGACAACGAAATACTTAATTTGAAAAACAATTTTGATTTAAGTAAAATCGTAATTTTAAAAAATCTTTAATAATTTTCTACTATACTTCCAATTTTGAAAATTAGAAAATTGTTATAGATTTTTTTTGAGCGTCAAGTAATAGTTGAAATTATGTTTTAAAACTATGTTCGTGTTTGTAGTACCTACTGTATCTTATAGGTTAAAGTGAAGAAAAAATTACTTACATGCATTTTCCATATTGTCCATGTAGGTATCTATCACGCGAGCTAGTTTTTTTTTAAATGAACTGGGTCTATACTTGGGAGTTATTTAGGTTTTATTAAATTAAACTAATTTCCTTTGTCTTGTTTTACATTACTTTCAAATGTGTTTTGAAGTGAATTTTCAAGGATTGTCGTCTCATTTTGTTTCAGGTACTCTCCTCAGAGTTTACCGACTAAACCGCAGTGTAAACATAATAAGAACGCATATCAGTGCGACAAATTGACTATGCATGATTTGCAAGCTTTTCATGGATCATTTTATAAATATAAAGACAAGGAAACTCAAGATGCATTCTTGCTCAAGTGCTGCCATGCAGAACCCACAAAAAGAAAAAGACCGAAAAATAAAAAACACACGGAAAAGAAATTTCAAACAAAATTTATGATCTACAGTAAATCAAAGAAGACCCATGTACGGGTATGTCAAAAAGCTTTTTTGAAGATACTGGACATAAGTAAACATAGAATTCAGTACGTTATGAGGAAGTTTTTAGAAACAGGAGAACCAGTAAAGGAAAAAAGAGGCGGAGATCATAAATCGCACTTATTTATGCGTAAAAAAGAAGCAGTTATGGCTTTCATAAACTTATTCCATGTAGATGAAGCACATTATTGCCGCGGGAAATCTCAAAGACATTAACTGGCAGCTGAACTAAGCATAAACAAAATGTTTAAACAATACAATGCCCAACAGATAGAGGAAGGTTTAAAAGTTAAACGTGGGTTTTTTAGAAGAATTTTCAATAGAAACTATTCGCTTGGATTTGGCAGTCCTAGAACAGATGTCTGTTCAACATGTCTACAACTTTTCGAAAAAATTAAATTAGAAACAGATTCAACAAAGCGGCAGTCACTTATAACCGAAAAAAGAGTACACAGCCTCAAGGCAAAAGCATTTTTTGCATTGGTGAAGGAGGAAAGACCAGATTTAAAAACTCTGTCATTTGATTGCGAGAAAAATATGCCGTTACCTAAGATACCCGATCAGAGCACTTATTACTCCCGCCAAATATATTTGTACAATTGTACAGTCGTTGAAGGGAGTTCTAAGTCCCAACTTACACAGAAAAATGTTTTTGCATACTGCTGGACGGAAAACGAGTTTAACAAAGGGGCAAATGAGATAGCATCAATTGTATATCACGGACTTATGAACACTGACTTAAATGGAGTTGAAACAGTAAGATTAATAGCAGATGGATGCGGAGGGCAGAACAAAAATTCAATTATGTTAGCAATGTGCTCCAAGTGGCTGGTAGAATCTGCACCTAGCAATGTAATAACTCTGGAACTTGTGTTCCCTATTGTAGGACATTCTTTCATACCTCCAGATCGAGTCTTTGCCCAAATAGAGAAAGAAGTTCGAAAACAAGAAACTATAGTGCGGCCTGAAGAGTACTTAGAGATTATAAGCCAGCGGAGTACAGTTGTCAGAATGGGTAGTACTGAATGCAAAGTATATGACTTTAAAAGTGCTATGTCTTCTATTATGAAAGATGTAGGAACTTGGCATTTTTAATTTAAAAAATGTAAACGATTTTATATTGCGCGGTCCAAAAATGACGGAAACGTTATAATTAAAGGGGACGTGAATTACAGAATTAGTGATGGAGTGTATAAAAAGGTGACTCGAAAAAACAAGCTGGCCAAAGACATAAACCCAAATGTTATTGCTAAGTGTCGGATAAAAACTAACCTAAATAAAATTAATGACGTCAAAAAGCTTCTCAATACTCATTATGGTGACGAATGGCAAGAAATGGAAGGACTGTCTTTTTATAAAACCGTATTTGCTCAAAACTCTGCAGGTGCAGAAAATTCACCGCAAGACATCGTTTGTGAACCCCAAGAAGAAGACCATAATCTTAGAATATAAGTTAGCTTTTATTTACATAAAATAAATAATTTCAAACTTTAAACTGCATATTTTTTATTTCCCACCCATAAAAGTATCAAAACTGGTTGGCAATGTAGTGTAGCTGTAGGTAATTAGCCATAACAAAGATGGCTTTCTCCAAAGGTAATCAGATCAGAAACGGCAATGTCCTTGTAAGCAAAACAAAGACGGCAATCTCCAAACATTTTTTGCATTTTTAGGCAGGATTTTCAAGTAGATGTCTACAAATAGTGGTCAATAATAGTCTACATTAGAGATTTGCATGTAAATATTCAGAATTATCACATCACATCACACTAATATTATAAAGGCGAAAGTTTGTGAGTGTGTGTGTGTGTGTGTATGTTTGTTACTTCTTCACGCTCAAACGGCAGGACCGATTTGGATGAAATTCGGTATGTAGACAGCTTATACCCTGGATTAACACATAGGCTACATTTTATCCCGAAAAAATGTAGTACTCCCGTGGGATGAGCAAGGAATTCAAATATATTTGCTACTCTTTCAAACTCAAACGGCTCCACCGATTTTGATGAAATTTGGTGTGGAAGTAGCAGACATTTTGTATACACATAGCACACATAGGCTACTTGACATCCTTAAAAAATGTAGTGTTCCCGTGGGATGAGCAATTTTTTTGTGAATACTTTTCTCACCGATTAAATAATACACGTTTAGGGTATCTCATAAACCGCGGGTAACACCGCGGGGCGTAGCTAGTGTTAATAATAACTTCATGCTACTTTTTTATTACATTTTTCCATTTCCCCAACAATTCGACGTAGTGGAGATTGCCAGGTTTGATTTTATATGACTCAATTGCTTCATCAACATAACGTGGTTTGCAAGTGGACTACTCATATATACTATGTTTTTTTTTATATTTAATTTATCATACATTAAAACTATTTCTCAATGTAAGCTAAATCCATTTTAACATCTTTGATAAGTCTTACACAGCGCCGCGTTTGTTTAAGGGTTAACAAAAACTACACAACTGCGTGTAAATTTTACAAAAACGACGTATCTGAACGGAGTTATGTAGTTTTTGTGAAAAAATAAAACGTCAGTCATAGCTGTCAAAAATGTCGGACTACGCGCAAAGTGAGGAATTTTCTAATTCAATTTTAAAAAGAAAACGCAAAGAAAAGAAGGAAACTATTATTAAAAACAAGAAAGTAAAGGGTGAGGAACAAATCAACCACAAAAACAAACTGGTGGCAGCTCGGAAAATCGGTCCTGATTGCAGGTTTGTTTTGATAACATTGAATTTATTTTTTTCCTTAATTTCTTGAAATAGTAGACCTAACTCAGTCTATTACATTGTTTCAGATGCAAGCATTACCAATGTTTTAGTAAAGTTTTCATACAAACCTAAGTCACAACGTCATTTTAAATCAAACTCGCCTAAGTCCGATTCGACCAATGACAGACAGCCCTGCATAGTGTCATGGCCGCAGTTGTTGGCTTTGTGTCGTGGTGTTTGTTTCGTGCGCTTGCGTTTTTATCGAATTATGGAAGAAGAAATAAATGTTGTGAGGCCTGAATTAGCTAAAAAGAAGTTAAAACTCCAGACAAATGAAAAACAAAAGAAGAAACAACGAGATTTGTAAGTAATACGTTGTAATTTCACTTTGTTTTCGGTAGGGCGATGTGATATTAAATTTTGCATGTCCATGAACAGGGTCGGACTCGCATTAGGATTGGCCATCCGTGTCATTGTTGTGTGTTTTACCTGACTGCCAAAAAGAGTGATGTTTTTATTACAATGCAAGTAGGCTGGTTAATACTTAAATAACTTAATAGTACGGGTTTTGCACTCGGTATTTAGTACCTATATTGATTGGTACCTATATCGGTGTTTTTCTCTAAGATAAGGTAGACAATGTTTTAGCAAATTTTAAGTTTGTACCAACATCACTTTTTTTGGGTTTGTGTTTGAATGAGTGTATACCACGAGATGTCACGTAATAGGTTGAACGTTGTACGCCTCTTTAAGAGATAGCGATACAATGTAAAGGAGAATGGGCATTTTGGTACTCGCTCCAATAGCAATCATTGTGGTGTCATTGGATAGGTCTTTTAATCAGGAAAAATATTTACTATGGCGACATGTCCCAAATCCTTGTCTGAAAACCACGGCAAGCCCCCAAAAGTTCCAGTTTTAGTTAATATCATAATTGCAAGTACGATAATATTACTTACCTATCATGGTTGAAATACGAAAAAAACAATGTAAAACAACATTATTTAAAACGAGAAATGTATTGTGTTACTCATAGACTCATAAAAAAAGGAGGACTCCGCGCCACGCATATCGAAAGTGAAGCACAGTAAGTATGCCAGGACCGTTTGTACAAACACGCCTCGCGCACACATTTACATCATAGTATGCCAACCGGACGCCATTACGTGACACAAGCGACGGCGTCTTTGCAGGTACTCATATCACGCACACATAGATCGGTACGGTGCTTCACTTTCGATATGCGTGGCGCGGAGTCCTTCTTTTTTTATACGTCTATTGTGTTACTATTCATGCACCATATCGTGATATGATATGATAATGGTGAAGACTTTTGAAAATATGTTTTTTTACATAAAAACTAGTATTATCTTTAACATTTCTGTTTTTTGTTACAACGGTGACTATAGGCCTCGGGGATAGGGAACCAGCCGCGGGGTGGGGTAGGTGGTGCGCTGTGCCAGTGGACAGCCTTTTGTGCCGCGACATTCACTAGTCGTTGTATCGTTCTGTGCGTGAAACGGCGTTCCGCAGCTGTTTATTCTACCTAGTACTTTGTTATACCGTTTTCATCACTGACCCCGGCGCCCCTTTTGGACATTGTTACCCGCTACAAACGTTTATCTTGGCTAGTGTTGTGGACTATTGTAGTGCTTATCGATTTAGAACATCGTTATGGAAGAAAATCGCAACTTTGTGATGTGTCGGCGAGGCCTACATCATGCTAGATACCAACAGCATGTTTTAACTGATGATCTTCCAAGAATGCACCCCGAGTTTGTGGCTTATATGTATACGAGAACATGCCGTTTTGGAGGTTAGTACATACTTCATTAAACTATTTCGAACTTCACCAGCTTCAGTTTTTCTTTTTAGAAGCGGTTTGTTTATATTATTATTGTCTGTTATATTTTTATACCTGAGCCATTACAAACGTGCGAATTGAGCCCTAAATCATTTTAATCGGACCTCTTGCTCGCACTTACAGGTCTTATTGAACTACTCTAGTGTTGTGTGTAAAAGTGCGTTTCCGAACCGAGCTGCAAACTACCAACTGCACGTGTTTATTTTCTATGTAGCGCGGCTGTATGGTCCGTAGCTAAGGGTGTTCGCTTCGTAGAAAAAAAACACGTGCAGTACTAGCTACCTGCTTCCCAGCGGCATCCCTTTATATCAGTAATGACTTGTGCAGCTTTCCCACAATCCTTTAATACTTTTATGACTCAATTCGCACGTTTATAGTTCTTCTTATTAAAACACTTCTCTGACCAACTATTGTGTGTTTGCTATTGTTATCTATTCACTAAGCCGTCACATCGGCTATACATAAGATATATTTTTACTTGCATTACTTAAAATATGAAAACAATACAAGTATGCCATGACTTTAGACCTAAATACCTACATACCGCATTGTTTTAAATGTTTTCATAAAAATACAACATAACATCAGCAAGATCGTATTCTACCATTTTCAGGTAGAGTTCGACAACACACGACGTGTGTGTCACCGATGTTGGCAGAGAATTGACAACGTTGTAGGAAGACCACCTGTCATACCAGAAGTAGAACAGAATGTACGAGAGCTTCAGGTTCCAGACTACACTCGAGCTCCAAACACTCCAGGGCATTGTATCTTTAACACTTGCCAAAACGCAACCCGCCATCGAATACCAGAGACGATCAAGATTCACATTTTCTGTGAATTAAGTTATATATTCCTGACGGTGCTAGAGTATGTGGACAACACCTTGAAAACAATGCTTGGGAAGAGCTGCCTCAATTCTGCAATGTCACACATAACTTCAATGCGCAACAATTTAGGGACGTTTGTGACATGTTGAGAATGGCTTTAAATCGTGGATCTAGGCTAGATTTCAACACAAGAGGTGCTTTAAGCAACAAGGATATGTACTTTTGGACAGGACGCAAATGCGAACAGTTTGATTCCATATTAGAACAAACACCCTCACTAAGTGGGAGGTGCAAGGAGCCTCGTACTGCGTTAGGCATATATCTGACGAAACTACGTACCGGAGACTCAGATGAAAGACTAGCGACGTTATTTAATATGTCACGAAGAAAACTGGAACGTTTACTAACTATTGTGCGCGAATGCCTCATGAATGAATATGTAATATTACACTTGGGAGTGGACCATATGAATAGAAACGACGTTTTAGAAAAGAACCTCACTATACCAAGAGGGTTATTTGGCAATGAAGAAAACAATAAAGCTATCGTTATATGCGATGGGACTTATATATATACAGGGTGTCCCGTAAATAATTGATCAAACGTAACGGGTTCGAATTTTACGATTTTGTCTTCCAGAATTAAGCTTTTTTAATGCTGTCGCTGCAAATGATGACATTTTTAGGTATGATTTTTATTTAACATTTCTGAATAGCTTACTAATGTTATAAGATACCATTTTTTTTGAATACCGTTTTATTTGCCTTAGAAAAAAAATCTTGAGTTGAAAAGTTTTTTCTTTACGATGTTAGGACCAAAATTGAAAAAATTCTCCTGTAAAAAAAATGTATGACACCGAAGACCACCATTATTTTAAAAACTTGTACATTTAATAAGGTTTGCAAATTGGTATAAAACTTACGTCTAGTCCTTATCGTTACAAAGATATTGCTATGAATGTGATGAAGAAGACAGAAAATAAATTAAATTGGTACTATTCCATTTTTTCCTTTTCGTAATGGCTTATGCTTGAATGCTTGTAATCGAAGCAGGTAGTTAAGCGGATAGCATAATTCCGACCCGATGACGTCATCTGTCCGGAATTTGGGACCGCTACCTGTGGCGGATTTGCACCTCAGTCAGTGTGAAAGGGATAGATAGCGCCGCTTTTTGGTAAATCGGTTAAATCGGTATGAAGTTGCGCAGGTTCTTTTGTTCTTTCCTGCGCCCTTCACTCGTACAGGCTTCATTGTTGCTTGATTTTATTAGTTTAGTTGTAACTAGTCTCTCTTCGAGTTGCTACGTCAGACAACTTTCGCTCCCGGTCAGTGGCTCGGTGTTTTCTTCTGTAAAATTTGACTTGTGCTGTGTTTTTGGACTTTGCTTTGCCTATCGATTTGGAACTCTTTGCGTATTGGACAAACGACTTGGCGATCCTACGGACTCCGAAAACATTCGTTTGTGTGTGCTTGTACGTGTGTGCAGTAGCGCTGAAACCTTATTCAGCCCAATGCCTCGTTATGAGTACACGCCACGGCAGTACGCCGAAATGCATTTTATCTACGGAGAAGCAATGCCAGGGCGGCTGCAAGATTGTACCGTGAAAGATACCCGAACCTGGTTCGTTATCCCGATTATCGCGTCTTTATTAGAGTGCATAACGCGCTTCTTGAGGGAAGAATTCTTGGCACCGGAGTTGGTGGTACCCGTGAAGGACGACCGCGACAAGTTAATGACGAAGTCATTCTTCGAGAAATCGAGGAAGATCCGTAGTCTCCGTTCGCGTCATAGCGCGACGCGTAGGAATTTCTAGATCGACGGTGCATCGAGTGCTACAACGGTGCCGATTGCACCCATATCACGTGCAACGTGTTCAAACGCTGACGTCGCGTGATTACCAGCCAAGAATAGAATTTTGCCAAAGGATGCTTAGAATGATTCGGGCGGACCCGCAGTTTTTTAACAAGATTTTATGGAGTGACGAGTCTTCATGCCGCCGAGATGGATATTTAAATTTGCATAATTTGCACAGTTGGCAGCTGATAAACCCATATTTGATGCGAGAGGACAGGAGCCAACATCAATTTAAAATAAATTTATGGGTGGGAATAATCAATGGGCAAATAATAGGGCCCTTTGAACTACCAGCTACTCTAAACGCCGAATATTATCTCCATTTTTTAAGGAATGAGTTGCCAAGGTTATTAGAAAACGTTCCAGAAGACGTACGGCAAGCAATGTGGTTGCAAAATGATGGGTGCCCCGCTCACTATGCGACGGCAGTAAGGGCGCACCTTGATGAAAGTTATCCGGACAGATGGATCGGCCGATTAGGACCAATTTTGTGGCCTCCGCGATCTCCGGATTTAAATCCCCTAGATTTTTTTTACTGGGGATGTTTAAAAGACAGGGTCTACAAGAATCCAATAACGTCGGAAGAAGAATTACGACAGCGCATCCAATCTGCTGCATCAGAAATAAACCAAAGCCGTTTTGTCCGTCGGATAAGAGCTTCCTTTATTAGGAGATGCAGACTTTGCATTCTTGTAGAGGGAAGGCAATTCGAACATTTATTGTAAAAACCAAATAAAACGATTTATTTGAACTAACTGTTTTTTTTAGTACGGCCTCCTAATTCTTTTCATACGCCTCAATAATTCAATGAACATTGCCTCTGAAATACTACAGTTACACATTTTAAAGAAAAAGTTTAAATGTACACACTTTTTTATTTTTTTTATTAACGTTGATTTGGAGCACCTCTCAGATTCATAGCAATTATCTTTGTAACGACAAGGACTAGAATGTACAACTTCATACCAATTTACCAAAAATACAAAAGCGGCGCTATCTATCCCCTTCACGCTGACTGAGGTGCAACTCCGCCACAGGTAGCGGTCCCAAATTCCGGACAGATGACGTCATCGGGTCGGAATATGCTAGCCGCTTAACTACCTGCTTCGATTACAAGCATTCAAGCATAAGCCATTACGAAAATGAAAAAATGGAATAGTACCAATTTAATTTATTTTCTGTCTTCATCACATTCATAGCAATATCTTTGTAACGATAAAGACTAGACGTAAGTTTTACACCAATTTGCAAACCTTATTAAATGTACAAGTTTTTAAAATAATGGTGGTTTTCGGTGTCATACATTTTTATTACAGGAGAATTTTTTCAATTTTGGTCCTAACATCGTAAAGAAAAACCTTTTCAACTCAAGATTTTTTTTCTAAGGCAAATAAAACGGTATTCAAAAAAATGGTATCTTATAACATTAGTAAGCTATTCAGAAATGTTAAATAAAAATCATATCTAAAAATGTCATCATTTGCAGCGACAGCATTAAAAAAGCTTAATTCTGGAAGACAAAATCGTAAAATTCGAAAAAAAATTAATATCCTGGTTACTGTAACGGTTTTTTTTTAAATATTCAAATTAGTTGTTGGAAATTAGGTAAGCTACCTACCCGTTACGTTTGATCCATTATTTACGGTACATCCTGTATATATATCAATAAAAGCTCGAACTTTTTGTTCCAGCGTCTATCTTATAGCTTGCATAAGTTCCAGAACTTGCTGAAGCCGTTTTTAATTGTGTGTTCCAATGGCTATATAATCGATGTTTTGGGACCATACGCTGCCACTAAGACTGATGCGAACATCATGAGCGATATAATGAATGATGGAGAAAACCCATTGCATTGCTTTCTTCAACCGAACGATGTCTTCATATTAGATCGCGGCTTCCGGGACAGCTTAGATGCTATCGAAGCATGGGGATATGAATCCTACGTTCCACCATCTAAAGACAGATGGGAGACACAGCTAACTACTGAGCAAGGTAATGAAGCTCGATCAGTTACACTATGCCGGTGGGTAGTGGAAGTGGTGAACGAGAGGTTCAAACGAGATTTCAGGCTTTTGCGGCAAAAATATTTTAATAAAACACTACCAAAAATGTTCATTGATTTTAAAATCGCCGCAGCTATGTTTAATAACTTCCACATACTCATCGATGACAACATTCACGCAGAGGCCTTCCTAAACATAATCAGGGAGAAAATAGATTCCCGGAATCTACTTTATGATTATGTTGAAAGAAAACATTTGAATAACCGAAGAGCGGATTTTCAAAGAATAGAAAGTCACGAAATACAGAACTTCCCACTACTGACGGAAGAACAGATTATTTTACTTTCATTGGGCACCTATCAACTGAAGCTAGCCCGATCCTACTGCAGCGAGCATTTATCAAATGGACTATACATTCTACAAGTATATAGAGAAAGCGCACTCCAAGATTTAAATGAATATGGTATAAACGAAGATGCCTGGCTTTTACGCGGACGCATACAGTCGCGTCACGTACGGTCAAGAACTTATTATTGTTATGTATTAGTAAAAAACAATGTTAATGAAAACGAAACCAATATCCATAACATTTTATGCAATTATTACTGCACGTGTTTGACCGGACGACGAACAATCGGCACTTGTGCTCATTATAGTTTCAATCGTGTGGTATCTAGGATATGCCAGACATGTAGGCTTCACTGCTCCTGCAGCGTTCCTCAACGATGTCATTATTGTTGATAATAATGTTTAAAAAAATAAATAACGTTTCTTACTTTTTCTATTTTTTTTTTATTCCTGAGTGTTTATTCATTTTAGTATCTATTAATCAACAAACACAGGATTCTATAGAAGAAAATTATATAATATCACCATTATCTTAACAAAATGAAACAAAAACAAAAAAAAATACTTAACACAAAATAACTCCGTTCCGACAGCAAATGGAGACAAGCGACTCAGTTATCATTAATCCTTGTAAAAATACCTTTCCAATGATATATACAGGGTGTGTCGTAAATAGTGGTCCAGAGTAAAGGAGTCGATACACTGTATTTATATGTATCACATACCGAAATTTTAACCATTTTCAGTTAAGGGTCTCCGAAAAAACAAAAAAAGTTGTTTTTTTTTAATTTCTGTGCCGTGCTTCACGAATTTGGATGTAATTTCAATAAATATCAATATTTTTTAATTTTTTTTTTATTATTACTCTTGAATATGTGTACTATCATATCCAAACCCTTTTTTCTATTTTTAAGTCAAAGGTACTTAAAGAAATTAATTTGTTTCCAATTTCAATACTCATCTCCAGCAAATCATATGACTTTAGGGGCATATTGTATAAAAAAAATGTACTGCACTGTTAGTGCCCATTAGTTTTAAAAATACTTCATTAAATGCAGATTACAAAATAGTAAAATATTAAGTGGTAAGACTTCAGAAAAAAAAGTTATTAGCATTCAAAACGAAAGACAGCTAAATTAGCTAAAAACATTTTTTTTGTTAAGTTACTAGTATTGTGATTTTTGTTAACGTACCTCAGGTAAAAAAGGTCGATTGTATTCCTGGAATTGATAACAAGCCATGCAGATAATAAAAAGCATTCAAAAGGGCTCGGGGTGTGAGTTACGGGGAGTGATAAAGAAGGAATGTGGTTTCGTTGTTACTATTATTTTGAAGAATGAGCGAGACAGACTAAGTAGCAACAAGAACCATTAAAAAATACCCTCTAGCTAGCCAGTGTGATTCCGTACGTCGCATGCGCCTCTCGTCTCTTTGTGTGTTATTTCTGCCGTTAAATTTCTGTTTTTGTGGACTTTGATTTGCTTCTGATTTGGACTTGTTGTATTGGTGAACCCTACGACTCTGGCTACGTTATTTGGACTTTGAAACTCTTGACGATTTGGAAACACGTGCAGTGAAGTGGCGAATTAGAGATGGCTCAGTACACACCGAGAGAATATGCCGAAATGCATCTTATTTACGGCGAATGTGGCTGTGTCGGTAGAGTAGCAGCTCGACTGTATCGAGAAAGATATCCCGATCGTCGACACCCTGATCACCGTGTATTCAGTAGAGTACATTCTGCCTATTCCGAAGGTCGATTACCCGGCACAGGCGTCGGTGGCGCCCGTGAAGGACGGCCGAGAGTGTACGACGACGAAGAGATACTGGATTTAGTCCATGAAGACCCAACTACATCTATTCGTGTCATAGCACGGAGGACGGGCATTTCTACGAGGACCGTTCAGCGTGTTCTTGAAAGGCATCAGCTGTACCCTTACCATTTTCAAAGGGTACAAACTTTGTTGCCAAGGGATGGGCCAATGAGAGTACAATTTTGCAGAGAAATGCTGCGTAGAATTCGAGCGGACCCACAATTTTATAACAAGATAATGTGGAGTGACGAATCATCATGTAAAAAAGATGGTTATTTCAATATGCACAACTTACACAGCTGGCAGCTAGAAAATCCCAACTTAATCAGACAGGATCGATCCCAGTATCAATTTAAAATAAATTTGTGGACGGGGATCATAGGTGGGCAAATAATTGGCCCGTTCGAGCTACCCGAAACGTTGAATGGGGAAAGATACTTAAACTTTTTGCAAAACGACCTTCCAGAGTTATTGAGAGATGTCGATCCAGAATTAAGAGAAGCTATGTGGCTGCAAAATGATGGCTGTCCCGCTCACTACGCAGTTATTGTGCGTGAATATTTAAACCATACTTATCCCCAAAGATGGATTGGGCGGCAAGGCTCAATTTTATGGCCACCACGTTCGCCAGACCTGAACCCCCTTGATTTTTTCTACTGGGGGTGTCTGAAAGAAAAAGTTTATAAAGTCCAAATCACTTCAGTTGAACAATTACGACAAAGAATCCAGACAGCGGCTGAACAGATAAATACAAGTGGGTTTGCACGCAGGTTAAAACGATCTTTTATTCGGCGGTGCAGAGCATGCATCGCCGCTGGTGGTCGCCACTTTGAACATTTTGTGTAATAACAGGGAAAAAACTTATTAAAAATAGTTGTGATAATTAGTGTTTTTTGTTTTGTTCTGTAAAGCCATTTTTTTTCTGTAAAAACATTAATTGTTCTGTAAATACATTAATTTGTTCTGTAAAAAACATTGTAATGAATAATTCATTGTTCGACTTAATGTTAAGTTTGAGTTAAAAATACCAATACTTAAAGGCATAAATACTGTTTTAGGGTTTATTTTTTCGTATTCTGTTTCGTTTCAAGTAGTATTGTTTTAGTATTCAAATTGCTGCGCCCTATCTGGGTTCAATGCTGTACCTGTACTGTTAACAACTTTTGTACAATGATTGCATAAAACGATTGAGTATTGATTATTTTAATAAATGGTTAATTTGATTAAAAAAATGTTTTATTTTAAAAAGCCAATAAACAACTTACAATAAAAAACTTATTGGTTTAATCCTTAACAGTTTGCAATACTTGTAATTTACTTAACCGAAAAAATGTTTTTAGCTAATTTAGCTGTCTTTCGTTTTGAATGCTAATAACTTTTTTTTCTGAAGTCTTACCACTTAATATTTTACCATTTTGTAATCGGCATTTAATGAAGTATTTTTAAAACTAATGGGCACTAACAGTGCAGTACATTTTTTTTATACAATATGCCCCTAAAGTCATATGATTTGCTGGAGATGAGTGTTGAAATTGGAAACAAATTAAATTCTTTAAGTACCTTTGACTTAAAAATAGAAAAAAGGGTTTGGATATGATAGTACACATATTCAAGAGTAATAATAAAAAAAAAAATTTAAAAAATATTGATATTTATTGAAATTACATCCAAATTCGTGAAGCACGGCACAGAAATTAAAAAAAAAATAACTTTTTTTGTTTTTTCGGAGACCCTTAACTGAAAATGGTTAAAATTTCGGTATGTGATACATATAAATACAGTGTATCGACTCCTTTACTCTGGACCACTATTTACGACACACCCTGTATATTATGGCTATTGGACCGAGTACCAGGCTTCATATATTTTTGCCCATGATCCTTTGTTTACGACGTAGAAAGTTACACATTTAATTTTATACCTTCATTTCAATTTATTTCCAGGTACTCTGCAAAAACCTTGCCAGAAAAACCAAAGTGTAATCACAACAAAAAGAGTGTGTACAAATGTGCAACGTTGACTTCTAATGATGTATAATTATATTTTACAAAATATGCTATTGGCTCTTGTTAAAAGAAAACGCCCTAGAAATAACAGTCGAAATGGACGCGCTTTCTCAAAGCAGTATTTCATTACTAAGCACAGTAGTAAGGAAAAAGTTCCTGTCTGCCTCGCTGCGTTTTGTGGCATTTTAAAAATCAAACAAGGCCGTGTTAAAGGCGTTTCCAATCGATACGCAGCTACAGGAGAAACAGCTTTCGAAAAGCGTGGAGGGGACCGTAAATATCATGCTTTTCGGTCTAAGAGAGAAGCTGTACAGAATTTCATAAAGAAATTTCGGCCATTAGATGGTCACTATTGCAGAGGCAAAGTTAAACAAAGAATATATCTGGATCCCAGTCTAAATATAAGTAAACTATACCTACAGGATGTATGAAGACGAATCGATGCCGGGATATTCAGTGACTAAAAGTTTCTTCAGGAAGGTATTCAATACCTCTTTTAATATTGGATTTGGGTCTCCGCGCCAAGACGTCTGTTCAGACTGTTTACAGTTGCTAGAAAAGTTAAAAATAACTCAAAACGAAAGTGAAAAACAGAGTTTGCGAACCCAATATACAGGGTTACTGGTAACTCGACGTATTCCTTGCAGGACGTCATAGTAGGGTTAAAATGCAGCAAATTAGGCCACCAAATGTTCTACCGAAATTCAGTAGTTTTTGAGTTAATTCGATTTTTAGCTTTTTTATGAAAAATCCCAGATTAAATCATTTGGAGCCAATTTAAAAATGATTTACGGCGCGACTGTACTGAAATTTAAGTTAACATCATAGCTGACGCCGTAGCAGATCCTTGTTAATAATTCAAAGTTCAAAAATGCCAAAAACTTTGGCAAATATCACTAAAGAAACATTTAGTTTTTTGTGAATTTTGCTATTACTTCATACAAAATGTTGTCTAGTGAAAATAAAAATTACTACGCCTGATGTACAAATTACTAGGAAAATATCCTTGTCTTATCAGCTATTCAGAAAGGTATGATTGTCAATACTTTTGCATGTGTGACAGGGAAAGAATGAGTTTTATGAGGAGCAGGTAAAATTGCGAGACGGTCAACCTATTGTTTCATATTCGTATTATTCGTAGTTTTTACCTGCGCTTGAACCCCAAACACTCGGCAAGCTTTGTGATTGGTCACTATTGTTCTCCCGGCATGACACGGGGTGCGACTTTACAAAATCTGGTCGTCAGAGTCAGTTAGTTTCAACTCTACGTCGCGCAAGCTCGTGTTTTGTTATCTGGCTATTTCCTTAACTGATACTGCGTATCTTGCTCTTGTGCTGTGCTGTGCCTTCATAAGTGCTGACTATGGCTGCATATTCTAACCTTGAATACGCTGACATAATGTACTGTTACGGACTTAGTGACGGTAACGCTGCTCAGGCGCGGAGAGAATATCAACTTCGTTTTCCCAACCGCCGACTCCCACACGTTAGTGTTTTTGGATCGACTTATCGGCGATTATCTGAAACTGGCAGCGTCCAAAGAAGCAGGCAAATTGACACTGGTCGTTCTCGGAGATACACGGCTGAGGACGAAGAGCTGATTCTTCAACGTTTTATTGACGACCCCAACATATCGACAAACATCGTAGCGCGTGAGCTTGCTATGTCACAGTGGAAAGTCTGGTCTGTAGTTCACTTATCAGGCCGACATCCATACCACTATCAACCTGTCCAGTCATTAGAAGAGGGAGATCCGCCAAGACGGCTTGAATTTTGTCGTTTTATGCTAAATGCCGACGCCGAAAGCGAAAACTTTTTAAAAAACATTCTGTGGACCGATGAGTCATGTTTTGACCGTGATGGTATCACAAATTACCACAACTTACATTACTGGGCACCGAAGGCAGAAGCAAATCCTAAGAAACTGAAACCAACCGCATCCCAGCGTAGATTCTCGCTTAATGTTTGGATGGGTATTATCGACGACAAATTAATTGGCCCACATTTTTTACCCCAAACATTAAATGGGGAACTTTATGAACATTTCCTAAGAAATCATTTAACACCACTGCTCACGGATGTACCGGAAGACAGAAGAGCAAACATGATGTATCAACATGACGGATGTCCAGCCCACTTCCGAATCACAATTCGACAATTGCTGGATGAAACCTACCCAAACCGATGGATAGGGCGCGGTGGGCCAATTCCGTGGCCTGCACGTAGCCCTGATCTTACGCCACTAGACTTTTACGTCTGGGGTCATATGAAAGACCTAGTTTATGTGACCCCAGTAAATTCAATTGAAGAACTAAGGGAGAGAATAAGAGATGCAGCGGACCAGATGAGGGCAACAATCACAAAAACTGAAGTGAGGAAGCGAATAAGAACGTGTATTAGAAACCGAGGGCAGCACATCGAACAAGACGTGTGAAAGTGTAGTAAAAGTTTTTAAACTGATATTTTATTATTAAAAATAATGCTAATATTCACGAAATAGTTTTATTGATTTTCCGAATAATCACCTTTTTGTGAGACGCACATAATGTAGTCCTTAACTTTGTATTAACTTTCATACCTTTCTGAATAGCTGATAAGACAAGGATATTTTCCTAGTAATTTGTACATCAGACGTAGTAATTTTTTTTTTCACTAGACAACATTTTGTATGAAGTAATAGCAAAATTCACAAAAAAACTAAATGTTTCTTTAGTGATATTTGCCAAAGTTTTTGGCATTTTTGAACTTTGAATTATTAACAAGGATCTGCTACGGCGTCAGCTATGATGTTAACTTAAATTTCAGTACAGTCGCGCCGTAAATCATTTTTAAATTGGCTCCAAATGATTTAATCTGGGATTTTTCATAGAAAAGCTAAAAATCGAATTAACTCAAAAACTACTGAATTTCGGTAGAACATTTGGTGGCCTAATTTGCTGCATTTTAACCCTACTATGACGTCCTGCAAGGAATACGTCGAGTTACCAGTAACCCTGTAGAATACACAAAATGAGAGCAAAATGCTTCTTTGAGAAATTAAAGGAAGATGATCCAGAACTGCTCATTTTGTCCTTCGACTGCCAAAAAAATTTACCTCTACCAAAAGTACCCGACTAGTCGGCGTATTATTCGCGACAACTATATATTTATAATTTTACAATTGTCGAGGGAAATTCTCACGCAAGCCTGACTAAAGATAATGTTTTTTCGTATATATGGACTGAAGACGTGGCAGCCAAGGGTTCTAATGAAATATCGTCTTGCTTATACCACTGCCTGAACCGAGTAAACCTTGATGGCAAAAAGAAGATAAGGCTTGTTGCTGACGGTTGCGGCGGCCAAAATAAGAATTCGATATTGCTGGGAATGGTTGCTAAATGGCTGCATGAAACAACACAAAACATAGTAGAAGTAGAAATAGTATTTCCTGTCACTGGACATAGTTTCATCCCACCCGATCGGGTATTTGCTTTTGTGGAAAAACAAATAAAACGACTAGAAACTATATCTAACCCTCAGACATATATTGATATCATGGGGTCTCATGCGACTATCCGTCGTTTAGTCATTGAGGTGCCAATTTTTGATTGGAAAACAGCATGCAAAGATGTATTGAAAAACACTCAAACGTTACACTTTCAATTTCACTTTCACTGCTGCACCGGTCGACGTCATCGCGTCAACGCCGGCTATCGCTGAAAACCAGCGCTGGGGCTCCGTTTCGCATGGGGTCGCGGCATTATGCTGAGTGGTAGCCGTTTTGCGTAGATGTGACGCATATCTTCCCCAAAACTTGCTTTTTACATTGCTTATTTTTTTTTTTGTCCTTTGCGTCATGTTTACCGCAAATAAACGTATTTTCTTTCTTTTCTTTCTTTCTTTCTTTCTTCAAATAAGTAAAACGAAGCGGATTATCTTAAATAGAACAGATCGTCGGAAAATCTTAGTTCGAGGAGAAATGTCATATAGAAATGATATGTGCAATCCACTAAGCATAACTAAACGTGGGAAACATATATCCGGAATCCAACCAAACATAATAGAAGTACGATTTAATGTTAAAGCTGAAAAACTAACAGATGTTAAAAAACTACACGAAAAACATTATGGTGAAGCTTGGAGTGACTTGCCTGATTTACAATACTACAAAACTGTACTGGCTCATAATGCAAACTTGCCGGAACAACAAGAAGATGAAGATGATCCTGAGTACTTGCCAGAAGAAATTTTGGATTTTGTTTAACGTATTAATCGTTATCATTTACTGGATCAGGGTTTACTGAATTTTCGCCTTCTGATTATAATAAATGTATCTATCTATTATATAATTTGATATTGATATGATTGTAAGACTTTACAATGTTAGTACCTAACTACGTATGAATATAATGTACTCTTATAAGTAAAGAATTCTTGTGGCATTTTTATTGTTGAACCTTTCTTTACCAATAGCCGATAAGCATACAATCATAATGACAATACCTATTTAAATCGGTTTAAGACTTTGAACCGAAATAAATAATAAATATGCGTGTTTCTTTTATTCCTAAGATTCAAAACCTAAATACGTCCCTTTACTACTCAATTACATCAAACCGGCCTAAGTCACGTTGTATTTTTTTAAATTCGCTTAAGTCCAATAACAGTTGCTTTCAAACAAGCTTAAATCCACATCGTTTCCATCAAAAGTACTTAAGAAATAAAAACCGGTTTAATTTAAAATCTGACGGTTGTTTCACCCGTTTTTTGACAATGTTGCCAGTAGACATTATTATGAGAGTGTTGGTAGTATTGCTCTTTATTCAAGTGTCATGGATAAAGCAAACAGAAACAAACGCGTTTTCCCAGAAGTTGTTTATGCGTGACTTAGGTGCGTTTGATATGTATCGACACACATATGCAGGAAAATAACAAAAAATAATCATAGTTATTCATGCACAAAAACTTATGCGACAAAAGTAATCCAGGGGATCCATGAATTTATAAAACATAGAGAATACAAAAGATTAAAAAATAATGATTTGGCTTACCCAATTAGGAAACCACTGCGACTGTACAGAGAAAATTCTCAATTCATTTACGATTTTTTAAATGAAAATGGTTACAAAAAAAATCTAAAATTGCCAAATGCGACATGTCTTGGTTGGGCTGCAAAAAACATAATAGAGGTGTTATTAAATATTACATATCGCTTATAATTCGCCTGCAATGCCACAACTTCCTTTCCTTTCCTTTCAAATTTCCTACGCACCAGCTGTACATTACATGTGAGGTGCTAACAGTACGCCAATTATTTATACTGCACATCATGTTACACCAGCACGTTGAACTAGCTTATAAGCCAGTACCTTCTGACAAGAGAAGGAAGGATCTGGTCTGCATAAAGCCACAAACTAGGCATGCTTTTGTAAACCGGTTCTATATCTATTTAGGACCCCATTTATATAATAAGCTAAATAGGATACTTAATATTTATAGTGCTACTTATAAACATTGTAGTCTGAAGATATGCGAATATTTGGGTGAACTTGATTACACAGACACAGAAAAACTTCTAGAAGTGCTTCAATAATTATGTAGATATTATATTAAATTGGTATTTTTTATTTGTATTTAGTAATATAAGTAGGATAGTATTATTTCAATAACTAATTAACTATGGAGAAATAATCCGCTGATCGCTTAGTTTGGGCATGGCCTGAAACACAGGTTTTTATTAACCTAGCTCAGGCAGGTCGCCACAAGTTATAATGTAGTACCAACGCACCTTTCATAGGTAACAAACATGTGTAAATTAAATTATACTAGTTTCTATAAAAGTATTTAGGTAAGCTAATCTGTTAAGAACTTGGTACTACTAAGAATTTGTAAGTTTTGTAAATGTATTACTTTGTAAAAAAGGACGTAAATAAAATTATTTATTTATTAGGTTGGGGAAAAAGTCTTTTCGCATTATACTAAGTATGAACTTAAAATAAAATCTCTTTGGCTATACTATTTGTATCTGGCTGGTTTGGGTATCATTGAAAGTTTAAATTTTAAAGAACATAATTCCAAATTCAAATTAGGAAAATGTGTGATTTTCATTTGTTTTTCGTACTGTCAAGATGAGTAAATCTAATGAAGAAATTCAATACATTTTAAAATTTTACTACAAAAAAGGTAAAAATGCAACGCAAGCCGCGAAAAAAATTTGCGATTTTTATGGACCCAGGGCAGTGTCTGTGAGTGTAGCACAAATTTGGTTTAAGCGTTTTCAATCCGGAAATTTTGATGTCAAAGATGCACGTCGCTCTGGTCGTCCTATTACGGATAAAATGGATGCCATTTTTGAAAATGTGGAGCAAGATCGGCATATCAGTACTTACGACGTAGCTGAAGAACTGGGAATTGACCACAAAACAGTTTTGGCGCATTTGAAAAAAACCGGGTACACAAAAAAGCTCGATATTTGGGTACCTCACGAGCTCACTGAAAGAAAACTAATGAACCGTGTACTCATTTGTGATTATTTATTACGACGTAATGAAACCGAACCATTTTTGAAGAAGCTGATAACTGGTGATGAAAAGTGGATCACGTACGACAAGAACGTGCGAAAAAGGTCGTGGTCAAAGGCCGGTCAGGCTTCACAGACTGTGGCAAAACCCGGGTTAACTCGCAACAAGGTGATGCTGTGTGTATGGTGGGATTGGAAGGGCATTATTCATTATGAGCTGTTACCACCAGGCAGGACCATCGATTCTGAACTCTACTGCGAACAACTGATGAGATTAAAGCAAGAAGTTGAGAGAAAGCGGCCGGAATTAATCAACAGAAGGGGTGTGGTTTTTCATCATGATAACGCTAGACCTCACACATCTTTAGCCACTCAGCAAAAATTAAGAGAGTTTGGCTGGGAGGTGTTAATGCATCCGCCGTATAGTCCTGACCTTGCACCTTCAGATTTCCACCTGTTTCGGTCTCTTCAGAATTCTTTAGGCAGTGTCAGGTTAACATCACGAGAGGACTGCCAAAACCACTTGTCGCGGTATTTTGATCAGAAGTCCTAAAATTTCTATAGCAATGGGATCATGTCCCTACCTACAAGATGGCAAAAAGTTATCGAACAAAATGGTACCTACATACTTTAGATAAATGTAAATAATATATTCTTATAAATAAAACATTAAAAACATTAAAAAAAATCATTTTAATAAACAACTGCAAAATTACAAGAAAATTTAAAAATACAAAACTAAATTCAACACGAAATGGGCAGAGGAACAATGTTGATAGGTCTGTGACCAACGGCAAAATGAACGAGTCCACGCAGGCGTCTTCTTTTTATACACGTGGTGGCGATGGTGGGGATTGTCCGATGTTGCCATCTAACACGGCCTCTCCTGACACGGCAGCGTCCTCGCAGCCCTCGTCAGCTCTCGATGATAGACCAGCACCATCGTCCTCATGTATGAATGCTTGTTCTTCATCGCAACCTGTAGCCACAGTGGACAAACGTTAATATCACATACTCAAAGTTATTACACAAGATAGCAAAAATAGTTACAATTCAAATAGCAGCGACTTTATGTACCGAACAACACAAACTTTTGCACAAAAACTGTGCACAGTCGTACTCAACGACTTTTCATATCACAAGTAGGATTTACTCAGGTCATATTCCCACACCAAATACCATGCGCGCATCAGGATTTACATCGGTTACAGCAGGTCAACCACGAGACCTACTTCAGGATTTACACTCAGTCTAGTCAGCATGGGCCCCACCGACATCAACTTTGATACCTTCACTATGAGCTGTACTCTCAATAGTACAGTTCACAGTCTGTGCCACTCAAAACCATGTGCACTAAGGATTTACATGAGCCTCGACACTACAACACAATCACAAAAAAAAAAAATGCAACCAGCGACTGTTTGGTACTTTAAGTCTACAAAGTGTAAGCAAAAGCTGGGTGCATACGAAAAAAAATAAAACCAATGAAAGTTCTCAACTAACTTTCAAAGAAACCGGCGCACGTGTCGGGAGTCCACTCGCCACGCCACAACACCATGAACCCAGCAGCTACTTGACTGGTTTTGCCATATGAACCAGCTAGCAATTTTAGTTCATACCTATCGTTAGGTAGAACACTCACAACCCTATATGGGCCTCGCATGCCACAATCTAACTTGCCAGTACTTTGTGATCTCTTAATAACAAATACTCGATCATTAACATTTAACTTTTTAGGCGGGCTTCTATTTTTATTGACATACGCGTCTTGTTTAGATTTGTTTTTATTTATTAATTCATCTGCGCGTTGTCTACGTAGCTCGCAGATCGCCTCGCGATTTGGATTTGATCCCTCAAGCGTAACATCTCTAATTAAAGAGTTAATTACTGGCGTAGTGGATTCCGTGCCGATTAATAGATTTAACGCTGAATATTGTGTCGTCTTATGTTTGGTAATGTTTAGTACGAGCTGTAATTTCCACAAAACTGTCGGCCATTCATTTTCATTATTACTAACTTCGATCCTGACCATATTCAGCACAGTACGGCAATATCGTTCGACTTGCCCATTCTCCTGATGCATCTCAGGCGTAATGAAGTGTACTTCGATGCCAAAATCTGTTAACCAGTGTATAAAATTGTGGTTATCAAACATACGACTGCGGTCGCACACCAATCGCTTAAAAGTACCAAACAAGGATATAGTTTGAGTTATTACCCGCTTTAACTCGTCACAATCCTGTCTGTACAGGCCATACAACAAACAGTACTTTGTATACGCATCAACTATTATGAGTACGTACTTAAATCCGTTACATTCTCTAAGCGGACCGAGTACATCAGCATGTACTGTATCAAACGGTATTGGGTTCTTTTGCCAAGAGGATATCGGCTGTAATGGGGCACGGGGTACTTGTTTGTGCGATATACATACGACGCAGTGTGTTATGTATTTAGTGACAAATCTTCTCAAACCCGGGAACCAAAAATGTTTGAGAATCAAATCAATAGTTTTGTCTATGCCCAAGTGTTCATGTTCGTCGTGGAACACACGTAACAAGCTTAAACGAAACGCTTTAGGAACATAACATAGGTAACGCTCTTGCTCGCCCTCAACACAGTACTTATAATATAAGAGATCGTTACGTTTTACGTAGCGACCTGAATCTAACTCGCCGTTATTTAACTTATCTAATAGTGACAAGGTTTCTTCATCACCCGCCTGAGCTATTTGTGCCCAATTAAGAGGTTTCTGAACGGCATTTATGACATTAACCGGATTTCGGCTTAAGTAATCTACGTGAGACATTAGACAGCCCTTGCGGTATTCTAAGGTAAAGTCAAAGTCTTGCATATAGATCCACCATCGCGCTACCCTCGGCTGAAGATCTTTCTTGCGTTGACTCATTTTTAACGCGTTACAGTCGGTTGTTATCGTAAAATGTTTACCCACAAGGTATTGACGAAAATGCTGCAATGATTTTACAACGGCTAGGGTCTCGAGCTCATAACTATGGTACTTCGACTCCGCACCTACCGTTAGTTTACTAAAATACGCGACGACGCGCTTACGACCGTCTTTGTGTATTTGCATCAGAATACCGCCGTAACCTATTGCACTCGCATCAGTATGTAACTGCGTAGGTAGATCGGGATCGAATATCACTAATACAGGCTCGCTAGTTAAATAGGAAATAATTTCCTGCCTAGCTTTTTCATGTTCATCACTCCAATTAAAGACAACACCCTTTCGAGTTAAAGCGGCCATGCAGGCAGTTTTAATTGCGTAACTAGGAATATACCGTCGAAAATAGCCAGCCAGGCCCAGGAATTGGCGAACTTGCTTAACATTACTAGGCCTTGGCGACCTAATCAAGGCTTCAATTTTATGTTTGCTCGGTCTAACCTGACCCTGACTGATTATTCTACCTAAGTACTCTATTTCGCTAGTGAGAAAACTACACTTCTTCAAGTTTATGGAAAACCCGGCTTCTGTTAAAGTTTCTAGGACTGCGTTTAACAAAATAAGGTTCTCGCCGATTGTATCCGATAGTAACAATACATCGTCCACGTACACGAGTACTTTACCAGATTCAATGAAAGATTTCAAGGTGATGGCTGATGGTTTTCTGATAAATAACAGGAGCATTGGCAAGACCGTAAGGCATTTTACAGTATTCGTAATGCCCTTCAGGGGTTATAAAGGCTGTTTTGTGAATCGAGTCCTCACTGACCCTCAATTGGTGAAAGCCTGATACCATATCAAGAGCACTGAACCATTTAGCTTTACCAAGCATATCTAGATGATCATTAATCAACGGAATTGGGTGTCTAATTTTAACTGTAATTTGATTTAGGGCCCTATAATCAACTACCATCCTATCGGAACCGTCTTTCTTTTTCACGAGCAAGATGGGGCTAGCGTATTCAGACTCTGATTCTCGGATTATGCCTTTCTCTAATAAATCTTTAACTATAGCACGAACGCGTATTTTCTCGTCGTAAGACAATTTGTATGGTCGGTAGTAAATCGGAATATCACTAGTCAACTTAATCTGCATTTCGCTACCCTTAACTGTGGTGGTAGCTGTACCAGTTAAAAAGTAATCAGTATATTTGTTCAACACGTTTAACAACTGTTCCCTATCTTGCCCGGTAACCTGTGTTGATATATTTTCGAAAACCAATGACGGATCTATCTGCGTAATATTATTCACGAACTCACTACTATGAACGATATATTGCGAATCACCGGTACGAATGTACGCAACACCTTTCCTATTTAAGACATCGGTACCAATTATTACGGGCACATTTAAATGGCTTTTATCAACAACATAAAAATCAACTTCTAGCGTAATATTATTTAATTGTATCGGTAATGTAATCATGGACTTTGCTATAACTTCCATTCCACCTAACCCTCGTAATAATTGGTGAGCCGATTTTACTCGACATGAAAAATGCTTAACCAGGTCAGAAATTATTAAAGAAACGCCCGATCCGCTGTCAATAAGTACATCGACAGGTATATTCGAAATAACAGCGGTAGTAACATCGGAGTTCTTACGTTCACCCTCATTTTCGCGACAAAAATTAACAGAACTATTATTTCTTACACGTTCCTTAGCAAAGCAATGACTTTCCGAATGACCTAATTTTTTGCAGAAGCCGCACTTGTCTGGACGAGGTTTTGTTGAGTTATTCGTATTACTTACAGAATTATTACTTTGTGAATCTGATTTAGGTCGTTTGGGACAAGATTCGCGTTTATGGCCCATTTCGCTACACTGAAAACAACGTATCTTAGAAAAATCGAAAGGCTTACGTTTAAACTGGCCATTACCGTTACGATTAGAAACACTAGGAGCACTGGGTTTCTTATTAGAATTAGACACACTACATTTTACAAAGCTCGACAAGTAATCCACTATACTTTCCGGAATTAATTTAGCATTCCTGGCAGACGCACGAACCTGTGGGTCAGTAATACCGCGTATAATAATTGCAGTTAGTAATTCACTGCTTAATCCTTTCACGATTCGTAATTTCAATAAAGATTTACGCGCATATTCAGCATAGGTGGAATACTTGTCCAACTCAGTACACATAACATTGTATAGAATATTCGCGATATCGACAGACCGTGGGCACAACGTTTTTAACTCTAATTTGAAATTAGACCATGTACGCGTGGTGCTAGTCCACTCACTAAGCCAGGTACGGGCTTCCCCCTTAAGGCAACGACCTACGCGAGCAAGACATTCACCATCCTCCCAACGATTAAGCGATCGAGCTTTATCAACTTCATCGCACCACGTGTCGACATCATGAACACTCGGATCAAAATCGGAGACAAAATATTGGTTTGATCTCACCGGGAATGTCATCATGGCGTCTAGAAAGCGTTCAGCTACGCTTTTGGCGTCGATCTCCGTCGGCAATGGTGTGGCAGCAAACTCTTGCGTCGGGGCGGTAGACGTTGAGGGTGCGCAGACAGGTGTTGTGGCGGGCTCCACGTCTGGCGGCAACGTGCTCGGCATGGCCAGAGCGCGGCAGGACCCCGGGCTCGCCATCAAGGTAGTCTGCAACTCGTTCCCACGTGTCCGTTCCTCCAGATCTTGAAGTCTCTTTAAAATCTCGTCTAACCTCTTAGGAGGCGAGGGAGTTCGTGCACGACGTCTCCCTTTCCTCTTGTTATCAGAAAACATTGTGCCTCTGCCAAACTTAACCTCAAAACTACAGTTCAAGAACACGTTAAACAAAACTACTTCAAATTTATAGAATCAGAGATGGTATTCTAGCGGATAAGGCCTTCATATCCCACTTCTGATCTTATAAATAAAACATTAAAAAAAATCATTTTAATAAACAACTGCAAAATTACAAGACAATTTAAAAATACAAAACTAAATTCAACACGAAATGGGCAGAGGAACAATGTTGATAGGTCTGTGACCAACGGCAAAATGAACGAGTCACTGTGGGATATCGCTACGCCCCGCAAGGGGCGTGACGTTGCAGTTTCGGGGCGTAGCCCCCCTCCCGCGGATGCCATACGGCGACCCGTCACTACGGGCCTCTCATCGTGTTCGCCACTGGCGAGTAGAAGGTTGGGCGCGCTGCATTTTCGCGCCCATGAAAATAGTGTCTCTATTTGTGTCCGTAAGCTCGTCACGACATATGCATACTGCCGCTTTCTTCACCGTACCCCGGCGGTCAACCCCTACCAGGTGGAACCCCCACCTACATGGGGGAAGCCCAGCAGATGGCGACCAGCGACAGGGATACGGACTCGACGTTCCTACGGATAGGGTGAGTGGCTCCCGCCCGCCCCACTTTCAGAGCTAGCCGAGCCTGGCACGGGGTAGGGAGACCGTGTCATGAGTGTGAGGGTGACATTGAACTGTGTGGCGTCACCCGGCGTCATTCACGAGTCGCCGCCCGCGCAGCGCCCTCGTATGTGTGTTCTGGTGCCTGTATAGAGGTGCATGTCTGGGGTTTGTCACGTGACACGCCTAAATTATCCTAGCACGCATCACGTGACAGCGTATGTTATATGTAGTGGAAGCGTAGGTGTCACAAGTGGACCGCGTGTAGCCGGGAGCGGCCCACCTGGAGGTCAATCCGGCGTGAACGAGTCCACGCAGGCGTCTTCTTTTTACACACGTGGTGGCGATGGTGGGGATTGTCCGATGTTGCCATCTAACAATATATTAAAAAATGTTTTGAATTTTCTTAAAAAATGCGAAGAAACTTTTTCCCCAACCTATTATAATTGATGCAATATAATAAATAAAATAGAAGAGAAATATGTTTTGAAAATGCAAAACATGCAATAGTTAGCTTTAAAAAAATAGAAAGCCCATGGGCAAAAGAAAACTAATAAATAACTACAAAATGTATGATAATTTGTTTTATTTATTTACGTAATAGAATTAATGGTAAAAACTCCTAAAACACAACAACAGATAATACCCTTGTCGATATCGGGTACCTACATCATTATACTACACTAAAAATTATCGCCATATTGAATATATATTAAATTGAAAGCAGTATTTGTATGTGTGTGTCATGCATCATGTCAAACTTGAAGCGACAACAGCGCCATAATTGGTAGTGTCGGAACTAAGCAAATTCGACTGTCACATCTGTAACAGTAGCAAACTCATAGAGTATAGTTATAGCAAACTGTAATCTGTGTTGTCAGTGTTTGTTTGAAGCTATTATAATTTTGTGATTTGGATTAATATTGGATTCTTCGTCCCAACTCGTTATGATGGTGACATTTATGGAGTAGTAAGTGTAATTTTTAAATGAAGTATTTGGTTTTTAATATACTTATGGTCTGTGAACTTTGCATAAATTAAATTAATTTTGTTTGGTTTTCTAGGCATGGAGACCTCAGCAAACCTGCAACAAATGCGAGATGTAGGTCGGTAGTTTTGGCTAAAACAGGATGCGGGTCTAATAAAATGTTAGCTTTTTTGCTTTGCATGATTTAAGGTTTGGAATGATTTTAAAAATAATACCCAAAAAAAAGGCTTGTCTGCATAGAGCAGCTAGTGGTACTAGTGGTGGGCCTGCAGTATTTGCCAAACTGACCGATTTAGAACAGAAAGTTCTCAATCTCCTTGGTGTGCAAGTGGCTACAGGCTTGGCAGTAGAAGAGGCTGGGTTGTCACAGTTTTAAACTTCTTTACTTATATAGCACCAACTGCTAGTATAATTATGTTACTTTTGTTGGGACCATCAACCCATTACGTATTCCGCTTCGCATTAGAATCTTGGACTGCGTCCTACATGTGACGGTAGATCGCGTGATTCATTTTCTCGACGCACAAACTCCACCTTCCTTCGAGTGTTCCCGAGAAGTAGGCACAGCGGCGCGGGCCGTGGCCGACTCTTCCGTTGGTAGTCAACACGCGCACGCGCCTTTTGATTAGCTTTGTATCCCTTCTCGCTCGCTACCGTTTTTCATCATTTTTGTAATTTCATTTATATTCTTAGTGTTAAAGTAGATCATAAACTTGGCAGTATAAGGCGGAAACACAAATGAATGATTTTATTAGTAGAATAAAATCATTCATTTGTTGCTTTATGACGACTCTGCGTGTGGCGGTGACCCTCCGCCGGGGCTGCAAGGTGTGTGAACCTCACTGATGCACCTGCGCTTCCTTTATTTATTTTTATTTATTTATATATGGCATCTCGCAGTTGACCACTAAGGGTCGAGACTGCTCAACCGGGCGTTTCCTGTGGGTTCTTTAAGCGAACTTAAAGCCCCCGGCCAGGCCTAAAACTAAGGTAAATTATTAGTCGACTGAGCGTCGCTAATAATAATATGATAGCCAGACGGGGCAGGCTGGATCATGACGGGGACGGGCACCTGCGCTTCCATGGTGGAGGCCGATGGCTATCACGCTTTGAGTTGTCCTCGTTGCTCGGGGAGGTCTCCACGTCACCATGCGCTCAATGATATTGTGAGAGCATTCGTGGCGGCAGATGTCTCCTGCGTGCTGGAGCTTCCGGGTCTGTGCAGGACTGACGGCAAGAGGCCGGACGGGCTGACCCTGGTGCCTTGGAGGAACGGCAAGTGCCTAATATGGGACGTAACTTGCGTCAGCACTGCCGCTAGCCATTTTGGTCGCACGGTCCTCTCGCCGTCGGCAGCAGCGGAAGACGCCGCTGAAAGGAAGAGGGTGAAGGAGGCTCTGTTGGCGAACCTCTACCATTTTGTGCCTATTGCCGTTGAGACCATGGGTTGTTGGGGCACTGAGGCCAAGAAGCTCATTAGTGAGATAGGGCATAAGCTCCGTGACAAAACTCCCACTCCGTCTCGTTCTTGATGCAAAGGTTAGCCATGCCATCCAATGTGGCAATGCAGCAAGCGTTATGGGCACCTTTGCGCCGGGAACGGTTAGGGGCGGGTTGTATGACCAATTATTTGACGTGTTGTGTGACTATTATTATTTAAGACTTGACCTGTGGATTTTAAAAATTGTATTCTTTCAATAATATAATATCGATCTGCATCCTACGCATACAGACGTGCTCATCAATGCATATTATCAATAAAATAAATTAACGCTTGCATTGCTCAGACTGTTGGGCGAACCCATGCCTCCCGCAGAGGTCCGTACCTACGAAGATTATGTGGACTTTATAGATACTCTGCCTCAAGCAGTGAGGTGCCACATTCCTCATAGAGTGGTCCACACAGAAGAAGAGGCCGTAGGTCACGTCAGGACTGAGGAACCCATAGATGACATGAACAGCCTGGGGGTAACTTTGTTGAGAGACCCTTCAGGTGGCCCGGCAGCAACCAGGGGTCTTAGATCTTCCCAAAGACTGATTAGACTGGCCCTGCCCTATCACACCAGCCAATTAGGCTGCTCCTTGATGTGCGCTCTTCAAGGATTCGAAGGAGTCCCTCAATTGCGGAACCATCGACTAGTGACGCTTGATGATCTAGAGGGAGAGATATTCAATCTCATCAACCACGTGCTGCGGATGAGAGGATTCCCTCATTGGTCGGATGCAGATGAGAGCTCCAACCTATGGGAAAGAGGACCACTGGCTTGTGCGACTGACCCCTGTGAGAGCGGACTACTCATGAGCAGCTTCTTCGCCAACATCATCCACCCCAAAGACACTCTCATCAGGAAACTCTACCAGGAAGAGAGCAGGCACCTCATTGTTCACACAACTCAACCAGACATCGCCGCCCTGAAGGAAATCCATTACGCGGCTGGAGACAGATCCAAGAACTTACATTTGTACCCGTCAGATACATGCTTGGACATGGAGCTAGAAAACCAAGATTGGATATCCCTATTAGGAGTGATCCCGCCCTTTTCATTGGAGCGCAGCCCGCAGGGCTCCCAATGGGTGTTGTTTGGAGAAGGGGTAGAAGAGTGGGTTGTCTCATCCCCGGAGGCGACAGCGTTCTATAAAACCACGGATCCCGGACTCTCACCTCATCTTGTGAGCGCAATGACCGCGACCTCCTGGAATGCAGAGCAGGCAAGGAGATCACTGCTGGCCACCTCCTCCTGCTTCAATATGTTCGGCCCCATCTTGAGGGTTCTCTCTAACATACCCACCTGCATGAGGGACTTCCTTCGAGAGGTAAAGGAGAGGTTGATGGACAGAGCTTCTAAACTGAAGACTGTTTTTAATCCAGAGACTTTTGAGCTGGGTGAGCATACTTATAGAGGGTTGACACTCTTAAAGGTTATTGACAATCTTACACAGGTTGAAGACCGCCACCTAATACCCACAACCATTGCCGGCAACCCAAGAGTGTCTTACACAGTACATGTAGCCCACAAGCTAGCTGCATGGATACTCCACATTAGATCAGAGGAGTTCGTCACTTCCCTAGAGAACAGGGCTATTTCAGAGAGTGTCCACGCCTCGTTTCTCAATCTAACAGAGTTTAAGTCGGTCTTGATGGATGTGCTGATTCCGTGCTTGGTGTTCTACCTGATGATCTATGACCGCGACTTCCTCAGCAACAGCATAACCTACTTTGATGACATCTTCTCTTCAAAGAAAACCTCATATGACGTGTTCCTAGACACTATTATGGCTTGCGGCAAGGCTGGAGCCCTGTACGCCTGGGCGGGCCTCTCCGCCTCGGGGCGCAAGAGTGACATGAGATCCACACTGTACTCGGCGCTTACACAGTGTGTTGATAACGGATATCTCAGGATAATAGAAAGAGGTGCGTTCCTCACCCCTGACAATGCGGAGAAAGTTTTTCCTCGCCAGGTCAGATTGATTGATTGGCGTACCCTTTTGTAAGACAATCTTACCGTATCTATATTACTTTTATTAGTAGAATAAAATCATTCATTTGTTGCTTTATGACGACTCTGCGTGTGGCGGTGACCCTCCGCCGGGGCTGCAAGGTGTGTGAACCTCACTGATGCACCTGCGCTTCCATGGTGGAGGCCGATGGCTATCACGCTTTGAGTTGTCCTCGTTGCTCGGGGAGGTCTCCACGTCACCATGCGCTCAATGATATTGTGAGAGCATTCGTGGCGGCAGATGTCTCCTGCGTGCTGGAGCTTCCGGGTCTGTGCAGGACTGACGGCAAGAGGCCGGACGGGCTGACCCTGGTGCCTTGGAGGAACGGCAAGTGCCTAATATGGGACGTAACTTGCGTCAGCACTGCCGCTAGCCATTTTGGTCGCACGGTCCTCTCGCCGTCGGCAGCAGCGGAAGACGCCGCTGAAAGGAAGAGGGTGAAGGAGGCTCTGTTGGCGAACCTCTACCATTTTGTGCCTATTGCCGTTGAGACCATGGGTTGTTGGGGCACTGAGGCCAAGAAGCTCATTAGTGAGATAGGGCATAAGCTCCGTGACAAAACTCCCACTCCGTCTCGTTCTTGATGCAAAGGTTAGCCATGCCATCCAATGTGGCAATGCAGCAAGCGTTATGGGCACCTTTGCGCCGGGAACGGTTAGGGGCGGGTTGTATGACCAATTATTTGACGTGTTGTGTGACTATTATTATTTAAGACTTGACCTGTGGATTTTAAAAATTGTATTCTTTCAATAATATAATATCGATCTGCATCCTACGCATACAGACGTGCTCATCAATGCATATTATCAATAAAATAAATTAACGCTTGCATTGCTCAGACTGTTGGGCGAACCCATGCCTCCCGCAGAGGTCCGTACCTACGAAGATTATGTGGACTTTATAGATACTCTGCCTCAAGCAGTGAGGTGCCACATTCCTCATAGAGTGGTCCACACAGAAGAAGAGGCCGTAGGTCACGTCAGGACTGAGGAACCCATAGATGACATGAACAGCCTGGGGGTAACTTTGTTGAGAGACCCTTCAGGTGGCCCGGCAGCAACCAGGGGTCTTAGATCTTCCCAAAGACTGATTAGACTGGCCCTGCCCTATCACACCAGCCAATTAGGCTGCTCCTTGATGTGCGCTCTTCAAGGATTCGAAGGAGTCCCTCAATTGCGGAACCATCGACTAGTGACGCTTGATGATCTAGAGGGAGAGATAATTAATCTCATCAACCACGTGCTGCGGATGAGAGGATTCCCTCATTGGTCGGATGCAGATGAGAGCTCCAACCTATGGGAAAGAGGACCACTGGCTTGTGCGACTGACCCCTGTGAGAGCGGACTACTCATGAGCAGCTTCTTCGCCAACATCATCCACCCCAAAGACACTCTCATCAGGAAACTCTACCAGGAAGAGAGCAGGCACCTCATTGTTCACACAACTCAACCAGACATCGCCGCCCTGAAGGAAATCCATTACGCGGCTGGAGACAGATCCAAGAACTTACATTTGTACCCGTCAGATACATGCTTGGACATGGAGCTAGAAAACCAAGATTGGATATCCCTATTAGGAGTGATCCCGCCCTTTTCATTGGAGCGCAGCCCGCAGGGCTCCCAATGGGTGTTGTTTGGAGAAGGGGTAGAAGAGTGGGTTGTCTCATCCCCGGAGGCGACAGCGTTCTATAAAACCACGGATCCCGGACTCTCACCTCATCTTGTGAGCGCAATGACCGCGACCTCCTGGAATGCAGAGCAGGCAAGGAGATCACTGCTGGCCACCTCCTCCTGCTTCAATATGTTCGGCCCCATCCTGAGGGTTCTCTCTAACATACCCACCTGCATGAGGGACTTCCTTCGAGAGGTAAAGGAGAGGTTGATGGACAGAGCTTCTAAACTGAAGACTGTTTTTAATCCAGAGACTTTTGAGCTGGGTGAGCATACTTATAGAGGGTTGACACTCTTAAAGGTTATTGACAATCTTACACAGGTTGAAGACCGCCACCTAATACCCACAACCATTGCCGGCAACCCAAGAGTGTCTTACACAGTACATGTAGCCCACAAGCTAGCTGCTAGTCAATATTCCAGTTAATGTCACCTATAATCAGTCTAGAATTGAAGAGGCTAGCATTGCAAAATTCTTGGGTATCTCTATAGACAGCAAACTAACCTGGAAACCACATCTGGAAGAAGTTTGCAAACGATTAAGCAGATCAGCGTATCTTCTATTTCAACTGTCAAAAAAAGTTAGTCCTGAAACACTCTTAACGGCTTATCATGGATTGGTAGCCTCGGTTTTGCGTTACGGTGTTGTTTTTTGGGGACAGTCAACAAACCGAGAACTTGTTTTTAAAATGCAAAAGAGATGCATACGGTCGATGTTTGGTTTAAGAAGGACTGATAGTTGCATCCCGTATTTTAAAAAATACAATATTTTAACTTTTCCTGCTTTGTACATTTTGGAAACTTGTTTGTTTGTAAAAAATAATCCCCACTTATTTAAAAAAATGGCTACAGTCAAGAAATTACCCATACGTGCTCAATATATGAATACATTATGCCATGTTAAATGTAAAACTGCATTGATGAAGAAAAGTTTCTTTGGTATTGCTCCCCAAGTTTTTAATAAAGTACCCGATGCAATTAAATGTATGCCGTTACAAAAATTCAGAAACATTCTACAGAAGCTGCTACTTGAAAAATGCTATTACACATTAGACCAGTTTCTGAATGATAAATTTAATTAATCATAATTTTGGGATTATTATTATGTTATTATTTAATTATATTTTACTATAATGCAATTGTAAGTTTTAATAATAATAATCTCTGCTGACATTATATTTTTTCTTATGACATTTAGACTATTTTAATTTAATTAATTTTGACGACTGTAATATTGTTGACATTGATTTATCTTTTGTACTATTTTTTAATTTTTTTCAATTTTATTTGCTGACATTGTTTTTTCTTTAAATTTAATTTTGATCATAGCATCACTATTTTGTATGCCTGTTGGCGGAACATAGGTTGGACCAAACAATATATATAAGATCACTGTACCCTGTGTTCACAAAATAAATGAATTTTTGAATTTTTGAATTTTGAATTTTTTGAATTTTGAATTTTGAATGGATACTCCACATTAGATCAGAGGAGTTCGTCACTTCCCTAGAGAACAGGGCTATTTCAGAGAGTGTCCACGCCTCGTTTCTCAATCTAACAGAGTTTAAGTCGGTCTTGATGGATGTGCTGATTCCGTGCTTGGTGTTCTACCTGATGATCTATGACCGCGACTTCCTCAGCAACAGCATAACCTACTTTGATGACATCTTCTCTTCAAAGAAAACCTCATATGACGTGTTCCTAGACACTATTATGGCTTGCGGCAAGGCTGGAGCCCTGTACGCCTGGGCGGGCCTCTCCGCCTCGGGGCGCAAGAGTGACATGAGATCCACACTGTACTCGGCGCTTACACAGTGTGTTGATAACGGATATCTCAGGATAATAGAAAGCGGTGCGTTCCTCACCCCTGACAATGCGGAGAAAGTTTTTCCTCGCCAGGTCAGATTGATTGATTGGCGTACCCTTTTGTAAGACAATCTTACCGTATCTATATTACTTTACTTGATTTGTATGGACCATAGAGATTATAAAGATATAAACATAGATATGAAATAAATATGCCCAACTTGGTTTCACATTAATAATTATATTATATTTATATTGAGTAATAATAACATTTGAAAACACAACAACAGTCGTTGTATAAAGTAAATAGTAAATCATAGTACTCACGTTAAGATTAGACATTGAGGTGCGCACTCCTCAGTCACTCGAACTCGACTGCCCGCTTGTGGGATGTCGCTACGCCCCGTAAGGGGCGTGACGTGGCGGTTTCGGGGCGAAGCCCCCCTCCCGCGGATGCCGTACGGCGACCCGTTACCACGGGCCTCTCATCGTATTTCGCCTCTGGCGAGTAAAAGGTTGGGCGCGCTGCATTTTCGCGCCCATGAAAATAGTGTCTCTATCTGTGTCCGTAAGCTCGTCACGACATATGCATACTGCCGCTTTCTTCACCGTACCCCGGCGGTCAACCCCTACCAGGTGGAACCCCCACCTACATGGGGGAAGCCCAGCAGATGGCGACCAGCGACAGGGATACGGACTCGACGTTCCTACGGATAGGGTGAGTGGCTCCCGCCCGCCCCACTTTCAGAGCTAGCCGAGCCTGGCACGGGGTAGGGAGACCGTGTCATGAGTGTGAGGGTGACATTGAACTGTGTGGCGTCACCCGGCGTCATTTACGAGTCGCCGCCCGCGCAGCGCCCTCGTATGTGAGTTCTGGTGCCTGTTTAGAGGTGCATGTCTGGGGTTTGTCACGTGACACGCCTAAATTATCCTAGCACGCATCACGTGACAGCGTATGTTATTTGTAGTGGAAGCGTTAGTGTCACAAGTGGACCGCGTGTAGCCGGGAGCGGCCCACCTGGAGGTCAGTCCGGCGCGGAGATGGGGTCACCGTCCGCAAGCAAGTCGCGGGGAAGGGGCCTAGCGTCAGGGGGGCGCGTATGCCAGGGCGCAATCTGCTTGACATGAGGCCAAGCAGACGCGTCGGCACGCGCGAACATCCCCTTCGCCAGGCGGCCCACAAACTCATCCAGGCTCTCAATCCCGAGGTCGCGGTGGAGCACGTCGTTCCTCACGAAGCGGGGCGCGTGGACTATCGTCCGCAACGCAAAGTTTTGCTGCGTGCGGAGCATCTTCCGGTTCACCTCGCTCGTGAGGGCGAACCATGCTGGGGCGGCATAGGTCAAGATTGGGCGCACGTACAACTTGTACACACCCAACTTGACCCGATGCGGGAGGCGGGACGAGAGCACTGGTTTGAGCAGGTTGCGGGCGACCCTGCCCTGTGCGGCGACTCTGCGGACGTGTGGCCCCATAGTGAGCCGACGGTCGATGGTGACCCCCAGGTACTTGACCCGGGACGACCACTCGACGTCGGCCCCCTGTAGCCTCAAAGGTGGTGGCAGACGCGCGGCCCCTGAGACCATCGCCTGCGTCTTACCCACGTTCACCGACAGCCGCCACTTAGACAGCCAGTCGGGGAGGAGGTCGAGGGCGCGCTGCATTTTACGCGCCGCGTGCTTCGCGTTCAGCGAAGTGGTGATGAACGCGGCGTCGTCGGCATACAGCGCGAGCGTCGCATCCTCCGTAGTGGGGATGTCGTCCGTGTATCGCGAGTAACACGCAGGCGATACGCAGCTACCCTGCGGTACGCCCGCCAGCACCGGGCGGGCGCTAGATAGCGCGCCGTCTACCACCACTCGGAATGTCCTGCGGGAGAGAAAGTCAGAGACCACCCTAACAACGCGACGGGGCGCGTCCGACGTGGACAACTTGTAGATCAGGCCGTCGTGCCATACACGGTCGAAGGCCTTCTCCATGTCGAGGAATACTGACACTGCGTACTCCTTCTTGTTCGCGGTTGCCGCCAGAAGGTGCAGTACCCTCGACAGCTGGAGCGTCGTGCTATGTCCCGCCCGAAACCCGAACTGTTCCGGACGTGGCGCTATGTGGGGTTGGAGATGTCGCAGCAGGAGTGCTTCGAACACCTTGGAAATCGACGGCAGGAGAGTGATCGGCCGATAGCTCTCCGGCTTCAGGATGTTCTTTCCCGCCTTGGGCAGCATAATAACGCGCCCCTCCTTCCACGAGGCAGGAAAAGCCCCCGTGCGCAGTATCCCCGTAAACAGGCGCGCCAGCGCCGCTACCATACGGTACGGCAGGTGGCGCAGCACTGTGTTGGTGATACCGTCCGCCCCAGGGGCCTTACGGGGCTTCGTGTTGAGGATGGCGCGTCTGACCGCGCCAGGCGAGAAGAAGACTGGATCCTCTTCGGGAGCTATCGGCGTCGCGAAGTAGGCGCCAAGGTGTTGCTCGACCGCTGCGACATGTTCAAGTTCGCTGGTCGGGTTCGGTTGGAACTGACGCTCCAGGTGCTCGGCGAAGACCTCCGCCCGGTCCTCCGCTACATATTTCAGCGCCCCGTCGCTGCTCTGCAGAGGGCGCACCGGGGCTGGGGTATTCGTAAAGTGGCGGCATAGCTTGTAGACAGACGGCCAACTGTCCGTGGTGGCGTCTATTCGTACCTCCCAGTCCGCGGCGGCCTGAGCTCTGAGCTCGGCCTTCACCTTCTCCGCGAGACGGTTAAGCTGCGTTTTCAACGTGGGGCATCTAAGTTCTTGCCACTGCTTGCGAAGGCGCCTCTTCACGGCGATCATCGCCTTTATGTGGGTCGGCAGAGGCGGTAGTAGCCCCTGCGGCTGCGTCGTTGTCGCCGCTTCCAAGGCGTCTTGGATGCAAGCAGTGACGTCATTCGCCGTCCGGTCCACGTCCGCGGAGGTGACGATAGGCCGAGTCGGTATGGTGGTCTCTAACTTCTCCCGGAACATAGTCCAGTCCGTTTTACGACGTGGCGCTATGGGCTTCAGTCGGGTCGGCATACCCGATAGGACGACGAGTACAGGCTGGTGGGACTGCCCGCTTGCTTGTGCAACAGCCGTTTTTATACCCCCTTACTCAGTGGTGGGAGTAATGAATCACACAACACGTGCGTTTGCAGTTGCAAACGCACGTTTCGTTTTACGGTGAGCACAAGCATACCAGGTTTTACATTTATTAATTTTAGCATTCTATATTTAATTATACATCAATAATGTCTATCCTATAAATAAATAATACATTCTGACAAACAGTGACCTAGTTTTAGTGTATTAGCGAGCTATACTATAAATTATTATAGTGATAAGTTAAAATAATGGACTGACTGCATAATACATTTTTATAAAGTGAAAAATAGAAGGCAGCCCCTTTAATCGGAGCACGATGGTACGACGCAGCCCTCCACCAATACCGACCCCGGTACCAACACCGGCTCCTACATCGCCCTAACAACCAAAACGGCACCAAGATGAGAAAGTTGAAGTTGTGTCCACAGGGAAATTCAGAATTGGATGGGGTCTATTGAGCAGTGCCTGAATGAGGTTTGTGCTATTGCTTCTGAGGGAAAGCTAAACACTGATCAGAAGCTAAAAATAAGCAATCTTTACCGGAAAGTTGGACATGGAGTTTCGCAAATGGCTATTCAATACCAGTCACTAAAGCAAAAAGCTATATAAACCCATACCTCCCTCAAAACCATGGCCGAAGCTGGAGACCTATCAAATTGTTGTTCGAAGCTTCTACACCTTTTGCAGATATGGTGAAGAAGGGATCCAACACCTTTGTTCGTCCAAATACTGTTAGCTCCGTGGCCATTTATCCCAGTGAAAACTCAAAGACCAGTGACGAAACCAAGAACATGGTCCAAAAAATCATATGCCCTGGAGAAATGAAGCTGAAAGTACGAGGCGTACGCAAAATTGGCTAAGGAGGATTCATAATCAACACTGAGACTAAGGATGACCTAGATAGACTCAAGCAAACAGTCCAACTCGCTTCGTCAGGCCTTACCGTCGACGAACCTAAAAAGCGCAAACCTCGCATTATAGGTATAGGAGTTCCCATATAAATGGCCGAAAATGCGAGTATTTAAATGTATTTATGAACAAAACTTGGCCGACAAACTGCCCACTATATCCCTAGATACATTTTTGAGCTCAGTAAACCTAAGCCACAAATCTGGCAGAAGAGATGCTGAGAATTGCAACTACATTATAGAAAGAAGTTCCAGCCGTCATACGTAAGGCCCTCATCACACAAGAAAGAGTATTCGTAAATTGGTCGTCCTGCTCAGTAGGAGACTTCACACTGGTAACGAGATGCTACAAATGCCAGCAGTACGTTCATGCAGCCAAAACATGCAAAATTGCTGCCCCTACTTGTGGACATTGCGGTGAAGAAGGACACACAACTCAAGACTGCACAAAGAAAGCCGATGTGCCAAAATGTACTACATGTTTGCGCTTTAAAAAAAAAAAGCCAGCCACAAGTCCTCTTCCCTCGGACCGCCGTAAGGTGCTAACGTGTCTCTAGTTCTGTACTTACTTGTTTTAAAAACAATTTAGTAAATTAATTCAGAAATTAAATCATTCAAAATAATAGGAGTGCATAACATTAGAGGAAGTTCAAATTCACAAGCCACTTGAAACGCCGGAACGTGTAATACCTCTGCACGCCTGGTACTTGATCGGAACAAGCAGCGCAAGCTCCACCTTCAAGGACACGTGAGAGTACTTTTAATATTTAAAAACGCCCCAGTGCTAATTGATTTGAAAACTTCCGAACGTTGGCCCCGCCCCCTCATTAGCAGACGACACCAATACCCAATTGTGTTACAATTTTTTGGGGAACCTGCTAATTGGGTCATTCCCCTGTCACTGCGCGAGCGCACTACGTCATACTATAAGTAGCAACTCGTACCTCCTCATTACCGCTGCTATCCTAGTACTAATGGGCTCGCCGATGAACAAATCTGTTTCTGATTCTGAGCTTAGTCTGATGGAAAAAGATCAGCCGGTAACGCCATTGAACTATGTATTCCAACGCACTAAAAGGAGTAAAGAAGAAATCTCCTTATGCGATAAGCTGGACGAGTTTAAACATGAAATTAAGGAAATGATATCTATTTTCTCGACTAAACATGGCAATGAAATACAACAGATGACCTCAACCTTAAAAGAAATCCAACAAACTAACCTTAGTATTGAAAATTCAATTAGCTATCTCACTGCACAAAATGAGGCTCTTAATAAAAAAATTACTATAAATCTACCATACAGACACACCGCAGTTCATTCAGCATCGGGCTCACAATCATCTGTACTTACAGCAACTAGCAATTCAAAAATAACCAATATTTCTTCAATACTACCATTGCCAAACCGTACCAAATTATCATCATCAATAACTACAGGGTGTCCGGTGGCAGAATTAGGATTTAAATTTCAAATTTCTCCGTAACCGTTAAGTGGAGAAGCGGGGAGGGGGTGGCGTCAGCTTCGTCATTCGTGCGGGTTATTTAGTCGCGATGTCGCAGTGGACGGGTGAACAACGTGCGTTCGCAATCGAAGCGTTTTTCAAAGCCAATGATTCGTGTGCAATTGCTCGTCGAAGATTTTGTTCACGTTACGATATTCGACGGTTACGTGACGCCCCAAGTGAAAATTTAATTCGATTATGGGTGCGAAGGTTTCGGGCAACAAGTTCAGCAGAAAACAGCCCACGACCGGGGCCCAGCCGGACGTCGAGAACAAATGAAAATATTGAACTCGTCGCGTCCAGTTTGCGCGATAATCCGCGTCAGTCCGTTCGCAAGAGAGCGGCTGCCTTGGGGCTTCCAAAAACTATAGTGCACGAGATATTGAAGAAAGATCTTAAATTTCATCCATTTAAAATTCAAATAGTGCAAGCGCTTAAGCCTAATGATTTCAATATGCGCAAAAATTTATGTGAGACAATGTTGGAGCGATTTCGCACAGTGAATATTATTTTCTGGAGTGATGAAGCCCATTTTCATTTAAATGGAAGTGTAAACAAACAGAATTGTCGTTATTGGTCCCCTAAAGGACAAAACCCCAGCTTAAAACATCAAAAGCCACTTCACAGTCCCAAAGTGACGGTTTGGTGTGCATTATCAAGCAGGGGAATAATTGGACCCTATTTTTTTGAAAATCGTCAAGGGCAAGCAATTTCTGTGGACGGTGTTGCTTATCGGCGAATGCTGAACGAATATTTTTTTCCAACATTGAGAGAACATCCTGCCTTCACTTCGCAGACATGGTTTCAGCAAGATGGCGCTACGCCTCACACTGCTAGGGAGACCATGGCGCTACTTCGTGATTTCTTCCCTAACAAAATGATAAGCCGTTTCGGTGACATCCCCTGGCCACCCAGGTCCCCGGATCTTACCCCCATGGACTTTTTTCTGTGGGGGTATCTTAAAAGTAAAGTGTATGAAACAAGCCCGGCGACTATCTCAGCATTAAAAGAAAATATCGTTCGCGAAGTTCATGGCATCCCGGCCGCACTTCTCAAGCGAGTGGCAAGGAATACTGAAGCCAGATTCCAAGAATGTGTCCGACGTAACGGCCAACATTTAGACGACATAATTTTTAAGAAATAAAACCCGCATTTGTCTATTTTAAAATGATTAAAAATATAAATGTATATATTTTGTAGTTTTTTGTTATTTACATTTTAAATCCAAATTCTGCCACCGGACACCCTGTACAACTATAGACCAGACCCAAGTTTACAGTTTTCCAACCGAAAGAGGGCCAGCACTGATGTCTACTACATCTAGTTTACCTACATCTCACCCTAAATCATCTGATATTCCTTCTACATCTACAGCATCCAATTTAATATTTTCTCAGTCACCAGTGTATCCTAGTACTTCAAACGATGCGTTTACTAGTTCTGATTTCACGCAACGTACGATGCCTTTAATATCTTCTAACAGATCAAGAAACTCACCGCCCAGGGAATGGAAAATCGTTCGGAAACTTCACACGGTACCCAATTTCGACAAAAAAATTGTGCCTCAATCTATATACACACATAAAACGCAGCCTATAAATATATTTTACAACTTTTTTCCTGAGAGCATCATAGAATCCATAGTAGTAGAAACTAATAGATATGCTGCACAGAAACAATCAAAAAATTGGAAAGATGTAACATCTCAAGAGATAAAAGCGTATTTTGGAGTATTAATAATGATGGGCCTGAACCCCCTTCCCGATATGGAACTATATTGGTCCAGTGATAGATTTAAATTAAATTAAATTAAATTAAATTTCATTTAATTCGGACAACAGTGATCCATATTGTGTTAGTATTACAAAGACTTATAATCTAGTGTTAGTAGTACAGGTACAAATAAAATAAAAGTAAAATAACGCACACTCCATGCAGAGGACGACCAGATAAGGAAACATGTTTCCTACCTGATCAGCCTCTGCACAAAATGCCTAATATTAGGAGTATAGCTCTCCGCCACAGCTCTCAGGATATAGTTGCGACTACCTCGCACTCTGCTCAGCAGCGACGCGGTTTTTTTGCGAATTATAGCTTGAAAACCATCTGTGTGAGCTTCAGCAAACATTTCCGAAGCGCTGCAGAACCGAGGCAGTCGCAACAACATCCTGAAAGCATTATTATACTGTATGCGCAGGGCATCCAGCGATCTCTTGGTATAGCTGACCCATAGACTGCTCGTGTAAAAACTCTGACAGTAGGCCTTGAAAAGAGTAATTTTCACTTGGTCAGAGCACCGAGCAAATCTACGGGCCAACATGTTACCTCTGACCGCTAGCGCCCTACGCTCTCTCTCAATATCTATATCATCCTTAAGGTCTTCGGTGATGAAATGCCCGAGATACTTAAATTTTGGCACTCTGTTTAATGGGAGCCCATTCAGCCTTATTATTTCCGGAACAGAGTCAGGACACCTACCACCGGCCCTAAAGACCATATATTCACTCTTGGTGACATTATAAATCAGTCCGTGTGAGGCAGCATATGTCTCACACACTTTGAGCAATTCTCTGATTGCCCCAGCAGTTGGGCCCAGCAGCACCGCATCGTCGGCATAATTGATGTTATTGACACTCACTCCATTTATTCGACATCCAATGCTCATGCTACTGAGCTCAGTGATGAGGCCATTAACATACAGATTGAAAAGCCTAGGGGATGTCAACCCCCCTTGTCTCACACCGCATTCCAATCTGTATGCTGAAGAGAGAGTGTTAGACCACTTTACCTGGTTCTGTTGATTGGCATACCAGTAACGGAAGATTTTCAACAGTTCAGCAGGTGCACCCCTGTCCCTCAACTTGTCCCAAAGCACATCATAGGAAACAAGATCGAAAGCCTTTGAGAGATCGAGGAAACAGGCGTACACCGGCGTCTTACGATCAGTATAGTATTGAACAGTATGCTTGAGGCTCAAGATAGCAGTTTCAGTTGATAGTCCAGGCTGAAACCCAAACTGTGCTTCATGAAGATTTAAAATATTTTTCAAACATGAGTCAAGCATACTGTCCAACACCTTAGCCATGATCGTTGCCAAGGAAATCGGGCGATAATTCCCTTTACTGGATATGTCCCCTACCCTGTCTTTAACTATAGGAACCACAATTGTTTTCATTAAATTTTCTGGCAGGTATGAATGCCTAACACACATCGTATAGAACAGAGACAAGACCCTCGGCACGTGGACCCCTGCATATTTCAGGTGTTCAATACTAAGTCCATCATGACCGGGAGACTTGCCTCTGCTCATTCCTTGTATAACTCCTTTGACTTGCTTGGCAGAGAAGTGCATAAGCGTCTCCCGTTCCTGACAACAATAATCATCACCCGTAGGAGGAACTGAGGGACCAAGTGGAGATTGCACTTGGAAATGTTTCTTAAACAGGTTTGCAATGTCCTCCCGATCACTCTTCCCCTCCACACACACCGCGAGGCCAGGCTTAATATCCATCTTACCTGTGGATTTCCAAAATTTGCCAAAGTTCTTAGTAGCTCGCTGTTCTGCCAATATGTCCATTTTAATTTTTTCTTGATTCTTTTGGCACCATTTCAAGCGACTTTTGAATACTTTACGAGCCTCTCGCATTTGCTCACAAATGTAACCCTGAGTAGGTCGTTTGTATTCTATCCAGGTTTTAAGTTTAAGCCTAGCCTCGCTGTGAGCCTCCCGTACATGTTTATTCCAGCCATAGAGAGGCCGATATTGTACGTGAGGCCTATAGTCACTCTTCTCCTTAGATTGTTCAGCTGCCTCACACAGAACATTCACAATCCGATCATACAATTTATCCAGTACAATTTTATGTTCAGCTAGGTTGCATGACCCATGACTGCACTCCGTGAACTCTTGGGGGAAATCAATGTCCCGCAATTTACTATTGCACAAAAAACGGTACCCCTCAATTTCAGAACAGTTTCTTTCACCCCATACAATCGCACTACGGAGCACTGTCTGAGTCTCTAGTTTTGACCTTACTATACTTAAATCACATACAATATAGATAGGTAAATGATCAGAGTTATAAACATCCTCTTTAATTCCTACATCTACAACGGTGTGCCACGCCGATAAAGATACCACACAGTGGTCAAGCCATCTCTTACACCCATGCGCATCACTAATATATGTGTAGTGATTCCGTTCAGCACCTAATTTTTCAATGTCGGCACAAACCCATGACTGATCCGTACAAAAGTTCAATAATTCATTATAAAAGTTTTCTTTGGGGTGCGCGTTGAAATCTCCCAATATAAATACGTTTTCAACATCGTAACTCGCTACAATAGCACTTATCTCACTTAAAATGTCAGTAAACATAGTTAAATTCTCTGGCGAGTCTATAGGCATATAGACAGAGAAAACAATAATAGAGCGCTTTCCAGTCACTGCCCTAATGGCCACAATTCGTTTACTACTACAGTCCAGAATAGAAACTGACTCAAACATACCTTTCCGCCAGAGTATGGCCACTCCCCCATACGGTCTTCCTCGTAACGGTCCAACGGATGTGTCAACCGCTGACTTACCAGTAAATTCAAAGTCTTGACTAATGGTCCCCAACATCAATAAGTCATGGGGAAGAAGCCATGTCTCTTGGAGGGCTACAAGATCTGACCACGCACAGATTGCTCGAATGTTATCAATAGAGCGCTTTGCTGACTGACAATTAAAACTAGTAAATTTTGAGTACTCATTCTTGTTACTATACATTGTGAAAATATTTAACTAACTTTAACTTTAGACTCAGCCTTGGTTCTATACATAAAATGCACAAAACGCCTAAAAGTAATGCCATCCGGCCACAATTGGTCATTTAGAAATACATCAACTTTACGTTTTGAAACAAATATTTTATAAGCATTGTACTGTTTAAATGATTTAATGTTAATCTTTTTTAAAGACACACTCTCATTTGTTTTAGTCTTAATGTAACTAATAATATCATTTTCTTGCGTTTCAGTACTAACGTTTGAAATTAACAATGGCACCTTTACATCAGCCGCCCGAAACTTAACATCAGGATCAGTAGAAGCACGACCCCTCTGACTAACTAACCTATTCAGTTTCGATGATTTGTTTTGCACTAACTGCCATTCCTTGTTATGGTCCGCTACCATTTGCTCACTATTCACATTCGAGTTAGACATACTCGAACTGTTCACTGTTTGTAATTCACTCGACTTATTTCCAGTCGACACCACATCGGCAAACGTAACGATGGTAGGGGCCTCGATCGGCCCAGGCGCACACATAGACGTAGTCGGCGCAATGATTGGCTCGCTCAAGGTCACACCTACCGCGTCACTTGCTTCCGTCGTTGCGAACATCATGCTTTCTCGTGCGCTTATTTTTGACGTATTTGTCTCGCTCTCGCTCGCAACATTCGTAATCGTCGCTGCTGCACTTCTTTGCTTACTATTTTTAGACACACCGTCTTTAGCGGTATCTATCGCAATTAATGAAGAATCTACCGCCACTAGGTCATTCACCTTTGTATCAGCTGTTAATTGCGTTGACGATATCGGTACATACTGCAAACCTACAGGGCCACTATTATCAAATGAGTCACTATTCTCCAAGCAAGCACCTCTCCTTCTATTTATATTAATATTAGGAGTACAGTAATTGTCTACTAACGAAGCACATTTCATATTTTGTACCTCAAACTTGAGCACATCAAACTGTTCTCGTGTCACCATTTTTTCTTCAAAAGCCTTGCACTTATTTTGTAATATTAAAATGTCCTTTAATAGTCTGGTCGCATCCACATGATCAAAGGTTACAGGTGGAAGTTTATGCAACTCCTTAGCCACAAATATAGGGAATAGGTCAGGATCCGTTGTTTTCATTAGACAAATTATGTCATCTAAATCTCTGGACATTTTCTTCTTGCCATCTTTTCGACGAATTGGCATTTTTTTTGAGGTGGCCAGCGATTCAAATAGCAATGATTTCGCTTTAACAATATCATCAGCTGTGAAGGATGACGTACACAACTGATGAATGCTCTCTTCATCCATAAAATCCAAGACATTTCTTAGAAATGCCAGAAGCTCACTAATCACAACATTGCAGTTCACACATTTTACAGTCATTGACGACATTATTCTCGCGATGAGTCACTTGTCACTTCGGCAAGCAATACGCGTCCGTGCTCAGTTGAGACTGACCCGAGACTGATTTAATAATAATCAAGAAATTAGCGACGTTTTCCCGATTAGAAGATTTAAAAAGCTTACAGAAAATTTACATCTCAGAAACAACGCAGAAGAACCATCAAGATCTTCACCCAACCATGATAAGTTGTACAAATTGCGAACTCTTATTGACACCTTGAATGACGTGTTTCAAAAACAAACATCAAATTCCAGTAGACAGTCTATTGATGAGTGCATGGTGAAATTTAAGGGACAAAGTTGTCTTAAACAATACATGCCGAAGAAACCGGTGAAAAGAGGTTTTAAAATCTGGGCCCGTTGTGATGCAGTAACTGGGTATCTGTATCAATTTGAGGTGTATGCTGGTAAAGGAGATTCTACTGAAAATGAAGGTCTTGGTTATAATGCTATCTGCTTGACAAACAGTTATCGAAGCATATTAAATTAAAAGACAATCAGTTTGGATTTAGACCAGGGCTCTCCACGGAGAATGCTATTTTATGCCTCAAGCAGACTGTGCAGTATTATACTGACAGAAAAACGCCTGTATTTGCCTGTTTTCTGGATTTGTCAAAGGCATTCGATCTCGTTAATTATGAAGCACTGTGGCGTAAGCTACAAGAAGAAACTGCTTTGCCTAGTGACATCATTAAATTGTTTAAATATTGGTATAATAATCAACAAAACAGTGTGAAGTGGGAGGGGTCTTTCTCTGAGGTGTATCGGTTGGAATGCGGGGTGAGGCAGGGGGGATTGAGCTCACCTCGACTTTTCAACCTGTACATGAATCGGCTGCTCGTTGAGCTCAGCAACACTAATATCGGTTGTCATATAGATGGAGTGTGCATAAATAACATTAGTTATGCCGACGATATGGTGTTGCTGAGCCCATCGATCGGTGCCTTGATGCGACTGGTGTCAATCTGTGAAGCATACGCGGTGACTCAAGGACTCAAGTATAACACCAATAAGAGCGAACTAATGGTTTTTAAAGCAGGTGCTATAGGTTACCCAACTATACCAGAGATATCGCTCTGCGGAGCACCCTTAAATAGGGTGACCAATGTTAAATACTTGGGTCATTGGGTTACCGATGACTTGAAAGATAACAAGGACATTGATAGGGAACGTAGGTCGCTGTCGGTACGCTGCAACATGCTGGCCCGCAGGTTTGCGCGATGTACAGTGGCGGTCAAGATTACTTTGTTTAAATCATTTTGCTCGTCATTTTACACGTGCAGCCTGTGGACTAGTTATAGTTTGCGTGCATATAGTGACCTACGTGTCCAGTATAATAACGCACTCAGAATACTGTTGGGGCTGCCATGGCGATGTAGCGCGTCAAAGATGTTTGCAGAAAGGCATATAGATGGTTTTGCGGCCATCATACGCAAAACAAGCGCTTCTCTGCTTGCTCGTCTTCGTGGCAGCACCAACACTATCTTGAGTTTATTCGCAGATAGATGGGAGTCTCCAATGCTGCGTCATTGGATGAAACTCCACACTCAATAGTTTGTAAGTTCTACTAACACTAGTATTTAAGACCATTGTTACTAACACTATGGGCATAGCCTGAAATAAATAAATATAATAATAATAATAATAATGTGGTATGGAGACTATGCCAAAATGTACCACCAAATACGTTAATTGCATTTGATAATTTTTTTACCGGATGCAATTTAATGGATGATTTGTTTACTAATGGCATTTATGCAGTGGGAACAGTGAGACTCAATAGAGTCGACCTGCCTGATGCTATTACGAAGAATGACCGCGCTCACAAACTTAATAAAAACGAATTTGCAGCACTGACCGCAGGACCAATATCTGCAATAAAATGGGTCGACTCACGTGTAGTTACTGTCTTGATTACTGCTCATGATCCGAGAGATACTATGTTTGTGAAACGTACCCAAAAAGATGGGACTAGAAAAGATACGTTAACCCCACAGCTATAGCATCGTATACGCTTACTATGGGTGGAGTCGATCATTTCGATCATTTCAGATCATCTTACCCTATAAACAGAAAGTACAGAAAATTTTGGATGAGATTATTCTTATTTATGTTAGATGCGAGTGTGATCAATGCTTACATTACATATACAACAATACATCCAGCTACGGTTCACTTGCATAGGGATTTTCGGCTGAAGTTGGCCCGTGCCTTGATAGATGGTTATACGACCAAAACACGCACATCGGTTCAGTTTAAAAACAAAAAAGGAGGTAATTTTGGCGTACCGGACGAAATCCGCCTTAGGAACGTAGATGAACACTTACCAACAAAAGATAATTCTTATAAAAGATGTCGCTTTTGTAGCACAAAAGCTAAAGAAAAGAGAACGAATATTACGAGTAAATGCTGCAAATGCGACATAGCATTATGTGCTCAAGAGTGCTTTAAAAAATTTCATCTTATTGAAACTCGCCATGTAACCAATGTATGATTCTCCTGTTTTGTTTCCATTATGTGATTATTACTTTTTGTGCAATAATAAATAACCAAATTTCTATGATTTTGTTTTTTTCTTAATTATTCAAAAACCAAGTAAAGTCAAAGGCAACAACTAGTCATGCAGCACAACTAGGCATTGCAGTAAAGGATATAGGGAAATAATTTCCCACCATTGAAATAAAACATATCCTAACCAAACATAGGGAAATATATTCCCACCAGAAAAAACATATGAGTAGTCCACTTGCAAACTACGTTATGTTAAAAAAACAGTTTTTTTTCGAATGATGGCAATCGGTTGATGATTTAAAATACTAACGTCTGTGTTTAACATACTCTGTCAAAACTCGTTATGTTAGGAATAAAATGGAATAGAAAACTCAATACTCTTGCAAAAGTCGCTATGTCGATCCACAGTCCACTTTCAAAAGTCTCTAACTTACTGATAACTTGCATACATCGCTATGTTGCGTAGTGACTCGTGCAAAACCCGCCATATTGGACCAGTACGCATGATGCAATCGAAGTGCACGCACGCGTTACTTTGTTTATGTACTGCAGGCTATCAAAAACTATTTATTTTGTGATAAAATTATCATGGAGTGTCAAGAAAAAGAAGTTGTTTTTGCACCAAACAGAAGAGGACGTAAGAAGGTACCTGATAAATCTACATGGAAGAGACAACTTGAAAAGTCGAAACGGTAAGATTATTGTTTTTTAAGGTTCTTACCTGATAGTGATTTTTCGCTCCATTATTACTGGTGCCTAAATACCTACGAGTATATGTTTTGTTTTAGACATATGTCTAAGGGACTGCCGGTTATAACAGGGATACAAGTGTAACGATTTAACGATTCAAGACTACAGTAAATTTCACCGCAATTTTTATTCAAATTCAGATAAAATCACCCAAGATACGTTTTTATTAAAATATTGTACACCACAAACTCCGAAAAAAGAAGGTAAGAAAAAAACCCAGACTATACTCGTATGTTATTTTATACCAAAGCACGATACTTTGAGTGGAAGACGCCGCGTCAAATTAATTAAAGTGTGTCAAAAAGCAATGATCACTATTCTGGGAATCTCTAGGGACAGGATACAGAGAATTTGTAAACAGCATCTAACCACAATGGCAATGCCGAAAGAACGAAGAGGAGGGGATAGAAGGTCCAATCTGTATTCTGATCGCACAGAATCCGTAAAATCGTACATAAAAGGACTTAAATCTTTGGAATCACATTATGTGAGAGGGAGATCTGCTGTGCAATATCTCAGCAGTGATCTAAATATAAGAAAACTACACAAGGTTTACAATGATGATGCTCATAATGTGCCGGTGAGATATGAATTTTTCCGACGTATATTTAATAAAAACTTTAATTTGAGTTTTAAATCTCCCGCTACCGGACGCTTGTTCAAAATGCATTCAATTAAGAGAATCTATCAAAAGCGAACGTGACTCAGCTAAAAAACAGCTGCAAATAGCGCAGCTTCGTATCCACAAGCTAAAGGCCAAATGGTTTTACACTAGCCTCAAAACACAAATGGACAGCGATATAATTTTCTCTTTCGATTGTCAAAAAAATTTGGTTTTGCCAAAAGTGCCGGATCAGAGTGCCTACTTTAGCCGACAACTTTATTTGTACAACTTAACAATATGCCAAGGACCATCTCGTGGGCCTCGAAGCAGTTCAAACACATTTATTTACACGTGGCTGGAAGCCGAGGCTATGAAAGGATCTAATCAAATTGCTTCGGCGGTATATCATCGGCTAATGACTACCAATATTGAAGAAACTATTAGTCATGTTAAATTATTTTGCGACGGTTGTGGGGGGCAAAATAAAAACTCAATAGTTTTGGGAATGTTGGCATATTGGCTAAAAACAAAAGCTCCACGTCACATCAAGAAGATTACTGTAATATTCCCAGTAGTAGGGCACTCATTTTTGCCCCCCGACCGCGTATTCGGCAATATCGAAAGAGAGATACGGCCTTTGGAAGTCATTGTGGAACCCCAGACGTATTTTGATATTTTTAAAAAGTATGGAACGGTTCTCCGACTCGGAAGCGACTTTCATTTTTATGATTGGAAATCGAGCATCAGAAACGTACTAAAGTTACCTGGATCTTGGCACTTTCAATTCAATGCTTCTAAAAGATTATTTTTAAGAAAAGATACAAATAATAGAATTGCAATTAAAGGGGAACCTAATTATGTATCCCACCTAATAAATTATGGGAACATTTGTAAAAGAGGCAAATCATTCGAAAATATTGAACCCGTTTTAATGTATGTTGGAGTTCCTGTAAAAACAGTAAAGTTAAATGATGTACGAAACCTTCTCATAAAACATTTCGGTGAAGATTGGGTTTCTTACGATCATCTGCGCTTTTACAGTTTTCTTCAAGAAGAACAAAATGAAACTACTGTAGAAGAAACTGATAGTGAAGAAACTTTAATGCATGAAGAAATAGACATACGAGTGTAATAATAGATTAAAATTGGTTATAAGTTTAAATATGAAACTATTTCAAAACTACCTATGTTGATTGAATACAACTGCAAAACTGTCTATGTTTAAAATACTTCTGCAAAACTGTTATGTTTAATTTTAAAATGCAAATTGAATGATTATTTATGAACAGTGATTTCATTTCTTAACATAAATGAATTTGGTATGATCATACACTTAAGTTATACGCAAATTAATGCACTTTTATATCTTAAATTATAAGGATAAACATTTTTATTAGTTTTCTCAAATAATTGAGGCACATAAAAACAAACCCGGCAATCTCCACAATCTATCAAAATTGAACTGTGAATGCAGGATTTTTTATCTGTGATTTACAATGCTAATGAAAACTCCTTAGCACAGCAAAGTCGGCAATGTCCCATAGAAATAAGCTGTTAAAATTTTGATATCAATACAAACACGGCAATCTCCAATGTCATACGTTTCAATGTTGGCAATCTCCAAATCAGCCAATCAGAGCTGCCATTTGGATGCCATTATAGTATTGTTTGTATAGTGGCGCGGATAGTCTTGTCGTGAATTATCTTGTAATAATATTTTAACTGTTTTTCGATAGTTATTTAAAAAATTATCATTTGCGTAACATATTATGGAGCTGACAGCATCTCCCTGTACTACCAAGCATACGAGAAAACGTAAGGCTGAGCCAGAAAAGTGGAAGAAAATTTTGGCAAAAACGGCCCGGTAAGTACACAATGATTAAACCATATTGATCCTTTTTTAAACTCTGCCTAAAAAGTGCAAAAGTTTGTGAATGAGTATTGTTTTTCAAATTGGAATACCCATATAAATAGCGAATATGCATGTAATTCCAAACTTTTTCCTTTTTAAATATGCGTTATACTGGACCACAGAAATAATGTGGTGCACTTGTTTGAGTTTTAACTCATCACCTATTTTGCAATTGATTATTTTAAGTAACGTCATTTTGTTCAAACGAAAGTTAAACTTAAAACACATTTTTTGCGATAATGCCGGTAGTGATGTCATAGACTATGTGACAACGAAATACTTAATTTGAAAAACAATTTTGATTTAAGTAAAATCGTAATTTTAAAAAATCTTTAATAATTTTCTACTATACTTCCAATTTTGAAAATTAGAAAATTGTTATAGATTTTTTTTGAGCGTCAAGTAATAGTTGAAATTATGTTTTAAAACTATGTTCGTGTTTGTAGTACCTACTGTATCTTATAGGTTAAAGTGAAGAAAAAATTACTTACATGCATTTTCCATATTGTCCATGTAGGTATCTATCACGCGAGCTAGTTTTTTTTTAAATGAACTGGGTCTATACTTGGGAGTTATTTAGGTTTTATTAAATTAAACTAATTTCCTTTGTCTTGTTTTACATTACTTTCAAATGTGTTTTGAAGTGAATTTTCAAGGATTGTCGTCTCATTTTGTTTCAGGTACTCTCCTCAGAGTTTACCGACTAAACCGCAGTGTAAACATAATAAGAACGCATATCAGTGCGACAAATTGACTATGCATGATTTGCAAGCTTTTCATGGATCATTTTATAAATATAAAGACAAGGAAACTCAAGATGCATTCTTGCTCAAGTGCTGCCATGCAGAACCCACAAAAAGAAAAAGACCGAAAAATAAAAAACACACGGAAAAGAAATTTCAAACAAAATTTATGATCTACAGTAAATCAAAGAAGACCCATGTACGGGTATGTCAAAAAGCTTTTTTGAAGATACTGGACATAAGTAAACATAGAATTCAGTACGTTATGAGGAAGTTTTTAGAAACAGGAGAACCAGTAAAGGAAAAAAGAGGCGGAGATCATAAATCGCACTTATTTATGCGTAAAAAAGAAGCAGTTATGGCTTTCATAAACTTATTCCATGTAGATGAAGCACATTATTGCCGCGGGAAATCTCAAAGACATTAACTGGCAGCTGAACTAAGCATAAACAAAATGTTTAAACAATACAATGCCCAACAGATAGAGGAAGGTTTAAAAGTTAAACGTGGGTTTTTTAGAAGAATTTTCAATAGAAACTATTCGCTTGGATTTGGCAGTCCTAGAACAGATGTCTGTTCAACATGTCTACAACTTTTCGAAAAAATTAAATTAGAAACAGATTCAACAAAGCGGCAGTCACTTATAACCGAAAAAAGAGTACACAGCCTCAAGGCAAAAGCATTTTTTGCATTGGTGAAGGAGGAAAGACCAGATTTAAAAACTCTGTCATTTGATTGCGAGAAAAATATGCCGTTACCTAAGATACCCGATCAGAGCACTTATTACTCCCGCCAAATATATTTGTACAATTGTACAGTCGTTGAAGGGAGTTCTAAGTCCCAACTTACACAGAAAAATGTTTTTGCATACTGCTGGACGGAAAACGAGTTTAACAAAGGGGCAAATGAGATAGCATCAATTGTATATCACGGACTTATGAACACTGACTTAAATGGAGTTGAAACAGTAAGATTAATAGCAGATGGATGCGGAGGGCAGAACAAAAATTCAATTATGTTAGCAATGTGCTCCAAGTGGCTGGTAGAATCTGCACCTAGCAATGTAATAACTCTGGAACTTGTGTTCCCTATTGTAGGACATTCTTTCATACCTCCAGATCGAGTCTTTGCCCAAATAGAGAAAGAAGTTCGAAAACAAGAAACTATAGTGCGGCCTGAAGAGTACTTAGAGATTATAAGCCAGCGGAGTACAGTTGTCAGAATGGGTAGTACTGAATGCAAAGTATATGACTTTAAAAGTGCTATGTCTTCTATTATGAAAGATGTAGGAACTTGGCATTTTTAATTTAAAAAATGTAAACGATTTTATATTGCGCGGTCCAAAAATGACGGAAACGTTATAATTAAAGGGGACGTGAATTACAGAATTAGTGATGGAGTGTATAAAAAGGTGACTCGAAAAAACAAGCTGGCCAAAGACATAAACCCAAATGTTATTGCTAAGTGTCGGATAAAAACTAACCTAAATAAAATTAATGACGTCAAAAAGCTTCTCAATACTCATTATGGTGACGAATGGCAAGAAATGGAAGGACTGTCTTTTTATAAAACCGTATTTGCTCAAAACTCTGCAGGTGCAGAAAATTCACCGCAAGACATCGTTTGTGAACCCCAAGAAGAAGACCATAATCTTAGAATATAAGTTAGCTTTTATTTACATAAAATAAATAATTTCAAACTTTAAACTGCATATTTTTTATTTCCCACCCATAAAAGTATCAAAACTGGTTGGCAATGTAGTGTAGCTGTAGGTAATTAGCCATAACAAAGATGGCTTTCTCCAAAGGTAATCAGATCAGAAACGGCAATGTCCTTGTAAGCAAAACAAAGACGGCAATCTCCAAACATTTTTTGCATTTTTAGGCAGGATTTTCAAGTAGATGTCTACAAATAGTGGTCAATAATAGTCTACATTAGAGATTTGCATGTAAATATTCAGAATTATCACATCACATCACACTAATATTATAAAGGCGAAAGTTTGTGAGTGTGTGTGTGTGTGTGTATGTTTGTTACTTCTTCACGCTCAAACGGCAGGACCGATTTGGATGAAATTCGGTATGTAGACAGCTTATACCCTGGATTAACACATAGGCTACATTTTATCCCGAAAAAATGTAGTACTCCCGTGGGATGAGCAAGGAATTCAAATATATTTGCTACTCTTTCAAACTCAAACGGCTCCACCGATTTTGATGAAATTTGGTGTGGAAGTAGCAGACATTTTGTATACACATAGCACACATAGGCTACTTGACATCCTTAAAAAATGTAGTGTTCCCGTGGGATGAGCAATTTTTTTGTGAATACTTTTCTCACCGATTAAATAATACACGTTTAGGGTATCTCATAAACCGCGGGTAACACCGCGGGGCGTAGCTAGTGTTAATAATAACTTCATGCTACTTTTTTATTACATTTTTCCATTTCCCCAACAATTCGACGTAGTGGAGATTGCCAGGTTTGATTTTATATGACTCAATTGCTTCATCAACATAACGTGGTTTGCAAGTGGACTACTCATATATACTATGTTTTTTTTATATTTAATTTATCATACATTAAAACTATTTCTCAATGTAAGCTAAATCCATTTTAACATCTTTGATAAGTCTTACACAGCGCCGCGTTTGTTTAAGGGTTAACAAAAACTACACAACTGCGTGTAAATTTTACAAAAACGACGTATCTGAACGGAGTTATGTAGTTTTTGTGAAAAAATAAAACGTCAGTCATAGCTGTCAAAAATGTCGGACTACGCGCAAAGTGAGGAATTTTCTAATTCAATTTTAAAAAGAAAACGCAAAGAAAAGAAGGAAACTATTATTAAAAACAAGAAAGTAAAGGGTGAGGAACAAATCAACCACAAAAACAAACTGGTGGCAGCTCGGAAAATCGGTCCTGATTGCAGGTTTGTTTTGATAACATTGAATTTATTTTTTTCCTTAATTTCTTGAAATAGTAGACCTAACTCAGTCTATTACATTGTTTCAGATGCAAGCATTACCAATGTTTTAGTAAAGTGTCACTTAGAGATCGTGAAATGTTACTTGCCAATTTCAATAAAAAAAAAAAAAAAAAAATAAAGTCGTCAAACGTCAAGCACAACTGTCATGGCTACCCTAAAATGAGGGATATCACTATAGAAAACTTCCTGAAAAATCATTTTTGTACGCCTAGCGCCTGTACTCTTCTTCAAATTAATTTGTATGTATTTTTATGAAAATCCCTAATTTTTTTTGCCATTTATCTATCTAGTGTACATAGTGGTAGCCCAAAATCAAACATCTCCTTTGTCTGCTTTAGTTAGATGAAGTTTATGCTCAACTTCCAATATTCTCTTTGTTTCTGGTAAAACAGCACATTTAATTTTTAATCGATAACTATCACAGACAGCACAAGTGTCTGTTCTAGATAGCCCAAATTTCAGATTGAACTCATTATTAAATACAAACCAGTATACCACATAGCTTACATTTATTTGGTACATTTCCAAAAATAACTTGTTCATCTTTGTTACACATAAGTTTTCTGGCAAGTAAAATGTATGGGGGTTATCACGTCGTGAATAATGTGACTGTCTGGATTTAAATGATGCAATATGATCACGTATTAGATTTAAAATAACTTCTGGTGTTTTCCTCACTCTATTTCTTGTGTGTTTGCCTCGTTGATCCTTAGGTGTCAATATGTTTGCAGATATTAGGCTTTGTAATCGTCTGACGCGACCCACCGATATACCATGAAAACTGCAAAATGATCTCATGCAAACATTTATTTCTTCAAGTCCCATTCGCACTTTATATTTGAAAGAACTCATTCTGAATTTTCGCGGATTAGAAACTGTGTGTCTAGCAGCTAGAGAGGTAGATATCAAAGCCATCAAATACGCATCCTGTTCATTCTTGTTATCAAGGTTATTGAAATTGGCAAGTAACATTTCACGATCTCTAAGTGACACTTTACTAAAACATTGGTAATGCTTGCATCTGAAACAATGTAATAGACTGAGTTAGGTCTACTATTTCAAGAAATTAAGGAAAAAAATAAATTCAATGTTATCAAAACAAACCTGCAATCAGGACCGATTTTCCGAGCTGCCACCAGTTTGTTTTTGTGGTTGATATGTTCCTCACCCTTTACTTTCTTGTTTTTAATAATAGTTTCCTTCTTTTCTTTGCGTTTTCTTTTTAAAATTGAATTAGAAAATTCCTCACTTTGCGCGTAGTCCGACATTTTTGACAGCTATGACTGACGTTTTATTTTTTCACAAAAACTACATAACTCCGTTCAGATACGTCGTTTTTGTAAAATTTACACGCAGTTGTGTAGTTTTTGTTAACCCTTAAACAAACGCGGCGCTATGTAAGACTTATCAAAGATGTTAAAATGGATTTAGCTTACATTGAGAAATAGTTTTAATGTATGATAAATTAAATATAAAAAAAAAACATAGTATATATGAGTAGTCCACTTGCAAACCACGTTATGTTGATGAAGCAATTGAGTCATATAAAATCAAACCTGGCAATCTCCACTACGTCGAATTGTTGGGGAAATGGAAAAATGTAATAAAAAAGTAGCATGAAGTTATTATTAACACTAGCTACGCCCCGCGGTGTTACCCGCGGTTTATGAGTACATATCAAATAAAACAGGCTAGAAGCTATTACGGGGAACATATTAGGCAGCATGGATCATTTCAGGTACAAGTATCGGAACAACTGGAAGTAGTGGCAGCAGCAACCCCACCCCAACTTGTTCCTCTTTTAATCAGAGGCCGTATAAAATCTCGACATAGCTCAGGACGAACTTATCATACATATATATTGCTGGCAAGGGAAGGATCAAGTTGGGATGAAAAAATAATGAGCTATTATTGTAGTTGTATATCTGGAAAACGGACAGTGGGTTGCTGTGCTCACATCATGACCATTGTATGGTATTTGGGCTGGGCTCGGTACCAAGAGAGCATAGAAGCACCGGCGTCATTCCTGGATGGAATATTAATAAGGGATGATATTGTAGAAAACGAATAAAATCATAAGTCCCAACAAGTTGTTTTATTTATGAGAAGTATGGAAAAAAAGGACATGTTGCGCCGACCCCAAATAGATTGGGATAAGGGCAGGAGAATGATGATACTCATGACCGAGGCCTCATCCTCATAGCTAATACTAGAAACTGATTAACATAGAACTTGTCTGAATGATTGTTAAGTTCTGCGTAGTTGGACTAGAGTAGTTGGTTTCTTCCCAGCTGTTACTGTGTAATAGGAATCGCTATCAACTCTAACAATAACTTGTAGTCGTCAGGTACTGCACAGCTCACTGGTCCTATGCGTTATCGATTGATAGGCACTAAAGAATGAAGCAGCAGGATAGTTTGATAAACAAAATAATGTTCAAGCCTTCGTTTCTCGCTGCTCCTCTTGACACCGATATAACCAGTCTTAACTGCTTGAATAGGTAATCTAAGATTGCTCCCGCAATCGAGTAAAGTATCCTGTAGTCCTATTTAATTATTATTATTAGGTCTTATTATTAGGTCTTTACCTATGAAATTGCCGTTTTGCAGTACTGGCCATTTCAAATCAAAATAATTTTTGTTTGGCTAAGAATTCTAATTTCAAATTAATTTTATTTTAAAAACATGGATTTTTTTTTCCAAAAGTAGTCATTTGTTTATTGATTAGTGTTACATTTTCATCGCATTTCAATCTTTTTCGTCATCATGGATACGTTAAAAATTCGAGTAATTATGGAATATGAGTACCGTCGTGGCAGCAACGCGGCACAAGCGGCACGCAACATCAACGACGTTTACGGAGCTAACACTACAAACCAACGCACCACTTGTTATTACTTTGCTCGCTTCCGTTCTGGAAATTTCGACCTGAAAAATGAACCTCGCGGTCGTCCGAAGACTGGTCGACAATGACAAATTAAAGGCGATTGTGGAAGCTGATGATACACAATCTACGGCTGAATTAGCAGCAGCTTTCGACGTTAGCGTCAAAACAATATTGGTCCATTTGCGTCAAATTGGCAAGGTAAAAAAGCTTGACAAATGGGTGCCCCACGAACTCAATGAATCGCCAACGCGAAGTACGCGTCGAGACGTGCCTTGCACTGCTCAACAGACACACAAATGAAGGAATTTTGAACCGCATTGTTACCTGCGATGAAAAATGGATTCTGTTTGATAACCGCAAGCGCTCAGCAAGTTGGTTGGATCCTGGTTCAGCACCTAAACAATGCCCTAAACGAAAACTTACCCCTAGAAAAGTGATGGTCACTGTTTGGTGGTCTAGCGCCGGTGTGATTCATCACAGCTTCTTACCAAACGGGGTGAGCATTACTTCAGATGTGTACTGTGAAGAACTGAACACAATGATGGAGAAGCTGGCACATCTCCAACCAGCATTGGTCAATCGCTCGTCTCCGCTGCTCCTGCACGACAACGCGCGACCTCATACTGCACAGCAGACGGTCTCCAAGTTGCAAGAACTGGGGTTGGAAGCTCTCCGTCATCCGCCCTACTCACCAGACCTTGCGCCTACAGACTACTACTTTTTCCAGAATTTGGATAACTTCTTGGCAGGAAAAAAATTCAATACCCGAGAGGCAGTACAAAATGCTTTTGAAGAATTTGTTGCCTCCCGTCCAGCTGATTTCTTTAAGAAGGGCATCAATAAACTGCCACTGCGTTGGCAAAGATGCATTGATTGCATGGGTGATTACTTCGATTAATACAAATAAAAAATGCATGAAAAAAATTCGTTTAAATTTTTTCATACAAAACGGCAATTTCATAGGTAAAGACCTATTATAACTATTACGAAACCAATGTATTTTCGGTATTCATGATTTGTGTTTTTTTCGCAGATAAACAAACAAATGTGTTAAGAAGACAAGTGTCAGATAAATCTCATTGTCAAAATGACATTTCGCATATTGCTGATCCACCATACCACCATATTTATTTTGTGTTGCTCTCCTTGATTGAGTTTATTTTAATGTACATTAGAACGAAGTCAAATTATAGAAAATTAGCATTAAAAAACGGTTACTATATTGTATAGCGATATTTACATTAAGTGTACATAGTACTAGCCCAGGCTCCATACATTTCTAGAACATCTCCTTTCACCAGATTAAAAAGAAATATAAACTTAAAGCACAGCAAGATAATGTGATGGCTATTAGTTTTGACTACATGCAGAACCTGCCGTTGCCACATATTCGCACAGGGGATGTTTTCTATGCCCGTCAATTATGGATGTATGTATTCGGTATACATAATATTGGTAAAAATAAAGTATGCATGAACTTATACCTCGATACAGAAGGAAAAAAAGGGCAATGTGATGTCACATCTCTTTTATTAAAATATTTTTATGAACACAGTATTACCAATGAGCATCTTATAATCTTCAGTGATGGATGTCCTGGTCAAAATAAAAACTACCTCATGATAAATTTTTTATATGTAATACACTTCTGGACACATCTATTGGCCCACCTTAGAGTTTAGGTTTCGATGGCCCCTACCGAAATATGATTGCTAGATTGAACAAAAACTGTTGATGCAGTTTTAAACCTGATACATTTTACCATCTTTTTCGATCGTATTGTTTTAAATTTGAATTCAGAATACCATACGACATGGAGCTACGCCTAACAAGTCGGATATGCGCCTTGTTCAAGGCAATTGATTTTTGAATAAAAAACATGTTTTATCAAATAAAGGTTTAATTTAATAACGCGTGTTGCCTCCATGGGCATCTACCACAGCTCTCCTACGATTAGGCATAGAGTTTATCAACCGCTCTATGAAATTATGAGGGATCATCTCCCATTCCTCTTCTATGGCAGTTTTCAACTCCTGCATCGTCTGGGCAACTGGCTGACGAGCCCTAACACGTCTTTTTAGCTCGTCCCACATGTGCTCCATGGGGTTCATGTCTGGGTTTCTGGCTGGCCAGTCCATAACTGTGATGTTCACATCCCGAAGATATTCCCTGACGATGCCGGCCGCATGGGCTCTTGCATTATCATGCATAAAAAGGAAATTTGGGCCCACATAGTCCGCGTATGGTATCACGTGAGGTTCTAAGCACTCACGAATGTACCTTTCAGCATTTAATGTTGGCAGCCGTGGTCCTGTAACAACCTCAAGTTGAGTTTTGCCGCTCGCGGATATACCGCCCCAGACAGTCCATGAGCCACCGCCATAAGCAACCCTCTCTTCAAAGCAGCATTGTGCGAAACGCTCTCCCTTACGTCGGTAGACCTTCTTCCTTCCATCATTGCCATGTAACACAATTTTAGACTCATCAGAAAAGTACACGGCTCCAATCTTGCTGTGTCCAATTTAAATAACTGCGTGCGAAATGAAGGCGCGCTGTTCGGTGGGCTCGCGTTAGTTTGGGGCCATTAGCTGGCTTGTGTGGTACCATATCGCGTTCTTTTAACCTTCTCCGAACAGTTCGAGCGCTCACAGATACTCCGTGGAAGTCGCGAAGTTGGTTTTGTATCTCAATGGAGGTAAGGTGACGATTTCTCAAGCTGGTCGTCACGATGAATCGATCCTGCCTTTCAGTTGTGACCCGAGATCGTGGCCTTCCTTGGCGACGAACAAAGCCGCCAGTCTCTAGGTACCTCCGATAAACATTTCGGACCGCAGATCGACTTAAATTAAGTTGAGCACTCACGTTTCTTTGGCTGTGTCCGGCCTGAATAAGTGCCACAGCTTGGGCGGCGACTTCAGGTGAAGTATCCATAGATTATTGATAGAACCTCACCTTAATGTTAAGAATAAGTAATGTTTGTTGCAAAACCAAAGATATCAATCACTTTTTCAAGAATTAAATCCAAGTAAACCAATAAAACCAAGTTTTCTTAGTATTCGATTGTTTGATATCAACAAACAGGCTCCAAATTGTCTTTTGTTTCTTTAAATTCTGTGTTCGAAATTCAAAAAAAGACTATTGAATGAAATTGTGAATGTGCCAGGTTCAAAACTGCATAAAAACTTTTTGCTCGACCTAATATAAAATTTTAGCTAGGACCAAACGAAACTGAAAATACAAGGTGGGCCAAAAGATGTGTCCAGAAGTGTAGTTCATGTATTTCGCTTGTTTAAATCTGTAAAATATGTCTTTCCTATACGTGGCCACTCTTACCTGCCAAATGACCAGGATTTTGCCTTGATTGGCAATTTAAAAAATAAACTCACCGTAGAAACTCCAGAAGAATGGGAAGACCTAATAAAAACGGCACGCAAACATCCATCACCTTTTGAAGTGAAAAGTATCACTCATGAAATGTTTTTTGATCTGAAAAAGTTACTAGAGCCTTATTTTTTAAAAACTTGTAAACCAGCAATGAAAATTAAAGATGCAAGAATGATTAAAATAGATCAAGAATCACCTTTTGTCTTGGTTAAGTATAACTTTACTGGAGAATGGACAAGAATCCATGTACGGACAAAGCGTCCACTGCCTTTGGAACTGAATTTTAGTCCATTGTACAAGGCTAAAATTCCATTAAATCCCAATGAAGCTAAGGATATTCAAAGATTGAAACATTTTTTGAGTGAACCCCACAAGATGATTATTTATGATAAAATATGTGAAAATGTAGCAGAGGAAGGAGAAGATATTGATATTGATAATGAAGACGTAAGTGGAGGAGAAGAATAAATAATAAGTTAATTGGACTGTATGATGGCTGCAAGTGTTTTAATGGCAATAAATTACTTGATTAGTATTAATAAGATGTCTTTCATTGCAAAACTTTTACTTTTATTTTTACCAAAATATCATAAATGCATTCTTTTTACAAAAAGAACACTAGTACAAACTATAGTTTATCATTTTATTCCATAACATGGTATAAATAATGAAAAAAAATACATAATCAATACAATACATCAACATGAATAAATGATCAAAAGTTCTAAGATAATAAACGAAAAATATGGATTTGAGAACGTTTCATTTCCTGTAAAATTGTTGCTAAAAAGTTGTGTTGTTTTTGTTAAAAACCCTTCAACTGTAAAACATTCTATGTGATATTAAACGGTGCTATTTTGTTGTCTTACTTGTTGGTTTCACTTCTGATTCTCCTTAAAATACGTAGATTGACATTGCGATTTTTCGTGTTAATTACATTTTTTTTTATTAATTAGCTAGGGAGGGCGGCGTTAAAAGTGCCGGCGGTAAGTTGTGCCGATGCAAGTATCTAAAAAACAGAAAGAGATAGCTATATGGTCGTATTGCGTCCGACGCTCTGGCAATCTATCGCATGCGCGGCGGCCATTTTAGTTGCGCCCGAGATGCGGACCTAGCGGCTGTGTGTGTTATGATCCTCCAGCACCACGTGAGTAAATATTTTTTCGTTCATACTTTTTGGTCTCAAGTCAGTATTTTTGGTGTTATGGTTAAGGGATTTTTGCTCATATTTTTGTAATTTATCGAAAAACATAAATTAATGCAATTTAAACACTTTATACCAGTCGTTTTTTTTTCATATGACAAAATGTCAATGTCATTGAAACGGGGTAAAAAGTGCCTTACGATCGGGGTCACTTGTGCCGCGGCACAACCAGCCCCCAATTAACTTTTAATAAGTTTTATTGTTTTGTTTGATAGGATGAGAACATACAAGAGAAAAACGCAAAGAGGAACTACTTCACAGGATCTTCTACAAAGGGCCGCAGACGCGGTCATTAAGGAAAGGCGCAAATTAAAAACCGTTGCGCGTGAATTAGAAATTTGTCATACAACGTTACAACGGTATGTCAAGAAAATAAAAAGTGGAGTCACTCCTACCGTTGGATATAAACAAAGACTGGTTTTCAATGAGGAACAAGAGACGTCAATGACGTCGTATATCCGGAAAAGCGCATCTATTTACTTCGGGCTTCTACCTGAAGAAGTTAGACAACTTGCATACCAGTGTGCGACGAAATTTGGTGTCCAAAACATTCCACCTTCTTGGGCTGAAAATGGTCAGGCCGGTTTAGGAAATATATGTGTTGCAAGTGAGAAGACGAATAACGATCTGTCTGGTTTATTAAAAAGCGCTGCTTATATACAGTACCAGTCAATATGAATATAAATAAATAGGGTACATTAATAAATTTATTACAATCACAATTCGGTAATGTCGGTAGTACGTGCCGCGCTCCCGTCGTACAACTAGCGCGATGATACAGCCGGGCGTTCGCCTCCTTGTCCTTCGGCTACTCAGTACACGCTGGCCCACGATGGCGCGCGGCCGTATGATCTCTTCTAATTTGTATGTTGTACGTAAGTATGAGCTGCTACATCATTCCCCCGCTAGTGAAACGTACACAGGGCTTCGACGTCCTTCCTGATTTGGTAACGTATGCGTACGTATCTGTGACTGGTGTTTCTGACTCAGTGTTCATACGGAAAGCAGGCTTTAGTCTGTCTATAGTGATGTTGGCGCGTCTATTGCATAACTGGATAGTGTAATACTTGTCATTACGACTGATCACTTCGTATGGGCCATTGTAGGTAGGCGTCAGAGGCTTTCTTGATGCGTCATTGCGTAGGTAAACATGCGAACATTTATGTAGGTCGTCGTGAATAAATGTCGCTCGGGATTGGTTTGATTTCCGTTGCGCCTGGGCCTTCTTTAACACTCCATTCAACTTATTCATGAAGTTTGAAATTGTGTCGCGATGTTTTGTAGATTCTTCATAGAATTCTCCGGGTTATCGCAATGTTTGGCCATATAATAGTTCAGCAGTACTTGCACCAACATCTTCTTTTATCGAGGCGCGCAGTCCCAGCAACACTGTAGGTAGCTCATGCGACCATGTTGTAGTTTTGAGTCTCGCGGTGAGTGACGTCTTAAGTGAGCGATGCCATCGTTCTATCACGCCGTTACACTGCGGGTGGTAGGCAGTGGTGCGGGTACGATGGATTCCCATGCGTTGCATCAATTTATTAAATAGGTCAGACTCGAATTGTCTGCCTTGGTCGGTGGTTATGGTTACTGGGCAACCGAATCTCGCTATCCAACCATTATAGAATGCATTAGCAACCTTTTCTGCGGTTATTTCTTCCAATGGACAGGCTTCGGGCCATTTTGTTGCCCTGTCTATCATTGTCAATAAATATCGATAGCCGTCAGAAATAGGTAACGGGCCAACGATATCTATGTGCACGTGCTCCAGTCTGTTTGCTTGTTGAAAACTTGCTATTGGTGTCTTCGTGTGTTGTTGCACCTTAGCACGCTGGCACGCGTCGCACGCTCGAGTCCACACATTTACGTCACTATTCATAGAGGGCCACCAGTAGCGGGCAGTGACTAGCTTCCTTGTCGCCCTTATGCCGGGGTGACTAAGGTCGTGTATTGCTTGGAATGTGGGTTTCCGAAAATCTGGAGGCAGATATGGTCGAGCAGTGTTTAATGACATCTCACAGGTAACTTTGGTGGTTGTGTTGGGTATGATGATTTTTTTGAATAGGTATTTTCCTTTGTTTGCTAGAGTTTTCAATTCTTCGTCTTGGTCTTGTTTTTTTGCTAACTCGGTGTAATCCAGTGGTGTCGGGCATGTTATTGTTTCGACACGTGATAGTGCATCTGCGACTTTGTTGTCCTGGCCGGTTACGTGTTGAATATTTGACGTGAACTGTCCGATATATTCAAGGTATCTTGTTCGGCGGGGCGTCTCAGACTTGCTGTTTGACGTTAATGCAGTACACAGCGGTTTGTGGTCCGTGTAAACAATTAAATCTCGTCCTTCAAACACACGACGGAAATGACGTATTGCCATGTAGATTGACAGCAACTCACGGTCGTACGTGCTGTAATTGCGTTGTGCGTCACTGAATTTCTTGGAGAAAAATCCTAGTGGTCTCCACTTGCCGTTGATCTTTTGTTGTATAACGGCACCAGCACATGTGTTTGAGGCGTCTGTCATCAATGCGAAAGGTTCGCTCAGTGATGGATAGGACAATAATGCGCAGTTCTTGATATCTTGTTTGCATTGATTGAATGCTTCCTTTGCCTCTTCGGTCCACTGTATTTTTGTTTTATCGTTCTTCTTGGCGTTGTGAAAGTATTTACTCAATTCCTTTTGATGTTCAGCCGCATGGGGTATACTTGATCGATAAAAGTTCAGTATACCGACGAAACGACGAAGTTCTTGAATCGTATTTGGCAATGGGTAAGACTGGATTGCTTGCACCTTTTCTTCTGTCGGTGTGATACCTTCTGGGCTTATTGTGTATCCCAGGAAATCGAGTTTTGATTGGCCAAAGATACACTTAGCGACGTTTATTTTTAAACCATTGTCGTTGAGTCGCTTAAACACTTCTTGAAGCTCTCTTCTGTGTGCTTCTTGGTTCTCAGAAGCTACGAGAATGTCGTCGACAAATGGAAAGACGGGTAGGCCGCGTAGTACGTTGTCGATGTGACGTTGGAATGTTTGGCCTGCATTCTTCAAACCAAAACACATCCTAGTGAATTCGTACAAACCAAAAGGAGTAATCACGGCTGACTTCTTCACGTCTTCTTCTCTATTTTTAATTTGGTAGTAGGCCTTCTGCAAATCAATTTTTGAAAATATCTTCTTGCCTTGGAGGTTATGTGTGAAGTCATGAAGTCGTGGTATCGGGTATCGATCGGGTGTGGTTACTGCATTGAGTCTACGGTAATCACCACAGGATCTGTAGGTACCATCCTTTTTCAAAACCATGTGTAATGGACTTGCCCATGAGCTATTTGACGGTCGACAAATTCCCTGGCTCATCATGAGTTGGAATTCTTGTTTTGCAGCGTTGTATTTGTGTGGCGGTAGTGGTCTTGCTTTTGTAAATATCGGCGGGCCGGTAGTTTCAATGTAGTGTTCGACTTCACTATTTCCCAGTTTCGTTAGGTTCGGTCTCGTAATGTCTGGGAACTTAGCCAACAGGTCGTGGTAGGGAAGCTTGTCATCGATAGTTCTGATGCTTCCTTCTGCTGCAGGTGACAGGAAACCACGTGCTGATAAATTGGTTTTTTTATCCACCAGTCGTCGTCCATGGAGATCCACCATAAGTGCGTGGTGGTGCAAAAAATCAGCGCCTAATATCGGCCGACTGACTGTTGCAACCATAAATCGCCAAGTGTAGGCTCGCCGCATTCCGATGTTGAGTACAATAGTTCGCTCGCCATATGTAGGTATTTGTGAACCATTCGCTGCGTACAAGTAGTTTGTTGGAGTTCGCTGTTTATCGCGTGCAGTGGCGGGTAAAACAGAGACATTTGCTCCCGTGTCGACAAGGAATTTTTTGTCGGATGATTTGTCGTGTATAAATAGGCGGTATGTGGATAAATCGTCGACCTCGGCCACCGCCACGGCTTGAGTCTTCTTTAGTTTTCCGGCTTCTCACTTAAAATACCTTTAAAACTGCACGGACTTCTGCACCGGTATGCTGCCTTGCCGTATTTCTTGTGGAAATAGCACACGTTCAAAATATCAGAAGGTTGCGTGTTCATATCACGTCGGGGTCACCACTTTAGGAAATATATGTGTTGCAAGTGAGAAGACGAATAACGATCTGTCTGGTTTATTAAAAAGCGCTGCTTATATACAGTACCAGTCAATATGAATATAAATAAATAGGGTACATTAATAAATTTATTACAATCACAATTCGGTAATGTCGGTAGTACGTGCCGCGCTCCCGTCGTACAACTAGCGCGATGATACAGCCGGGCGTTCGCCTCCTTGTCCTTCGGCTACTCAGTACACGCTGGCCCACGATGGCGCGCGGCCGTATGATCTCTTCTAATTTGTATGTTGTACGTAAGTATGAGCTGCTACACCGGTAAGGATTGGTTGACAAATTTTTTGAAAAGAAACCCAACACTTTCGATAAGAACACCGGAAGCAACGAGTGCAGGACGCGCGACCTCGTTCAACAGACATAACGTGAACCAATTTTTTGAGAAACTTGGTGATCAAATTATGAAGTACAATCTTACTCCTTCACGTATATGGAATTTGGACGAGACTGGAGTTCAAACTGCTGAAACCAAAGAAAATTGTGGCTGAAACAGGAGTAAAGCAGGTAGGAGCTATTGTATCAGCAGAACGTGGCACGTTAGTTACAGTTGAGCTGGCAGTAAATGCCTTGGGAAATACAGTTCCACCAATGTTTATATTCCCTCGTCTAAAATATAAGGATTTGTTTATTCGTGATGGCCCTCCTGAATGTATTGGTGCTGGTAATCGTTCAGGTTGGATGACGAGCACAGAATTTCTGATTTTTATGGATCATTTCATAAAACATACTAAGCCTAGTCCTGAAGAGCCAGTTCTTTTACTCTTAGATAATCATTCATCCCATGTGAATATCGATGTGATTGAAAAAACCAAAGAAAATTCTGTCATATTGCTATCATTCCCACCGCATTGCACCCACCGGCTTCAACCACTTGATGTTGGAATTAATGGTCCGTTCAAATCATACTGCTCTAAAGCTCAAAACAACTGGCTTCGAACTAATCCTGGGAAGACTATGTCAATCTATGAAATACCAGGCATAGTAAAATACGCTTTTCCGTTGGCAGCAACACCCACCAATATTTCTAACGCGTTTAAAAAGGCTGGTATTTGGCCCTATGATTCTACCGTTTTTACTGAGGAAGACTGCACCGTCTTACGTCACCGATCGCCCTATGCCAGATAATCAACCCTCACAAGCGATGAATAATTTTTGACGACACGGTTGGCGCAGTGGTTGAGCGATTGACTGCTGCGCAGCATGTCGCGGGTTCGATTCCCGCACGGAACAAATATTTGTACGACCTACAAGTATTTGTTCCGAGTCTGGGTGTTTTTCTATCTATAATATGTATGTATTTACAAAAAAAAAAAAATGTATATAAGTAGTTTATCAGCCATCTCGTTACCATAACACAAGCATTAGGTTGCTTAGCTTGGGGCTAGATGTCGTTGTGTGATATGTCCAAACATATTTATTTATTTATATTTATTTATAATTTGCCTGGCCCCTCAAACATTCGAGAAAGGACCCTTGAAGACCTCCATGAGGCAACTAATACGGTTCGCAGTGTTGAGTCTAGTCCATAAATAATTCAGCCTGATCATCAGCAACACCAGTGCAGCAGTATTGACTGTATAAATGAGCCCGGTCCATCAGATATTCAGCAATCAATCAATATTGACTATACAAATGAGCCCGGTCCATCAGGTTATCAGCAACTAGAGTCACGCTCGTACAGTCCAGACATCCCTCGCTCTCATTCTCGAGCAGCTGATGGCATCACTTCTCAAATGGGAGGTAACGATGCAACAATATTTTCTCCGGAGCTAGTTAGACCGTTACCTATAGCACCTCCCCGATTAATTGGAGTTAATACACGACGTAAAAGAAAGACAGCTGTTCTAACTGATACTCCGGAAAAAAATGTTCTAGCAGAAGAACAGGCTAATAAAAAGAAAAAGAAGGAAAGTAAAACTACAGAGAAGAACAAAGGAAAAGGAAATATGGCTAAAGGAACAAAATAAAAAAAGACGAAGGCCAAAAACCCTGCTAGAAAAAAACTTCTACAAGAGAATGATGAAAGCACTGATGAAGAGAATAGTTCAGAATGGTTCTGCATCATATGCTATGACTCTTACTCCAACTCTGCGCCTAGAGAAAAATGGATTGAATGCAGCGTATGCAAGAATTGGGCTCATTTGCAATGTGTAGAAGATGAAGAAAGATTAACATTTGTATGTCCTAATTGCTATTCTGATCAGTCGTCTGAAGACTAAGTTTTGTTTTTGATTTTTTGTTATTTTTTTTTTTTTCAAATATAAGACTGATTGATAATATAATAATTACCTAGATGAAGTCTGAGTTACATTAGGTATTGGGAGAAAATTTAAGTAATCCCAGTACCTACCTACTATAGTTTGTAAACGGTTATTTTTCACAACACTCTAAAGATCTCATATCTATATTAAGATTAAGTAAAAATAATAGGTCTTTGCCTATGAAATTGCCGTTTTGTATGAAAAAATTTAAACGAATTTTTTTCATGCATTTTTTATTTGTATTAATCAAAGTAATCACCCATGCAATCAATGCATCTTTGCCAACGCAGTGGCAGTTTATTGATGCCCTTCTTAAAGAAATCAGTTGGACGGGGGGCAACAAATTCTTCAAAGGCATTTTGTAATGCCTCTCGGGTATTGAATTTTTTTCCCGCCAAGAAGTTATCCAAATTCTGGAAAAAGTAGTAGTCTGTAAGCGCAAGGTCTGTTGAGTAGGGCGGATGACGGAGAGCTTCCAACCCCAGTTCTTGCAACTTGGAGACCGTCTGCTGTGCAGTATGAGGTCGCGCGTTGTCGTGCAGGAGCAGCGGAGACGAGCGATTGACCAATGCTGGTTGGAGATGTGCCAGCTTCTCCATCATTGTGTTTAGTTCTTCACAGTACACATCTGAAGTAATGCTCACCCCATTTGGTAAGAAGCTGTGATGAATCACACCGGCGCTAGACCACCAAACAGTGACCATCACTTTTCTAGGGGTAAGTTTTCGTTTAGGGCATTGTTTAGGTGCTGAACCAGGATCCAACCAACTTGCTGAGCGCTTGCGGTTATCAAACAGAATCCATTTTTCATCACAGGTAACAATGCGGTTCAAAATTCCTTCATTTGTGTGTCTGTTGAGCAGTGCAAGGCACATCTCGACGCGTACTACGCGCTGGCGATCATTGAGTTCGTGGGGCACCCATTTGTCAAGCTTTTTTACCTTGCCAATTTGACGCAAATGGACCAATATTGTTTTGACGCTAACGTCGAAAGCTGCTGCTAATTCAGCCGTAGATTGTGTATCATCAGCTTCCACAATCGCCTTTAATTCGTCATTGTCGACCAAAGTCTTCGGACGACCGCGAGGTTCATTTTTCAGGTCGAAATTTCCAGAACGGAAGCGAGCAAACCAATAACAAGTGGTGCGTTGGTTTGTAGTGTTAGCTCCGTAAACGTCGTTGATGTTACGTGCCGCTTGTGCCGCGTTGCTGCCACGACGGTACTCATATTCCATAATTACTCGAATTTTTAACGTATCCATGATGACGAAAAAGATTGAAATGCGATGAAAATGTAACACTAATCAATAAACAAATGACTACTTTTGGAAAAAAAAATCCATGTTTTTAAAATAAAATTAATTTGAAATTAGAATTCTTAGCCAAACAAAAATTATTTTGATTTGAAATGGCCAGTACTGCAGAACGGCAATTTCATAGGTAAAGACCTAATATTAATGTAGAAGATAATTTTTGTATCTGATAGACAGAAGAGTCATTAGTTGTTTTTTTTTCTAATTTTTAGTGTAAAAACTACTCGAATTTTTAAAAAATGTTGATGTTTTATAAATTTTATGTAAAATAAAAATAAATCAATAAAATGGTATGGTTTTTTATTCTAAAATTCATTTTAATCCGTGTAAATGGCCGAGTATTATGAATGGCACAACTGACCCCAGCTGAGGCACAACTTGCCCCAGCGAGGGGTCAGTAGTGCCTTACGACCACTGTCTAAAAATATAAACTGTTAAAAAAGCACTAAAACTAGGTATAAACTTAAACTCTAGATTAAATTTCACCTAAGATAGACTAGAGCTATTAACCATAGAATTCATCTTACTCGATTTATCTAGGGATTTGTCAAAATCGGCACTTTCAACCCCGCCCTCCCTGGTTGCGGATTAAGAAATACTTTTCTCCCACCGCAACTATGTATGTTTGCAAAGTTCTTATTCTTTGTTCGCAACCAAGTTGCGGTGAAGGAGAAAGTTTTCTTGATTCGCAACTGATTGCGAACAAAGAATAAACATTCTTAATTCGCAACTGTTTGCGATTACGAATCGAAGTTGTGAAAACGGCGCGGTCGGAGGGAAATTACCTATGGCACTAATATCAAAATATTTATGACATCTAAGCTGTCACTTCTCTACGGCGTTCTAAATGCGCATAAAAGGCGCTGCTTAGACATATTCTTTCCTTTTCTCGGCAGCGTCAACCTAGTATTGAACCCCTCTGGCCAGAATAACTTTGAGAAACAAAGTTAAGGGAATAAGCCCGTTGGACTGTAATTTAGGGCCTTCCACAGCGCTGTGTCAAGAAGAAGAAAAAGAATTGGTTAAATGGCCATGAATAGAACATTCATGGCAGAAAACCATTTCACAGTCACAAAGGACCATTTATTGGATAGTGTACAAAACCTTATTTTGGAAAAAAAAAATTGTTAACTGCCGCTTCACAAATAATCGCCTAGGAACAAAAAATGGTTGAGTTCGTTTTTGAATCATCATCCAGAATTGACGCAAAGAACGGCACGAAATTTGATAAAGGGCAGAGAAGACATAACTGAAGAAGAGTTGTCAGATGCACTAAAAGACCCTACAAGTATGTATATACAGAGTTGATACGACAGAGGGGCATTAAATTACACTACGTATACTATACAAATACAAATACAAAATCTTTATTGCAACAACAAGTATTTACATTTCATGTGCAAGCCCTGTTTCCCAAACTAGCGTGAGCTGTATGTTGGGAATCAGTTCCTTCCAGATAAATATGTCGAGCTAGTGTTACAATCATAACTTATAATAATTTATCTACTAATTAAGTTTATAACCAAAAGTTTACAATCTGCGAACTAAAAATAGTGTGTGTGTGTGTGTGTGTGTGTGTGTGTGTGTGTGTGTGTGTGTGTGGGTGAGTGTGTGTGTGCATGTGCATGTTTGTGGGTGTGGGAGTGCGTGTGTGTATGTGGCAATGTGAGAGTGGGTTTTGTGTTTTACTGCTTTATTTTTATTTTAAAATTAGGAATAGATTTTCTATTTCGTCGTAATTTAATGGTTTCAGCCATAATTTTATTTTATTTTTAAACTGATAGTTAGATAATTGTTTGGTTTTATGAGCTATATTAAGTTTATTGTACAATCTAGGTGCTACATTGTTATAATGATGTTGGGCAAATTTGCTTTTTACTCTAGGGATTGGGCATTCGTCTCTTCTTTTGCCAGAAGGTATTAGATAGGGTACTGTGTTTTTATGATATTTACGTAAACATTGATACACAAACAACCTTCTGACAGACAGAACATCGGCCTTATCATAAACAGAATCTGTAGGATGTTGAAACGGTAGCGAGAGAAGTACTTTGAGCACAACACGCTGCGCCCTCTCAAGTTCAAGAAGATGTGTTTTGGCTGCCGAACCCCAGGAACATATACAATAGGTTATTACGCATTCTGCCAAGGCTTTGTAGGTGTGAATCAAAAGTTTTATATCTGGTATCAATCTCAAGTCTTTAAAAATGTAAATGAGTTTCCTTAGTCGGTTGCTAACTGCAGTTATGTGCTTCTTCCAACATAGTTTGTCGTCAATATTTACTCCTAAGTATTTAATTTCTGTGGATCTAACTAACGTGGCGCAGTTACAGCGTGGCAAAAGAGTATTGTAAGATCTGTTACAAGGGTAGGAATGTATGCGAACTAGGAAGTTTTTTTGGTGATGATGCTTTGGTTTTGCTGAAGCATAGAACTTTTGTTTTGTCAGTGTTTAGCGTTAATAAACTATCTTCAAGCCAAGAGGTGACCACAGACATGCCTTCCTCAGCAATTTGTTTAACACTCTCCCAAGTGTCACTATGAAACAGTATGACAGTGTCATCAGCAAGCATTTGAATATCAGCACCCTTTATTTGACATTTACATAGTTCGTTAATGTAGGTTAGAAACAATGTCGGGGCTAGCGTACTGCCCTGTGGCACACCATATGATCCCCCACTAAAATTACTGAAACAATCTTCAACTCTAACGCATTGTTGCCTTTCCACAATACGTGTTTAGTATTAATTCGATACGGTCTAAAAATAAAAAGCACCAAAAATGAGAATTTTTCTTTTTCAAACAAACTAAATAGCTTACAAATCAGAATAAAACGCAACCACCCTTTGTAAATAAAAAGTGACCTTAGCTACCTACTAGGTAACAAAGCGGCAACGTAGCGCGTGCGCCGGAGCGCGGTGTGTCGTGTATAGTCAAAGCGGGCGGCCGGCGGCGGCGGTGGCGCGGGCGCCTTAGGCTTCCGCTCGCGCTGGCTTTTATGTTAGGTAAGGTCTTGAAGTACGCGCACAAGAACAATCACAACAAAAACACTACATTTTTAAATTCTCGATGTGTCCTCCATTCACATTAATAGCACTTTAATTTGTGAAATGCTAAAATAATCCTGTAGCACCACCGACCGCCTACAGCCACGCGCCACATAACACTGCTGTGTCGGGACGACGCTCACGCACACCACGTTAGGCCACCTCGCGTATGTAAATCAGTTTGACCTCAGGATCCCCACGATCCATCAATTTTTGAAGCGCGGCTCGAAGCGTTTCTTTGATGCCGCCGCGAAGCATCGCAAGCCTTTGGTTGTCGAGGCCGCGCGCTATGCCCCCTCTAAAATTAGTAAGACTCGCCGTCCGCGACACATTCTCACCGACCCTGATGACCCCATAACCCTCCTTCAGGAGAGTAGCAAGGCCACCAGTACGGTTTACAAACGTAGACCACCCAGGAATACATTCCGACCTCGCCGCCGAGGTCGCAATCGTAACCGCCCCCCCCCCCCCTATCCCCTACTCGGTGAAGCTGTGCCAGCTGGGGGCACAGCTGAGCCTGTAGCACTTATCCCCCCCATTATGATCCAGCCTGCCCCGTCTGGCTGTCCTATTATTAGCGACGCTCAGTCGACTAATAATTTACCTTAGTTTTAAGCCTGGCCGGGGGCTTTAAGTTCGCTTAAAGAACCCACAGGAAACGCCCGGTTGAGCAGTCTCGACCCTCAGTGATCAACTGCGAGATGCCATTTATAAATAACTAATAACTATCCAACAGTCAGTCTGCGCTAGCGCGTCGCTGTTTCCACGCATTGGAAGAGCTCGCCTAGTCTAGACGCCCCTCACTTCGCACCCCGCGGTGACGCATCCTACTTGTTTCGCGACGCACCTCGCGTCACGAACCTGCTGGGAACGTACCGTGTAGTGGCATTTACCGTCGTACCTACTTAAGCCTAGTTTCTAGACAATGTTCTGTGTGCTGAAATAAACTAAGTGTTTACAAGTGACCAGACGTTTCATTGAACCCGTTTCAATCTGGCGCTCAACGTTAAGGCCCGGAAGCAGGCTAGCCCAAAATCAAGATTACGAAGGAAAATCAAGGAGGAACCGCTAACTACCATGAATTTGTCAATTGAACAATTCGAGAAGATACTGACAGTGATTGGTAGCCAACAGCGACGAGGCTCATTCGTCACTTGCAATATTACTTTTAATGGTGCCAGAGACACAGAATCAGTGGAATCTTTTCTTGCTACGGCTTCAGTATTAAAGTCCGTAGAACAGATCTCCGACGAAGATGCCATAATGAGCGTCCCCTTAATTTTAAGGGAAGAGGCAGCCACCTGGTGGAATGGCATAAAGTACCAGGTCAAAACATGGAAAGAGTTTGAGTAAAGAGTTCGCCACGCCTTTACTCCTAAAAGACCTGCCTACCAGCTGTACCAGAACGTTGTGAACATTAAACAAAGTGAAGATGAATTGACAGAAGTGTTTGTCGCTATAGGTACCCAAGCGCCGTCACCTTCTACACCAACGTTTGCATGTTACGGATGTGGTACACCAGGAGTGATCCGATCAAAATGCACAACCTGCGCCAAGGCTGTGCTTAAAGGTGGGAAAAGCTGAAGTAAGTTTCTGTTCCATAAACACTCAAGCAGATGTACGTCCTAGGCCGATTATTGGTATTGCCATAGGCAAAATAACCGGTACCGCTTATGTGGATACTTGCGCAAAAACGAGCGTTGCATCATACTCGCTATACAAATTCCTACGAAGACTCGGATTTCCATTCTAGACACAACAGCTTGTGGTGAAATTGGCTGATGGCACGAAGACATCGAGAGAGGTTTTGACCGTAGAAGCACCCGTCAGTGTCTGTTACCGTGTTGTGCAAACGTCTTTTATTGTATTCCCGGAAGCTCGAGAATCTCGCACACTGTTAGGCGTCGGCTTCATCCAGGATGCTAAGATGGTACTTAACATACCGCAGATGACATGGCATTTCGAGGATCACCCTGGTGACATCTTCGACCTCCAATACGAAGATGCTGAGGAGACATCAATGGCCATGATAAAGGCTACGCCCAGTTATTTTAATCCTCGGTTACGGTCTATGCTAAAAGATGTGGAGCTGCTTGAATTGGCATGATTGGTGGAGTTTCCATCGTTTCTAAAATTGTGCAATGGTTGCACATTCTAATAATGAGGAGCCAATAAAATCATGCTTCACTTGGAATAGGCCACACCTCCGCGGCCCTGCGTGTCCGCCATTGCACCCGAGGTCTCCCGACCTGATAATGATGTGGAATGAGGTAAACACCGCGTATTCAGCAAAAGGATTTATATTTGTAAATGTAGGGTTGGAGCACAATTTGAAAGTAAGGAAGCGCGCACTGTCCGTAGCGTTAGAAATGGCACTGCGTCATCGCAATTTAAAATGGTGGTTCGGGCCTCGCCCTTGCACCCGCTCTGACCCCGCGCACTCCCTTTTACAATTTTTATTATAATATATGCGTAGGTATTTTGATTTATTACGCCGCTAACATGCCCCACCCCAGTGCTGCCTCAGCAGCACTCATCATCAACTGGTATTCGTGCGACACGCGTGGCCGACCTTGTTAACATTCCTGACTTGGTCTTTATTCGAATCATTCTGACTCGACCGTCTTTTCCAGGGATCACTTCCTGAATTATTCCCTTGGGCCAGCAGTTGCGGGGACTGTCAGGATCCACTATAAGCACGAAGTCACCCACTTGTAAATTTCTCTGTTCCTCTTGCCATTTCTTGCGGGGTAGCAAGTCTGGCAGTACTTCCTTGACCCATCTGCGCCAGTACATGTCAGCTAATCTTTGTGATATTCGCCATTGCTTTCGCAGATAGACGTCTGAATCATCAAATTTTCCGATGTGAGGTAGGCCAGACGACGAACCCAGCAAGAAATGATTAGGAGTTAACGCTTCAGAATCATTTGGGTTCACAGATACGTGAGTCAACGGCCGGCTGTTCACCATGTTCTCTACTTCTGCCAACAGAGTATTTAGAGTTTCATCTCTGGGAGCGCGTTCCTTCAAAATTACTTTCAGGCTGGTCTTCACGCTTCTGATGAGCCTTTCCCACGCCCCACCCCAGTGGGGACTCGCGGGCGGTATGAAAGTCCATTTGATTCCGCGATTTAAGGCCTCATCTTTCAGCACTTCTTCGTCCAGTTCTTTTATAGCCTTTTTCAGCTCTGTATCCGCCCCTCGCAGGTTTGTTCCGTTGTCGGAGTACAAATATTGTGGCCATCCCCGTCTCGCAGCCATTCTTCGCAATGCCATAATAAAGGAGTCCGTTGTAAGGTTAGTGACTACTTCCAGATGGATTGCTCGTACCGTCAAGCACGTGAATAAAACACCGTATCTCTTCTCGCGACGCCTTCCCACCGTGACTTCTATAGGACCAAATAAATCCACACCGCAGTAAGTGAAAGGCCGTTCATGATGGGCCACTCGAGCACCGGGTAAATCTCCCATTCTTGGTACTTCTGGCTTAGATTTTCCTATTCTGCAGGTTGAGCATTTAGATGTTACATGTTTCACGGTAGGTCTAAGTCTGGTGATCCAGTATCTTTGTTTAACTTCATTTACTACTGTTTCTTGATTTCCGTGTGCGTAGTAGTAATGATAATACTTAACGATCAATCTCGCAATGTAACTTCTTCCATCTAATATTACAGGGTTTTTAGTTTCAGGTAGAATGCCAGCAGCAGCACCGATGCGGCCACCGACGCGCATGACTCCGTGTTCGTCCAGGTAAGGGGACAAGGTAAGTATGTTACTTGTTTTTGGTACACATCTGTTGTTTTTCATTTCAATTAATTCCTTGCTAAACGATTCAGCTTGTGATTTTTTCAGTAATAATATTTCAGCCTTATTCATAGTGTCGTCGAACTCACAAGTAAGCTTCTTGCATTTATTTATAAACTTGAGTACCAAAGAAGCAGATCGACGTAAGCGAAGCCAGGAACTAAATCGAGTAGCATCAGGTACGGGTAAGTTAATTTCTTGTACATCTATTCTTATTAGATTAATACACTCCAATAATGTTTCTTTTCTTTCAACAGATATGACGTCATGCGGCCATTCGTCTACATTGAAGCGTAAGAACTTAGGTCCATACATCCACTCATCTTGCAGGACGGGGCAGATGTAGTTTTCTCTCGTAGCAATGTCAGCTACGTTTAATTTTGTAGGCACGTATCGCCATTCATTCTTCTGCGTTAATTCATCGATTTCGCCTAAACGGTTTGCTACATATACTTTATAGTCGCGAGCATCATTTCTTATCCAGTGTAGCACTGTTGTCGAGTCGCTCCAGAATATTCGTTGCTCAGACTTTATAGTATGTTCTCTAGCCACTGAGTCTGCTAGTCTCGCTGCTAGGACAGCAGCTTGAAGTTCCAAGCGTGGAATAGTTATCGGTTTGTTTCCGACAACCCGACATTTACTCGCGATGAATGCTACGCGTGTATTATCCTTGTCGTCATTCCATCTCCAGTACGCGACGGCGCAATATGCCTTACTAGACGCATCACAAAATACATGCATCTGTAGGTTTCTATAACTGTTTTGTGTGATAATATTTCGATCATTGACATTGCAACAGCTGTGCGTCGTAGCACTGGTAGCCGTTGTCGCGTCTGCTACAATCGTAGCAATATTCGTAGCACTCGTAGTCGTGGCGCTTGAGTTGGATGGCGGGGGAATTTTATTTTCCTTCTCGCTCACTCCTATGGTAGCAGCCGGATAGTGCCTTGGCAAGCTAACATCTTGTAATGATTTCAATAAACCAATCCATTTTGACCATTTCTCGAACACCGTATCAGATATATAATCATCCCAACTGATCTTTAATTTCCAAGTCTCTTGTAAGATAATTTTTCCATTTATGGTGTACGGTGCTAGAATGCCATATACGTCAAAAATGGACATTATTACTCGTAACATTTCTCTCTTGGTAGGTTTTTGTGTCCCATTTATAATATTTTCGGGTATCCGCTTGAAAGATACGTCGAATCTCAAAGTGTCATCACTTGGATGCCAAATCAATCCAAGCGTGCGTTCGCCTTCATAATGTTGGCCTATTTTGAATTTGACGGCTGCATCGCCTAGTAAATCTTTAGGTAGGCTCGCAAGTACTTGTTTACTATTACTCGTCCAATTCCGCATCTCGAACCCGCCTTTCTGGTGAATGGACATGACGTCATGAATCAGCTGTATCGCGGTCTCTTCGTTAGGTAGGCTGTCTATATAATCATCCATATAGTGACTTTTATATATAGCAGACGCCGCAGCGGGCATTGATGACTCATACTGCTTTGCGTTTTTGTTTTTTACAAATTGGGCTATGAAGGGCGAGCAATTAGCACCAAATATTAGAGACGTCATAACGTAGGTGTTTATAGGTTCTTCTGGTTCTTCTCTATACAGAAATCGGAAGGCGTCCTGGTCTTCTGGTCGAATCTTTACTCTGAGGAACATATCTTTAATATCTCCAGACACGGCTACTCGATTTTCTCTAAATCGCAACATAATGCCGAATAACGACATAAGTAGGTCAGGACCTTTTAATAAGTAATCGTTAAGTGATAACCCATTTGTTTTAGCTGCCGCGTCAAACACTAAACGCAGTTTCTTCTTGTTAGGGTTATCGACCCCAAAATGAGGTAAGTACCAAGTTCTCGGCGGAGTAACATTTAAGTTGGTACGTCTTTTTGCGTAGTCGTTATCAAATAGATGTCGTATGCGTTCTTCGTATCTTTTCGCATATTCTATGCTTCTTTTTAATTTTAGTTCTACTCCTTTCAGTCTACACAGAGCCGTCGGGTACGAGTCCGGCATCACACATCTCTCGTCTCGCCAAGGTAAGCCAACATGCCATTGACCATTGATCAGTACAGAAGTTCGTTCTAAACATTCTACAGCGCGTAAGTCTTCTGAGTTTTGTCTTGGCCTGCCAGACACGCCCATGGATTCGACTGAGAATGACCGTCGTACCTCCTCCTGGATCTCTCGCAGTGTACATTCGGTTTCTATGACGTCACTAGTGACAAACAATGAGGAGTGACGTACAGTAGAATCAGGTAAGTAAACATTAGGCACCCTTCCATGCAGGCACCAACCCAGCGGAGTCCGGGTGGCACAGGGTTCATCGGGTCTACCCACCCTCATTTCCAAAGGTAAGAGAAGGTGACAATTATCTTGTCCGATTAAGACTTGTGGTTGTAGTTGTGTTTCTGTGCATAACTTATGGCTGACGTCACATAGGTGCGTGTAGTTTTTGCTATTTACTGTAGACAAACTTTGTGGTAGGTTTAATTCTTCAACAATTCGCGCGTCGATTGTAAACATCTTATCGTCGACACCACACAAAGTCACCTTTGCGCGCTGTGCATTGCACACTAGTTCGGTGTCGTTCCATGCGCCACACACACGAAGACATTCCCGGCGGCCGCGCAGCCCCACTTTCTCTGCCAGCGAAGCGCTAACCAAGGACACAGTCGAGCCGTCGTCCAGCAGCGCGGTCGTGCTCACTCTTCCGTTCGGTCCGTGAATGCTTATAGGTACAATTTTCAACATTACGGAACAGCTGACATTAATATTTGTTATTGTTTCCGATGGAACTTCAGTATCGGGTGTAACTTCGGGTTGTACCGCTGGCACGGATTCACTATTGTCTTGACGCGGCACATAATGTAACAGTCGATGATGAGATTGTCCACAATTGTTTATGTCACAGCTAGGAGCAGTGCATGTGTCCCTACGATGATGCGCTAGTAAACACTTGTAGCAAATACCGTTACGCTTTACGTGCAGCCATCTGTCCTTTCGTAGCGATTTTTTAAACTTTTTACACTCAGTTAATTTGTGATTAGTAGTACGACAATAACGACACTTTTCTCCACTTTGTTCGTCTTGCAATAGAACAGTTTGTATATTGTTCACTTTATCACTTTGTTTACGTTTGAAATTGTCCTTTCTAGGTTGTAATAAAGTAGCAGTACAGGTTGATATTTTCACAGCTTCTTCGGTGAGGAAATCTGACAGCACATCTAGTCTAGGTTTTGGTGATTCGGCAGTGATGAACGGGTAACTATAGTCTGTCCACTTCGCGAGCAGAGTAGTAGGTAGCTTGAATAAAATAATGTTAGCTACTTCCATGCCTTGTAAATATTCATGGCGACCAAGGGCTCGTACAGCTGCGACGTAGTTCTTTATTTTGACAGAAAAGGGCACTATTTCTCGATGGTAATCTGTAGACAGGTTGCTCATCTTTTTTATATCTGACACGATGTGAGAAAGGATGACGTCAACGTTTCCGAATTGCAGTTTCAAAGTGGAAATTACGTCTGCCGATGGAGCACCACTGATAAGCAGGCCGGCGACAGCTTCTTGAGCGGCGCCGCGTAGACACTTACGTAACCGCCACAGGTTTTCTTTATCGGTGAAATGACAGATTTCTGTGGATTCCATATACGCTTGCTCGAAATGGAGCCACTCTTTTGGGTCGCCGCTGAAACTAGGAAGTTCTTTCGGTGTGCTGAGACGACTTATCAGTTTAGTATTTTGCTGGATGGCGGAGGACGTGACGAGTTCTTTGACTGCGCTCGCAAGCTGTTGAACTGCTCCTTCTGAGTCGACCGGGTTCGTGTGCGACTTGTATTTATCACTGTCAAGCTGTTGTAGTTCTTGTTGACTACGCTCCATCCACTTTTCAATATCACGCGCGCCGTTATTTTGTTCCGATGTTTCTGATGGTGGACTGTATTCTTCTTCGAGTTCAGCTAGGTCCGCCGCTAATTTTCTATCGATGAGTTCCATTTCAATACGCGCCTTTGCCTGGGCTGCTTCTAGTTCCAGTCTCTTTTTCTGTGCTTGTATCGATTGTGATGATGACGGTTTCTTGGACTTGACTGACTGACGTGATGTATGTGAAGGCGGATTTTGTCTTCCGGTTCGTTCCGATTTCATTACACTCGCGGCACAAGAACTTTGTACTTTAAGTTCATCATCTTTATTTTGTACTGGTGTAGGCGGTGGCGGTGGCATTTCCTGTGTTCCAGTTGCCGATTGTAGCTTTGCCTCCAACTCCTCCTTTTCTCTCAGCTTGCTAGTGGTACTGCGGGTGTTTACCATGTTTCTCTTTGGCGGCGGAGTAGTAAACATTCACGATTTGGCTCGAAGACCACTGATAATGATGTGGAATGAGGTAAACACCGCGTATTCAGCAAAAGGATTTATATTTGTAAATGTAGGGTTGGAGCACAATTTGAAAGTAAGGAAGCGCGCACTGTCCGTAGCGTTAGAAATGGCACTGCGTCATCGCAATTTAAAATGGTGGTTCGGGCCTCGCCCTTGCACCCGCTCTGACCCCGCGCACTCCCTTTTACAATTTTTATTATAATATATGCGTAGGTATTTTGATTTATTACGCCGCTAACACGACCCTTAGCGAAATTAAACGAACGCTGACATCTCTTCCTTCAGTTCGTTCGTTTATCTTACGTCACGTCAGTCACTACTAGAGATTCGTAGATAGTCACGTATCGCTCTCAATTTTATTATTATTTGTTTTTAAAATGGCGCCTCAATTGACGCAAACCGAAAGGCAGCGGATAATAGCCCTTAGATTAAGTGGATGCCGGATCATTGATATTTGTCGGCAGACGGGCATAACGGTGAGTAATATTTTTTGTAATTATGTTTTTAAATCATATGACGACTCATTGACCGGAATTACAAAGGCTAATATTGAAAAAATGTGCTTGTGCTGGTGTTTTTCAATAGAATTTTCGAAATAAGTAAACAGAAGGTATAGTTAAGTAAGTAGTTAATCTTCCTTGTGTTCTTTCATAATGAGTTCCCGATATTGTGTTTCGCTGTTTTAAGCGCCATTGAAATGTAGAGTAAGTAACCGGCCGATTGTTTCCCGCCGCGATTTTTTCGAGCACTGGATTTTGAATGCACTGCTCAGCGCCGGGAGTTGAAAATCCAATAGATTAATTTTATTACCACGCTATCGCATTGGGTGTAATCCTGTCATGGCAGTGATGTTTGTGTGGAAATAAATAATTTAATACTTACATATTAATAACTTATCGATGATTGTAGGGAAGTATTAATACCTATATCAGAAAGGTTTAAGTAATGAAATAAAGGTAAACAATCTTGACTTGACTTTTTACACAAACACATACTTATCTATTAAACAAATACACTGCTTAAACTAATGGTTCAATTGTAATCATTATGTATTTGTTTTGTGGTAGTAATCATTATTGTTGTATTTACAATGGTTTTTATTTGCATATTATTTTTAAACTGAGGTTTTAAAATAAAAAATGATAAAAGACACATCAAGTTTAACCTTTAATTCACCACCTAAACCTTTCTGTTAACATCTTTGTCTATGTTAATTGAGTAATAATGTGCAATAAACTAAGTATTAAAGCTATCTGTTTCGTTCCAGAAAAAAACTATTTACTTTTGGCTTCGGCGGTGGGAAGAAAGCGGAACAATTGAAGCCCACCACCGCCAACTCTACACGAGAGCCACAACGGCGGCAGAAGATGCAGCTATGGTCGCTGCACACTCTGCCGATCCGTTTCTTAGCACTCGAACCACCTCATCTTCGTACAGCGTGAGTCCATGTGTAACTTGTTATCACACTTACCACCCTAACTTATTCATCATTTACATACTTAGAACATGGTTTTCTATGTGAATGACAAAATTGATTAAAATATACCGGAAGGACTTTTTATGTTGTTACCTATTTTATGTTGTTATAAGCTGTTATACCTACAATAGATAAGGGCGCTCGGCAGGCGCTCACTCAAACCAGTTATGCGCCCATCGCGCGGCCTTTTAACGATGGCCAATAATTACGCCAGCTGAACGTATTTGTCTCTGTGAATTTAGTATAACTACTTATTAGATCATTTTTCAGTTCTTTACAACCTACCTCAACAAAGGTGGAAGTTCTCAATTCGACTGATTGTTTATTTGTGCGTCCATACTCATTTAGTTAAGTTGGCCCGTAAAATTTGTCAAGAGTGTGTAAGTATTGAAATTAACAACATTTTCTTTGTTTTAGATTTCGATGGATACTGTGAGGAGGCGCCTGAAGGCCGCCGGAAAAAAATGCTGCCGCCCTGCCAAGAAAATTCAGATGAATCAGGCTCATAAGGAGGCAAGAGTAAGTTTTTGCCTAGAATATTACAATTTTGACTGGGCAAACAATATTGTAATTTTTGTAGATGAGAAAAGCTTCCGGTCGGACATGGACGGAAGAAAAATATTATGGCGCAACAGCAATGAGCGCTATGTGGAGGTGAATACTTTACCAAATCGGGCAAGTGGACGAATATCCCTAAATTTTTGGGGATGGATGAGCTCAATGGGACCGGGTGAACTCGTAGAGGTTAGCGGGCGCATGACTGGGGATCAGTACGTCGAAATTTTACGCGACGTGATGATCCCCACCGTGCGCCTGCACTACCCAGAGGGCATTATTTACTTGTGCCAGGATAACTGCCGCGTGCACACCTGCAGAGTGGCGCAGGAGTGGTTCGCGGCACAGGATGACGTCATCTGCCTGCCATGGCCTGCAAAGAGCCCTGACTTAAACCCAATCGAGAATCTATGGGGTCTCATGGTTCTCGATTAGGATGCCTCAGAAATTCGCAACAATGAAAACTTGCGGCGAGAAGCCCATACTACATGGGAGCATTTTAGAGGCACGGACACCTGCTGGAACATGGTGGCGGGCATGAAGGACAGGCTGGACGCTGTATTAGATGCGCAAGGTGGTCCGACGAAATATTAAAGACCCTATTTTATATACCTATTCAAAATTATTTATCTACATATTTTTAAGTATCTAGTTTTTTTAATAGTAGTAGTTGAGATACTTAAAATTATTACCTAATTTTGCTTCTATTACAGTTTAACTATCTTAGATTTTAATTTATTTAAGGAGGATGCGCTAAGGTAGCCCGCGAAGTTCAAATTTTCTTACGTTTTTTGCAATTTGCAGGTCAGTGGCAGGTTGTATGTTGATTAAAATATGATTCGCGGCCGTAACTAACAGGGCGTTACAGAATTACACTCATTAGAATCAGCAATACAAATCCATAAGTTTGAATTGACCTCAAATCTAGGGATTTCATGAAATCATGAGGTTTGAGGTCAATTCTAACTTATGGAGTTGTATTGGTGATTATAATGATATAATTCTATAAAGCCATGTTAGTTACGGCCACGAATCATATTTTAATCATCATACAACCAGACACTGACCTGCATATTGTAAAAAACATAAGAAAATTTGAATTTCGCGGGCTACATTAGCACAGCCCCCTTAAGTAACTTTTTATTTATCATTTAATAATATATTGTTTTGGCAACGCATTACGCTCCCATGTAGTTATATTTCTTATCAACAGAAAGGCCGATCTTGTTGCTTATTTCTGAGGTCAAGTTTAGGCTCTTTTAGGTCATGGCATAGTCTTTATCACTAATTAGACGCGAGCGAACTTAGTCTTAAAGTGAATGCGCTAAGGTAGCCCGCAAAATTCAAATTTTCTGACATTTTTTGCAATTAGCATGCAGTGTCAGGTTGTATTGATCAAAATATGATTCGCGACTGTAACAAATAATTCTTTACAGAATTATAATCATCAACACAACCCGCTAAGTTCATTTTAATCCCTTTGAATGACTTCTCATGAAATAGTTAAGTATTCAAAGGGATTAAAATGAACTTAGAGAGTTATGTTGATGATTATAATTCTGTAAAGAATTATTTGTTACAGTCGCGAATCATATTTTGATCAATACAACCTGACACTGCATGCTAATTGCAACGTAAGAAAATTTGAATTTCGCGGGCTACCCTTGCGCTTCTACAACACTATAGGCTGTATCCGTAGAGTTTATGAGTGTTCACAGAAACAGGGCCTCAAGTCTGGTAATCTACTAATATAATGGCGTCATTATGACTTTCCAATGGTCAACCACTGACACTCCATTGTAAGAAATTATGAATTTAGCAGATTACGAACTTTTAGCAAAATGACAATGCAGTGACAATGGGATCATGTTGGAATGACGAATTTCTAAGAAATAGCAGACTTGAGGCCCAGACACTCTGTTTCGGACACTGAGTGAAAGGTGTATATTGTCGTAGCTAAGTTAGCTTTAGATGACGAACTCCGATTCTACATCAGTAAATAATGCACTTCACCCGACCAAATATTCATCCATCCACTTTCACAAACTTAAATATTAAATGTAGTAGTTAGCACAGTTTTACAATCCGTATGGTGTATTTTAATAAGTAGGTATTGTTATTATTTTATTTAAGTGTCAAAATAGGTAACTGTTTAGGTATTTCCAACCACTGTTTCTCTTATTCTTCCATTGTTCGATTTGGGAAAGACGCCAGACACTTCGTTCGTTGATGTTGTGTCGTAATAAACTGACTTCCTCCATGTCCTTCTCCAGGCTTTAAACTAATTGCATAATTTTCATCACAGTTTGGCCGTGAAAGCGTAACAGACAGATAGTTACTTTCGCATACTATTAGCATGGATAATTCTTCAAATAACGTGATATAGAATATAATAATTAATACTGTAAATAGAAATACCTATAGTTCCTTTCGCACCATTGTCCATCCATCGCAAGAATATATTCTTGAGGATTTTTCGTTAGTGATAGTGATCATTTAAGTTAAGGCCGTCGGCCGCTGACAGCATGCCACTACAAGGGATTTAGTAAGCGAAGCGATCTTATTTTATCATGTTTAGGGCGCTTTCAGTTTAGACGTTTCGTGTCGCACCGCTGCGGTGCTGAAGCAGTGCATTTGTCGTATTGCGTACGGACGGTCGTTTGTTTTCATACAAAGCGCGCGGTGCGGCAACAGTGCGGCGTCGATATCGCGAACGCTCGACATCAGGACGGCAACGTTGGAAACTCCACGTGTATGAAAACAAACGACCGTCCATGCGCAATATGACAAACGCACCACTTCGACACCGCAGCAGTCCGACACGAAACGTCTAAACTGAAAGCGGCCTGAGGGCGCCTTAAGGGGGATGCGCAGTGGTAGCCCGCGAAATTCAATATTTTTTCGGTTTTTTGCAATTTGCAGGTCCGTCCGTATAATAATCATAATTTTGACCATATAAATCATCAATATAGGTATATATAAGTAGATTTGCCGTGGTTTGATCTGATTTCTGAAATCACTCCAAACCAAATAAATTTTATATTAATTTAAATTGTTTATTATGGTTTTATTGTCGCGTATCATATTTTGATCAAGATAAAACCTGACATGGACCTGTAAATTGCATAAAACGCAAGAAAATTTGAATTTCGCGGGCTACCATTGCGCATCCTCCTTAAGGTGGAACTAGTCGATATTTTTTCCATACAAATTTCGGGAGGGTATAACTCCACTGTTTGACATTGTGCATCCAAAGTTAAACATAATATCGTTTTGTCTTATTATTATTGTTGTCTGTGCGGAAATAGAATAGTAAAATATAAAGCCACTAAAAACTTATGAGCCAACAAAGGTTCATTTTTCTTGTTAATTTAACGCAACTTTGGGCGTAAATAGTAACAAAAGAAGTGTAAAATCTCTAAAACAAAATCGGTACCGACAAAGCTCAATTATCGAAAAGTTCAATAAACTTTATTTGTAATTGATTTATGCAGAGGTTTTTTTATAAACCTCGATCTTCCAAAGTAGTTTTCGTAAATTTTTACGCGCTCGTTTCACTATTACTTACTAGTTTTACTTTACTACTACTATTTATTACTTTACTAGCGTCTAACTGCTCATCAATGATACTATCTCTGTCGGAAACGATGCCAGGTGAGATAGCGTGCTTTTTGGGCAACTCAACCAGTGAGTTTGAGCCCGCGACTAGTTCAACCTTAAACAGCCCAGTCAAATTATACTAATCTAGGTAAAAGCTTACTCTCGTTTGGCGGCAGCATTTAATTTAGTTTGGCAGCCATACAATAATTAATCTGCTCTAGCAATAAAAATAAAAGCTTGTAAGAAAATAAATATATACTTTCTGTTGGCTATTTTAATTTAGAGTAAGTATTTAATTTTAAGTTTTTATTTAGTTATGTAAGGTATATTATTGTTTAAAAATAAAAAGAATATGATTGTTATTCCGCATTTTATTTTGATATTTATCCCGTGGTTGATTCACATGCGTTGTAGGAACCTCCTATTTTCTTTTCTGAACCCCTGACAATGTGTAAGTATGCAAATTTTCATGATTATCAGTTGTGTAGATAAGACTAAATTCACATGGAAATGGCAGCGGCCGGCAGCGACGTGGTGAGCAGTTTACTTATAGCCCGTGCGCGTCAACATGGCACCTGGCTCGAATGAATTACGTATAAAGAACTAAGTGCAAAAAATTTTTGAGTTTTATTTTTGTTTTTTGAATATCAACATTTAATTTGCGCTGAGTAGTTTCTCATAACATACTTACTACTTTACGATGCTTTAAACGTGACAAAACATAGTGTTTAGACACAATTTTGTTTTCGAGCCAGGTGCCATGTTTACGCGCACGAGATAAACATTATAAACTTTATATATATGCTATATTTAGGTAAAACAAGCCGCCCGGCCCGTGGCAATGAGTCGGCTCGCTCCGCCGCCGCCGCCGCCCGCGAGGCGCCGCTCGGCGTTTTCAATTATAAGTATCTAGCTTATCTATATTTTTTTGATATTGCACCTATAGGAAAAGCCAAACACAGCAGCAGCCTTATACTATGCGTGCCAAATAAGAAAAACCGGTCAAGAGCGAGTCGGACTCGCGCACCGAGGGTTCCGTTCCGATTTCTGAAAGGCTCGTATTTATAATCAAAGTAATTACTTGCTACTAAGTTCATACTTGAGGTTAGAATTCTTAAGTAAAGAAAATGGTGACTATTACTTGGCTAGAATTCTAAGCTTTGACAGTTCTAACTTCAAGCAATTACTAAACTATAGAAAGAAAATCATTGCTTGAGCAATTACTTTGACTTAAGTAATTATTTTTACTTGACTATAAAGACGCGTGTAAGTATGTAATTTTCCAAAAAGTATTTAAAAATGAAGGAATAATGGAATAATGTAAAAATATTACTAAGTAAGCTTTCATACGCATTTTAGTTACTGCGCGGGCCGCCTGTTTTTATTACCATGCCATTATTTCGATTCAAGTAGTCAACTGCTACGCTATTTCTTATCGCATAGTATCTTATTCTACACTACGACGCGCATACGCACACACACTCACGTCGCACTGCAGCACGAAACATTACGAGTAAGAACCGATAAAAAGCTATTAATCTCTTTCGTACGATTCTCGCTGTTGTTGCTCATAACGCGCTCAAGGTCAAAGTGGGGTAACTTGATGTGCTGGCGACTGTACTTTTGGACGAAAAATTCAAACATATTGTTTTGACATTGACAGTTGACTGAAACTGATCGACATCTGTCTGTCAGTCAGTGGTCTCGACTTCGTGGCTTTCGGTGTTGTCTTGCGTTCTTCGGTGTTCGTTGCGTTTATTTCTTTTTAACTTTTTACGACTTTGGCTTTGTATAACGGTTTTTGTGATATCTGCTCGTTTTTGGAATTGGCTTTGTTTTACGGTACTTGAACTCAGATTTTGTGATTCGGATTTGTCTGCCCATTGAAAATCTTCTGTTTTTACTCACAGGTAAATGAATGAATGTCGTTGAATAGTTAAAATAGATTTATTAAGTCAGGAAGCCAAGTTTCAAGAGCCACTATCGTTGTCTGTTATGGGTCGATTACACCTAACGAGTACCGCTGTACTCGTTAGGTGTAATCGAGTCAGTGTCCTCGGCCGAGTGCTCGGTTGGTATAAACACTTTAACGAGTGCTCGGCCGAGTACTCGGTCGAGAAGAGAGGCGAGAGGGTCACTAGAATCCCAATTTGTTTACTAGGCCGAGTACCCACCACCCCGCTTCATTCTTCTGCCCCCGCAGCGACTCGCTATCCCGCTCGGTACGTATAAACACGCACTCGCTTGTCACTCGGCCACTCGCCACTCGATCGTTATTCGTCATCAAGCAGTGTGCGTGTTTGTGTATTTTTTCAAACAATTTATCAAAATCTCAATTAAAATGGCCGCTAATAACAAATGGAGCTTGGAAAAAAAAATAAAATAAAAAATAAAAATAATAATATAATAAAAATAATGATATGGCAGCTCGTGACACTCTATAAAATACTTGCAAATATCGATAGCTTATCCCAGCTGCTAAATAACTTAATGTTACTTGCAGTTTAACCTTTGCTGGTATTGCTTCTCTCAAAATAGTATCTTGTCTTTGTATATATGGAGTTATGTTCTCCAGCAATGTCTCAAAGCGTTCTACAGTCATTCTCAAAAGTGCCTTGAATTCTTTGGGATCTTCTAACTGCAATTCATTAAACAGGCTATTTGTTGCTCCAAGGGCATTTCACCTTAAAATCCATTTTCTGGTCCAAATTCGTTGATCTTCCTCTTCTAATAAATCGCACAATTCGTTAATAATATCTGGTAACAGCCGATTTAAAACCCGTTTAAATTCTTTTTTTTTTCGATCCATTGCAGACGTCGTGATCAAAACTGAACTGACTCGCCACTGGTGTAAATACGTGTAAACACCCACTCGGTTCGGCAACTCTCTCGGCCGAGAGCTTATTTACTGACTCACCACTGAACTCGTTACGTGTAATCAACCCATTACAGATTTTTTGGCTTAATAAAATGGCTTGTGTTAAGTGCAACAGAAGTATACCCAGTGATGAAAACCACTATGTTGCATCAGATTTGGGTCCAGAGATTTTGTTTATTATAGAACAAGACATGGCTCACGAGGTAAGACCATATTTTCAGATACATACATACATAATCAGCCTGTAGCGTTCCCACTGCTGAGACACAGGCCTCCTCTCGGTGAGAGGGAGTGGGCCGTAAATCACCACGCGGGCCCAGTGCCGGTTGGTTTTTCAGATGAACAGATATAAACACTTGCAATTGAACTAACTAATTGAACAGTGTTTTTAATAAATATAATTACCTATGTAACAGACATAATATAAATCTCTGTTTCAGGTTGCTCTTGATGTTGCACTGTGTGAGGCATGTTTTAATTCTGCAGCTAATCTTCTAGAGAGCACTTCTAACACCACTGAAGTAATTCAGGATTATACAACAGAATCCGTCAGTGGAACATTTGAAACAAATGAATGTGTGTGGTGCCTTGTACCTTTATCAACAAGGAGGACCCATTATATAACGAGTGGGCCTCGGAGAGATGCAATATCTGATATAATTGCCCCAAGACAGGTAACTTTTATTTTCATTTGATTCATACTTTGCTTAAATTATTTTACCTTACAACAATGGTTAGTAACAACTTCAAAATAATAAATGCAGGTACCAGATGGTGGTCTTGTTTGCCACCGATGCTGGACACGTGCCTGCAGGCTGGTGGGTGTATCAACTGCTGACTCTGGACGATCACAACACATTTGTGTATGGTGTAGACTTCCTCTCGCTCTAAGAAGAACACACGTTATTTCACATGGTCCTGAGAGAGATGAAATCACAGCTCAAATTGCTCCACGACAGGTCTGTTATAAAACTTCTTTATTCATATTTATGTTCAGATTGAACTTATAGTAATTATTCTACAATAGACTGATTGATGTGACAATGGTGATACCATCAATTGCTGTGATGGAAAATAATATACAACAACATACAACATAACTGGCTGGGACAGACTGGATGCGGAAAGTGGAGGACAGGATGTTGTGGCGCAGCCTGGGAGAGGCCTATGTCCAGCAGTGGACTGGGATAGGCTGAGTTGATACAACATAACATCACGCCTGTAATGCCTAAAGTGTTAGGCAGAGGAGTACCTATAGTGCACCCACATTCCGCCAGTTATGTTTAAATGGGAGGGTGAGCCCATTGTCATGAACCAGTCACAAATCCAGACTCCAGGCTGCTACTAAGAAATTCCAGATGGAAAAACCCAATAACACTGCCCGACTTGGGACGCATTCGAAATCCGTCCCCTCAAGCGCAGCAGCAGCGTTTGCAACCTAGACCAACGCGGCAGTCATATATAATATTTAATAAAGTATTAAAATATACTATCAAGCTTGGTTCCATTGGTTGAGAGCATTACTTTTTGATTAGATATTTGTCAAAAACTGATGCTGCGAATAATGACATAAGACTAATAATCATAGAAAATGTATTATTTTTAGATACTCCCTGGAGATCGAGTTTGTTACGCATGCTGGGTATCTGCTCGAAGAAATGTTCAGCGAGCAGCCAATCATCTAAATAACAGAAATATTTGTATTGTGTGTTCAACATCAACCATACGAAGGCGAACACATCTATTACAAAATGGTCCAGAAAGGGATGTAATTGCAAGAAGAATAAATCCCCGACAGGTGTGTAATAAAATACTACAATGTGTAAATCTATGAATTAAGTATATCTATGAATGTGTCAGTTTCATTAATACTTTTTTTTTACAGATCACTAATCATTCATTGGTGTGCAATGACTGTTGGACTTGGGCTCAAGATGCTGTTCATCAAGCAAATGAACAACCTGCTCAAGAAGAGCCTCAGCAAGTTTTGGATATGCCCCACTCTATTCAATTACACACATACAAAAAAATTGGTATGTCCAGTTCTAGTTGTTTTGTACCCGGGTGTACAAATACAGAACGTCACATAGTACCTAGTTACTTAAGAAAAAATATTCTGTCAAATTATAAAATATATATAGCTGAAAATGCAAGAGTTTGCATAATTCACAAGACCACCTATGATTGGGACCATATTTTGGATTTGGACATGCTAAGTAATGTATTCAGTGCTGAGGAGCTTGAAAAAATGATGCATGTTAATAATGATTCGCAAAACGTACACCTTAATTTTTCAAATCTAGAAAATATTGATATTGATATGTTTAAATATTGGACTGGCTTAACCAAAGACCAGTTTTTAAGTGTATTTAATGAAATCCCTCATTTAAACGAAAATTGTAAAAGGCCGAAAACAGCTCTCGGATTATTTCTTGTAAAAGCTCGTACAGGAGATTCTCACGAGAGGCTAGGGACGTTATTCAGAATGAGTAAAGGAACAGTTACGCGTCTACTTAATAAGGCTCGAGAAGCGTTATTATTACAATATGTGCCTAACCATTTAGGGTTAGGACACATAAGCCGTGAAAACATAACTAACAAAAACTTGTTAATACCCGAGGGGTTATTCGGTAACAGGGAAGAAAGGAAACCAATAGTCATTTTCGATGGCACTTACATATATATTCAAAAGTCGTCCAATTATCTGTACCAAAAAATGACTTACAGCCTCCACAAATACCGTAATTTAGTTAAGCCTTTTCTGTTAGTGGGCAAGTGATGGTCACATAATACATGTGTGTGGCCCATATCCAGCTACTATGTCTGATGCAGACATAATGAAATTATTATTTCAAAATGAAAACGACCCATACAGGCAATATTTTAGACCGGGTGATATTTTTATCCTGGACAGAGGTTTTCGAGATGCTCTGCCGTTATTAGAAAGTATATATAAGGTTTACAAACCTGAATCTTTAGAGGCAGGGCAAACGCAACTGTCAACCATCAAAGCAAATAAAAGTAGGCTTGTAACCTTGTGTAGGTGGGTTGTGGAGGTTGTTAACGGTCGCTTTAAACTACAATTTAAATTATTTCGACAAGAATATTTTAATGTAGCATCCTCCCATTTAATGGATGATCTTAAGATATGTGCTGCTATTTTAAATGCCTTCCATTCTCCCCTGGTAGACCGTCCAGATGCTGAGGCAATATTGAATCGAGCCCAGCAGCGGGTGAATTTGCCTAATGCATTAGGAGATTACATTGTTGCAAATAATATAAATAGACGAAGAGCTAATTTTTTAAGTATAGACTCAAATCACCCGCTGCTAGAAGTTTTCCCACAAATGACCATGTCTGACCTTATATTATTTGCTTTAGGCATATACCAAATCAAACAAGCACGGAGTTACTATGGTGAACATATAAGGCAGAATGGATCTTTTGTGGTAGAACTATGCTGTGAAACCATGGTGCCAGGCACACTGTCATCACATGAAAGTATTTTAATAAGAGGAAGAATTAAATCTCGACACCAAAGTAATAAAATATATTATTCATATATACTCATATCTACCACACAAAATAATAATAATTGGGAAAATAATTTACAAGGTTATTATTGCAGTTGCATCTCTGGCATGCGAACTGTTGGTTGTTGTGCACATGTGATGACAATAGTCTGGTACCTTGGTTGGGCTCGATATCAAAATAATGTTGTGGCACCAGCATCTTTTCTTGACGATGTTTTAGTAAGAGAAGAAGAATAAATCTTTGAATATGAAAAAATTGTAGTTTCATTTATTTATACATAGAACCTTGTGGAAGCCGCAGGAATCCACCTGGCGGGAAGCACAAAACCGGTCGAAGTGGCAGTGCTTGGGGGAGGCCTATGGCCAGCAGTGGACGACTTTCTGCTGAAATAATGATCCGTTTGACATCTATGTACCTACTTATTCCACAATTATGGTTTCACTGTTCATTTGCTTACTTAAAATATCATACCAACATATTCATTCGTTAGAGATTTGATCGTGCCTTGGTTGGCCCACTTTTGTCTAATGTCATACATATAATAAACTACGTGAAGGCCGTAACTTAAATATCGAAAACAATCATAGTTTTGACGAATTCTAGGTTATGTAAATTGTAAACGTCATCTGTCAATCCTGTCATGGCTGGCTGGCTGTCAATGGACGTCTCTCATATGACAATCGTCATCCGTCAAACATTTTCAGTTTTTATTGAGTGCATAACAAATATTAGTTATTCTGAAAAAAACCATTTTATAATGTATTCAGGGGTTCGTTTCCCAGGTTCTCTAAAGCGTACATGTTATGGCCGGAGTCCTATATAAAAATAAAACATCTCCTTTTGACAACGTTTCCATTTTATTTACGGACGAAGCGATGTTTACTAGGTCGGGCATTTACAATGGAGCCGGGTAAATGAACACCGAATACGGCAAGACAGTTACCAGCATCGCTTTTCCGTAAACGTGTGGGCGGGAATTCTGGATGGCAAACTAATCGGACCGTATTTTATTGACGGCCATTTAAATGCACAGTCATACATGGAAATTTTAAGACATGTATTTGACAGAATGTTGGATAATGTGCCTCTTCATTCCCTAAGAAACTTGTATTACCAACATGACGGTGCCCCTGCACATTTTCAGCTGCAAGTCAGGGTTATGTTGGATGAGGAGTTTCCTGGGCGATGGATTGGCCGTGGAGGACCAGTCGCGTGGCCCGCGCGCTCGCCAGACCTTTCACCTTTGGACTTTTATCTTTGGGGGGAAGCGAAGCGCCGGGTGTATGCTACTGAGTTCCACACTAGATCGGAACTCAAAAGGCGAATTCGTAGTGCGTTCAGATACCTTAAAAATGACACTTGTGCTTCCTAGAGCGAGAAACAATTTAAGAAAACGTGCGGAGGCATGCGTGGCCGTAAATGGATCGCATTTCGAACAACTTTTACGATTAATGTAAGTGTAAATAATAAGTGTAGATACCTATTCAGTCAAGTGTAAATTTAACAAGTAATGTTTAATTAAACTGTACATAACTGTGATTAACTTTTTAAATACGCCAAAAATACCTACCTAGTGTTTGTTTATTTTTCATTTTCTTTGTTGTTGAATATAACTTACATTTGGACTGGTCACGCAACACATAAGGTAGGTATTTTTGCCTGTCCTAAGCCAGGGAAAGTATGAAGGGAATGTTACATCGCAGGTTGTGTGTACGTATTGTTTTTATCGGAATGTTATGTAGGTAGATAGGACGGGTGGCGGCCGGCAAGTGCGGCGACCTTTACAGTGATCACGTGACTCGGGCCGATCCATGAATTTAAGGACGGTGTCGGACAGAAACTTTTTGAAATTTTTGAATGAAAATGACGTTTATTGTTTGTTAAATTCGGATAAATATTTTTATATTTAGGCCAACTACCTATGGTTTTAGTGACAACGGTGTTTACCCTTACACCCTGTATAGAGAATTCCGAACTCAAATAACTTAAATTATTGTTTCGACACACTTGAAATGCTATTGCGTGAAATTGTACGTTCATGCTGTAAGAAAATTGTTATCTGCGGAGATTTCAACATTGACGTACTTAAGCAAAATAGTGCCACTATAATGACTTAGAACGTATTTTAATGTGTTACAATCTGAAACTTGCTTTGAAACAACCAACTCGCATGGCCAGTTTATCGTGTATTGACAACTTTGCGCATAACTTTAATGCATGTAAGACTGAAGTATTTGAAAGGGCACTATCGGATCATACAGCACAGCTGATTCAGTGTCCAGTACGAAAAACATGTTGTATTAGGTCTTTACCTATGAAATTGCCGTTCTGCCGTACTGGCCATTTCAAATCAAAATAATTTTTGTTTGGCTAAGAATTCTAATTTCAAATTAATTTTATTTTAAAAACATGGATTTTTTTTTCCAAAAGTAGTCATTTGTTTATTGATTGGTGTTACATTTTCATCGCATTTCAATCTTTTTCGTCATCATGGATACGTTAAAAATTGGAGTAATTATGGAATATGAGTACCGTCGTGGCAGCAACGCGGCACAAGCGGCACGCAACATCAACGACGCTTACGGAGCTAACACTACAAACCAACGCACCACTTGTTATTGGTTTGCTCGCTTCCGTTCTGGAAATTTCGACCTGAAAAATGAACCTCGCGGTCCTCCGAAGACTTTGGTCGACAATGACGAATTAAAGGCGATTGTGGAAGCTGATGATACACAATCTACGGCTGAATTAGCAGCAGCTTTCGACGGTATTCGCTCGTTTGTATTTTGTAACGCTTTGATAGAAGGTGTTTGTTTTGACTGTGGGTTTCTGTTTTGCCTGCAGAATTTAAAACTAACTCGCTCGCACAAAATCTTGGCTTTGGTTCCTGCAAAAAATGCATGTTCTGAGGGTAGTTCTTCGTCCGATGAAGAAACCAATGTTTATATACCACCTTCTCCAGATTCCTCTGATCCACCTTCGCTAGCATCTTCGCTTGAAGCCCTCAATTTACTAGATAGTTCGACTGACTCCAATAAAGAGCAGAATGAAGTCTCTATAGATGTACCACTAACGCCAATATTCGATGAAGTTTTTCCATCACCGACTACGAGCAACTACAACATTTTACCTACACTGAACTCCATACAGTCTTTACCAACCCCTACCGTTCAACAACCGTCTCCTCAGCCCGGCACTAGCCGACAGCAGCAGCCACTTAACAGATCTAAACGTAAAAAGACAACAAAGACGGCAAAGACCAAAAAAGCTAAAGTCAACAAATTTGTTCCAGATTATCATTGGTCCAAAGCAGTATTTCGTCACAGTGCTTGTCTTGAAGAAAACTTATATGACCTACATCAAACAGATATTGATACAGCACTGGATTATTTTTATTACTTTTTTTCACCTGACATAATTACTGACATTGTTTTTAATAGAAAGAAAGAAAGAAAATACGTTTATTTGCGGTAAACATGACGCAAAGGACAACAAAATAAAATAAACAAAGTAAAAAGCAAGTTTTGGGGAAAATATGCGTCACATCTACGCAAAACGGCTACCGCTCAGCATAATGCCACGACCCCATGCGAAACGGAGCCCCAGCGCTGGTTTTCAGCGATAGCCGGCGTTGACGCGATGACGTCGACCGGTGCAGCATGTGATAAATAATATGCAATTAAAAAATAAATAAAATATAAAGTTAATTCTATAGGTATAGATAAAATATACAGAAAATGACAATATTCCCGCATTCCGCTCCGCGACAGCACCGACTCCCACGCCGCAGAATGCGTTATCTGTGCGCGCAGCTGTCAGCGGCCGGAAACATTAGACATATTACATAATATTTTAAATATGGCGTAGCAATTATGCAATTAACATTTTGATTTTGATGAAATTATGTAACAGAGGATGTATTGGGTGATTAAGTAGGCATTTCCTACGTAAAATGAATTTGTGTTAGATGTGAATGATGACAAAGACTCGGACACACAAATGAGATCAAATAAGAAATGGTAAGTGAGAATTAGTTGGTTAAAATAAAATATGGATTCATGCATCGAGACTATTGAATTATATTACTAATAAATAAATTAAATTAGATTGGATAAATATAAATTAGGATATGATACAAACAAGGGACGCTACCTGACAAACCGTAGTGTGCCAGTTGAATAATTAGATTAAACTGAAAATTACAGAAACAAATGTAGCGTTCCTATGCATAAAAAGGATGAATTGAAATAGCGAAACACAGATCCCAGCACAGCCACACGGACAGACGAGCGCACTACCAAGCAGCCCACACTCTTAAAGATCCCACTCCAAAGCCTGCAGGCCATGACACTTGAGGTAGGTACTTAATACAAATTTATACTCAGTGCAACAACTAGGGCGATCTGTACAGTTGACAGAAGATGAGATAAAGAACTTCTTAGCCATCCAAATGTTGATGGGTATAGTGCAGATGCCAGCCTATACAGATTATTGGGCTAAAAGGACAAGATACCCTCTCATAGCAGATCTTATGCCTCTCAAAAGGTATCAACAAATACGTCGGTATATTCAATTTGCTGATAACACCTTAGAAGACTCAGACCGTTACATCAAAATTCGTCCCGTAATGGAAAGAATACGGCAAAACTTTTTGAAAGTCGAAGAAGAAGGAAAATATTCGATTGACGAGATGATGATACCTTATAAAGGTCGTAAAGCAGGTAAAAGAAAGCAGTATGTAAAAGAAAGCAGTATGTAAAAATGAAACCTAAAAAATGGGGTTTCAAGAATTTCGTGCGTGCGGGAGTCTCGGGTATTATATACGATTTTCTTCTTTATGGTGGCGATGACACCTTTCGTGGACTGAAATTTAGGGACAACGAAGCTTCAATTGGTTTGGGGGGCAAGGTAGTGATTGCATTGTGCCAAACTATAACGCAAAAACCGGCCATTGTTTACGCTCATAACTTTTTATGTCACCTGAACTAACGTATATACTGCGTGAAGAGTACGGGATTCTAAGTCTCGGTACTATAAGGACTAATCGTCTACGAGGCTGTCAGGAGTTATTGCCAACTGACCAACAAATGAAGAAGAAGAAACGTGGTTCTAGCGCTCAAGCTGTCTGTAATAAAAATAAGTTGGCGGTGGTAAAGTGGAACGACAATAAGGTCGTCACACTTATTAGCTCGTATATAGACTCGCACTCCATCGAAACTATCAAGCGTTACGATAAAGATGAGAAAAAGAAGGTACACGTAGAATGTCCTCAAATTGTAAAACATTACAATAAACACATGGGAGGGGTGGATTTGGCGGACATGTTAATATTTTTATATAGAACCCCCTTCAAAAGTCATCGTTGGTACTTGGGAATATTTTCACAACTTATTGACATGTGTATCAATAACGCTTGGCTTTTGCATAGACGTGATGGAAAAAATATTATGTTTAAGGATTTTAGATTTCAATTGTTCGAAGTATTGACTAAATCAAATAGAACAGTAAAAAATATAAACGTCACAGAAGACATAGGCGAGGATCTAAAAATCCATAAACCAGTCTCTGTTCGTCCAACAGACAGCGTCCGATTCGATGATAAGGGTCATCTCCCAGAAGCAGGGGATGAAACAATGCGTTGCAACTATTGCAAAAGTAGTAGGACAATTGTCTTCTGTATAAAATGTAACGTACATTTATGTTTTGCTGTGGGAAAACAAAAGCGAAATTGCTTCCGTAATTTTCACACAAAATAATTAAGTTTTTTTTTTGTATTTTCTCGCTTTCATTTAAATAAATAGATAATAAATATTAAAAATGTATTTCATTATCTACCTGGCAATGTGCATCACAATGTACAAACAATACAATGTCAACATTTTGGCATAATTGGCAGTGTGCATTGTGATGTATATAGTTTTTCTCGAAACCTAGGATATCTAGATTTTTATTTTTTTCGTGTCTTTTAATCATAATTAAGGCCAAATATATCAATAAATAAAATTATTTCAAGTTTTTTACTTCCTGCCAAGTTAAGGGTTAAAAGTAGTTAAAATAAATACAATAAAAAGAACTAAGTGGTTGTCAAAAGGGATCAAATTATGCAGTAAGAAGAAAAGAAAACTCCTACAGACTTAATCGTAGCAATGTTAATAAAACCATACTATATAATTATTCTAAAAAGTACAAAAAAATTATCCGCTTAACACAAAAAGCACAAAACAACTACAATATAAAAACATCAAAAAACAAATCGAATACTGCGTGGCAAATTATTAATTGTGCAAAGTATAATATATCTAAGTCTAACATAAATAAAATTAAAATGGATGGCTGCGTCTCATCACGAGACTATTGCAGAAGCTTTTAATATTTTTTTTATTAATAAGATACAGCCAAAACAGTGTCGACTGTAGACCTAGGGCTGGTACATTAGACTTCAATAATAAAACTATGTTTATGGCCCCTAGTATACCAGATGATATTAAAAAGATAATAATGTACCTGCGTAATACAAGCAGTGTGGGATATGACGGTATTGCTACTCATATACTAAAACATGTTGCGGATGAAATCTGCGGTCACTTGAGTCAAGTCATCAATCTCAGCATTAGTGCAGGCGTTTATCCTGATGCTCTAAAAGTTTCTATTGTCAAGCCACTATTTAAGAAAAATGATAGGGAGTTAATGGAGAACTATCGGCCTATATCGCTAACTCCCATCATCTCTAAAGTATTTGAAAAATACATTTACAAGGAATTGAATTCATTTATAGAAGAACATAATATTATATGCGAAGAACAGAAAGGATTTAGAATGGGTAAAACTATTAATATGGCCATTTATGATTTTTTATATAATGTTACATATCGACGATGAAGTGACAAGAACCTTTATCTACCAGAACATGATTTTACAGGAAACGAAAAAAACGTTTTCTTCAATCAAATGTTGAAACAGTGCTTTTGTACTTTTGATGCAAACCAGAAGACCAACGAATCCTGTTTTTCTGCGACTTTCGAGTCAACAAATCTCCTTCGTAATTTCGCAATCCTACAATGTAAGTTTCGGCCTTATCCAAAAAGTCCATTATTCTTGATTTGTTATTTAAGTTGAGTGGCTGCTTATAATCAAACTTTTTTAAATTTCTGGAATTGAGTACATCGAATAAATCATTGAAAATACGTACAAATTCCGCTATAGCTAATGAATCATTAAAATCAGAAATTCTCAATTTTTCTCTTCAAAACTCGAGAGAATCAGCAACGCTTTTGCTTAGAAGTTGGGTAGCCAACTTAACTTTCATTTTCTGATTATGAAAATTAATGTGGTGGCTCCGCAATTTGTTGGCTAAATGGAAATATTCCGTAGTTTGAAGTCTGTTCAGATGTTCAAAATAATCCCATGAAATACATTTGCCATTACCATCAACAAGGTTTTTACATGATTGAAGACAATTTCTCACTAATTTCATCATATGACAAGCATCTAAAAAAATTGCGATTGGTTGTTTTGTAACAGGGTGTTCAAACGTGGTTTTCATATTATTCGGTTCAAATTTTCCGCCCAATATTTTTGCCATTGTTATGTTAGATGGACATTCATCAAAAGTAAGACCGGCTATGTTTAAATTTGACTCGTTTAAATGTCTCGGGCATTGTAGTACTAAATCGGCTTTTTGCTGACCCGTTGCTCCATCTATTAAAAAATATCCAACAGGAACCTGTAAATAAAAGCGAATTAATAAAATATCATCATACACAAGAAAAAATGATTATTAATTAAAATTTCAAAATCACCTTCCAGTTAGCATTTATTCCGGTGACTAAAAATACCAGTGCTTCTTTAGCTTCAGGAACCTCTTCGATATCTAATGCGCCACCAAAATCTACATAACCATGGAATTTGTTTCCGTCCCATTCAATTTTCTTTCTAATTGCCATTTCATCGATCATAAGACAGCAATATAAAGAACGTTTTGTTTTATTTGCTATCAACTTCAACGCCTCTAAAGATTCAGTGGTAAAACCAGGACTACCATTTATACATTTATACCACTTATGAATAGTATGAGGATGTGGTAAGCTCAAATTAAAAACCTTTCTGACATAATTGTAAGCTTTTGTTGAATAATAGTGCAACGTCAGAGCAAAAGTCCGTAGTGCTGGTGTATACTTCGACGTACTGACTGCGTTTTTGTTCTTCAACTGTCTAAAATAAAGTTCTTGAGTTGTAACGTTGGTTGTTTTAAGCACATTAGCTTGCTCATCATTAATAATTTTTTTTTAAGCATTCTATTAACGTTATCATGGCGTGTATTTTTTTGACTTTGCGGCGGTTTCGTTCCCTCAGAATTTTTATTTGTTTCCTTTGCTGTATAACTTTTTCGTTTACGTGATTATTTTTTTTTAATATCTTTTTTTTCTTTGGAGTGTTTTCGATTGATTTAAGTAATTCGTCGACATCCTGAAACATAAATTATATTATAAACAAAACAATTACTATTATCACGTCAGCTGTTAAAAACCTTAATTGCTGAACACAGATCTCCTTCAAATGTTTACAGGCCAGCTACGAAAACATACATTTGTACACTACTTTATATTTTGTTATTTTTATTACTGTCCTGTATTGTACTGTACTGTCCTGCTTTTGTGCTTCGTACAGTAGACGTGATATCGTTTTGCTCTTTTTCTCGACTTGGCTGTGATTTTGGACTATTTCTTCCGATTTGTACTTGTGATACGGAACTGTTGAATAGGGATGTTAAAAAATAATCGATTTTTATTTAAATCGATTATTATTTTCTTATAATCGATTTTATAAATTACATGTTTAAATCGATTTTCAAAAACAGCTCGTATCTATGCGACGGATGAAAAATCTTGCAGTAAGTTTCAATTTTATAAACAGCAGCATCTATGCGTTGGATGAAAAATTTCGAATTAAGTTCATACGTAAAGTCCATTTCACGAAAGAAGTCCCGCGGACAATTGTGGAACTAATTTTGACAGATGGGGATATGCGCAGCTTTTATGACAAGTCTTTTACAGTTCAAGCAGTGCGATTATGGAATGCCTTGCCCGTGTTGATAAGGCGAGCTCAAACTTTGGCCACTTTTAAAATTCTGGTAAAAAAACACTTCCTCTCTCTTTAATCGTCATTATTACATGTATAGTTCCTTGCTCTTGTTTCATGTTTATTATTGTATAAGTATATTTGCAGGTCTAGAAGTAGGTAGGCAGAATGATACTCCAGTCAAGATGTGGAACGAATGAATTTATTTCCAAAATGTGTCAGCTTAAATACTATTTACATCTACTTACAAACTAGGATAACTACTGCCTATGTACAAGTATTGACCAATCAGATCACAGCACCCTGTTGTCAGTTTGTTCCGCAGTGTGTCGCTGCAGGCGCGCGCTAGCGCATCTCGCCACTCGGAACGCCGAAGTTTATAAATATAGGTGGCACACGTTTGTTTGCTTCAGTGTTTCTTTACGGAGTGTCAAAAGGTGCTGGCCAGTGGTGGCTACAAGTTCTTTTCAGAACTGTTGTTTTCACTGTTTCTTTACGGAGTGTCAAAACGTGGTGGCTACAGTACTCCCCTTCAAGCGAAGCGTACCGGCTTGATGACACGTCCCGAGCGTGTTGTCCTGATGGCGGCGGGCTGTGACGACACGTTGGTCGGTGGTGCTTGCGCTCGCTGCTTGGTAATGGTTGGTACTTTGGAGGTACTCTTGGTTTGCTCGGTAAAGGTAACGGTTTTGCTTGGTACGGTAATCTTGGTTGTCGGTAAGGTACTGGTATGTTCCGTGACGATATAGGCAGGTTTCAGTCGATCGATTGATATGTTGGATTGTCTATTTGGTAGCTGAATGTTATATACCTTTTCTGTTCGGCTTATAACTCGATAGGGGCCTTCGTAAGGTGTCTGTAATGGTTTTTTTACTGAATCTGTTCTGACAAATACGTGACTGCACTTGCTTAAATCTTCATGCACGAACATGCGTTTATTATTCGTGTGATGCTCCGTTAGGGCTTCCGGCTTGTTTGCTTGAATAATATCTCGCAGTTTTTCTACATAAGTATAATCCATCGTTGGTGTGGGGGTATGTGCAGAAAAAAATTCGCCGGGTAGGCGCAAGGTGCAACCGTAGGTAAGCTCTGCGGCGCTCACACCGGTGTCGGTGCGAAGCGCGGCTCGTAGCCCAAGTAGCACGGTAGGTAACTCGTCGATCCATTTACTTGAGTCGGAGATTTTGGTGCGTAATGCAGCTTTAAGTGATCGATGCCACCGTTCGACGATACCATTAGCTTGTGGATGATATGGTGTTGTGCGATTTTTCTTAATTCCCATTTGCTTCATAAGGTTTTGAAACAGATGGCTCTCGAACTGGCGACCTTGGTCGCTTGTTAGTGTGTTCGGGCATCCAAATCTTGCTATCCAATGTTGATAGACGATCTCAGCTATTCGATCTGCTGTTATTTCATCGGTCGGTATTGCTTCGGGCCACTTCGTTAATCGGTCTATCATTGTTACTAAGTAACGGTGACCTTGAGCTGTTGTAGGTAGCGGTCCGACGATGTCGACGTGCAAATGTTGAAAACGCTCGGTTGGCGGAAAGGATGTGATGTTCGAGTAGGTGTGTCGTTGTATCTTGCTTTTCTGGCAATGTATACAGGTTCGAGTCCAGCGGCTGATGTCTGCGTTCATTGATGGCCAGAAGTACTTTCGTGTTGTAAGTTTGCGAGTCGTGCGCGTCCCGGGATGACTGACATTGTGCACGCTGTCATAAACTTCTCGTCTGTATTGCTCGGGTATGTACGGTCGTACATATGGGGTAGATGTTTCGCAGTATAACTCGACATCGGTGTTTGGTATTGTTATTTTCTTGAGTGTGATGTTGTCATTTGACAATAATTGCTCAATGTTGCTGTCCCTTTCTTGCGCGCTTGCTATGTCGCTGTAGTTGATTGTAGACGGGCATGATATCGTTTCTATGCGGCTGAGTGTGTCGGCGACGATGTTTTGTTTACCGCTCACGTGCCTTATGTCGGTGGTGAATTCGCTGATAAACAAAAGTTGTCTTGTTCGCCTTGGTGTTTCTGAGTTTGAGTTAGTTTTCGACATTACGAATGTTAGCGGCTTGTGATCGGTGAATATGATGAGATGGCGCCCTTCGAATGTTTTGCGAAAATGTTTGACTGCCATGTAGATTGCGGCTAGTTCACGATCGAAAGTTGAATACTTCTTTTGCGCGTCAGTGAACTTTTTGGAATAATATCCGAGAGGTTGCCATGTGTCATTGATGTATTGTTGTAATACTGCGCCTGCTGAGTTGTCAGATGCGTCACAGAATAAGGCGAGTGTTGCATGGTGCGAAGGGTGAGCGAGGATAGCGGCATTTATTATGCTCGCTTTGCATTGCTCGAATGCTTGATTTGCTTCGTCGTTCCATGTGATTGGACTTTTGTCTCTCTTCTTGACATTATGTAGGTATGAGTTCAATGGTGCTTGTAGTGCAGCGGCGTTAGGTAAGTGATCGCGATAGAAATTGATCATACCGATAAATCTTCTTAACTCTTCGATTGTAGTTGGCTTGGGATAATTGGTGATTGCTTGTATTTTATGCTCTGGAGGTTTGATTCCTTCTGCTGATACGGTATATCCTAGGAATTGAACTTGTGGTTGGCCTAGGCTGCATTTGGCGGGGTTTATGGTGATACCGTTATCTTCTAATCTCTTTAGGACGATGCGTAGGTGTTTTCGGTGTTGAGCTTCGTCTTCTGATGCCAATAATAAATCATCAATGAATGGGAACACAAAATCCAATCCTCGCAGTACTTCATGGATGTACCGCTGAAACGTTTGTCCCGCGTTTTTCAAACCTGGGCACATACGTGGAAATTCGAATAATCCCATTGGTGTAATGATCGCCGTCTTCTCTATGTCTTCTTCTCGTACGTTCAGTTGTTGGTATGCACGGTTGAGGTCTATTGTGGAGAAGATTGTTTTTCCGGATAGATGATGTGTGAAATCTTTGATGCGTGGAACGGGGTAGCGATCTGGTATGGTGATGGAGTTGAGTCGGCGATAGTCACCACAAACTCTAATATCGCCATTCTTTTTGGGTACGATATGTAGAGGTGATGCCCACGGGCTTTTACTTGGCCTGCATAATCCTTGTTCAATCATGTTTTCAAATTCTTTCTTGACTATTTCGAAGCGATGCGGTGGGATTGGTCGAGCGCGGCTATGTATTGGTTGACCTTGCGTTTCGATGAAATGCTGCACGTTGATATTGGAGTTTAATTTCATCGATGATAATCTCGTTATGCCGGGATATTGAGCTAGAATGTCGTGGTATGATTGCGACATGTCGATGCTGCGTACGGTTGGCTCGTTTGATAGTCGTATCGGGGCGTTGACCTTTAAGCTCGTGACACCGTCGATTAGTCTTCTATTTTTCAGGTCGACGATGAGTTGGTGATGCTTCAGGAAGTCGGCTCCGAGTATTGGCTTCGATACGTTAGCTATGATGAATTTCCATTTGTAAGGGCGTCGGAGATTGAAATCGAGTGTCATTGACTTCTCGCCATACGTAGCTATTGTAGTGTTGTTCGCTGCGTATAGTTGAAAAGGTAGCGGCGTTGCTACTTGTCCCTTCCTTCTTGGTAACACGGAAATGTTGGCTCCCGTGTCGACTAAGAAAGATAGTTTTGAGTTTCTGTCGGTGATATATAGGCGGTGCGATTTGTCTGGAACGCCGGTGTCCGCCTCTGCCAACGTCCTGTCTAGTTTTCCGACTTTTGCTTCTTGAATGAGCAAGGCGATGTGCAGCGTCTAGCTTGCTCCTTGAATCGTCGGTGATAATAGCAGTATGGTGATGGTGTTATTGATCGATTGCGTGATTGTGACGCTTGACGGTTACGAGATGGGTAGCGGCTGCGGCGGCGGTTGTCGTATTGTGGTCTTGATTTTAACTCGGCTATGTCTAGCGACAGTTTTTTTATCTCATTGATGAGAAACTGCGTATCTGCTTGCGGCGTGGATGGCGGCGGTGGTGCGGGTGATTGGACGGCTGCGACTTCTGTTGTTGCAGTCTGCTCCATCATTTTATCGGCGAGTAACGCGAGTTCCTCGAGTGCTGTCTTTGTGCTGAACGTTTCGCTGACTGCAAGGACTGAGCGAACGTGTGATGGTAGGTGATTCGTCCACATGAGACGCAGAGTGGAGTCGGGAACTTTGTCTCTGGCAAGGTTTCGCATGCGCCGGAGTAGTTGGGTCGGCTTTTGATCTCCAAGTTCCATTTCTGATAGTAACTTCTGGAACTGGCGGCTGTCTGATTCTTCATAGGCGGATATGAGCCTTTCCTTAATGGCTTGGTACTGGTCCGTCTCAGGTGGGTTGTACAGTAGATCCACGATCTGCTCGATGTCTTGTTTCTCCAGCTGTGCTATGACCATCTGGGCGAGCTGTGCTTGGCCTTTCTTGAGGTCGTTGGTTGCGGCTTCAAAGCTTATAAACCAAAGCCGTGGTCGATCGCGCCAAAATGGTGGAATGCGCATGGTGAGAGATATGCCGGCAGCTTCAGCCTTCGTGATAGCGTGTGATGTCGCTGGGTTTGCCTGGTTTTCCGTTTCGCTGGGGTTCAGCATCTTGAAGCGGGATGACTCTTCGGTGGTCTTCGTCAGGTAAGGTGTGCTTTGTTCGGGGTCACCACTTTGCAGGTCTAGAAGTAGGTAGGCAGAATGATACTCCAGTCAAGATGTGGAACGAATGAATTTATTTCATAGTTAGTTAGTTACGTATGGCATCTCGCAGTTGACCACTAAGGGTCGAGACTGCTCAACCGGGCGTTTCCTGTGGGTTCTTTAAGCGAACTTAAAGCCCCCGGCCAGGCCTAAAACTAAGGTAAATTATTAGTCGACTGAGCGTCGCTAATAATAATATGACAGCCAGACGGGGCAGGCTGGATCATGACGGGGGGGACAAGTGCTACAGGCTCAGCTGTGCCCCCAGCTGGCACAGCTTCACCGAGTAGGGGATAGGGGGAAGGGCGGTTACGATTGCGACCTCGGCGGCGAGGTCGGAATGTATTCCGGGGTGGTCTACGTTTATAAACCGTACTGGTGGCCTTGCTACTCTCCTGAAGGAGGGTTATGGGGTCATCAGGGTCGGTGAGAATATGACGCGGACGGCGAGTCTTACTAATTTGAGAGGGGGTATAACGCGCGGCCTCGACAACCAAAGGGTTGCGATGCTTCGCGGCGGCATCAAAGAAACGCTTCGAGCCGCGCTTCAAAAATTGATGGATCGTGGGGATCCTGAGGTCAAGGTGGAGGTCCGCGTTCCGAACGAACCAAGGGGCGCCCGTTATCCTTCGGAGGAAACGGTTCTGTAATGTCTGCATCCGATGCAGATAGCGGGGTTTGGCGTGTGCAAATACCGAACCCGCATACGTCATGATGGGACGAATGCACGCAGTGTAGATGCGCAATTTGCACTTAAGAGATAGTTTGCTGCGTGCATTTAAAACGTAATGTAATCTACCGAGGGCAAAAGCGGCCCGTGAACGTACCAGCTTAATGTGCTCCGCAAAGGAGAGGCGTTGATCGAGAGTCACCCCCAGATATTTGGCTCGCTTCTCCCAAGGGATCGGCTTACCAAACATGGTGATTGGTCGGGGAATGGAACGTGAGAAATACGGTTTCAAAAAGAGAACCGCTTGACTCTTGTCAGGATTGACCTCGATTCTCCACCGACGGAACCAGCAGCCGAGGGTATCGACTGCTGTTTGGAGATTACGAGCTATCACGTTTTGGTCACGTCCCGAACAGTATATGGCCGTATCGTCTGCAAACAGAGCCAACTGAGCCTTTTTACTTTTCGGGATGTCGCTAGTAAATAGTGTGAAAATAAGAGGAGAAATTACGGAGCCCTGTGGGACCCCCGCGTGAATCGGGTGGGGGGCAGAAAGTGCCCCTTCAATACGGTAACGAAACGTACGGTTCGACAAAAAGTCTCGTAGGATGAGCACGAGACGGTCAGGCACTCCGAGTTTGTACAGCTTATAAATTAAGCCGTTGTGCCAGACTTTGTCAAACGCTTTCGCTATATCGAAAAAGACCGCGCCCGTCATCAAACTGCGCTGAAAATTAGCGCTTATGTGTTCGACGATACGGTGAACCTGTTGCACACAGGAGTGCTGGGTTCGGAACCCATACTGTTCGTTCGGGATGAGGCCCTTTGTCTCGGCATAATCCCTGAGTCGCTTATAAATAAGTCTCTCATAGATCTTGCCGAGAACATTGAGCAAGCTAATGGGGCGGTAACTAGTGGGCTCGCTCTTGGGCTTGCCGGGCTTAGGTATACCGATAACGGTGGCCTGTTTCCAGGCTTGGGGGAAAATATTATTGCTCATGGCACCATTGAAGATGATGGTCATTAGCATAATTAAATTTGCTGGGAACAGTTGGAACACCCTATTGGTGAGTCCATCTGAACCAGGGGCCTTGCGGGGTTTTAGACCCTTGATTATCTCCTGCACCTCGTCCGGCGTGACGGGGGGCAGGGGACAATCAGGGTCCTCAACGGGAGGAAGGGAAGCTCTACGTTCGACTTCCGCGTCGACCTCAGAGAGGTGAGCTTGGTCAACCGGTAGAGCGCTAGGTGTGCATTGCGCCTCGAGACTGTCAGCAAGGCATTCCGCCTTGTCGACATCGTCAAACGCGATGGTGTTATCGGGGCGGACTAGAGGGGGCATAGAGGTAAATCCTCGGGACGTGAGTTTCTTCTGGAGCTGCCAGAAGGCAAGATGGTTTGGCTCTAAATCGCTCAGCATCTTATCCCAGCTAGCGGAACGCAGATCCTCCATACGAGTCTTTACAGATTTCTGTAAATAACGCATGTGGACTTTGTTCGCACGACAAGGAAAGCTGCTGTAGGCACGGACAGCCGCGTTCTTCTCATTTAACAGCTCACGTACATCGTCCGGCAACTTCCCGCGATGGTCATCCATCACAGGAACTTCCCTTGAACAATCGTTCAGGACAGATTGTACGTGTTCCGTAAATGAGTCGATCGCGGCCGTCGTGTCAGCGATAGAGTCAAACTGGTCGGGGATGGAATCTAAGTGGGGGGAAGAGGAGGATTTCAGGCACTCGCTTACTTTCCTCCAATCCGTCACTTTTTTAGTAGGTAAAGGTTGGGTGGGGTCAAAGTGACCAAGGCGGGAGACCAGCTTAACGACGACTGGTCGGTGGTCAGAGTTTAATTCATGTATCGCTTCTATAGAGTCCAATCGAAGATTGACATTCTTTAGAAGCGCTACATCAAGTACATCCGGGCGGTGGTCAAGGTTACCGGGGAAATGAGTCGGAGTCATTGGGGCAATGACGTCGAAATTCAAAAGGGAACAAAGGTCAAACAAGCGTTTGCCTCTGGTGTTGGTTGCGCTGCTATTCCAAGCGGAATGCTTGGCGTTGAGATCACCCGCAATAATTACGGAGTCACTCAAGCCAAGTAGGATCGCGAGGTCAACGTTAAGTATTTCAAAATTTTCTGTAGTGGAAATGGGGGGAAGGTAAGCCGATACCAAGGTGATCGGCTGGTGACCTGTCATGCCAAGGCGGCAGACAGACACTTCCAAACGTGAGAGAGGGGGGGGATCCAAAGGGATGCAATATAGAGTAGACTTATAATAAATCAAGGTACCGCCCTTGTGACACCGAGTCCTATCATTGCGAATTACGCGATAATTCGCAATTGACGGATTACGGTGGCTGGGTTTTAAAAAGGTTTCCTGTACGAGGAGGACATCTAAATCGTGGTCGCGGAGGAAAGCGGAGACCTCATCGCGTTGGCCTTTCAGGCCATTGGCGTTAAAAAACCCTAATTTAAGGGATCGGGGCTTAACTCTTGCAATAACTCCTCTATCCATTACGGGTTGGATTTAGTGGAGAGGGAGACAAGGGCTTGCGTAATCTCCGGGTACGCATTATAGATATTTCGGATCCTGAGCAGATCGCCGGCGCTAGTGGCGGCGGTCAGCTCATTAGCCATCTGGATAGCACGGGGGGTGCAAAAAGTAAGGAAGGTCCCAGTGATAATGTTGAACGAGTCAACCTGACTGGGACCGGCCACCGGGGTGGTGATAGGGGCTAGAGGCGGGGTAGCCTTGGTATTGACGGCTGCCTTAGGAGCCTGCGCAGGTTTAGGGGGGGGGGCAAGGGGGGGTTTAGGGATGCTAAGTCCCATGGGAGCCGGGGGTGGTTGCGTGGGTACCAACGCAGGAAAAGCCTGCTGATGGAGACCTGAAAACCACGGGTTAGGTCTCTGGGGACTTAGCCGCGTAGGCAACTCAGATGAGGGGATTTTAAAACCGGAAGGGCATTCCCTCTGCTGACGAGCGTCCGCACGCTTGTTCAGCTTTCCGGATGAACTTTTTGGGGCTTTAGGACAGCCCCGATAATTGGCTGGGTGACCAGCCTCACCACACAGCACACAGCTGGGTGGCTCCGTGGATACCGTGCGATCACGAGAACAATCGGAAGTGCCATGATCACCCAGGCACTTGACGCACCTGGGCCTCGCATAGCAGTTCCGCTGCGAATGCCCATAGAGTTGGCACCGGTGGCATTGACCAACGGTGCCATTCTTTCTGGGCTTCTCTATCTCGAAACCCACGAGACCACAGATGGTCCTAACCTTAAAAATGGGGTGGTACCCCTCAAAGGGGGAACAGACCACGAGGACCATGTCGTAAGCATCCTTCCCTCTGGAGCGATGCATCCGGTGGACCTCGTCCACGGGGATATTTTGCGACTGAAGGTCGGCTTTAATATCCTCTACCGGGATTTCTTTGGGGATCCTACGGATCACGACCCTAGTCTGACGCTCCTCAGGTAGGGAGTAGGTGTGAAAGGACACACCTCTCGCCCTGAGAAGCTTCGTTAATTCCCTAAAATCACTCGATGTAGGGATCGAGATTTTAATACCCTGTTGGGTAGAGCGGGCGTTGGTGTACGCGATCTTATGATCTGTGCACCATTTCGACACGTCGGTCCACTTCGCCTTGTCCTGAAGGTAAACAGGGGGCGGGGGGGCCGACTTTTTAGGGGCAGATTTCGCCTCCTGCGAGGAGGACGGGTTGGATACGGGGGGGGCAGAGGAGGTCACGGGGGGGGTAAGGGTAGGAGGAGAAGAAGGGGAAGTAGGGGGGGAAGAAAGATTCTTCCCCTTCTTTGCCTTGGAGGAGGAGGCGGCTGAGCGTTTCGCCTTCCTCTTCTTCTTCTGTCCTAGGACCGGCTGAAAGCCGTCATCCTCGGAAGAAGAAGAAGGGGAGGCGGGAGCGTCCTGAGCAGAATGCTCCGACTCCATATCAGATAGAATTTGTGGGGGAATGTCCTCCGCGTCCATAGACTCGGATTCGGAAAGGCATTCCTCCACTACGGGGAGACGCGGGGTGGGCTCAAGAGCATCGCTGAAAGTAGCGATGTCTGAGACGGGGGCAGGGGGAGAGGGGGGGAGGGGGCTATGCTGAGACTCAGCTAGTTTTGCTCCGATTTTGGCTCGGAAGTCGGGCACGGAAAGCAGAGCGTTAATAAAGGAGTCCGGGTCCTTAAGGATATCCTCAAGGACGGACCTCTTTACCGACGCAGCTGACTTTGCCATCGCTGCCATGGCAAAAGAAACGTAAAACCCTAACCAGTCCTAACACCTAACACCCCGGGTGGGACAGCCCGGGGGTGCCTAACCCTCCCTGCCGGTGACGACAGGGAGGCCTGACCCTACTGGCGAGCCCTAGCTGAGAACCCGTCGCCAGTCTTATTGTGCGACGGGGCCCTAACTACCACTAGCGCGAAGGGTGTAGACACACCCTAAAGACACTAGGTGCAAGCTGTGGAAGGAAAACAGTACACCAGTGCCGACTAGGAGATCCCCCAAGGCCGGTTAACACTGGGACCCGTCCAACTGTCTGCCTCCCCCGGAAGGGGTTCGGCGGGTGTGTTGGGTCAACACCCCACTCGGCTACGTTGGCACCGTAAGGTTTCCACCGAGGACCACGAAACTGTGGATTTTACCCGTAAGGGGCCAAAAGTGCAGCTACACACGTTTTGACAATAACTATTAAGAAACAGTAGTCTTGAAAAAGACTCTTTGGTGATCGTAAGTCGAGGAATTAATTAAATAAATAATTAATTCGTCGAACGATCGGACGTAGTCGGGGCGACTACGATGCGCGCCGCGAGAGCGCAGCGCAGTGACGGGTGGGGAGCGATGACTCAGCGAGCCGGGGCAGCGGGAGGGAGCGGCAGCACACAACCGCTCGCAACGGCAGCCAAGCGTCGAATGCCTTTCTACCCTTTGAGAATTTATTTCCAAAATGTGTCAGCTTAAATACTATTTACATCTACTTACAAACTAGGATAACTACTGCCTATGTACAAGTATTGACCAATCAGATCACAGCACCCTGTTGTCAGTTTGTTCCGCAGTGTGTCGCTGCAGGCGCGCGCTAGCGCATCTCGCCGCTCGGAACGCCGAAGTTTATAAATATAGGTGGCACACGTTTGTGCACCAGTATTAATCGAGGCGGCGTCCAGAAAGGTCGTGTGCGCGTTGTCCGACGGCGGCGTGTGGCGTCGCGGTTCCCGTACCGCTGTACTGTTTCTTTAGCAGACCCAAAAGTTCTTCTCAGGACTGTTTGCTTCAGTGTTTCTTTACGGAGTGTCAAAAGGTGCTGGCCAGTGGTGGCTACAAGTTCTTTTCAGAACTGTTGTTTTCACTGTTTCTTTACGGAGTGTCAAAACGTGGTGGCTACATATATATATATATAAATTTATTAATGTATGTATATGTTGTATATGTATATGGTACACCACGGACTACCTACAGAATTGTCTCTCCTTGCAAAGGTTGTCTGTAAAAGATCGCTTTTAGCGATAAGACCGCCCATTGTGTCACTATGTAAAATTTCAACATTGTAACATTGTAACCTGTAATTTAAACGGTGTGCATAATAAAGAGTATTCTATTCTATTCTATGGGGAGATCGGCCATGTTGTCGTTTGTCGATGTTATCAAGGTGCGTTTGTTGTGGTAGATATTTTGTGAGTTTATTATTGGATTAGTGCGTTATAACGTTTATTTACGATGCCAAAAGTTGTAAAAAGTGCAGGTCGAGAAATGATATTAAAAGTGAAGGAGTTCTGTGAAGCGGAACACAAGAATCACGGTGTTTTAATACCAATAAACAATGTTCGCAAGAGAGTCGCCGCCATGACAGGTAAATTTTGGGGCTGCCATATACAGATTTTTTCCCGATTGATTTCATACAGTTTGGAATTAAGTTTTTTTAATGCATGATTTTTATTATGGAAATTTTTAAAAGGAATTAACACAATACAACAAAAAATTGTGATAACTTCAACAATAAACTTCTTCAACAATAATGTAATTAAATACGAAAATAATCATTCAAACTTGTTCATTTTATTGCAGGTGTATCAGAGAAAACTGTAACGAGAGTTACAAAAGAAGGCGCAACAGCGGCGAGTACTTCTAAAGTTATCGTCACCCCAGGGAAGAGTCGCATGCCAAAAAGTTCGGCTTAGATGGATTTGATTTGTGCGCTATACGGCAAAAAATTCACAGTTTTTATGTTGTGAGGAAGGAATTACCAACATTGGCTAAATTACGTGCAGCTTTGAGAGAAGACATAAATATTCAAGGAAGCATCACAACATTGCACCGTATATTGCAAAGTATCGGTTTCAAGTATAAGCGATGCCAATCGAAACGTAAATTACTTATTAACGTTATGATATTACCGCATGGCGTTCCACATATTTGGAGAGAATCCGAAGAAATCGCAATGTGGAGAAAAAACCTGTAGTATATTTAGACGAAACCTATATACACAACACTTATCATGCCAAAAGTTGCTGGCAAAGTGAGGATGAGCCTGGGATGTTCGTGTCAGAGTCATCAGGGAGTCGTTGGATAATTGCTCATGCGGGAACTGAAAATGGTTTTATTAATGGTGCATTGTTAATGTTCAAATCCCAATCCAAATCCTCAGATTACCACGATGACATGAACTCAACTAGTTTTTTGAAATGGATGAGTGAAAAAGTCATTACTAACCTACCTGAAAGGTCACTTGTGGTAATGGACAACGCTCCGTATCACTGCACTCAAATAAATAAAGCGCCTACAATGTCAAGTATTAAACGTGACATGCAGGAATGGCTGCGAGAAAAGGGAGTATATTTTGAAGATACTTGGACAAAAGCTGTATTATTTGAATTAATTAAACAAAACAAAGGTCCACCTACATATGCCGTGGATGCATTATTAAAATCTCACAATCATGAATTGCTAAAATTGCCGCCTTACCACTGCGATCTAAATCCGATCGAAAAAATTGGAGCCTTGTAAAGAGACGGGTAGCGGGAAAAACGTGGGCCAAGATCCAAAAGCAATTGCACGCCTAATAGAAGAGGCTTTTGAGACTGTTAAAGCGGAAGATTGGGTGTAGTGATCTACATACACACTCAAGTCTAGTTGAATTATTCAGATTAAAGTAAATTAGAATGATGTAATTTATATATCTATACTTATAATAAATCTGTAGAGAGGTCAATTCTGTACATGATATATATTTTCAAAATAACTATCAGGGGGTAATTAGTGATCGATACTGATGCCAAAAATGCAATCAGTAAAATTTTTGTCTGTCTGTCTGTCTGTCTGTCCCTCTGTCTGTCTGTCTGTATGTTCCTTATAGAAACAAAAACTACTCGACGGATTTTAACGAAACTTGGTACAATTATTCTTCATACTCCTGGGGAGGTTATAGTATACTTTTCATCACGCTACAATCAATAGGAGCAGAGCAGTGAAGGGAAATGTTGGGAAAACGGGAGAAGTTGCTCCATTTTTTAAGCTTCCGTCGCGTGTGCAGCCTTAATGGTTAAAGCTACATAGAAATCATTTATGACGGAAATGTTCTACATAAAATTATCTAAAAAATATCCCAGAACAGCATATGTCTATCTTTTATGGTTGACTCACAATAACACGTGTAACTCCCGATAGCTTAGCAGTTCGGAGCTTTCTGATTATATTTGTTTACTCTTACGTTTATAATACTCTCACTCATCCCTAATTAAAAGAAGTTAATATTATTACCTATTCAATAAAAAAATAATCATAGTAATCGGTGTAGAAACACCAAACTTATACATGAAATACGATAATAAGCCATCGCGCCGTCGCGCGTGAATACTGAATCATGCCATAAGGATTATTTTTGTGTAACGGTTGCCGCGCTCGACGCGGGTTTTATTGAGGATTGGCTTTGTGGTCTGAGCACAACGCCTACCTAGTTGGATTGTGCTCCCATCCGCGCGGATCGCCCAGTTTGTTTTTTCTCTCTGTGTTTGCACAAGCTACTTAACCGGCGCTTGTGCAGGCACAGGGGGGAGCCTCCCGTGCTGCCCGGTGAGCTCGTTCACCGTTGCGGTCGCGGCGGCCACACCCCCAGCACGATGTCAAAGCCCGGCAACCGTGGCTCGCTGGGCCACGAAGCCGGGCCACCGGAGCCCCGTCCGACGTTAGACCGGGCGACGTCGCTGCCGAACATCGGCGGTGCGGCGTCCGGTTTGCCACCGGCCGAGGCCCTCAAGAAGAAGAAGAAGGAAGAAGAAGGGAGACGGACCGAGTGTCGCTGCAACGGCCGGCCCACCGACGTCATCGGCGCCTGCGCGCGTTGCGCCGACGCCGTCGTCGAGTCGGCAACAGGCGGTCTCCATCCGTCCCGCCGCGTTCCGCCCGGTGCCTATACAGGCCCCGGGGCCTGCCGCGAACCCTGGCCGAGCGCCGCATGCGCGCGCCGTGGCTCCACCATCCGCGCGTGTGTCCGTCCCGTCGCGCACTCCTGCGCCTGGCGCGCGAGTCGGCGCCGCGCCCCAAACCTATCCCGCGTCATCCGCGTCGTCCACGCGCTCCCGTGCGCCCATTGCGCGCACCTCTGCGCCGCCGCCGCGCTTCGTCTCGCCGCCCGCGCCCGCGGTCGCAGCTACTAAAGCTGCGCCAGCTTCGCGCGCCGCGGCGTCCGGTCCCCGCTTCTCGCTGGCGGGACCGGTTAGTGCGGTCAAAGTGAGTGCCAGTGAGAGTGAAAGTGTTGTGCTCCAGCGGGCGCCTGAATCTCCGGCGCCCCCCCGTATCTCGGCCTGCGACTCGCCGGCCGTGCTATCGGCATGCTCGTCTCGCGCGGGATCGAGCGTGTCGCTAGCATCGGTGTGTTCGGCCGCGTCCGGTCGCGATGACGTGTCGTCGGACACGACCCCGCGATCCGGTCGTCGGCCCTCCGAGGGAGTAGCAGTTGCAGGAGCGGGAGAAGAGGGCATGAGTACGCCGCTTCACCAGTACTACAAGTTGACTCCCCAGCCCCAACGGAAGATCCCCCGAAGAAGGAGCTCTTCGGATACCGATGCGGAGGCAGCGAAAAGGGCCTGCCTCGATCAGCCGCAGGCACACAGCGAGAGTGTGCCGCGGAGTCGAGCGACGCCGCCTGCGTCGCCGTCGCCGTCGCCCACGTTCGCGGACGCGGCTCGCAGACACACTCCACCCGCATCACCGAGGCCTACAGCGACAAGGACAGGGGTAAGTACTTTTGTACTGTCACCTGCCCCTCCTACTTCCACTGCACAGCCTGCTGCTGTCCCGGGCGCCTCGGCGGCGCCTGGCGCCCCGACGGCGCCGGCGGCGAAGAAGCAGCAAAAGACGCCTCGGTATCCGCCGCTGGTAGTCGAGAAGCTGCCAAACTGGGCCACCCACTTTAGGGCCATTGCCGCCAAGCTGGGCCGGCCCCCAAATGCACGCCCATATGGGGCGGGTGTCCGGTTCACTCCGGACACGGAAGAGGAATACAGGCTGGTCCAACGTTACCTGACCAGCCTGGAAAAGGAAAGCGGCATCTCGTGGTTTGCTTACTCGCTGCCAGCGGAAAAGAGTATGAAGGTCGCCATAAAGGGTCTTCCGGCGGACACGGACCCTAAGGAGATCAAGGAGGAGCTAAAGACGCTGGGATACCAGCCGGAGTACGTGCGCCACATAAAGGGGGCGCAGGGAAGACCTGGCTGCGTATTCCATGCGGTCCTTAAAAAGACGCCCGACGTCCGGGCCATTTATGACACCACGACATTCATGTATATGCGTGGTGTCAAGATCGAGGCCTGGCGGGGCAAACGTGGGCCCGCACAGTGCCACCGGTGCCAACAATTTAGGCACAGCTCGCACCAATGCCACCGCCCGCTCGCCTGTGTGCGATGTGGGGAGGGGCACGCGGCTAGGGAGTGCCCGCGCCCGCGGGAGGAGCCGGCCACCTGCGCCAACTGCGATGGCCCGCACCCCGCGTGCAACCTAAAGTGCCCCGTCTTTCAGACTGAAATAAGAAACAGGCGGGCGGGGACCGCCGCCATCACGGCGAATGCGCGCCGGCCCAAGGCGGCCACCGAGAGGCCGCAAGAGACGCCTATAGAAGGCCAACAGGCTACGTCGCTGATGGCGGCGGCCAACGGGCCCACAGATAGGAATCAAGCCTCCTCCTCGGGGCGGAGGAAGAAGAAGAGGCGCGGGGGGAAAAGGAAAGGAAAAGGCATGAAGCCGACCCTTCCCCCCCCGGCGACACAGGAGGAAGTCCCTGAGGTCGAACCGGCCGACCCTGCCTTGAGCAGGGCGCAGGTCGTGAAAGTTTCACAACGTACCACTAGCGCCGGCATAGCGCCGCGGGAAGAATGCGAAACAAAAAAGTTCACCTCGAAGAAGAGTGGCGGCGCTACCGGCGCTAAAGCCGCAACTACAAAACAAGAATTCACGACCTGCGCAATCAACTTGCTTATGAATTTAATTAAGGCGATAAGGCAGGGTCAAGACGTGGAGACGGTCATCCTCGATGGCCTGGCCACCCTTTTAACCCTCTATCATGGCTAGGCCATTGAGGGTGATCCATTGGAATGCCCGCGGCCTCCGGGATAAGGTCGCCCCTCTCCGCCATCTCCTTAGGGAACAAGATGTAGACGTGGCGCTCATAAGCGAGACGCTCCTGGGACCCGAGGATAGGGTCAGGTTCCCGGGTTACCTCGCTTACAGGAAGGATGAAAGGTCGGCTCAGAACGTCCGCTACCGTGGTCTGGTGGTATTAGTGAGGCGAAGAGTCGTCCATCAAGAGCTTCCCTTGCCGTCGCTCAGCTCTTTTTACGCGCTGGGTGTGCAGCTACACGTAGCCGGCGAGGACATAAACATATACGCCTGCTATAAGCCGCCCGCGACACAGTTGGACTTGTCGGAGTTGCGGGCCCTTATCAGCACCACGCAGAGAGCAACCATCCTCGCCGGCGATTTAAATTGTAAGCATCCAGCGTGGAACTCATCCAACGTGAATACCGAGGGGAGACGGCTCTTCGCGGACGCGGAAGCCTTCGGCTATACGGTGTCCGGCCCAGAGACGCCCACCCATTATCCGGACGTAAATATACACATGCCGGACGTGCTGGACATCGTAGTCCACCGAGGGCTACAAGGCCAGATCACGCAGCAAGTGATAGACGACGAGCTACAGTCTGACCATCAGCCAGTGCTCGTCGTCTTAGCGGGTATGCCGACCCGACTGAAGCCCATAGCGCCACGTCGTACAACGGACTGGGCAGCATTCCGAGAAAAGTTGGAAGCCACCACGCCGACTCGGCCTATAGTCACCTCCGCGGACGTGGACCAGACGGCGTGCGACGTCACTGCTTGCATCCAAAGCGCCTTGGAAGCGGCGACAACTACACAGCCGCAGGGGAGAGTGCTATTGCCGCCCCTACCGACACATCTCAAGGCAATGATCGCCGTGAAGAGGCGCCTGCGCAAGCAGTGGCAACAGACAAGATGCCCGACGATGAAGAGGCAGCTCAACCGTCTCGCGGAGAAGGTGAAGGCCGAGCTCAAGGCTTTGGCCGCCGCGGGCTGGGAGGAACGAATAGAGGCCAGTACAGGCAGCTGGCCCTCTGTTTTTAGATTATGCCGCTCTCTCACAAATACCCCAGCTCCGGTGCGCCCTCTGCTTAGCAGCGACGGGGCGCTCAAGTACGTAGCGGAGGACCGGGCGGAGGTCTTCGCTGAGCACCTGGAGTGTCAATTTCGTCCGAACCCGACCAGCGACCTCGAGCATGTCGCAGCGGTCGAGAAACACCTTGGTGCCTACTTCGCGCCGCCGATAGCTCCCGAAGAAGACCCAGTGTTTTTCTCGCCTGGCGCAGTTAGACGCGCCATCCTGAACACAAAGCCCCGCAAGGCCCCTGGTGCTGACGGTATCACCAACACAGTGCTGCGCCACCTGCCGTACCGTATGGTAGCGGCGCTGGCGCGCCTGTTCACGGCGGTACTGCGCACCGGGGCTTTTCCCGCGGTGTGGAAGGAAGGGCGCGTCATCATGCTGCCCAAGGCGGGGAAGAACATACTGAAGCCGGAGAGCTATCGGCCGATAACTCTGCTGTCCACGATTTCCAAGGTGTTCGAAGTACTCCTGCTGCGACACCTCCAACCTCACATCGCGCCGCGTCCGGAGCAGTTCGGGTTCCGGGCGGAACACAGCACGACGCTCCAGCTGTCGAGGGTACTGCACCAACTCACAGCTGCGCAAAACAAGAAGGAGCACTCGGTCGCAGTACTCCTCGACATGGAGAAGGCCTTCGACCGTGTGTGGCATGACGGCCTTGTATACAAGCTGGCCACCTCGGATGCGCCCCGTCGCGTCGTCAGGGTGGTTTCCAACTTTCTCTCCAACAGGACGTTCCGTGTGGTGGTCGACGGCGCGCTCTCGGGCGCCCGCCCGGTGCTGGCGGGTGTGCCCCAGGGGAGCTGCGTGTCGCCTGCGTGTTACTCACGATACACGGACGACATCCCCACTACAGCAGAGACGATGCTCGCGCTGTACGCCGACGACGCCGCGTATATCGCTTCTTCAATGAATGTGAAGTACGCGGCGGTCAAAATGCAGCGCGTCCTCGACCTCATCCCCGACTGGCTGTCCAAGTGGCGGCTGTCGGTGAACGTGAGTAAGACGCAGGCGCTTGTCACGGGACGAGCGCGCCTCCCGCCACCCCTGAAGCTGCAAGGAGTCGACATTGATTGGGCGCCCCAGGTCAAGTACTTGGGTGTGACCATCGATCGTCGGCTCTCTATGGGGCCACACGTCCGCAGAGTCGCCGCACAAGGTAGGGTCGCCCGCAACCTGCTCAGACCAGTGCTCTCGTCCCGCCTCCCTTATAGTGTCAAGTTGGGCGTGTACAAGTTGTACGTTCGCCCAATCTTGACCTATGCCGCCCCCGCTTGGTTCGCCCTCACTAGCGAGTCGAGCCGAAAATCGCTCCGCGCGCAGCAGAGTCTCGCGCTGCGGACGATAGTTGACGCTCCTCGCGTCGTGAGGAACGACGTGCTCCACCGCGACCTCGGGATTGAGAGCCTGGACGAGTTTGTGGGCCGCCTAGCGAAGGGAATGTTCGCGCGTGCCGACGCGTCTGCTTGGCCCCATGTCAAGCAGATAGCGCCGTGGCATGCGCGCCCCCCTGACGCGAGGCCCCTACCCCGCGATTTACTTGCGGACGGTGACCCCATCTCCGCACCGGATTGACCTCCAAGTGAGTCGCTCCCGGCTACACGCGGCTCACTTGTGACACTAATGCTTTCACCACATATTACATACGCTGTCACGTGATGCGTGCTAGGATAATTTAGGCGTGTCACGTGACAAACTACAGACACTCACCTCTAAACAGGCGCAGAGACACACACGTTGAGGCGCCGTGCGGGCGGCGTCTCGCGTAAGATACCTGGGTGACGTCACACAGTTCAATGTCACCCATACACTCAGTACACGGTCTCCCTAACCCGTGCCAGGCTCGGCTAGCTCTGAAAGTGGGGCGGGCGGGAGCCATCCACCCCATCCGTAGGAACGTCGAGTCCGCGTCTCTGTCGCTGGTCGCTCTCTGCTGGGCTTCATGCATGTAGGTGTGTGTTCCACCCGGTAGGGGTTGACCGCCGGGACGCGGTGAAGAAAGCGGCAGTATGCATATGTCGTGACGAGCTTACGGATACATATACAGACTACTGTTAACATGGGCGTGTTAATGCAGCACGTCCAAACATACCATTGCCAGTGGCAGATAAAATGAGAGGCCCGTTGTTACGGGCCGCAGTATAGCCTCCGCGGCAAGGGGGCGTATGCCCCGGTTCCGCTCGCCACGCCCCTTGCGGGGCGTCGCGACATCTCTCACTAGGGTAGTGGTAGGGTATAAAAAGGCGGGAGGTCCGAGCGCGAGCTTCATTCAATATTTGGCTGTTGATGCGTTCAGAGCGTTCGACCTTATTGACAGACAATAATTGATATTAACAAACCGTGCTTATTAGCGCGACTTTTAGTCTTTAAATAGTTTATTTGAATTTCTTTTGTTGTTATTTATTAACTATAGTAGTTATAGGTATTTATTTTTAAGTGAAGTAGGTATAAGTATAAGTAGATATAAGCATTGCACAGGCGTTTCAGTTTTATTTTCATTTCTTTTTTTGTTGTAAGTTGTACATATTTCTGGGTATAATTCTATTAGAATATTTTAGTTTAAATAGGCACTTAGATTTTAAGTGCAAGTTAGCTATAGTTAGGACCTCTAACGTAGGTTATTTTGTTAGGTAACTGACAGCCTTTCCGTTACCGTCGATTAAAAATAAAATACACAATGCCACCTAAAAAACGATTATCTTTATGTCGAACTTCGAGTAAAGCTAAGAGAATGAGAATTACGCGTTCTCAAGAATCGGCAGAGGAAAGAGCACATCGGTTAAACTCTATGAGAGTTAGTGCCTCAACTTCTCGAGCCAATGAAAGCTCTCCAGAGAGAGAGATGCGATTAGCAGCTGACAGATCGAGACGAGCTACATCACGGGCGTCTCAAAGCTCTTCTCAACGAGAGCTAAGGCGTACCATTGACCGAGAACAACATGCGTTATCCCGAGAAGCTGAAACTGCTTCACAACGAGAATTACGGCTTGCAGCTGACCGCGAACGGCATACAATATCTCGCGAGTCCGAAACCTTCACTGAGAGGGAATTACGTCTCACAGCTGACCGCGAACGGTATACTTTATCTCGCGAGTCTGAAACTTACACTGAGAGAGAATTACGTCTCACAGCTGACCGCGAATGGCATACATTATCTCGCGAGTCTGAAACTTACACTGAGAGGGAATTACGTCTCACAGCTGACCGCGAACGGCATACATTATCTCGCGAGTCTGAAACTTACACTGAGAGGGAATTACGGCTTACAACTGACCGCGAACGGCATACATTATCTCGCGAGTCCGAAACCTTCACTGAGAGGGAATTACGGCTTACAGCTGATCGCGACCGTCATATTTTATCTCGAGAATCTGAAACTTTTACTAAATATCAAGACCGTTTGACAAATGATAGGGTGCACCATAATATTATTCGATCTCTTGAAGACGAACATGAGCATGAACAACGACTAGAGTCGGGACGCGATTATTACAATTCTTTGAGACAAGAACGATTAATAACTTTGTCTAATGAAAGATTAAGAATTGAAAATATTCGGTCTCTTGAAACAGACAATCAGCGAGAGGCCCGTCTTACTGCAGACAGATTTCGACATAGTCTTAATGACTTAGATGTACACATAGAAGATCAATCTACAAATTCGGTGGCGTGGTCCGACAAATTTAAAAGTGGGTTTGCTTATAACCTCTCAATTGATTACAGATCATCTTCTATAATCATCTTCCCTTTTACAAATGTAAAGCTAGTTTCGCTTTAGTAAATATTGAAAAAGTAAGACCTCGGAGAGGCAATAATTTAACTATGTCTAACTACAACAACTATGATTATTACAACCAACAACAAAATTACATGCCGAATCCCTATTCCGGTCGTGGTGGAGCGCAGTGGGGAAGAGGAGGACGTAACGTCAATCCTCGTTCCGAGCTGGAAGCGCCGCGTAGAGGTAGAGGACAAGGCAGGGGAGGTTACTCTCGTCACTCACAGCCGGCTACTCAAGAACCAGCCGCTGTTGAGGCGCAACCCTCTGGTGTACCACAACCCAAGCACCTATCGAAGACGTCATCCCCTTTGACAAATGATCCTCTCTATCTCGAGAGCTTTATGAATGAGATGGGCACTGAAATGCGTATCGCGCCCGTGGCTAATGAAGTTCACCCGGGTCATTATGGTTTCGCATCTATAGTGGAAGAGGATTATAAATCCGTAACTGCACGTTCGCACATCTATGCTAAGAACGTGTCTCAGGCTATGCACTCCTATTATGTTGGGATGCATGTTTACAACAGGATGTTGGACCTTCATCGTCAATCTGGTTCAACTTTAACTGTTGCCGAGTCCGACTTCGTCACTCAGATGGAAGTTGGAAATTTTTCTGTCACTAAGCTCATTGAGCAATATACTGCCGGGTTCGGAAATACTACCATCCCAGGCTCAACAGAATGTGACTTTATATTCGATAAGCCGGCCCTTCAGGCTGGTGATATCATACCAGGCTTTTTCGGTCATATACAGGATAATGCAGTCGATTATGCAACTTATGTTTGCCCCGGAGTATTGGCGCAACGTATAGTAGAAGATGTCGCACGGACTACAGCTCCGGTCGGTGAAGTGACCGCCCAGGAGGTATCAGCAGCCGTCGCGTCTTTCCAGAGCGGCTCTGCAGGAGGTTTAGACGCTCTTACGCCGCAACACCTTAAAGACCTATTGTGCGGCGGCACTGGCGAAACCGGTGAGACTCTGCTTAGAGACCTAACGGCTCTAATTAATTTAATGCTGTCAGGACGAGTCAATGGCGACATCGTAGAGATTCTTTACGGTGCAAACCTTTGTGCTTTGAAAAAGAAGGACAGCGGCATCAGGCCTATAGCCGTTGGGACCACGTACCGCCGTCTTGCAGCTAAAACTTGCTGCAAAAACGCGGGCCTCACGTTGGCTTCAATTTTTCAGCCAGTGCAGCTAGGTTTTGGCTCCCGAGGTGGCTGCGAAGCAGCCGTCCATTCCGTGAGGACATTTTTGAATCAAAATTGTGGAGATGTGCTGCTGAAGGTGGATGTTAAGAATGCATTTAATTCTGTAGATAGAGGAGCCCTTTTAACACAAGTTAAGGAAAATATTCCAAATTTATACAAATTTCTTTGGCAATGTTATGGTTCTCCCACAAAATTAACCTATCACGGCAATGAAATTTTATCAGCGGTTGGTTGTCAACAAGGCGATCCTCTCGGCCCAGCAATATTTAGTCTCGCCATTCATCCCATCATCCAACGTCTGAAGTCCAAGCTTAACGTTTGGTATTTGGATGACGGGACTTTAGGTGGCGATGCTAATACCGTATATGATGATCTTCGTAATTTGATAGACGAGTTTCATTCCATCGGCCTCGAACTAAATTTTTCCAAGTGTGAACTATACGTTTCAGACACATATGCCGCAAAAGATTTGATTATTCAAAATTTTAACAATTTGGCCCCCAATATCAAAGTCATTAATAAGTGTTCCCTTCGTTTACTGGGCTCTCCTATTCTTGATGAATCGTTCCCCCTCTTTTTTGAAGAAAAAATTCAAAATTTTTTACAATATTCGGACCGTTTATTTAAAATTAATACTCACATGGCCTTTACTATAGTTCGGTTTTGTCTTTTTGTTCCAAAATTTACATATATCATACGTTGTTGTCAACTTTGGAAACACGTAGATATTCTTCAAAATTTAGACAACATCATAAAAAATACTTTGGCAACTATTTTGAATATAAATTTAGAAGAGCGGGCGTGGTTACAGGCTTCACTCCCTGTGAGATTGGGGGGTCTAGGCGTCCGGTCCATTTCTGGTGTAGCCCTCCCTGCATTCCTGTCCTCCATACATAGCACTCAAAATTTATCAAAAAAAGTTCTTGCGGCATCTTTAGACAGTTTTGAAATAACTTATTTTAACGAAGCCAGGTATGCATGGTTGTTAGCCTGCCCAAACACCGAGTTCCCAAAAATGCTTACATCACAGAAGCTATGGGACGGGCCGCTCTGCGAACAAGTACGGAAGCAACTCCTACACACGTGCTTGAACTCCGCAGATCGTGCCCGCCTCTTAGCCGTTGCCCAGTGGGAATCGGGTTTGTGGCTCCAAGCTCTCCCGTCACCGAATACTGGCACCTTAATGGACACGTCGACTTTCCGTCTCGCAGTGTCGCTTCGCTTGGGAGCATCGTGTTGTGCTCCACACCGCTGCCAGTGTGGCACTGCTGTGGACCGCCTCGGTCACCACGGCTTGTCTTGTATAAGCAGTGCTGGACGAATTCCCCGCCATGCTAGCCTTAATGATATCATCCGTCGGGCTTTTACCACCGCGAACTGTGCGGCTATTTTAGAACCTCGTGGTCTCTCACGTGACGACGGTAAAAGACCTGACGGAATGACCCTTATTCCGTGGAAGATGGGGCGGCCTTTAGTGTGGGACGCTACTTGTGTAGACACTCTTGCGCCGTCACATCTTCCTGGAACACAAAATAGGACTGGTGCGGCGGCGGAATCAGCGGAGGACCTCAAAAGGCGCAAATATAGTTCCCTTGATAGTGGATCCATATTTGAGCCTTTTGGGGTAGAGACGATGGGTCCGTGGGGACCGGGAGCACATAAAATTTTTAAAGATCTTTCGGCACGTTTGGTCGAAGCTACACGTGACCAAAATGCTGGCCTGTATTTTGCACAAAGATTAAGCATTGCCATCCAGCGTGGCAATGCTGCCAGCATTTTGGGTACGTTGCCAACTGGTAGCGGTTTCATAGATTTATAATTTTAGTTTTAGTTCTTCTGTATATTCTGTGAGTATTGATTTATATTTAGATATTAACTGTTTTTATTGCATTTAATGTAATGTGATATAAAATAAAATTTTTCTTCTGTAATAGGCGATATGAACGTAGTATGTTCTTTTTGTAATGCTTCAAAGTGGAGTAAGGAGTCTGTTGGTTTCTGTTGTTCTGGAGGTAAAATAAATTTGCCTTTGTTCGAAGACCCACCGGAACCTTTGAAATCACTACTTTTAGGGGAACATGTGCAATCTAAACAGTTCTTAGACAATATTCGAACTTATAATAGTGCATTTCAAATGACATCCTTCGGTGCTCAACAAATCTCAGAAGGTCCTTTCATGCCTACTTTTAAGATACAAGGTCAGCTTTACCATTTGATAGGGTCCCTTTTGCCTGAAGACCAACCTAAATTTCTTCAAATATATTTTGTATCCGACTACAACGAACAGTCGAATATAAGAAATCAATATTTCCCGAATTTAAATACTGAACTCATTTCACAACTTCAGAACATGTTGCATCAGGTTAATTCGTATGTATGCAGTTTTAAATCGGCATTAGAAGCTCTTCCTCAAGATGGTGATAACAATTATAAAATTGTTATAAATGCCGATAGGCGTCCAACTCAGGAACACCCTGGGCGTTATAACGTTCCATCCACGAATGAAGTTGCTGTAGTATTGGTCGACCAGGAATGTGATAGGCGTGATATCGTTATCCGTTCCAGAGACAATCGTTTGCAACGTATTTTCGAAACCCACAGGGCTTACGACAGTTTGCAATATCCGTTGATATACTGTCGAGGCGAAGACGGTTATAATTTCGCTGTATACCAAACTGATCCGCGTACAGGCGCACCTAATTATAATAAAAAGGTGTCATGCCTTCAATTTTATTGTTACCACTTGCAAGTGAGACGGAATAGATTTGTATACTTTCAACGTTTTCGTGGCATATTTAATCAGTTTATTGTTGACATGTACGCAAAAATTGAAACCGAAAGATTAGTTTATATACGATCTAATCAAAGGCAGCTGCGCGCTGAAGAATACGTGCACCTTCGCGACGCCATGCAGCAAGATAATGATACTGTGAATATGGGCCGTTTAGTTATTTTACCCTCTTCTTTTACTGGTGGTCCACGCTACATGCACGAACGTACTCAAGACGCTTTTTGTTACGTAAGAAAATATGGACGTCCCGACTTATTTATTACTGTAACTACCAATCCCAAGTGGGATGAAATCACTCGGGAGCTTCTTGAGGGTCAAGCACCGCATGACCGCCATGATATTATCGCAAGAGTTTTTCATTTAAAATTAAAATCAATGATAGATCTACTTACCAAAGATAACATTTTTGGAGAAGTATTGTGTTATATGTATAGTGTTGAGTGGCAAAAACGCGGCTTACCTCACGCACATATCTTGCTTTGGTTAAAAGATAAGGTTCGACCTAATGATGTAGACAGTTCAATCAGTGCTGAAATTCCAGATCCGATTGCAGATCCCCTGTTATATGACATTGTTAAAACTCATATGATACATGGTCCATGTGGTGCATTAAACAGGAATGCTCCTTGCATGCAAGACGGTCGTTGCACTAAAAGATATCCAAAAGCATTAGTAGATGAAACTGTAACAGGACATGATGGATACCCATTATATCGTCGCCGTTCAAGAGACAATGGTGGTTTTACTGTTGAAAAGCGAGTGTCTGGACAACAGGTTACTTTAGATAATAGGTGGGTCGTTCCGTATTCGCCTGTGTTGTCTAGAGCATTTCAAGCTCACATAAATGTAGAAATGTGTAATAGTGTAGAGTCAATAAAATATATTTGTAAGTATATTAATAAGGGCAGTGACCAAGCTACGTTTGCGTTGAGAAATGAACATGATGAAGTTACTAGATTTCAGTCAGGCAGATATATCAGCTCTTCAGAAGCTGTGTGGCGGATTTTAAGTTTCAACATTCACGAAAGATATCCACCTGTGACCCATCTGGATGTTCATCTCGAAGGCGGTCAACGTATATATTTCAACGCGGAAAATGTTACAGAACGATTAGAGAACCCTAGACAAACAACTTTATTAGCATTCTTTCGACTTTGCCAAACTGATAATTTTGCAAAATCTCTTTTGTATGAGGAAGTTCCGTCGTATTATACCTACGATAAGCAACGAGGTGTCTTTAACCGTAGACGCCGTGGCAGGCCTGTAGATGGCGAGTCAGGTATTTTCAAAGAACATGTTCTTGGTAGAGTGTATACCGTTCATCCTAACAACGCCGAGTGTTTCTATTTGAGATTATTATTACATACAGTGCGAGGACCAACATCATTTATAGATTTGAGAAAAGTAGACGATGTTGTTTATCCAACTTACCATGCAGCTTGCCAAGCGCGTCGTTTGCTTGAAAATGATCAGCATTGGGATGACGCTTTAGCAGAATCCTGTGTTAGTGATAATCCACGACGGTTACGCCATTTATTTGTAACATTGCTCACATTTTGTAATTTGTCAGATCCTGTCCAATTATGGGAAAAATATAAAGAAAAATTTGCAGAAGACTTTCTTCGGAATATATCTCACAATGATGAAGGCGCAACTAATGATAATTTCCGTGATCTTGCCATAAATACGTGCTTATTAGCTCTTCAGGAAGACTTAACAGCAGTAAGCGGTAAATCACTCTCTGAATATGGTTTGCCAACACCAACCTCAGTCGGAGAGGTTACCAATAGGGAATATTCCGCAGAGATTGGTTACAACTCAATGGAACTGCTGGCAACATTAGAAAACGGTGTCCCAATGATGACTGCAGAACAGCGTTCAGTCTATGATCGCGTGTGCGAGAGTGTTCAAAATAATTTGGGAACAATATGGTTTTTAGATGCACCTGGAGGAACTGGGAAAACCTTTTTGACTAAATTAATATTAGCTTATGTTCGAAATCAGCGTAAAATTGCTCTTGCCGTGGCTTCATCAGGTATAGCTGCAACATTGCTACCAGGAGGTAAAACTGCTCACACTATGTTTAAAATACCAATTGATTTAGATCGCACGGAAAGTCCAACCTGTAGTATTTCAAGAAATAGCGACAAAGCTAAGGTATTACGTGAGTGTAATTTAATCATATGGGATGAATGTACGATGGCCCATCGAAAAGGAGTAGAAGCGGTAGACAGAACTTTAAGGGATTTAAGACAAAATGATCGGCCAATGGGCGGTATCACAGTTTTATTTTGTGGTGATTTCCGACAAACCTTACCAGTAATACCACGGGGAACCCGAGCTGATGAGGTTAGGGCTTGCCTGAAAAGCTCTTATTTGTGGCGTGATATACAATCGGTGCATTTGACTATAAACATGCGAGTGAGAACTGGAGATAACCGATCGTGAATTTTCTGATTTATTATTAAAGATTGGTGAAGGTACCTATCCACAACTACACCAAGGAAAACTTATTCTGACGCCTGGGTTATGTTGTATAGTGCAATCCCAACAACATCTTATATCGTCGGTTTACGGTGACGTAACAAATATATTAAATAGGCACAATTCTTGGCTATGCGAAAGGTCCATTTTAACTCCTCGCAATGACCAGGCATCTGAGATTAACAATAAAATACTGTCGAATATCCAGGGGGAAAGCAAAGTTTATAGTTCAATAAATAGAATGGTCGATGAACAAGAAACCACTAATTACCCGATAGAATTTTTAAATTCTTTAAATATGCCCGGACTTCCTTCTCATGAAATTTGTTTAAAAATTGGCATTCCAATTATTCTGCTCCGAAATTTAAGACCACCACAACTTTGCAATGGAACTCGGCTAAAAGTAACCCAGTTGCAACAAAATGTAATCGAGGCTCAAATTTTAACAGGCTGCGGTGCAGGAGAGACCGTCTTTATTCCCAGAATTCCCATAATACCAAATAATTTTCCATTCCAATTTAAAAGAACGCAATTCCCAGTAGCGGTGTGTTATGCAATTACAATTAATAAGGCTCAAGGGCAGACTTTTCGTGTTGCTGGAGTAGATCTCAGTGTCAGTTGTTTCTCGCATGGTCAGTTATATGTCGCTCTTTCCCGGGTTAGCAGTTCTAGAAATCTTTATGTTCACGTGCCGGACGGGTCAATTTTCAACATAGTTTACCCGGAAGCTTTGCGCTGAAGTATTTTCGTTATATAGGTACTTAAGCCTCATGTGAAAGTGATCTAAACAATATTACCAATACAATACAAGGAGTTACACGCTGACGGAGTCGCGGGCACAGCTATTGATAATAATATTCTGCGGTTCGTTTTTGCGATATTTTTCAACAGTATTGTGAATTGACATATTATATTTCCCTACTAAAATACGAAAGTTAATCTGTCTGTTACATCAAAATCACTGAACCGTTAGGAAGGACATATGGTACTTTTTTACGAAAAACGACGGAAACGCGGACGAAGTCGCGGGCAAAAGCTAGTTTCTTAAATAAAATTAATTATAATTTATATACACAATATACAAAAGAACTTAAAACTAGACTTAATAATAATCAACATTTAAAATAAAACTTTATAAAACTATTTGCAATAATTAAATTATTCAACAAACAAACAGACAATTACAAACATTGTATTAGTAGCTAATACCTAACTAGTTGTCCGGCGCAGCTATGACGCATCCATTGTTCTAGCGGCGATCGGCCGCTCGCGCTACGTCACGCGAAACGTGTGCACAAGTGGGACGGCATCATCGCGCGTTGCACTCTTGAGCCGGGTACACATTGGTGCAATGTAACATGTAATGCAACATGCAATGCAAGAATTTGACGTCCACATTGCTGCAATGTATCATGTAAGGTAACAGAATTCCCATAGTGTAGACGCCTTGCGCGCACGAACCGCGTCTACTACGCGCACGAACAGATTGTTGCAACTCTTGCGCGTAGCGACCCGAAATTTGTCGGTTTTTTCCCCGAACACAAAGAGGCGCGCAGTATGCGCGGAGCGTCAGTGTGGACAGGTTGTGTGGTGTGTACGGCTAGACGCGCGCGAACATGGAACAAGACGACGCTACTGCGGCGGAGGAGGCGGTTACATTTACGTGGAGTGAAGAAAAAGTGCTTCAATTAATTGAAGTGTACAGATCAAAGGAAATTTTGTGGAATCCACAACATGAGAATTTTTATAAAAAACATTTTAAAGAGGATGCATGGATGGAAATTGCTAATTTGATGGAAACAACACAAGAAAAATGTTACAGTAAAATGATTAGTATTTTATCATCCTACCGTTGTGAAAAAGCGAAGGAAAAGAAATCGAAAGGAACAGGAAAAGGTAAATAAATAATAATAATTTACTATTTATTATTTATTCATATACTTTATTCTTAGTACAATCGTAGGTTGGAAACCGCAAAAATGTTTGTGTATTGAAATGTAAATTGGCATAGCCGACTAATATTGAAATTGGCTTTTTTCTCTACAAAATGACAACTTTGACAACAACTACAATATTTTAATGGATTGAAATCACAAATTAATTATTAATTATTATTAGTCAAGTTTACTTAAAAACAACTATGTTTAAAACTGACTGAATTATGTTTTTTATTTAATTTTTTTCATGATTATTATTTTATTTTTTCAGGTGCCTCGGAGACATAAAAAAGTCGATGGTTTGCCTTTGATTCTTTGAAGTTCTTGGACAACCGTAACAAACCGAGAAAGAGAACGAACACGGTAAGTAAAACTGGATTGATTCTTTTACGAACATCTGTCTTGCCAATGAACCTTCCCTTCTTTCATAAAATAATCGGAGAGCTCATCTCTTAACGCATTCAAATGTGCAGGCGATCGTCGAGGAATATTTCTCATAGGTAGTAGTGATCTCATATCTTCATTATTTTGCCTACGTGTGTCTTCATTCGTAACTTCATCTTCAGTGTCATTCATATATGTATTTCTAGAGTGACGTCTCAAATAATTATGTAAAAGGACAATTGCCATAACCACTAGCTCAGCTTTATCAGGCTGTAAAAGCATTGGTTTTCTGAGAACTCTAAAGACAGACGATATGATACCAAATGCATTTTCAACAGTTCTTCTGGCTCTGCTTAGCCTGTAGTTGAATACTCTCTTTGAAGTGCCTTTTGGATGTGCCCCAGCATATGGTTTCATCAGATTTTCACTTAAAGCAAAGGCACTATCACCCACAAAGAAATATGGTATTGGAATATGTCTCCGTGGGAGTGAATCAGGTGATGGAAGGTTTATTGTACGATCTTCTATCATTTCACAGAGTTTTGTATCTTTAAAGATGCCACCATCTGAAATCCTTCCTTGGCATCCCACATCTACAAATAGAAAATTATAATCGGCGTCAACCAAAGCAAAAAGAACGATGCTAAAGAAGTTTTTATAGTTGTAGAATTCAGTTCCACTTTTGATAGGTGCCTCAAGCACAACATGTTTTCCGTCCAGTGCCCCTAAACAGTGTGGAAAATTCCACTTCTCTTCAAACTGTTTGCTTATGTTCAACCAAGTTTCTTCTGTCGTTGGAAGCTAAAACAAAAAACTTTTATTTAATTTATGGCTACGAGACAGTCATTGTACTTAGTAGCCCAACACTCGCTGGTGACAATTTTTGAGGTGCCATTATAGTGAGCATCTCTTGATTTTATTGCTAGCTATATTGAACTAGACTAAAAAACGAACTAAATATTTAGTCGTTTCGACATTTGTCCATCGGTGCCACGATACCTACCTTCCTGGAGAGTTATATCTACTATCTAGTAGTTTATATCAAGAGATGGGACCTACAGTTATAAATTATTTTTATGTTTTTCAGGAGGCGGTTCTACAACCGATTAATGAAGAAAATCTGCAGAACGAATTTGCTACTCCACGTACACGGTATGAACCTACGCGAGCTAAACAAGCAAAAAAAGATGAAAGCAGCAGTGTACTGGCCGATGTAGTGGGCATATTACAAACTACTGCCAATAAGTTGGGAAATTCAGGCGCTCCAGATTTAACTACAACTTTCGCTTCCTATATATCAGCTAAAATGAATACTTATTCCCTTCAAACCAGGAATTCGGTCGAACATGGAATTTTTGAAATTTTGATGAAGGCTGACAGAGGTTATTATGAATCATCATATCGACAGCAGGATAACTACCCCAGTTCATACCAAGAATCCTATTATGCATCACAGAAGAAAGGACAAGATTATGTGGATCTGACCGGATATGTTAATCGTCCTGGAACTTCCGGATTTAATCGTCCCTCGCCTTCCGCGCAAACTCCAGATACAAATCAAGCCGGACGCTATGGCTATAGCACGGCAAGGAACGAAGAATATATGAACCAACAGCCATCGTCTGTAACGTCACTAGAATCTAACCAATCCTATGACGACTTTAATGATTTGATGTGATAATACTGTTCTTTAATTGACTTATTAAGAATAAAACTTACCTTGATATAATCTTTTAATTCCTCAATTATGGCGGAGCATACTTCTGTAATAATGCCACTTATGGCTTGTTTTGATACTCTGAAGGTATACTGTAAACTTGTGTAAGAGTCACCACTAGCTAAAAAACGAAGTGTTATTGCCAGTCTGTCTTGGATTGAAATTGGAGCCCTTAACTGTGTGCGATTCCGAAAAATTCTTGGTCCGACTAATCTGAGTAGATCTTCAAATGTCGTTGGACTCATCCTTAAGAAATTTTGAAATTGTCCAGTTAATCTCATATCGGCCATTAGTTTTGCACCAGCTCTCTGACTATACAACTCTGTACGCCACCAACGTCGATGTCTTCTGCGTTTTATCACATGATTCACTATTAATAATGAAGCACTGACTATCATCAGAGCCCGCAATTGGTCGTCACGATCCATTCCTTTGCGTGTTCTTTTGCAGACTGAGCGATCCGTTCGCGCGCATCTCGGAAACAGATGTGAGTAGGTACATGCGCGGTTCGTGCGCACGTTGTGCGCGCCCCGCGTCTACACTGATGCAATGCTCGTTTCGTGTTGCATTGCATGTTGCGTTGCAGCAGTCTGTACCCACCTTTGCACACGGCCCGTTAGGCGACGCGCGCGCTCCGTCATGACTAGCGAGTCAGTATGCTCACTGCGCATTGATTTAGGTACATACCGACGGTAAAAAGGCAAAAGGGGTCAAGCGCCACATTTTGCGATCTTAACTTTTTTATTGACCCCAACTCCACTATTTTTTCTCTTTCGAATGGTCATAGTATCGTTTTTCGAGCAAGAAAAAAAGTCACTTGCACCAAAGAATTATTTGTACTGAATTGCTAAATCGATACTTACCAAAAGGGCTCAAGCGACACCGACTTTACCTTGCTTGGTTGAAGGACCATTTTGTATATTACGTTTTTGTATCGCCTTGTCATTTGGCATAATTTTAAAAACAATATTAGAAATAAATATGTCGTTTGTATCCATATTCTTTTTATTTGTTTAGTAATAATTTTTCACTTAACACTATTGATAAGAAAATGAAATACTATAACGTCGCTTACACCAATAGTAAAGATTGTCAACTAAACATAATTGGCGCTTGGCCCCTTTCTTAAATAATTTTATTTTCATTACGTTGCATTTGATTCACTCAGTACGCGCGCCAGCGCCGTTGCAAGTGGGTGTATGTTTTGTGTGCGTGAAAGCAAGTTCACGCGTGTTTGAAACGCGATCGCAGTTTTTAACACAGATTAACATTTTATATAAAACATGTCTGCCACTCCCGAAAACGTGAAATTGAGACGTATTTTAGACCGAAAAAGACTGTTGCTAGTACGAAGAAGGTTATTACTTGATTATATTGATAGCAATAGAGAGGTCGAAGAAATTCAAGATGACGTGATTCCCGTACTATCATCGGTAAGTTCAACCTCATTTTATTTTATTTATTTTATAAAAATAAATTTAACGTTTCTTAGGATAGTTTTTAAAAGAACTGGTAATGTAGGTACGCGTTTCATACATGTTGGATAATTTTATTACGAGAGCAACTTGAAAATGTGTTTTTTTGTTTATTGAGATATCTTAACGATATTGGTGTCAAATAAAAGGTCTAGGTATAAAACCATTTTATCCGTTTGAATCATGTAAATCGGTCCACGCGTTTAGGAAATCATTAAGAATTAGTTTAGTAAAAATGTAAACAATCATAATTTTTGATGTTTAGTTTAATAAAAATGTAAATAATCATAATTTTTGATGTTTTTGTTCTAAGAACTTCTTAATTATTGCAAAATGTGAAAATATTGTTGTTGTATGTAAGTTAATGAGGAATGTTAAACAAAAAGGTACCTATCTAGTTAGTCTAAAGATTAAAGTTTTGTTTTCAATTGTTAATTCCAAATGACGGACTTTAATATTCATTGTTTATCTACCTAGGTATTTGTCCGTGTACTTAATCATACGCATCAAACATTGGATAGGTTACGTGGTCAAGTATGTAGTTAGACGATAAATATTATAGTAGCAACGGGATGGTAATAGCCTAATTAAATACTGTTATTATTAATTTTTCAGACTGACAATCAACTAAAACCAACGCACATTAACGAAAACCAATTTACGAGTATTACACAAGATCAAAGTGAAATACAGAGTGACCTAAACAATGTGAAGGTATTTTACATGCTTTTAATTTGCTTATGAAATGTGGGTGTGTGTTACGCCTCTGCCTACCCTTTCAGGAAAAAAGTCTTGATGCTATGTGTGTATGTTAATTAGCTTGACCTGCACATTCTATTTTGACTTTTACTAACTCGATAGATCTAATTTCGCTGTGCTGAGTTTATGCTTTTTCGGGCTAATCTCAGAAACTACTGTCTTGATTTTCATACGGTTTAACGAATAGAAAGAGGGATTTTCTAGAGGCGTTATATGCTGTAATTTATATCCAGATACTATTTCCAAAGTCGGTCATAAAACATTTGCGTTAAAAAAATAGTTGGCACTACAGAAGCTTGCTTTTAAATGGTACTTTTTAAATTATACTGGTTATAGGGTCAATGTTCTACAATTTTGTTTGTTACGCTATGATAACGGATTTATTTGGCTTGCAGGATAAAGAACAAAATTACGAAGCGAGTCAGAATGATTTGCAGGCAAACGTGCAGATCTTGGAATGGAATGAAAGGGTTACCGAAGATGAAATTAGCGTCTGTATACCACAGAATGGCGTACAGCTCATTACGAGGGAAGAAGGAGAGATTCAAAATATTCTCGGACTCGAAGAACAAGAGGAAGAAGAAATTACTAGTCAGCAGGGTAATTTGGACACACAACATCTTTGGAATGTTCCATCAACGTCTAACTTAGAAGAACAAGAAACACCAGCAAAAGACGAAGCTACTCAGAATGTCTTGCAGGCAAACTTCGTGCAGGATGTGGAATGGAATGAAAGCGTTACCGAAGAAGAAATTGGCGTCTATGTACCAGAAAATAATGTGCAGCTCATCGGGGGGAAAGAAGGAGAGATTCAAAATATACTTGGGCTCGAAGGACAAAAGATCGGAGAAATTACTAGTCAGCAGAGTAATTTGGATATACAAAATCTTTGGAGTGTTCCATCAACGTCTAACTTAGAAGAGCAACAGGAAACAGTAGCAAATAAAAAAAATAGAACTTCAAAAAAGAGAAAACAATTCAATAAATCATACTTGGATTATTTTGTTGATGAAGAAGAAGACGAAGATGATGTCTTACTTAAGGAAGCTTTTGGAGATCTCAGTGATAGTGAATGGTCAGACGTCGAAGTCACAAAATCTAAATCGAAAAGAATTAATAAACGGAAAGAAAGAAAGTTGTTAAAACATAAAGGTGAAAAATATATTACTAAAAATGGAAAAGAAAAAAGGGAAAGACACCTTCAAATTAATCCATGTACTTCTTCTAAATGTGGAAATAAATGTGGAGTAATTACTGAAGAAAAAAGACAATCTATATTTAATTATTTCCAAAGTCTTACATTACAAGAGCGACGAAACTGGATTGCCAACAATGCTGTTATTACAAATGTGAAAAGAAGGCGAGTTAACGATAGCGAACCAAAGAGAGAAAAGACTGTGAAATATTTTATTAATGAAGGTGAAAGCAGGCGTCAAGTCTGTAGACAATTTCTAGTTGCAACTTTGGATGTATCAAGAAAATTTATAGCATATACTGTTGAAAACTTTGATGAAGGATTTGCTAAGCAGGAAGGACGTGGAAAGCATATACCTGCTAATAAAACAAGCCCCCAAGCAATTGAATATGTCAAAAAGTATATTTCTTCATTGCCAGCCCTTCCATCGCATTACTGTCGAAAGGAAACTACTCGTACTTACTTATCACAGGACTTCAAAAATCCTTCGCACTTGTACCGATTGTATAAACGATATTTATTAGAAGTGGATAAGCAAGATTTGAGTTTGTTAGTATCTGAAAGTATATTTAAAAAAATATTTGTAAATGATTTTAATATCTCTTTTCATGTTCCCAAAAAAGATAAGTGTGCAATGTGCACAAAATACGAAAATAATCGCGATGAAGAAGCCAAGAACTGTGAAGAAAAAATTGCACACGATCAAGAGAAAGAAGCTACATCTAAAAGGTTTTTGTTTCACCAAGAAATTGCAAATAAAAATACATTATGCGCTTCATTCGACCTTCAAAAGGTCTTAAATACACCTCACGGAGAAAGTATGCTGCTCTACTATAGCAGAAAATATGCCTACTATAATTTAACTGTCTATGAGAGCAGAACAAGAAATGGTATGGCATATATTTGGGGTGAGTGCGATGGAAAGAGAGGTAGCAAAGAAATTGGCTCATGTCTTTTTCACTACATAGATTCAGTAGACAAAAGGCAAATCAAGAATCTGATTCTTTATTGCGACAATTGCCCTGGCCAAAATAAGAACAAAACAATATTGGCAATTCTCAATTATGCTTTAAAAAGGTCCACCTTTTTGGAAACAATACAAATCAACTACTTACTTGCAGGACATACATATATGCCAGTTGATTCGTGTCACTCAGTCATTGAAAAAGAAGTTCGGAATATGATTGTGTGGGCGCCCTCACAGTGGGCAACTTTAATCGAATCAGCTAGAAAAAAACCAAGACCATATACAGTAACTGTTATGGAAAACTTTCAAGATTGGGATCCCATAACAAACAAAACTTTTAGTAAGTGTAAAAAGAACATTAATTTATCCAAAATTAGAATTGCGACTTTCAAAAAAACCAAAACAGATGAGATGACGATTAAATATACTATGTCTGTGGATTCAGAAAATACTCAAATAAAATTAGTTTGCCCGGATCTGAAAAAAAAAATTGCTGCTTTGTACAAGGAACCATTACCAATCAGTAAAGCTAAATACATGGACTTAAAAAAACTATGTGACTCTGGAGTAATACCGAGAAGATATCATGAAGAATATCTAAAGATGCCTTACGAAACCGGAAAAAGGGACGAATTGATTGAAACTGATGAAGAGGATGAAGAAGAAAATACTCATTAATAATAATTGTATGAAAAAAGATTGGTTAATAATTTTTGATTTTCACTTTGTTATTGTGGTAAGAGATAAGTACCTACCAAATTATTGTGGTTTATTTTGGATAATAATTGTTGATTTTTTATTTTACTAAGAATTAAGTACCAAATTATTGTGGTTTATTTACTCAAATAATGTGATAACATGCTGTTGTATGTACTAACAGTTAGGTAACTGCTGTTTTTTGGATCTCAGTTTTGTTCCTTGTATTGTTTTAGTTTAATACATAATTCATAGTTCTATTACCTACCTGCTGTGCCAAATATAAAATAATACTTATTAAGATTATGGTAGCTTAAGCCAAAATCTGAATTAGTTCTATGATCTGTTGTGCCAAATAAAATAACATATTACTTTATTAACATGAAGCTTAGGCCAAAATCTAAATATTCCAACATTAAATATTGTTACTTGACCCCTCGCAAATGCGATAAACATGGTAAAAACCTGGAGTCAAACGACATCTATCTTTGAAACTATTGATCTCAGGCTTATTTTGATGTAAAATTATTAAGGAACATTGTATTTTAGTAAACTTTTCTGAAGATTGTGATGTGATTCAATAAAGCAATAAAGAGATATTTTTTATTAAAACTTTCTTTTTATTCTCCTGAACAATATGATCAGTGGTGCTTGACCCCTTTTGCCTTTTACCCGTCGATACTTAGAATCCTAGATTCACCGCTTTAGCTATCATATATCTGTTTATAATTCGTTTCATGTTAAACTGTGCTGTTCTCTGCTATCTTCTATCACTCCTTCTTTTCTTAATTAAGTGTAACTATTGTGTGTGAACTGAAACCTGTGTCTGTGACTCTGTATAGCTAATAAACTTTCATTCTTTTTCTTGTGTACTTGGAGCTTATTTCTTCACTTCATTTATATCTACCACACACTCTCCTACACTATATTGGTGACCCCGTTCAAGAGCGCAAAGATGGCTGAAGACACAGCAAGCACGGACCAAGATAAGTCGGCAGCGGAAACATTTCGCGTGGGTGTGCGTATACCGCCGTTCTACCCTGAGAAGCCAGGTCTCTGGTTTAATCAGATAAAGGCGCAGTTCGTCCTGGCGAGCATCAAGTCAGATGAAACCAAATTTTATTACATAACTGGCAACCTATCTAGGTTGCCAGTTATGTAATAAAATTTGGTTTAGCGTACTGCGGATCTCCGCAGTACGCTTCCGAAGTCGAGGATATTATCGGCAACCCTCCACCCACCGGGAAATATGAGAAACTAAAAAGTGAGCTCATTAAACGGCTATCGGCATCGCGTGAGAAAAAGGTGAAACAGCTTATCATGCATGAGGAGCTAGGCGACCGGAAGCCGTCACAATTCTATCGCCACCTTCTTAACCTCGCTGGCCCAGGTGTACCGGAGGAGTTTCTGCGGAGTAAATAGACGAGCCGCCTACCCGCAAACACACAGGCCATCGTACCGTCGCAATTGAGGATGGATCTGGCAGAACTGGCGGACCGGATCCACGACGTCGTCGGTATCCAGTTGGCATCAACAACTGCCATATCAACTGCTGCATCGGCGAGTACTGCAGGTAGTAGTGTATGCTCGGAAGTCGCTGCTTTGACCAAACAGATGGAGAAGCTGGCGGATAAGGTGGAGCGACTGTCGCGCTCTAGAGGACGGTCCCGTATGTTACGACGGGTGGCCAGATATTATAAATAAATAAGACGACCAGACTATTTTATGTATCGTGTATTCAGCCATTGCATGACGAGCGATCGGAGTCGGTGACAAGACAACAGGATCCGGAAATACCACAGATAATATATATTTTATAAAGACTGATACACATACGTAACATCTCCCTTATTAAGAAAAGAAAATGGAATCATTACGTGGAACATGGTACGTAAGTATACTCTTTTTTTTTTTTTTTTTTTTAACATTAACAAAATTCTTATATACTAGTAGACTAAGTGGAACGGAACATCTCTAAGAAGTGACAAGTTGACTTGACTGACATTTACATTGCGACAGTTCTGACAGTGACGTCTATCAAATTGACTTAACTAAGTTTTGACAGCTACTAACAAAACAAAATTAGGTTTGACAATGCTTGTACAACAAACAATACATTTAGTATATTAAATTAAAACTAAGTACAAATTAAGAACTTAATCTAGACCAATTTTCAAAATCTTCGGGGCTTTATTATTGCTCTACCGAATGAAGAATAAGTTGTGTGTTGAGTTTGTTTATTTGGTGTATGTGATGTGTTTGTTTTTGTTTCAGATTCTTGGACAGGATTACTTGTACAAGGAGATTGATAATTAGATGGAGATGACGACGGCAGTATATTGGAAGGCGACGGTGGATCAGTGTCAAGTGGAACTGATGGGGATTGAAGTGAACTTCTTCTACTAGGAGCGGACTCAGTTGGTGAATGTTTTGGCTGTAGGATATGTTGGCGATTACGGCGAAAAGTACCTTCCGGGGAGACAATAGTATATGATCTAGGCTGTGGACCTATGTCTGACACAGTACCAGGTGTCCAAATACTGTCTGGCTGTTTCTGGAAGTAAATTTTATCACCAATGTTTAGGGAAGACAACGGTTTAGTATGTTTATTATAATAAATCTGTGATTTGTTCACTTTTATTTGAGTTTTATTTGTTAGAGACCTGTAGTTAGGTATTTTAGGTTTCAGAGTTTGTTCTAAGACTGGAAGTTTAGTTCTGAGTGTCCTGGACATTAGTAATTGGGCAGGCGAATACATATTTTCTTTAGGTGTATTCCTATACTGTAATAATCCTAGATGAGGGTCTGTATTATCAGTAAGACATTTCTTTAATATGTTTTTAACCGTGGCTATGGTTCTTTCTACAAGACCATTAGACCGTGGATAATAGGGACTTGATGTAATATGTTGTATTTGCCAATCTAAAGCAAAATGATTAAACTCTTTTGAGTTAAATGGGGGACCATTGTCTGAAATTAGAATGTTGGGTATTCCATGTCTGGAAAATATAGACTTTAGGTGACTAATGACAATTTTACTAGTAGAACCACCTGCTAGCTTTACAAGCTCGACATATTGGGAAAAATAATCTACGACTATGACATACTTGTTTGAATTGAAATCAAATAGATCAACTCCGACTTTATTCCAAGGGATTGGTTTTACCTCATGGGGCTGTAGTGACTCTTTGGAATTGCTGCGTCTGTTAGTGAGACAGTTATGACAATTATTAACATATTTTTCTATATCAGAGTACATATTGGGCCAGTATACTAGATTTCTTGCCAATCTTTGGCAACTATGAATACCTTGGTGACCTTCATGTATCTGTTTCAAAATGTCTTTTCTCATGGCTACTGGTATAATGACACTGTTGTTTTTGAAGACAATACCATTAATTATATGTATATCGGTTTTTAAAGGAAAATAAGGCCTAAGTATGTCTGGAAGCAATTTTTTATGTTCAGGCCAACCTGTTATGCAATATTTACTTAAGAGTGACAATTCATTGTCTTGGGAAGTCTGTTCTTGAATAGATTTAAGTTTATTTGGACTAACTGACAGTGATCTAATGACTAAATTGACATGTAAATCTAGATCAGAATCTAGATCATGTAATGACTGTTCTGGTAAAGCTGCTCTAGACAGAGTATCAGCTACATAAAGATATTTACCTGGTTTGTAAGTTACGTTCAGGTCATATGGTTGTAATCTTAGCATTATTCTTTGAAGACGGGGTGGAATGTTATAAATTGGTTTTTTATACAGCGATACTATTGGTTTGTGATCTGTTTCAACTAAAGTGTGGCGACCATAGACATATTGGTGAAACTTTGTACAACCAAATAGGATTGCTAACAGCTCTTTCTCAATCTGAGAGTATGACTGTTGACATGAGCTTAATGAAGCTGAAGCATATGCTATGGGGTGTTTATCATGGCAAATCACTGCACCCATGGCATCTTTAGACGAATCAACTGACAGTGTAATTGGTTTATTTTGATCATAATATGTCAAGACAGGGGCTTTTGTTATACATTCCTTTAATTCATTAAATTCTACATTATGTCTCTCTTGCCAAGACCATTCATTATCTTTAGACAGAAGTGTTCTTAAATTAGAAGTTTTATCTGACAAATTCTCTATGTATGAGCCTAAGTATGTAACCATACCTAAAAACCTTTGTAATTCTGTGACATTTGTTGGTGGTGGCATACTGCAAATGGCTTTCACTTTGTTTTCATCAACTCTCACACCATCTTTAGAAAAGATGTGTCCTAGGTACTTGACTTCACTTTTACATATATTAGACTTGTCTTTATTAAATTTTATTCCTATTTCTCTAGCTCTATCTAAGACTTGTTTTAACCTAAAATCATGTTCTTGTTTAGTTTGACCGTAAATTAGGAAATCATCCATCATGATTTTGACTCCTGGAATATCACTGAATCTATTTGTCATGATGGAATGAAACAGTTCTGGGGCTGCATTTATCCCGAAGGGAAGTCTTAGGAATCTATATCTACCTTGAGGTGTGATGAATGTACATAGTTTTGAGGAAGCTTCATCTAACTTTAGCATATAAAAACCTTTGTTTGCATCTAGGGTAGTGAAATATTGTGAACCAGAGAGGCTGGATTTAATTTCATCAATAATTGGAAATTGATAATGAGGACGCATAATGGCTTTATTAAGTTTTCTTGGATCAATGCACAGGCGTAGTTTACCATTTTTCTTTGATGCAATTACAATTGAGCTTACCCATTCAGTAGGTTCCTCGACTTTGACTATAATTTGATTTTTTTTTAACATGGCTAATTCTTCTTTTAATTGTTCTAAGAGACTGAATGGAATTCTACGACAGGCATCTATAGACGGTACAGCATCAGGCTTCATTGACAAATGACATTCATAATCTTTAAGACAACCTATTCCTGAGAAGAGATCTTTATATTTGTCAAGCTGTGATACATTGAGTGACTCATGAAATTGGACATTATGGACTCTTTTAACTAATTTTAAATTCTCACAACTGTTGCGACCAATAATATTCCTACAGGGTATATCTATAATGTGGAAATTAACATTGTATAGTTTGTTGTTATGTGTGACAGACAGAATGCATTGACCTACAGTCGGTAATACTTCACCGCTAAAGGTTGATAGTTTGTGACTACTTTTCTTTAAACTACTCAATGGCAAATTAAGTTTTTTATAAGAGTTAAATGATAAAATGTTAGTGTCAGCACCTGTATCAAGTAAAAAGTCTACATTCTTACTATTTATGGACAAAGTTGTATGATAAGGGTTTTTTTTGCTGACAGAAATCTCATTAGTGAAAAGACTATTTAGAAAATAAGTATCAGTACCCGTACTTTCTTCTTCTTCTTCTATGGATCTCACATGTTTGCTGCGGCAACACTTGGCAAAGTGATTGGGCTTGTGGCAGTTGTTACAGATGACTCCTATGGCTGGACATTTTGTTCGGTGAACTTGACCACATCTGGAACAATTCTTGGTTGACTGTTTGGATTGAGGTTCTTGACTGGACGATGCTTTACTTGATTGACGACTTTGACTTGTTTGAGACTGATGACTTTGACTTTCTTGACGGCTATGACTTCTTTGACGACTGTGACTTCTTTGACTGTGACTTTTTTGATTGCGACTCTCTTGACTACGATGTGTTTGGCGACTGTGATGCGATTGACGACTGGCAACGACACTTACTTCTTGGCTTGATAAAGCTTTAGCCTGTAACCTAGTATTTCTTAGTGTTTTAGCGAGACTGACGGCGGCATCAAATGTTGATGGTTTCTCGATCAGGATACGTTCTCTGATGTACGAGCAAGATGAATTTAAGTTCCATGAGAATATGTCCTTTACTATATCATCGGCAAGACCTTCAAAATTGCATTGGATACTTAGATTCTTGAGATCCGTGGCATATGTCTCAATTTCTTCATCTGGACCTTGTTTTCTGTTGAACAGCTTATGTCTTTCGACGGAAATATTGACACGTGGTGTGAAGTAGTCTTCAAATTTGGCGAGTAAATCCTTATAGGTGATCTTGTCAATTTGTATGTTAAACGAGTAAAATATCTGAAGAGCGTCTGGGCCTATGATTTGTAGTAAAATGGCTACCTTTCGTTTGTCTGGTTGTTCTTCTAAATTGTTGGCTATCATGTAAATCTCTAGACTTGTGTTGAAATTTCTCCAAGCCAATGGCATGTTCGAGTTGTTGATATCTAAGCTGAAATTACTCGGCGGCAGGGGATAACTTGTATTATTTGCGTTTTTATTTTCCGGCATTTTAGGGCTGGACCACGCGGCGACGTTTTACTCGAAATTTTTTTTTTTTTTTTTTTTGACTGTTTGCGGCACTTACTTTTGTGGTTTTTTGTGACTTCTTTTTCTTCTGTATCTTCTGACACCATGTTACGACGGGTGGCCAGATATTATAAATAAATAAGACGACCAGACTATTTTATGTATCGTGTATTCAGCCATTGCATGACGAGCGATCGGAGTCGGTGACAAGACAACAGGATCCGGAAATACCACAGATAATATATATTTTATAAAGACTGATACACATACGTAACACCGTAGTCGCACGCGACACAGTTCAGGCTCATCCCGATCATAGTCCAGCTGTAGGAAGTTCCCGCAGTGCTGGTACCACTACAATTTCGGTGACCGGGCCAAAAAGTGCGTGAAGCCGTGCGACTACCCTACATCGGGAAAAGTGCGGGACAATCAATAATGGCGGCCGATGATTGTCCGAGTGCTGGTCGCTTATTCGTTGCCGATCAAAAGTCAAAGATGCAGTTTTTGGTCAACACCGGTAGCGACCTCTGTGTCTACCCCCAAACGGCATTATCAAGTCGACGAGAGAAGACCAACTACCAATTGTGCGCGGGCAACGGAACACCGATAAACACATACGGATTTATAAACGTCACTCTGAATCTACGATTGCGCCGCGACTTCACTTGGCGATTTATCGTAGCCGATGTTACAAGAGCGATAATAGGCGTGGATTTTCTATCTTATTATAATTTGGTTGTTGATTGCAGGAATCAACGCCTCATCGATAACTATACAACGCTCTCCACCCCGGCGTCGCCTGTCCGTCGTTCTGATGATGTCTCCTCGGTGAGGGTAAGTCTAGGTGATTCCGCGTATACACACATACTACGGGAAATCCCCGACATCACTCGCCCACATGGTATACACCGCACTTCTAAACACAATACAGTACACCACATCCGTACTACACCAGGGCCACCAGTATCCTGCGCACCTCGCAGATTGGCCCCGGACAAACTGCAAATTGCAAAGGCCGAATTCGAGGCCATGTTGCAATGTGGAACCTGTCGCCCGTCCGAGTCACCGTGGTCGTCGCCTCTTCACTTAGCGCCGAAGAAAGACGACGGATGGCGCCCCGGTGGTGACTACAGGATGCTGAACGCACGTACCATCCCGGACCAGTACCCCATCCGACACATCCAAGATTTTGCTCATAGTCTGTCTGGCTGTACCGTCTTCTCTCAAATTGACCTGGTGAAAGCGTATAACCAGATTCCTTTGCATCCTGATGACATCCCCAAGATTGCGATCACGACGCCGTTCGGTCTTTTCGAATTTCCGTTCATGAAGTTCGCTCTTCGAAATGCCGGACAGACGTTTCAGCGCTTCGTGGATGAAATGCTCAGAGGTCTGGATTTTACGTACGCTTATTTGGATGACTTCTTGGTCTACTCGAAAGACCAGAAGACCCATGAGCACCACCTGCGTCAACTTTTCACCAGACTCAGAGATTACGGTATGGTCATCAACAGTTCCAAGTGCGTCTTCGGAGTGTCGGATGTTAACTTCTTGGGCTACCACATCTCCGTAGAGGGCACAAGGCCATTACCATCTGTTATATATTGTACCTACGGGCGTGCGCGTACGACACGCGTGTGTGTGTGTGTCGGCGCGCGAGCGACATAGATAGTATTAAAACTAGTATGACACTGACCTGTGGTTTGATTGCACGCGCGCTACCCCCGCTTCCGATAAATACATAACAGTGGCGACGAGGATCAAAACGAAAGAAAATGTTTTCTAATGGAGTTTTTGGTGCCATAACCAATTTTGATCACCTCACAAGCGAGTGGGATACGTATAAATCTCGGCTCACGCAGTGGTTTGTCGCAAATGACGTGAATGATGGGTCGGACAAAGCCAAGGTCAAACGTAAAGCAATATTGCTAAGTGCATTGAGCGAGACAAGCTACAAGCTAGCGAGTGATCTGGCGCTGCCGCAGAAAATTGAGGATATAGAATATGACAAAATCATCGATCTGCTGGACCGCCATCTCACCTCGAAACGACTCGGGTTCGCGGAGAGGTACAATTTCTACTCGGCTACGCAGCTCCAAGGTGAAAGTCATACTCAGTGGGCAGCAAGGATTAGGGGATTGGCGGCACATTGCGGGTTCAAAAATTTGGAAGAGGCCCTTCTCGACAAATTTGTGATGGGAATGGCAGCGGGTCCCGAACGTGAGAGATTGTTCGCGAAGGATCTGCAGGAACTGACGCTGGTCAAGGCCGTGGAGTTGGCTGAGAACGTGTGCGCGGCGCGTAAAGCAGCAACAGCGACTCAAACATCGAGCAGCGTGAGCGGCGCGGCCGGCAACATCATGGCCGCCACCGCCGGCAGCGCGGGGGCCGATGGCGTGTTCAGTATCTCCAAGAACGAAAAGTGCAGTGTGTGTGGTTATACCAGTCATAAGTCCAATCAGTGCCGGTTTAAAAATTACAAGTGTAAAAAGTGTAACCGTAAGGGTCATTTAGGTAGAATGTGTGCGGCAAACTCGAAAGTAAATTACGTCACGGAAGATGTTGCGGATGTCGGAGACGATGGTAAGTCACATGTCCTTAACATTCAATGCGTAAGAGGTAGACCAATGTCGGAGTTAGTACAGGTAAATGGTGTATTTTTGGAGTTTGAAATAGATAGTGGATCAGCTGTTAATGTCATTTCAGATCATACATACCATTCTTATTTCAAGGAAGTGCCATTGTCCGACACCGATAAAAGTTTATTTAGCTATACGGGAAGTAAAATTATAACTTTAGGATTTATTCGATTGACCGTGACGTATGTAGACAGCACACATGTTATGAAGTTCTACGTAGCGCGCGGCGGCGGGCCGCCGCTCCTGGGCCGTGAGTTCATACATACATTTAACTTGGAGTTCGAACCGGCGGCGGCGGCGCCGGCGACACCAGTTAATTATGTAGATAACCCACAGAATCACGAAATCACCAAAATAATTTCGCAATTTCCAAGACTATTCTCCAGTAAATTAGGTTCCTTCAACAAAAATAAGGAACCTTTAAGGCCAGGATATTCGAGCGCAGTAGGCATTTAGCGTTACCTCCCACCCCGCGTGGCAAGTCGCGCGAACGCGCAGTTCAAATGAACTCGCTGACCCCGCTCTGCAAAATAATTTTCCCATAATTTAAACTTAATTACCACTATAATTATAATACAACTTAAACTAAGATCTACAGTTTAATTATAAACTACAACAATATTTACAGACTGATTTTTAAAACTAATAAACAAACACGGAAAATAACAATAATATGACAAAATATTTCGATCGATTAGCGGAGGGACGCAGCGAGCCAGCAAAAACGACACAGGTCCTGCCTCGGAAACGCCTAGTTGGGCTACTGAAGCGAAGCGCGTGCGCCGCTTAGTTATACAGGGTGTTTGGTGCATCGTTTGCCAAATTGAATTGGCCGAAAGAAGAGGTCATTTGCTATCGCTTCAGGCTCAAGTACTCATTTTTGGCCACACCGGTTTTTTTATTACAACTTTCTAATTTTTATTTTGAAAAAATCCAAAACTCAGCATTAAAGCTTAAATTAAAAAAAAGTTTTAAGTGTAGTCGTCAAATTTCATTTTTATTTACATATGTACTGTTGTATGGCTCTATCAAATTTAAAATTACTTGCCAGTTACATCTAGTTTTTTTTTAATAAATCACAAAGTTTTTGGAAAAATAAAAAATGAACTTAAAACTCAACTTTAAATAGCTATAAAAAAAAAACTAAAAGCGATCGGGATCTTCGAATTATTTTAAAAAGTTCTCTAGTCTATCCCCTTTCCAACGGTATGCAATGTGTTTAAAAAATGTTTCAGTAAGTTCACTAATACGCTAAGTTTGTGTATCGGGACGCACCATCAAACTATTGCATATTCGGGATAAATAAGTGTTTTCGCGTAAACAATACATACGAAGCAGGTAAAGCCTGCTATCTCCCTCCTACACAGTAGAATTCATTATCTGTCTCTTTTTGTTATTGGGTTGGCCGCAAATTGGTTAAGTTTGTTAGTCGTTATTTGACTGTCTCTGAAAACTAACCCCTTGTTGTTGTTGTGTTATTTTCTGTTACTGTTATTTTCTGTTACTGTTAATTTCTGTTACTGTTATCTTTTCATTGAGTTTTGTGGGTGTTTGTGTTAACTTTCGTGATTTTTTTTGTGTTACAATATGGCTACATTCTCTAATGAAGAATACGCTGATATTTTGATGGCTTATGGAAGAGCCGATGCTGTTGCTCGCGAAGCACAAAGAATTTATCAGGAACGCTTTCCCAATAGACGATTGCCTTCCCGCCATACTTTCCAGAACACTTATCGACGCTTACGTGAGACTGGTAATTTGACTGCTAGTGAACCAAGAGGGATTGTAGTGCGTCATAATGTTGACGTAGATGAACAGATTCTGGCACTGTTTGAAGAAGATCCCACTAGAAGCATAAGAAATGTAGCTGCATTACTGGGAATTTCGATCTGGAAAGTATGGCGAGTACTTCGCCAAAATAACAAACATGCTTTCCATTACACTCCGGTGCAAGGTACGTAATTTTTAAATTAATAGACTCACAACCGTAGGCGCTAACGTAGATTGCGAACCCTTTCTAGCTTTACCGCGTACCCGACGCAGCAGCAGGTAGCGGCTTTGACGTCACTCTGCCAGATGTCATAAACCTTCAGCGGTCAGGCCATTGTCTTTTACATTGTACTGCCCGTACTTTTTACAAACAATAAAAAAAAATCTTGCGAGAAAGTAATGCATTCTTACGCGTATTTTATTTGTTGTAGGTCTCGAGAATCAAGACTGATAACCGTGTCCAGTTTTGTCGTTTTTTACTGCATTCAGACGTGGATAATCCGGTCTTTTTAAAAAGAATTCTGTGGACGGATGAGTCCAAATTTACTAAAGAGGGAATCCTCAATTTACATAACTTACACCACTGGACAGCAAAAGATCAAAACCCACGCGTAAAACGACAAAGGTCATTCCAGAGACGATTTAGTATCCAATAGTAATATCCAATATCAGCCTGATGTGTCTCGACTACACATTTAGCTAATTATTAAAGATATTAAAAGAGTTTTTTAACACATTACATACCGTTGGAAAGGGGACAGACTAGAGAACTTTTTAAAATAATTCGAAGATCCTGATCGCTTTTATTTTTTTTTTTATAGCTATTTAAAGTTGAGTTTTAAGTTCATTTTTTATTTTTCCAAAAACTTTGTGATTTATTAAAAAAAAACTAGATGTTACTTGCAAGTAATTTTAAATTTGATAGAGCCATACAACAGTACATATGTAAATAAAAATGAAATTTGAAGACTACACTTAAAACTTTTTTTTAATTTAAGCTTTAATGCTGAGTTTTGGATTTTTTCAAAATAAAAATTAGAAAGTTGTAATAAAAAAACCGGTGTGGCCAAAAATGAGTACTTGAGCCTGAAGCGATAGCAAATGACCTCTTCTTTTGGCCAATTCAATTTGGCAAACGATGCACCAAACACCCTGTATAATCATTTTGTTAAAATAATAAAAAACTGTTTTGAGAAAAAGTAACCGGAGAATGTTCTCCTAAACGTGCCTATTTTTTGACATATTTTTTTTTGAGTAAAAGTTTGGTCTACTTCAAGTACGACTTGAAAAACGATCACAAATATCTCTGTTTTCGCGATTTTTTATGATCGAGTGAAAATTTAAATATCGTGTTTTGAACCGGAGAATAATCAAGAATGTTTATTAAAGTACAACATATATTTTTACCAAATCAAAACTAAGAATATTTGATTGTTTAATGTTGAATCAAAAATAGGTCGATTTTGAGGAACCTGGCCTTAAAATTAAAACCAGATACAAAGCTGTTATTTTTTAAGGCAAGGCCGGTCGCTTTCGCATTGAGGGAAAAAATAGATATGGAGCTGAATCGCCTGTTAGATCTTGGGATATTAGAACCTGTAGAATATTCGGAATGCGCCTCCCCCATAGTTCCTAATTAACCCTGGCAACATTATGTCGCGCGAATACAGCGCTGCGTCTGCGGGACTTCTTTCGTGAAATGGACTTTAGACTGATTGGTGGTCCAATCGTCGAAAAGTTTGTCATTTTATTGGGATGCTCATCTACGCTTGCCTGCTCGAGTGCGCGGGAAAAAAAACACTCGACTGCTCGGCCGATTACGTCATCATGCGCGCGCTGGGCGGTCCAGGTGTTTTGTAAACAAACGAGATTTATGACTTCGTTTCTGATAAGGGCATCAATTCCGGTGGCATGGAAATTATCTCCATTGTCGAAATATCAGTCGAGAAACTGCTAATCTCCATCGAAAACGAAAAATTGCTATTCTAACGATCTCCATTCATAAATTTTTCGATCGCAAACCAGCGAGATTTTACGGCTGGTCGTAAGGTATGGAGATATGAAATCTCCGTTGGAACAACTGTCAAAATTGACAATAGCAAACAAACAAACAAACATAAAACGTAGCCTACTAACTGACGATTTGTTAAACTGATAATATGGATGAATTCTTAGCAAAGGTCATTGGGCGTAATCCGACCCGGTCGCGGACATGAATGAAAATGGTATAAAATGAAAGAGTATAAGTTCACTTAACATTATGTATGGTTATTTTATTTGGAATCCATGTGAGAACAATGTTTGAACCAAAAAAATATATATTCAAAAAATCCAATACTTAAGTAATGTAAGTTGTGACAAAAAAATCGTAGAGGTAGAAGTGGTCATGTGCTACACGTGCTGATTATTTGCTGTTTGTTTGGAATTTCTTTAATATGGATAGACGTAATAATTGTGTGGTGTGTAACTGATCCGTGTTACGTCGCAGAAAACACATACAGAACTGTTTTAAGAAAGATATCGGAATCACGCAGTTAGGCCTCTTTTCCATTACACGGTTTCTCGCCGTGAAAATCTACGGTTAATTCGCCGCGTGTAGGCACGGTCGTCAGTGTTGTATGGATCACTATATGAGCTTGTCGACATGCACGGTGGCGCCAAGGCACGGCGCCGCGGCCGCGTGCGCCGTGACTGCCCCTCGGCGCGCCGCGTCTACGCACGGCGTGATTTTCACCAGTGTTGTATGGCAGTCTATCGGGGTGTGTCGACGGTGCCGGACGTACGCACGGATTCGTGACCGCTTATATACGCTGCTTCGCGATTTTATTATAAAATGAACATAAATCAAGAATTATTAATTACGTTGATTCAAGAAAGGCCTGTAATATGGGATAAGACCATCGACGATTATAAAAATAAGCGGCTTAAATATGATTCCTGGAAAGAAATATTTATTCATTTCCAGCCCACATTTGAAGATTTAAGTGGTGATGAGAAAAAAAAGTTTGGTAAGTTACAGATATTTAATTATTAACTTTTTACTTATGCATAGTTGTTTTGATAGGAGAGGCGACCTTCGTTAGATACAAAATATTGTGCAAATCTGTTGCGAACTTCATTAGCCGCCAAACTTCCGCGAACTGCATTCGTGATAGGTAACTGGATTAGTTCCGATTCTGAATCAAGGGTGGACTCATTTTCACTCGCATTGTGAAACTGAAAGTTTTCCTGCTTATGTATAAAATTTTGCAAAACACAACATGTTTTCACAATATCAACTGCCAAATCGATGGACACATTCATTGGCCGGTGAAAAATTCGCCATTTATTGGATAAAATGCCAAACGCACATTCAACAAATCTTCGCGCTCTGGTGAGTCTGTAGTTAAATGTACGTTTTAATTGATCAAGCTGATGACCACCAAATGGACGAAGCAAGTGATAATGCAAAGCAAAGGCTTCGTCCGCAACGAACACATATGGCAAATCGTAGTCAATTCCAGGCAAACGTGTTGCATCGGGTAGATTTAATCCGTTGTTTGTTAAATTTTTCCAAAATGGGGTCTCACACACTGGAATCACACTCCTTTCCGTAGGCGCCAACGTCAACAAATATAAAGTTGTAATCGCTATCTACTACTGCCATCAAAACTATAGAAAAAAAATGTTTGTAATTTAAAAACATCGAGCCACTATCAATTGGCTTAATAAGTCTGATGTGTTTTCCATCGACCGCTCCTAAGCACAGCGGGAAGTTGGAAGATTCTTGAAATTTGCTTGCAATGTGTAGCCAGTCTTCTTTAGATGGCATTTTCATATATTCTTTATACAGTTCTAACCAAATGTAGTGGCATACTTCACGTACGATGCAACTTATGGTTTTTATTCCAATTCTATAGCTGTAGTATAGGTCAGTAAAGGTATCTCCTGTTGCTAGATACCTGAAATATAAAACAAAACGGTTCAGGTTCAAATACTAAAACCCCATTTTAGGTCGGGGTCGATTCAGTTTAGGTCGGGGGTTTTTATAAATTTTGAATTTAATAATTATTATTTATTTATTTTCAGGGCAAATGGTGATGAAGAAGTGGACCAATATGAAAGATAGCTGGATAAAATATGACAAAAAAATTAATGAATGTAAGTCTGGTTCTTCAGCAAAAAAAATAAGAAAATATATGTTCTATGATGAAATGATGTTCTTAAAAAAAAATGTTGAGCATCGCAAGACCGATTCTAACATGACTGAACATGTTCATGATGAGACGCAAAGGGCTAAAAAAAAAAGAAAAAATGAACTAAGTGAAGTTGACATTAGGTTTATGAAGTTTATGGATTCAGCAGAACGAGATGAGAAAAAGAAAAGCCGTAGTATGAACTTTTTTATGGGAATCGCTGATACAGTTGACAAGTTCAGTGATGAAAATATGATAGACTTTCAGTTTCAAGTAATTTCAATAATTAAAAATATTCAACAAAGACAGTGTACTCAGTATATACCTACATCAAGAAACCAATGGGATCAAGGCCATCAAGGATATTTAAGTGGTACAGCATCCTCAAATGCGCAATCGTCAACATATGGATATTCTACAGCTGCTAGATCGGGCTATGGAATAAGTCGTCCACAGACGTCTTCTCATGATTTTGGACACGGTTCTGGTTTAGAGCCAATCCACTACCGACCCGAATCACAATTATCTGTACATAGTGTAAATGCGGAAAGTATCTCGGCAGATTCTCAAGTTTCTATTGAAGACGAATTCGATTTTAGTACCGCATTTTCAGCGTAGTGTATTTTTTGATTTACTTGTTCTTAAATTAATAATTATGAAAATTCAATTACATGTAATAATTTTGTTTGTGTGCAATAAACAATTTTAAACTAAAATATGTCATTTAATTTTGTACCTACTTACCTCAGAGTTACAGCCAATCTTTCTGCGGGCGATATACTCTCTCGCATAAAAGTATCTTGATGTTTTAGTTCCTGGGATAATTTTTGGAGCAAGTTGTCGAATGTAGTTTTCTGCATTCTAAAATAATTGTAAAACTTGTCTTCATCTTCTCTCAATTGATTCTTGACAAGTGTATGAAACGCGCCATATTCCTCCCTTTTTTCTAAAATCGGATGTATCCAAAACCTTACTTCCCTTTTTTTTTTCTATTTTCTTTTTCCTATATATGTAATAAGCAACTATAATCTTTTTTTTCGTAAGAAAATTCATGACGCAGCACGTCCTACACAGCCCGAGTAAAAAGCGCTACTAGCCAGTACTTACCAATGTCTCGCGCGGTGATTTTGCCGTATCATGTACAAGCTAGCACGTTTTTTCAACCGTACGGCTTACACACCGTACGTTTGAACAACCGTGTAATGGAAAAGAGGCCTTATTGTTACAAGAAATAATACCACACGTCACATGACGTAAGTCATGCTTTATCAGTTTTGTCTATCCCAAATGCAGTCTTTTACTTAAATAAGTAAAGACTTTGTTTTATTCTACCACGTTAGACTGACCATTGACCATTTAAACTGTCAAGATATTGTCTGTCAGCTCTACACCCAAGAAGCTACAGATAAAATTGGAGGCAACACTCTAAACACCTAAGTGAAGACGACTGTGGTCGAACGCTTTCTTTCTAAATACACACATAAGAACGAGACAGTAATATGTGTTTTCTGTATCTTATGTATTCAGGAAGCGTGTCCGACCACAGTCGTCTTTACTTAGGTATTCCAAGTGTTGCCTCAACTTTTATCTAAAAACGTCTTATACTATAACTATACTTACATATTAAAGTATTTTTTTGCGTTTAATTGTGCGCTTCAGTAAATATTTCTACTTTGTTATGTGATTCAAATAATAAGATGAAAACCTTGCCTATGTAATATAAATAACGTTGATCAAGCTATCTATCGTTATCGTTAGTCAGCGGATACCCATATTGCGAAAATCATTGTCTCGTAGACGACAAACATGAACTGGTACAGTCAGCGTGAATAATATCGGAACGAACAGACTGTTCAAAATGATCTAAACAACTATGAAAATGAAATATTAACTCGATGACACAAGGAATGTTTCAGAATGAAGACAATACACGACAACTGTCATTCTGACAAGAACTTTATCCAATTGACATAAAGTTTAATTTTCTTATTTGTTGAAGATCATTTTGAAGTCTGTTCGTCCCGAGATTTTTGACGCTGACTGTAGAAAATCAATATGTCATCCTTGCTTGCAAAGATTTGATCGCGCTGTGCACATCCAGTTGATCAAGGAATAGCGGTCGAGGGTCAAGGCTTCCTTACTATTCCTGGTTATTTACGAGTATCGAATACTGCACGACGCTGCATATTTCAAAACTGCAGGAACATTGTCACACGAGGTGTGCCATTACAATTATGCCAGATTTTATCTATTACATAATCACAATTTATATGTACCCGATCTAGCACGAGCATGCCAGCCTCATATAATGACAAATGTTTGGGACATGCTTGCGAATGGTCAGATAACACATGAAAACTTTAATAGCGTCTGTCTGTACAAATGGGGATAAGAGCGTCGAAACCAAATATGAAATCACATGAATGAAATCATAGTAGACATTGATCACGCCGAATAAATAATGTGAAATATGAATGTTTTTTTTTTTTCAAAATTCCCATAACCCACAAGAAAGGGACTCGTACCATGTTAAACTAGAGACATTTATCTATATATCCTCACAATTTAATTTCTGTCCGCCGTGGGTTTTTCTCCCATACTATTTTCCCAGTGACCTTTTATCCCAGAGCTTGTGGAAGAAGCTGAAGCTGCTGTTGCTGCACCTCGAACTCGAGCTCCATGGCGAGTCGAACCGTTTGAGACGAGTGATGCAGAATTCAAAAAGAATTCGCCTCTCAAAGGAATTAGCGATGGCAGTAATGACCATGGTTGAATCATTTACAACAACTAATGACATTGATATAAAAACCAAGGTAGGTACCTACTAAATTTAAAATCAGATCTATTAACACTTGTTGGCCACATTATAATAGGTAGCTAGGTACATATAGTGCCTCTGTCATATTTTTTATGGAGGTATTGTACTCGTATGCACGGACACAAAAAATTAAATGTTATTTTCTTTTTTTTTGCAGGTGTTGTGTACATTGAATTTTTTTGCTACAGGAAGTTATCAAACTCCTGTAGCAAAGAGTGTTTATATAAATCTGTCACAATCAATAGTTTCAAGGTGTATTTCAGAGGTGGTGGATGCATTAAAACACCCATCCATTTTTAATAGATGGATCCATATGCCTGAATCTCTCTAAGAAATAAACCTAACAGTAACAGGGTAAGTACTTACCTAGCTTGTATGTAGATAGTTCGGTTTTTCAAATATGGCCCCATAAAATATTTTAATAAAGGTATTTTATGTCAATCCTTTAAGCTATTTTATACACGGGCATATTTTTTTTTTAGATTTTACAGGGAATTCGGTTTCCCTGGAGTGGTTGGTGCTATTGATTGTACACATGTTGCAATTGTGCCACCAGCAGCAACAGTATTTGACGAGAGGAGATATGTGAACAGAAAATTGTATCATTCAATAAATACACAATTGGTATGCACCTACCTTTAACAGCTAGCAGCATCTCTTTGTTTTAAACTTATAGGTAGGTACCTAATAAGCCGAAGTCACATACAAGAAATAGTCTTTATCATACTTGTGGCCTACTAAGTAGGTACCTATGTAGATACCTATATATTGGATATATTGATTGTGTTCATTGTTCAAGGATACTAAAATTCATGTAGGTAAATATATTTTAAAGTTTCAGATTTGTGACGAAAACTTAAAAATACTGAATATCAACGCTATTTTTCCTGGTTCCACTCATGACTCCTACATCTGGAACACCTGAAGCTCATTGCCGTACATGGAGCACCTGCACAATCAACACCATACGAACTATCATTTAATAGGTAGGTAAGTTTTAAGTAAAGCATGAATTGAAGAAGGAAGTGAAGAATCTAGCAGTAAAGATTTTGGAAATGTCGCGGCCAAGGAGGTTGTACGTGCGTGCCGCGTTAATAGCTTAGACGACAACTAGCGCTCGGGATCGGCTCGCGTCGTACGCCCGCGCTCCCCTGCCCCGCGCCCACCTACTTCAGCCCCCGCACACATACAAGCTCCTCGAACTTACAATATTCCTTCGTTTATTGATAAACAAAAGGGGTACAAAATAACATGCAGTATTTATCAAAAATAGGTAACTAGACATATAGGTTGGCACAGTTAACAGATGGGATCTGCCTAATATGTACAAAGCATGAAACTACATTTGAAGGACGAGTTGATAACAATATGTAGTAGGTATACCTATTAGATACCTCAGTATATTACACCTCTTTTCAATGTTTAAAATATTTTAACTCACTACCCTTATTTTCAAGGGTCACCTTGACCCACCACTGTCAAGTGGGTATGCTCTCAGACCTTGGATGATGACACCAATATCAAACCCAGATGAGAACACTCCTGAATACCGATACAATGAGGCATTTGTAGCAAGGTGCACCATTGAAAGGTGTAATGGAGTGTTAAAAGGAAGATTTAGGTGCCTCCTGAAAGACTGTGTCCTCCACTACACCCCAAACAAGGCCACAAAAATTATTAATGCTTGTGCCGTCCTACACAATATGTGCATTACAAGGAACGAAGATGACCCGGAGCTAATAAGACATCTGACCAACGAGGAACTTGGTATAATTGAAGGGCTACCACCACCGCCGCCGGCAGGAAAGCAGAGGCGTAATAATTTGCTGCTTTTGAGAGCAAGGGATAAGCAGAGCAGCATTATTAATAATTATTTTTGTTGAAGATATTAATTACCTTCTTTGTGTATCCTATTATTGTATGGGAACAACAAGATTGCAATGCAGAATTTGATGCCTAATGGAGGTCGAAAGTAACTGTCTTATGTCCGCATTACAGAACGTCACTCAATACTCAAGCATTACTTAAAACTAGATTCAAGCCATTTGATTGTTAAATCTAATTTAAAGTAATGCTTGAATTTAAAGGCTAGATCCCACAGGCTGTGGAAGCTATTACGTCCGATACCTACATGGATGACTTCATCGGATGTGTAGATGTCCCTACGGAGGATGCGGCTCGTTTGGCAGCCGACATTGTGCAGATTCATAAGCGTGGAGGATTCGAGATGCGCGGTTGGGTATCGAATGAGCCCGGCGCACTCAATCGGTTACCAAACGAGCTGTTGTCTGACGTTTTACTAGCCAATTATAGTGGAAGAATACCTATGTAATGATGTCATGCTATACCTAGACTCTAAGAGTATATTAACTAATGTAAGTATCGATTATAGGGAGTAATAAATCATATTCGTTGCTGAAAGGACGTGTTCTATTTCTCTCCCGAACCGAACCTTTATATGGCGACCCTGCCAGCGCAGTGGAATCTCCCATAAAAGGCGACGTTATTATAAACATTGAGTGCTTTGGACAGTTTTGAAGACTAATTACGATGGGTCTATTTTTATTCGTTACGTTACGAAGTGACGGTTCGTGTGCTGTGAACTCAATTTGTGACTTTTCCCGCAATCTTCAATTAAAAATCAAATTCCAAAATGGGCAAAGAACAATCTAAGACCCAGGAAGTTATAATAGCACAGAACGGCGCAGGAAATTCGGCTGGGGCCGAACAGATGTTGCGGCATACAAGTGTAATATCTTATATGTTGATCACTATCGCAGTTATACTGATTATTGGAGGCGTTATATGGCTATTGCGCTACTACAAGAAATGCCATGGAAAATGGATTGAAAGAGATGTACGTGACTACGATCTGCGCAGGTCGATGAGCTTGTTCCGTCGTCAGCAACGGGAGGCCAATTTTGCAGCTTCTACAGGAACTTCACCGGTGTGAGTGACAAAATAATAAAATATGCGGTCACTCCAAGATAAAGTGCGATTAGTGTAAAACGGCATGGGAAAAGATACGGTAATGATACAACATTTATATCTAAAATATTATGCATGTATTTACTCGCATCTTAAAGTTTATTAAATACGGTAGTACTAGTGTGTTATTTTAAATAATTTTGTCATACTTTTGTGTATAATCAAGATGACTAAATAAAAAAAGATAAAAGATTTAATAAAGATACAACAAAAGATTTCTCTAAAAGTTTTATCTAATTATACTCCTATTATCATACATATGGTACATATGGTTTTCATACTTATTGTTTTAGCGATTTTATGTGTTGCTGTCATCAAATTGTCAACAAGTGTCTTGTACCAAAGTAACATCATGGCGAGACATGCTCCGTATAAGTTGCTTTGTCCTATATTCGAAAGTCAAAAGCAAGTAACATACCAGGCAACTGAATCTTTAGTCAATGACCGTAAATTTGACACTGCAATTAGACTGTCACAAGTCACAACTTCCACCGACGAGTATCTAATGGTCAACCAACCCAGGATGATAAAATAATACTAGACTATCTTTTCAAGAAAGGATGTAACATAGATGATTTAAGGACAGACCATGCTCCTCCTTTATCTTTATTACTAAATCACACGCAACTTTATGTAATGATGTTATGGCTAGTGAGGTTAAAGAGATATTTGATAAATTGAAGTATATTAAAGATTACCTTACAAAGTTAGGTCCAAGTAGAAGGTCAATTAATGTAAGACAAGAAAAACTTACTGAAGTAAATATTTTATATAAACAATTTTGTTCCATACAAATAGCTATTGAAATTGGTATAAAAAATAAAGAAATTAATGATAGTGAAATTCAGATAATTACAAACTTATTTGATGGTATTAATAAATTGTATTCGAAAATAGTTCAACTTTGTTCTGATAGTACAGAGGATACGAAAACCACCATGGACAAGTTCGAGTTGAAAACTGCGATTGCTTTGCTACCAGTAATGACGGGTGATGAAAACTATCCAATCACCGGAATCAAACTACTCTCAGGCCTCGCAAGATTCAGAAATAATTGAAACGTTTTTTAATAATTATTGAACAACTGCACCTTTGTTTATGATAATACAGTAGTTAAAAACTTTTATGTACCTACTTGTTTCACTTATCTACCTGCATCCTTTTTCATAAAACAGACACAGGGACCGTAAAGAAATAATTTGAATAAAAGTAGATAGGCATAGGCTTACCTTAAAGTTACAACAAGTTTTTCCTTGGCAGAAATGCAGGGGCGAAATTTAGTTACAGTGCCGGTGATTGATGGACTTAATTTTCTTAACAGTTCTTCAAACGAAGACTTGCTCATCCGCAAATAATTAAAGAGCTTGTCATCATATTGCTGAAGGTCGGTGAAATAAGTATGAAATAATCCCTTTGTTCGCCTTTCGCGTAGCAAGGGATGAACCCAATATTTTTTCCTTTTCTTTTTCCGCTTCTTACTTATAAGATACAAAAGCACTGCTATTTCCTCAACGTCCATTTTGAAGCGCGCTGTATGTGCAACTGACGATCGTAGTTCATCGTAGCCGCGGTTTTGGCTGCGTTGCAAATCGCTACCCCTCCGGCCGGGCCGCGCGACCTGGCCACGCTGCCAGGTCGCTAGTGCGCTATTGCTCTTACGCCGCGTCGTCTGTTGTGGGCATGGTGCTAATGCACCAGAAACATCCACCAATAAGTAAAAATATCGACATAATAGGTTGGGGAAAAAATTTCTTCGCATTTTTTAAGAAAATTCAAAACATTTTTTATTATACATTATTTACATTTATCTAAGTATGTAGGTACCATTTTGTTCGATAACTTTTTGCCATCTTGTAGGTAGGGACATGATCCCATTGCTATAGAAATTTTGGGACTTCTGATCAAAATACCGCGACAAGTGGTTTTGGCAGTCCTCTCGTGATGTTAACCTGACACTGCCTAAAGAATTCTGAAGAGACCGAAACAGGTAGAAATCTGAAGGTGCAAGGTCAGGACTATACGGCGGATGCATTAACACCTCCCAACCAAACTCTCTTAATTTTTGCTGAGTGGCTAAAGATGTGTGAGGTCTAGCGTTATCATGATGAAAAACCACACCCCTTCTGTTGATTAATTCCGGGCGCTTTCTCTCAACTTCTTGCTTTAATCTCATCAGCTGTTCGCAGTAGAGTTCAGAATCGATGGTCCTGCCTGGTGGACAGCTCATAATGAATAATGCCCTTCCAATCCCACCACACACACAGCATCACCTTGTTGCGAGTGAACCCGGGTTTCGCCACTGTCTGTGAAGCCTGACCGGCCTTTGACCACGACCTTTTTCGCACGTTCTTGTCGTACGTGATCCACTTTTCATCACCACTTATCAGCTTCTTCAAAAATGGTTCGGTTTCATTACGTCGTAATAAAGAATCACAAATGAGTACACGGTTCATTAGGTTTCTTTCAGTGAGCTCTTGAGGTACCCAAATATCGAGCTTTTTTGTGTACCCATTTTTTTTTCAAATGCGCCAAAACTGTTTTGTGGTCAATTCCCAGTTCTTCAGCTACGTCGTAACTACTGGTATGCCGATCTTGCTCCACTTTTTCAAAAATGGCATCCATTTTATCCGTAATAGGGCGACCAGAACGACGTGCATCTTTGACATCAAAATTTCCGGATTGAAAACGCTTAAACCAAATTTGTGCTACTCTCACAGAAACTGCACTGGGTCCACAAACTTCACAAATTTTTTTCGCGGCTTGCGTTGCATTTTTACCTTTTTTGTAGTAAAATTTTAAAATGTATCGAATTTCTTCATTAGATTCACTCATCTTGACAGTACGAAAAACAAATGAAAATCACACATTTTCCTAATTTGAATTTGGAATTAAGTTCTTTAAAAGGAGAATGGGCATTTTGGGCGGTCGGCGGCCAGTTTTCAAATTAGTGTCAAATGAAAGTACTGTTAGTTAGGAATAACTTTTACTATGGGCGTTACGTTGTGTTTCATTTAGAAAAAGAGATATTTAAATATCAGTACAATGTTATTGTATAGAGCATTTTTGCATAATTATTATATTATAAGTGTGTGTAATGCTTTAATATTACTTCAAAACGTGTCGTGACACGTGTTATTTTCACTTATTATCATCAACACAACAAAACCCACCGGTTTGACTCAACTACCTGCTCACGCGGAGGACCAATCAGCTTCGAGCAAGAACAAAGCAACCCTGTTAACGCGGAAGACTAATTAGCTTCTTGCAAGAACAAAGCAACCCTGTTAAAGCGGAGGACCAATCAGCTTCGAGCAAGAACAAAGCAACTGGCAAGCGGTGCGCGCGCGCTTCTTCCGCGCAGTCCTTCGGTTACGCTTGTGTCGTTGTGTACTGTGCGATTGTTCATCGATTTACCTTGTGCTTCTATAAACCTTTCGACCTCTGCTTGCATACTGGACTTTGTTTACTCCTATCCTAAATTGATCACTTGGCATACGTTTTTGGACTCGATTCTACTTACAAACCGGGTTTAGTTGAATATGGCGGAAAATCGACCAGTGTGTGTTTTGTGCAATCGGTCAGTGGTTAACAGAAGATCATTCGAGATAACCCATGCATTTTTTGAGGAAAATGCCGCAAATGCTCAATATATTATTGAAGCTATTGCCCCACATCAAGTAAGTTTTTTTAATGTTAATAATAATAGTCTTGGACGAACATAACAGTAAATAACATATTACTACAGTTGTCACAGCGAAACATGACCTTTGAGTTCTAGTGAGTAGAGTCGTCCTGTAATAAATGTCAGTAACAATAGGAATGTGCTAACGACTTGCGAAACATCGACAGTTTGCTACCTGCTGACTTGCATGAGTCATTTCTTTTGTTTTATTTTACCTGTAAAACACTTCAGACGATTTTTTTATTAATGTTACACATCACTAGGTATGTAGTTTACTTATAAGTTAATATGATTTTTCCAGATTGAATATAACGGTCTGGAATACGTTTGTCGACCATGCTGGCAACGAGCTCAACGTGCTGTCCAGCCTAATCCAAACCCGGCCTCGCACGAATGTGTACTACAGATTGATGAGTATTCTAGAGTGCCTAACAATGCAGCGGTCTGTATGTTTGAGAGATGTAGAAATACTACACGTCATCGGATTCCTCAAAATATACGGATATCACTTCTTATGGATGCCAACTTATATATACCAAAAGAAACAAGAGTATGTGAAACACATCTAAGGTCCAATGACTGGGACGAGATCATTGATAGTCCAATTCTAAGACATGATTTTAATAGTACTCATTTCTTACACATGATGGGTCTTATGAAAGAAGCTGTGTCAAGAAGCTCTGTTCTAGATTTTGAAAATATTGAAAATATGGACACCAATGAAGTACATATGCGCTTGGGTCTTAGTCGAGAACAATTCTACGATATTTTGGAACAAACGCCTTCCTTGTCTAGTTCACATTCCAAAACTGCTCTAGCCATTTATTTGATGAAGTTGCGGACTGGTGAATGCAACGAAAGACTTGCCACGCTCTTTCAAATGAGTAGGAGAACTCTTGAAAGACATTTGAAAACCGCAAGAGATTGTTTATTTGCCGAGTTTGTGCCTAGGCACCTGGGTTTCAATCACGTCGACAGAAGAATGCTCGTTGAACGCAATCTCTACGTACCGAATGCTTTGTTTGGAAACCCTGATTCAACATTAGACGACAGACATGCAATAGCGATAATGGACGGAACATACATCTACATTCAGAAGAGTTCCAATTATTCTTTCCAAAGAAATACGTATAGTTTACACAAGTTTTCCAACCTTTTAAAACCATTCATTATAGTAAGCTGCGATGGTTATATTTTAGATGTTTGTGGACCCTACGCAGCTACTGATTCAGACGCAACTATATTACAAAGAATGTTATATGACGAGGAAGGTACATTTCATTGGTTCTTTCGTCGTAACGATATATTTATACTAGATCGTGGGTTTAGAGACGCCCTTCCTGATTTGTCACAATTTCATTACTCTGCTTATATGCCTGAAAGTAAAGACCGCGGTGCAGATCAGCTCACAACCGAACAAGCGAATAGGTCTAGATTGGTCACCATTTGCCGCTGGGTGGTAGAAGTAATAAATGGTCGATTCAAGCGTGACTTCAAATTGTTTCGCCAAGACTATTTTAATCGGGCTTTAAACCATATGTTTGAAGACTTTAAAATAGCAGCTGCACTAATTAACGCTTTTCAGGAGCCCATACATGATAGCGTACATGCAGCCACATTTGTGGATATTATAAACGACCGCTTGAATCGACCAAATCACCTGGCGGACTATGTTGTTCGTAATAATATAAACAGACAAAGAGCAACGTTCCAAAGCATCACCGGTGATCAGCCTGTTTTTGACGATTTCCCAAATCTTACAGAGGATGATCTTATTCTGTTTGCTCTCGGTACGTACCAAGTCAAGTTAGCCCGCAGTTATTATGCTGAGCACCTAGTACAGGGCTTGTATAATATTGAAGTGTACCGAGAGCAGCAAATAAGGGGTCTTAGCGATTACATTGCAGAGCAAGACGTTTGGTTATTACGTGTCAGAATACAGTCTAGACATGTAAGGTCTAGGATTTATTATTCATATATTGTTATTGACCGACAAATGAACGGCCGGGAAGCTATCGCTCATTACTATTGTTCATGTCTGAGTGGAAGGCGCACGATAGGATGCTGCGCACATGTTATGTGTGTGGTGTGGTATTTAGGCTGGGCAAGAAATCAAACCGAGGATATCCGGTTACCAGCAGCGGAATTAAGTGCGATTATAGAGCATGATGAGTAGGCACTATTATTATAGCTATGGAATATCAGATTAATCGGTGGTTTAGTATTGTAAAACTAACTAACTTATAGTAATTACATCGTATGTAACATGTAATACGTAGTATGGTAATTGTTCATACTAACAATGTAATATATAGATAATTATATATTAAATATCTTTGAGCCTATCTAGAATAGTTTTGTTTTCAGAAATCACTTTCCTTTTCTATTTTTGCATTGTACATAAGCCTAAGCATAAGCATAAGCTATACAAAGTGTAACGTTAAATGCGCAAAACCTCTTAAGGGGTCATTGTACTCATCATTATGAACAACTTTTACTATGGTACCAATCTTGAAATCGCAAAAAAAATCAGCTGTTTAGTACATTTTGACGAGTTACTCGAACATAAATGTAGGAAACAACTGATTTTTTTTTCGCGATTTCAGCTTTGGTCCCATAGTAAAAGTTGTTCATAATGATGAGTACAATGACCCCTTAAGAGGTTTTGCGCATTTAACGTTACACGTTGTATAAAGTGTTCGGAAATAAAAATGTATTTTAGCCGGTTTAGAAGTACACCACAGTGATAAAACTTCTACACGGTAATTTTAGGACTAAACCACATCAATAAACAACAAAATCATCCTTGGCCGCGGACCGCCCACGCTCCATACAAAATTGCCCATTCTCCTTTAAACATTCAATGATACGAAAACCAGCCAGATACAAATAGTATAACCAAAGAGATTTTATTTTATGTTCATACATACTATAATGCGAAAAGACTTTTTCCCCAACCTAATAATATGAATAAATATTTTCATGTTAGCAATATTGTATTGAATATGTAAATCTATTATGTTGAGAATTAAGATTGCATGTTATTACTTTTCCACAAGATATACATACAGCTTACTAAATGTTTAGGTTTGTTAAGATCATATTGGCTGTTTGACTACATTTTTTCCTGTGCCTGTCACGTGACAACGGTCGTTTGTATTTTTTATCTGTGGATTCAACGCTCACAAGAGGTTGAGCGGGGCTCCGGGCATTCGAACACGGATCACCGAGAGAACAAGTTCATTATTATATTCTTTGAGTCACTATCAAGCACAGGTATTAAGTGAAGGACCTACTGTAAGTCAGTCTGATTTAATAACTATTCTTTAAATACACACATCAACACGGTCTAGGGATATTTCATACTCAATTAAATAACTCGAAAAGTACTGGCCGCATTGGAATCTTTTATACACCGATTTGCTTGTCTCAGACTAATTCCAAATTCAAATTTTTGAAAATTCTTTTGTTTCGGTGGCATACAAATGTCTTGATGTGTAGGAGAGGGAATTTTCATTTGTGCGAAATTTAGAAAACAATACGAATTACGTTTAGTTGCAGTTTTTTTTTTAAATTTTAAACGAAAGATAAAGTTAAAATTGAGGTATTGTAACCATGCAACGCCGACATTTGACGAGGGCGGAGATGTTACGAGCTGTGGGAATGCTGGAAGCTGGGTCTGTTCAGCGTAAATAGTCACTCTCAGGATTTGCTAAGATTTTCTTCAAATTGTAACTTACAGGGGATTTTTGATGAACAAAATCACGAATACAAGTGTAAAAATATTCTTGTGAAATAAATAATGACCCTTGTAACTCGTAATTTACACGTGTAGTTTTGATAACCACATATTTGTAATAATTAAATTTATTACAGGAAAATTGCTTGTAATACAAGGCTTGTAAGTTTTCATAAACAGGGCACTGGTATACAATGCGGTGGCCTTATTGCTATCAGCAATTTTTTACAGACAACTTTAGGGTGTGAGATAGGTAACATGTGGCTGGCTAGTTTTTTACACTTTCAAGTATAAGAGTCCAGTGAGATTGTTTATAATTATCATAATCATAATAATAATAGTGTCTACTTTACAGATTCTCCGATATCTTCACATAACCCAACTCGCAACTAATGAAGAAACCACACCAACGACATTGCAGTCAAAACTTACACAAAAACCGGTCTTCGAAAAAATATATTCTTCTTTAGGTAAATATTACAAGAATATGAAATTACTTTTTAATTTTTTACATCGGTGATAAAGAGTTTCTTGCCCCATAATTCAAAATGGAAACATTATTGTTTTAAATGTTCTGGTGAAACTTTTCAAACAATGAGATGACTATGGATGGATAATTATACTTCATTTGATAGATTTTATTTATATGGTTTTGGAATCTTCTTTAAAAGAAATTCATTATACTTTATTATTATTTTAAATATCATTGCCGAATGTTTGGGACACATAAAAAGTGAAATTGAGGAATTGAAGCAAACTCAAAATGATATTTTATTGAGAATATCATCTTCTTCTTCTTCAACTGCATTAGCCACTTTACCAGTAGAGATAGACATGCCATTGAAAACACTTGATGATCTTGAAAACATTAAAAATTGGCTTGAAGAAGAAGAACACAAAGAACAATTGGTAAGTCTATTAATATTCTAATAGAAATATACAAGCTTTACAAACAAGCAAGACCACTGGACGCACTGATGATGTATAATATACTAAGTAGTTATGAGACTACTATCATATGTATAATAATATAGTATACATACATGCATACATTGTTTTGCTTTTATTTATAATTGCTTATTGATTTTATGAGTTATGTACTTTTTGTTGCAGATAAATAATTTGAGCTATATTGGTGGCAAAGGAACTGGCACAATTACCAGAAGAATTCTGGAACGCATTTTCACCAACTCTGGCAATACAATGTAACTGGACTGGAAAGAATAATAAGTTCAGTTTGAAAAATTTACAATTGATTAAAGTCATCATATCATAGGTGTGTATGACTATGAAGATTACACATATTAGATAAATTTATTGTTTGGATTGAAAAAGGACCAAAAAAGTGTAAATTGAGTGCACTTAAAGTGACTCAAATATCGGAGAGATTGCTTCAAATTAGTAAAAACAATTACCCTACGGAATTTTCAAGACGACCTCGGCCTATACAGTTATTCAAATATTGGAAGGCTACAGAATTTAGATCTTTCCTTTTATACCTAGGCCCTGTAGTTTTATATAACATCATATCAAAGAAATTGTATGAACATTTTTTAACACTGCATTGTTCAATTTATATAATATTATGTGGTGATTTGTGTGCTGAATCTGAATGGCGAGAGTACGCAAATAAATTATTGCATTGTTTTGTTCGTAACATACCAATTCTATATACGAAAGAACTTCTTGTGTACAATTTTCACAATCTTTTACATCTTACAGCAGATGTTGAGAACTTTGGAAAGCTAGACAATTTTGCCGCTTTTCCTTTTGAAAATTTTATGACTAAAATTAAACAAATGGTTCGATCGCACAACTACCCATTAGAACAAGTAGCCAAAAGAATGGGTGAATTGAAATATATCAGTGAAAAGTCTCAAATATCAACAATAGTCAAAAAGAAGAATGTAAAACATAAGATAATTTTAGGTAATAATTGCAGTGTAAGTATTAATTCGTGTTTCAATACCAAAGATGGTGATATTGTTAGGATAAAATCCATTGAAAAGATTTCTGATAGTCTTTTATTTCAATTGGGTTGCGATTGTTTTGTAGACAAGACTGACTATTACAAAGTACCTATTGAAAGTAGTCTTCTAGGCACAGACATAGATCTACATAGATAACGCAATTATTACGATTTGTATTGAAACCAAGCGTGCCGACTTTTTAATACCTACTGTGACGTCACAGCTGCAATTTAGTGACGGGACATCCAAACCGATTCAAAGCCATCGATGCCGCCGATGCCCCTTCGCCCCGCTACGATTCAACTGAAGCTGCCTCCGTGATCGTCTCGCTCATACTCATATATTTTATATCTGTTATCCCGCTCGCTCTTACCTCGCGCTCCTACCCGCCAACCACGCCAGCAATCGTCAGTACGCCGAGTTGTTTAAAAGTGAGCAGTCGCGTCGCGCTTTAGAGCAATTTCATTCTACATTTTGGATACTTTCGCATAATCTCAAGTAAGTTTACTAAAATATATTTGTTGATATTTCTTTGAAATACAAAGCATTAGTATAGACATGCATGATTAAGATAAGAAACAGTATTTTAGATAACCTAAAAATTACAAATCGATTAATATGAATGACATCGATTTTCTGACAGACGAATGGTATAGACAGACGAATGATATATAGACAGACGAATGATATATTTGAATGGGAGAGTTTCGAGGAATTACCAGTCCACATCCTACATGGCGTTTCATCTCTGAGGTAGCCAACTTTTTTCACATATTGAGGCAAAGGATCCTATGAATAAAGCAAATTGGTCAAGCTGGATGTTTGTTGCACAGATATAGTTTGTTGTTTAGGCGTGAGTAGATGAGTATGTATGTATTTTATTTCCTACTAATCCTACTAATATTATAAATGCGAAAATTTGTGTGTTACTCTTTCACGAAAATACTACTGGACCAATTTTGTTAAAATTTGGCATGGAGGTAGCTGACACTTTGGATTAACACATGGGGTAGATTTTATCCCGGATATTATACGTTTAGGGGGGTTTAATGAGGCCAAGCTGTGGTATATATATAGTGAATTTTATAAGATTTAATGCGTAATCATATTTTACTTGTTGTAGGCTATGGAAACAACAAAGTCGCGAAATAAAACCAGAGAAGATATTTTAGAAGCCAAAAGAAGAGCTAGCCGAAAACGTCATGAAAAAATAAAAAAGGATCCGGAACTCTAAGTGCATTGAGAAAAGAACAACAAAAAGAAAACTATGCAAAGAGAAAGAGAGAGAAGCGTGTCGTATCTATTAAAGATAAAAGTACACATGAACAGCAAAACCAAAGACAGAAGTGGCGTGAAAATTCGAGTGCGTATTATCGCAAAAAAAAGCAGGATAAGGAAGTACTTCAAATAAATATTAGGGAAGAAGGAGAGGAAAGTGAATTTATTGGATCTAGCGGCGGCAATGACAAAGATCCCTTACTCGTTGAGCCGTCATATTCAGCGATGCAAAACACAACGAAAAAAAATGTTGTTACTGTACTTTCCGACGTCAAAGTAAACTATGATCTTAAAACGCTAAAAAATCTCGTATCGTCCAATACTAGGTCTAACTGGGAATATAATTGTTCATCTTTGGATGTCGGAAAAAGTTTTAAAGAATTAAAATATAATTAAATATATATACTTAATTGTTCGACTTAACATTAGTCATGGACAAAGATTAAATCTTTTAAAATCTATAAGTACATATGAGTACCTGATTGCAAAGTGCCAAATCATTTTAAAACGATAATTTAAGTTTAATTTTGAATTGTTAATTATTTTTAAGTTGATTTTTAATAACTGTCGTTGTCATTTTGTCTATAAAGCAAGTTTGTATTCAGGAACATTAAGAATATTTAATAAAAAAAAACAATATGATTACAAAAGTATGTTTTTATTGCCCTTGAAACAAAATAAGCTTATTATACAGTTGTCTCTTTGTCAAAGTAGGTTTTATATATTTGGTCAAATAATGAAAACGCACATCCATGTATGTGCTGGCGACTACCTTAATTAAGTTAACTAAATGATTTTCCGTTGGAGATTGATCAAACTGGTGAACGGCGATGCTATTAAAGATGTTGCTATTTACAAAATAACGTAAAATCTTATTGATAAACAGAGGTTTACGTATTGACGGATTAATGTTGAACGTTTGCGATTTGTTAATTATGTCACGGATTTCTAATTCGGTAACTTTACAAATCTGAATAACATCCTTAGTGGGATAAACCAGACCGCCTTTATCTTTAAAAACCACCAATTCATATGTACGATCGATATCTGGTTTTTGTAATACCAACGCACTGTTACAGTCATCGCTTTTAATTTGTTTTTGTATTGCTGTTACAACATATCCGCCAATATATGTGATTATTTGATCACAAAATTCTGTCATTTGAGGCAATGTTTTACAAAAATCATCAAAATCACGGACACTGCTTATATTGAGTTCTTTAAAATCTGCATGATCATCATAAGAGAGAGAACCTTGTGTAGTAACATTAATCGTTTGAATCGCCGAAGAACAATTCAGAATTGAAATTTGCTCCAGTTCCACACAATTACCAGTATTGCAATTTTTAATTTCAACGTGACTCAATAATTTCTTATAAAAAGACTGGAACTGCCGTGAAGTAGGGTTGTTGTTACTCCCACCGTGGGCCCGTACATTACAAAAGAATAATTCGAGGTGGTCCTGGCTAAATCGGTACATTGACATAAAATTGATTCTCTGTTCTTCAATCAAATGCTGAAAAAGAGCCTTTGTACTTTTTATGCAAACTAATAGACCAAGAAATCCTGTCTTTCTACCACTGTTAGTCAACAAATCTCCTTCTGAAGTTCGCAGTCCTTTAATGTATTCTTCGGCCTTTTCCAAAAAATCCATAATTGTTTTTTTGTTACTTAAGTTAAGTGGGTGCTTATAACCGAAGTTTTTTAAGTTTCGAGAATTTAGAACGTCGAACAAATTATTGAAAATATGTATAAATTCAGTTGTAGCTAACGAATCTTTGAAATTTGAAATTCTCAATTTTTCTCTACAAAAATCGATAGAATCGGCAATGCTTTTACTTAAAAGTTGAGTTGCCAATTTAACTTTCATTTTTTGATTTTGAAAGTTTATGTGTTGCGCTCGTAATTTGTTAGCTAAATGGAACATTTCAGTTGTTTGAAGTTTGTGCAGAAGATCAAAATATTTCCATGAAATAAATTTTCCATTATTGTCGACTATCGTTCCATATACATGAAGACAATTTCTAATTAATTTTATCATGTGACAAGCGTCCAGAAAAATTGCTATGGGTTGTTTAGTAACAGGGTCTTCAAACGTACTTTTTATGTCATTTGGATCTAATTTACAACCCAACAGTTTTGCCATTGTGATATTGGATGGGCATCCATCAAAAGTAAGGCCGACTACGCTTATATTTGACTCGTTCAAATGTCGCAGACACTGTAGCACTAAATCTGCCTTTTGTCGACCATTTGCTCCATCTATTAAAAAATACCCAACAGGGACCTGTAAACAAAAGTAAATAAAAATAATAATAAGACAACAAATAACGTTTAATAAGAAACAAAATTATCCAGTTAAATATTTGTATTACCTTCCAACTAGCATTTATTCCAGTAACTAACATTACTAGTGCTTCTTTTGCTTCGGGAACCTCATCTGTATCTAAACAGCCACCAAAATCTACATATCCATGGAATCTTTTCCCATCCCATTCGATTTTTTTCTAATTGCCATTTCATCTATCATTAGACAGCAATATAAAGGTTTTTTTTGATTTACTTGCTATCAATTTTAAAGCATTCAAAGATTCAGTTGTAAAACCAGGATTACCATTTATACATTTATACCACTTATGAATGGTGTGAGGATGTGGTAAGCATAAATTAAAAACCTTTCTAACATAACTGTATGCTTTCGTGGAATAATAGTACAAAGTCAATGCAAAAGTGCGGAGTGCTTGTGAATACTTTGATGTACTGATTTTTTTTTTGTTGTGCTGCTGTCTAGAATATAATTCTCGAGTTGTAACGTTGGTTGATTGAAGTAAATTAGCTTCCTCATCAGTAATAGTGATTTCTGTTTTAAGCAGTTCAGTAAGGTCGTCAGAGTGAGAATTTTATTGACTTTACGACGGTTCTGCTCCCTTAGTCTTTTTATTACCTTGTTTTGTTGATTTATTTTTTCTTGTGCATTGTTAAGTTTAATTAATAATTTCTTTTCTGGTACTCTTTCCCCCTCCTGATGTGGGTAGTTCATTGACATCCTGGAAGATAAAGTAAGTTATAGTTGATTTTAGTTGCCGGTTCCTAGTCTCTCCCAATCCCTGCTCCCGCTTCCACTTCCACTTCCACTCTCGCTCCCGATCTAAGTTCCGTTACACGCTTTCGATCATGTTTTCCACTTTTGCTACTAGCTTACATTATACCGTTAGTCTTTTTTCTTATCTTATAAATAATAAATAATATATATAAATTACGTGTCACGATGTTTGTCCGCGATGGACTCCTAAACTACTTAACCGATTTTTAATCAAATTTGTACACCGTGTGCAGTTTGATCCAACTTGAAAGATAGTATAGAAAAAAAAAAAAATATGACAAAAACGTTAGCCACAGCAACGCGTGGCCGGGTCAGCTAGCTAAGTATATATTTACATGAAAAATTTATACTATACCTGTTCTAGTTTTCTCTTCCCTGACAATGATGAAGGTTCTTGTGGTGTATCTTTATTCTGTAAAGCACAAATGAATGTATGTCAGATATTTTTATACACGATTAAATAAAAACACTGTAAAACATTAATTCACTAACCTCGTCTTCATTGTCAATGAGTTTTAGTATATCTATAGTGGGGCATGCCGTTTTTTTCAACAATCTCAACTTTTTTCCTTCAATGAAACTAATATTTTCAAAATGTATAGAACAAATAGTACTGTGTTTAGTCGGGAACCAGTCTTTCCGTCCCGTGGCCGCAATCCATTTTTCTTTTATGATTGGATCATGTGGGAAACTAAAAAAAAATATTTTTAAATGCAATAGAAAATAAACACATTAAATATATAAAAATAGTCGTAAGTATAATGTTGAAAGGATAAACAAAAACACATTAAATACATCAACCCTAAAAAAAATATCCTCCTTTTTATAGCTGTCCTGTAAAATTAGGTCATGCATATGAGCTTGTTATATCTACTAAATTGGCTTTTTTTATATCATTCGTCAGTCCGATATCGATTAAAATCGATTATTGATATATGTTGTAGAACGAACAGCACTAGTTGCTACAATTGACAGACGAATGACAAATTGCCTGTATCACGAAGTCGAAGCGATGCGCGACAGTATCGCTTGTGCGATATTCATCGTCTCCTAACACACAACGTCAGATCAAACGTCCAAAGCAAACGCGGCAACGTAATGTGAATAAAGTTTACTTAACGGTAATTTATAGTTAGGAATATTCTGGAACGACACGCAGCTTGGAATACTTAAAAACAGTTTTAATATGAATTTACGCATAATATAATTTTAAAATAACTTACCTGTGATAGGAAATATGTTCCTGCCTTTGGGTGCTCGAAACTTTTGGGCTATTGCAGTTAATTATCACGCAACGAGGCATTTTTTTAGTTTTTTGCGAACGTTCGGCTGCAACAACGGACGCGCGGGAACTGAAGTTAGCGGCGACCAACCTCGACGCTTGGTCGGGGTTCAGACACGCGAAGTGCATGCATTTGCGTTATCTATGTAGATCTATGTCTGTGCTTCTAGGTATTTATAAGGTTTGTTGTTCCAAAATAGTTTATATCTGTTCATCCATTTTGGATAAAAAATGTTTACTTCTTCCTTCTTTTAATGAAAATGAAACATTTGTATGTTTGCCATTTGTCAATATGACGCTAAGTCATTAAATAGATTAAGGGGTTATAATCATCTAAAAATGTACTCTAGCCCATCCGTGCTAAAAATAGTAAAGTTTTACTGTGCCTTATACCACCTTTTAAAATTGTAAGATTGTCATTTAAACCGGTTTATTGTGTTGAAAACATTTAACTGGCTGGTTGAAAGCACGGTTGGGCTTCAGTTGACGGTTTTGCTCAAGAGCTAGGGCGGCTGAAAAGTTTTGAGCCTAACTTCAAGTGTCATTATTGCCTCGCGCTTCTTACTACTAATTAGTAATTAATCCGTAAACATCATCATGTCTCAGTCATCCGCGGCCCATCAAGCCCTCCCAGGGGGGCTGAAAAGTGGTGGTTTTGATATTAGGGAGGGGCCGCGGGTGAAAACCATCACTTTTTTAGCCCCTCTGAGCGTTTTATCCGCGTTTTGAGACATGATGATGTTTACTGATTCATTACTAAAAGTGCAATGATGCTAACAACATGAAACTCGGTATTTATTTTAAAGAATTCGCAAATTAGTAGTAAGCAGCGCGAGACAATAATGACACTAGAAGGTACTTGGCTCAAAACTTTTCAGCCGCCCTGGTATAAGTAACTTTATTAGAATTCATATTATTTAGATAAAACTGCCTATTGCAAAGGACAGTCAACCGCACGCCAGTGGAAACAATTCTGGAAACATCAGCGCTATGTAATACAGTCCGTCCCAAGTCCAAGATGTTCTAATGATGTGCGGCTGACTGTACCTATTTAAATTAGTTTCCTAAAGTTGATTATTAAAAAATATTTTTATCTGTTCATTTAGTTAAATTGTTAACTTTCAATTTTAAGGAACATTTATTAAGTGTCTGCCTAATTTTTGTTCAATAAAAGAGGTTTATTTTAATATCTTTTTTTGTATTTCTAATAACATTTGTCCCACAGCTGGGATACTGTAATACAACACTAAACCAAACCCCAACTGTTTGCCGACTGTAGGGTAAATGTCAATATTGTGTAAGAAGGCTCTACAATGCAAAACAACCAATGGCCCTCAATAGGAAATTCTACAATGGCCCTTTGTTCAACAAAGTTTGTTGTAGGCCCTACCTCTAACCCCAACCGTTTGCCAACTGTAGGGTAACTGTCAATATTGCTTAAGAAGGCCCTACAATGCAAAACAACCAATGGCCCTCAATAGGAAATTCTACAATGGCCCTTTGTTCAACAAAGTTTGTTGTAGGCCCTACCTCTAACCCCAACCGTTTGCCAACTGTAGGGTAACTGTCAATATTGCTTAAGAAGGCCCTACAATGCAAAACAACCAATGGCCCTCAATAGGAAATTCTACAATGGCCCTTTGTTCAACAAAGTTTGTTTGTTGTTTGTTTGTTTGTTTGTTGTTTGTACGGTTGGGGTTAGAGGTAGGGCCTACGCCCTACCTCTAACCCCAACCGTTTGCCAACTGTAGGGTAACTGTCAATATTGCTGAAGAAGGCCCTACAATGCAAAACAACCAATGGCCCTCAGTAGGATATTCTACAATGGCCCTTTGTTGTAGGCCCTACCTCTATAAGATGGCCAAACCTAACCGTTGTCCAACTAACAAAGTGCACGTGGCCCAACCAACTGCCAACATTAAATGCTATATATTCTATTTTCCTTTCGGCAAATATTCTTGAACGCATTGCGTCATTTGTCAAACCCGAAACAAACTGATCTCTTAGATTTTCCTCGAGCGTAGAACACTTCTTACATTTGCCAAAATCGCAAGTTGTTGCCAGATGTTTTAGTGCCTGTAAATATTGCATCAAGGGTTTGCCGGTCCGTTGTCGCCGTAGCCGGAACACGTGACACTCGGCGATCTCGGATCGCTGCGGTTCCAAATGATCGGAAACTAGCTTCACCAATTCCTCGTAAGTTTTGTCCTCGGGAAAATCAGGGGAACACAGATCACTCATCAACGAATAGGTGGCTTCGCCTACGACTGTTATTAACATCGGCACTTTTAGGTTATCTTTTACGTCGTTTAGTAAAATATACTGATTAACCCGCCGTATATAAGCAGGCCATTGTTTTGGACTGATATCGAACGGTTCTAACTTTCCGATTGGCATCTTAATAACCAAAGGTAGGTAATTTCGATACTGCACGCCTAATGAAGACACAATTAATATTTAATAATTCCGTACTCGTCGCTAATGCAGCGTCAATGAAATGCGAGGGTTATGGCTGAGAACCTATAACTATAGCAATACAAAGTTAGTTTTCCTAATGTGACCATTAAAACTTGTCAGACGTAGCAAAAACATAGACTCTCTGCCTTTCCCGTAGGTATGGGATACAGGCATGCCTATATATATAGTAAATATACTATAATATAGTAGTAATTTTCCTTGCCAAATTTTAAAAAACAACTATATAGTCAAGTCTGTTTTTTAAAATTTGGCAAAGAAAATTATACTAGCGATCCACCCCGGCTTCGCTCTGGCGTAATTTAGGAAAAACCATGTGAAGCCGGTACGAGCCGCTAGTACATTATAATCTTAAAGTTGAACTTAAAACTTTCTAATGGTAAAAGATTTTTTTAAATCTTTCCGGTAGTTTTTGAGTTTGTTATAAACATCCAAACATAGAATTCTTTCCTCTTTATAATATAGTAAATTAAGCTCTGAGATTAAGCTAAGAGAATTAAGACACTTAGTATTATTTTGTTTATTTTTTCACAGATCAAAGAAATGATGTGGACTCAATATTCAAAAATTTAATAACACTAGAAGACTTACTTGGACCTTCCTTAAAGACTTGTAAAGAGAACTTGCCTAGTATAAATAAAACATTAGGTAAATATTATTATTTTATAAAAAAAAAACTACAATACTAATATCTCTGGGTGTGAAAACATATCATTAATTATATCTTTAACCACACGTGGTTCAATGATTTTTAGTTCGCTTTTATACACTGTATTACTATTTATCTGTTTAGCTTACAATACTTACTTTTGTTTTTTTTTTACACAGTTCAAACTAACGATGTGGAATCAACATGCAAAGAGAAGATTAATGACTTTGACATGACACAAGAAGATTTACTTGTAACTTCCTCAAAGACTTGTAACGAGAGCTGCTTGCCTACTTTTCGTGACCTTATCAATAATCATGTACAGCAAACTTTATGGTGGTGAAGACTTTGAGAGATCTTGCTTTGGAGGCTTTTAATAAAGAAAATTTTAACAAAGTAGATAACGACACAATAACTGAATCTTCTGTAATTGCGACGATAATTTTAATGGACATTTTTGACAAAGCGTGTAAAAGAGCTAAGCAATTAAAACGTTGGAGAATTCCTAATTCTGCTTCATGGAAAGTTAATGTGGCAAAAAAAAGACGCGCTGAAGGGTCAGTTTATCCTATAAAAAATAAGATTAGACCTGCAAAAGTACCTAAAAAGGTTGATTGCTCGAAATGCTCTCATCGCTGTTCAGAGAAGATTAACGAAGAGATTAGAAATAAAATTTGTAGAAAGTATTGGTACTTAGACTTCATTGGACAAAAAAAAAATCATATTGGCTAATGTTGCAGTGAAAAATACTAAAACGTTATCGCTAGATAGAAAAAGAACAACTACAAGGGCTTATTCCACACAATGTTCTTTTGAAATTAAAAATGAGAGACTCAATGTTTGCCAAAAGTTTTTTTACACTACCCTGTGCATTAGTCAAAGTGTGATACAAAATGCTGTAAGAAATATTGATTTTATTGGACAATACAGTAAAGATAAAGACCATCGTGGAATGTGCGGGGCACATAATAAGACACCTCCTGAAAAAGTTCAAGTGGTTCATAACCACATACGATCGTTTCCATCCATGGAGAGTCATTATGTAAGAAAGAAGTCTAAACGTCAATATTTGGATAGAAAACTGTCTATTGCCAAGATGTACAGTCTTTATGTTGACGAATGTAAAAAGAAAAACAGTACACCCATATCTGAGATAACATATCGAAGAATTTTTTGCAATGATTTTAATTTGGGATTCTACAAGCCGAAAAAGGACCAATGTCTGATTTGCACTAAATATGCACGGAGCGATGCTAAAGATAAACCGGAACTCGATAAACAATTTGCAGAGCACAATGCCAGGAAAGAGGCTTGTAATAAAGAAAAGGAAAATGATAAGGTAAGAGCCTGTGCTAATAAGGATTTTTTATCTGCTTCTTTTGAACTACAAGCCATACTTCAGATACCTAGTGGAGACATCGGTCTTCTTTATTACATGCGCAAATTAACTGTATATAATTTGACAGTATACGAGAGTGCTCTTCCAAATCATTCATATTGTTTCACTTGGTCAGAAGTAAATGGCAAAAAAGGTAGCGCGCAAATAGGTACTATTTTGTACCACTACTTGTCGAATTGCATTCCAAATTCTGTAATTTCAGTAAGCCTTTTTTCTGATACCTGTAGCAGGCAGAATCGGAATAAGAACGTAGCGGCAATTCTACTCTGGGCTGTTCAAAAAATAGAAAACTTGCAAATCATTGAACAAAAATTCCTTGAAAGTGGATATTCACACATGGAGGCAGACTATGCATAGCGCTATCGAGACGGAACAAAAATATACAGATATCTATTCTATGCCAGATTGGATAAATGTATTTAAGAAAGCAAGATCAAAAAAAGTATATAAGAAAGAAAATAAGAAAGTTGTTAAGAACCCATACGTAGTGAAAGAATTCAAATATGACGAGGTCAAAGATTTAAAAGATCTGTCTGCCAAAATTTTGTTAAATACAAAAAAGATACAGAAGGAAAGCAAGTTCAGTGGTTAAAAATTAAGCGACTGAGATATATTAAAGGAGAAAACAAAATATTCTATAATTACGATATGTCGGAGAATTTTTCTACAATTGATGTTACTAAAAAAAATGAAATAAAAGGAAGTAAAGCCAGTAAAAACTTACGATTCTGAACAACAAAGAGAACATAATTACGGAACAAGTAATAAAAAGAAAAGGACTGTGAACGACCTTGCATGCATCTATTATTTTAATTTTGTATGTGTACACATGTTTGCGCAAATAAAATTTCTTATTCTTATTCTTATTCTTAACGAACCGGCAACGTCAGTGATTTCTGAAAGATCAGAAATCAGTGAAGTGCAATATTTTCCTGATAAACTATTGCAACTCTACAAAAAACCTTTATCTATAAGTATTGCAAAAAAAAAAAAATTTGCTGCAATTATGCAGTAAAGGTGTCATACCAGAGGAGTACCATCCCTGGTTCAACAATTTGAATAGTAATGTTGTTTGTAAAGACAGGGTACCTGATTGTACAGTCTCTGATGACGAATCTACAATATCTTCGGATGATGATTAACAAAAACCCAATTCATTAATTATCTTAATTTAATTTTGATTATAATTTTAATGACATATTTTCAGTTTTACCTAACTATTAGAAGATGAAAATGCTTAGTCATAAACAAATGAGATAATTTTGTTTAGAGTTTAAGTTTATTAAAGTAAAAAAAATCCTTGTTTAATTTTCTATTGTGATTATGATTATTATTTCAATTACCTATTCTCGATACCTAGAATATGAAAATGTTTAAGGTAGTTATAAACATTGAAGATAAAATTTTATTTAGAATTTGAAAGTGCCTGCCACTGCATATTTTAATTTTTCCCAAAAAATATTTTCCCGTGGGAATTTCGGGAAATGTTTTTCCAAGCAGGATTATCAAAGGTCTCAAAGGTACATTTATGTAAAATTTTAGACGTCTAGCTCAATAATATTGGCTTTGCTTTGGTATGTCAGTCAGTCGGTCGGTCACTCAATAATAAGTCAGTTTTTCCTTTATTTACATTTTTTTTTTTGGATTCTATTACTGGCATTTAAAGCGCGCTTTTATTGTTATTTGAACTAATCAAGCTAATTTGTACTTAATTAATCATTTCGAGTTATAAATTTGATAACAAATGAACGTACAGAAACTCTAATAAATTACTTGCTTAACTTATTAGGTTCTTAAATTTTCTGCAGGGAAAACCAATTATCTTGATACATTTTCACTTGTAACTTCACAAGGGACAGCTGTATAGGTATTTTTTTATCATGGTTAGTCTTAATTAACTAAAATTTGGATTTGCTGTAGTCCTATTACCTTAAAATATATAGACATTTATCAGTTCTCAGGGAAAACCAATTAAATGGGTGACTGTTTATGAGTTTTAGCGACTATTGTCTATGGCTAGCTCACGACAACTGTCAAGAAGAAAAGCCGTTGTTAGCCGTTACACAGTTAGTCATTGGGAAGCAATGCAACTATGTAAAAACAAGAAATAAACATATATCGTGAGAACATATATTTTATTAAATACAACCATGGAGAAGGAGTACACAAACATGGTGTCAGGTGCATTCAGCCCACCACTCCGCGCTATGGAATTCGAAGGCAACCTATCTGAAAATTTCAAGTCATACAAGCAAAGATTTGAGATATATCTTTCAGCCACTGGATTGGATGAAGCCAAGGACAAAAGAAAGATAAGCATACTACTCAATTACATCGGTGAACAAGGCATACGGATCTACAATTCATTTAACTGTAGCGAAGAAGAAACTTTATCAGAAGTTATCGAGAAATTCCAAAAATATTTCGCCTCAAGGAAAAGGCTAACCATTCAAAGAAACGAATTCTTTACAACTCAAAATAACAGTAGTGTACGGTCAGCAACCGCACATTGTACTTTGGCCTAGTTAAAAATACTGCAAATATTGTTAATTAATAAAATATAGTATCTTCACGTACGCAAGTACGTCAGTCTTCGGTTTTGTATCGAACTCTCGCAACATCGAACATTTTGTAACATTTTTTATAACGTTTTTATTATTTTCTTTTACATTAATTTAGTGAAGTTTCCTATTAAATCCTTTCTTGAACAGTAACATTTATTTTATTAACATTTTTATTATTATGTAAAGGCTTGCCCTTACAAGTAGACTGGAAGAGTTTTTTCAAAAGGTTATTAACCTCGGCAATACCTGCGAGTTTGGAGATTTGAGAGAGAGTTTAACGGTGTCGAAAATAATAGCTGGACTTCACGCAAAATACAACGGATTAAAAACTAAACTCATGGCAGAAGACGATGGTAAGTTATCCTTGGACTATGTCATGAAGTACCTACTGAGTGCGGAGGCTTCCAGTAGATATTTATAAGAAAAAGTTGAGCTACAGAGTCAAGAAACAAATCAGAATGAAGTACTGTTCATAAACAACAAGATGTCCACTAAACTTATAAGAAACTGTCGGAATTGTAGCTCAACTCATAAGGTAAACCAATGCCCAGCCTTTGGAAAAACATGTCCTAAATGTGAGAAACAGAACCATTTCGGCAAGGTAATCATAGCCATCGATCACTAATAAAAAACTAGATACACAATCAGCGACAAAAAATGTCCTAACTGAATGTGCACCCACTTTAACTTTTGGGTGCACATTTGATCTAGTAGCATTCGGACGCTCCGACGGTTAGAGATGTGAATAACGGCTTTAAACTTTAAACGAACTTATTCGTTAATTTTTTTTCAAAAGTCACTTATGTTATCTGCTTATTTGCTTAATTGCTTATTTGCTCATTTTTCATTGACTTACATTAAAAATGGTTAAATGTGTTGTTTGCGTAACGTTAACAAATTTCAATGAACTTCCCTTCGTACTTTGCAGGCTTAGGACTGTCTGAATATTATCGAACTAAATTAGGTATTAGGTACTCTTGTAATAAAAAACGAATAAAACACTATTTACACAAAGTTTCAAAGTCACAAAAAGTTTATAGGTAAGCACTTACTTACGAAAAAACACTTACACTAATTATTTTATACACAAATATTTACATAATTACAGTTACACTCATAATAAACAAAGTTTTCATCACAAAACGTAAATTTAAACGCGGTCACGCACGCAAAAATCTACGAAAATTTAACGGTAAAACAGCAAACAATATTCCACGGTCGCGAAGAAATGGTACTAAACTTAAAAAAGCAAATTACGAAATAAGTGGATATAACCCATATAAATTAAACGTCAACTGTTAAAACCAATTTTAATACGATATAAGCATATTCAATTCGACAGGATTTTAAACTCACGAATCCCGATTTAACGAAATAATCGAAAGACATAAATTTAAATCTTATTTTCATTAAATTAAGATCTGTTCTCGTAAAGTAATTGTCCGTCTATGGATTCAAATTGAATAATGCGCCATCTATCGGTTATTATAAAATTCATTATGAGTCTCTCTCACAAATTCACAATACACACTAGTTGGCTCTGATGTCTATAAAATTTTCAAAACACGAATGAGTTAAAATTTTAAGAAAAAGCAAATAACGATAATTGCTTAAAATTAAAAGTGTGCGTATGTGCTTTTTTTAAATAACACTACTTCATTGTTTGCTTATCATTTAAACGGCCATCTCTACCGACGGTAAACATGCCCCAGTGCTCGTATAAAAACTGCAAAAATCACACATCCCGGACGCTAAAAAAGGATGGAGTTTCATATTTTCGGTGAGTATTAATATTATCATTACATAATTGTTATCACTGTATTCTAAATACTGACATTTTGTGAAGAAATCATCGTAAAAACATTTTTTAAATTAAGTCCTAACAAACAGCAAGAGGTATAACGCATCTTGTAGCGCGAACCATTTCTGAACGTCCCTTATTGCGCCGTTTAGTTGGCGGTACGGTGAGTGCGCCGCCAACTACCAACCGAAAGCCGCGTCCTGCCGCCCGCGCCTCATACCCCCTCTGGCTCGCTCCCAAGAGAGTGACGACGCGACACACGCCCGCACCCCAGGGCGGAAAATAAGCAAATTAGTGTATCTGTATCTTCCTTTATGTTAATTATCACAGTGTCTCTGTATCTTCCTACCTGTCTAATTAAATACCTGTTCAAGCTACAAGTGGCTGCCCAACGTGCCGCGAGTGGTAAAAGTGCTCGTTCGAACTCAATATTATTTTCGTTATTCGCGTGTCATCGCCATCACCATGCCTCGGAGGAAGCTCGTGGATCAGGCGGCAGCGCTCTCAGGCGACGAGGCCGAGATCGACGGTGACAATGAAAACGTTGCAAGTTTTTCATCAGGACAAGTGGCCGCCATGATGGCCGCCATGCAGCAATCCCAAACGGAAGCGTTCGAGCGCCTGTTGGAGAAAGTTGTTAGTCGCCAACCGCCATTCCCAGTTCCAAACTCTGAGTCTGCATCACGCGCCGTCGGCAGCGGCACCTTCACGCACTGCACCGCCCGCTTTGGCGGTGACGCCGACGAGTCTGTGGACGCCTTCATAGACGCCATCCAGAGCTACAAGGACTGCGCTAACGTTTCTGAGGAAAACGCCCTCAGGGGCCTCTCTATGGTGCTCACGAATAACGCCGCAATTTGGTACCAGGGAGTGAAGAAGGAGATCGATACATGGGAAGATTTCATCGAATTATTAATAAATACCTACGGTGATAAAAGACCGCCACACCGCATATATATTGAATTGTTTGATCAAAGACAAGGCGATCAAAATACGGACGTGTTCGTCGCCAAATGCCGTGCATTGCTGTCAAAAATTCCCGCCAACGAAATATCCGATAAAGCGCAAGTCGATATGGTGTACGGCCTACTTGACGCACGGATACGAAAACACCTGAGGAGGGAGGACTTTACGAACTTCTCGAGTATGCTTCGCCTCGCCCGTTCCATCGATATCGAAGTTTCTGAAACGCGTACGCAGACGCAACCGCAGCCCGGCCCGTCATCCAGCGGCCGCTCCACAAAGTCGACGAGTGCCAGCGCCGGCCCCGCCAACCGCAACGGCAGCACGGCGCGGGCGCCCGCGCCGCAGCCGCGCCGCTCCACAGCACCAGCGACGCCGAGCGCGGGCAGCGCAGCACCAACAGCGTCGTCGAATACGGTTGATAACGCGTCGAATCAACATGCGAAACCTAGATGTGTTTATTGTAAACAATACGGACACGTGCGTGACGAGTGTACTAAATTAATTAATAAGAGCGGTGGTAATGATAAGTGTCTAAATTGTTATGGTTGCGGAGCGAAAGGAGTAATGAGGTCGCAATGTGCTAAATGTAACAATAACTTGTCCTTTTCATCTGTTACAATCGAAACGTATCCGTCAGAGTTGGTAAGTGAACACAAACCTATTAATCCTACATTCTCAAATATCACTCCCAAGTCATAATATTGCCCGTAGTCATGGTAATAGTGTTTATCTAAATAAACAAAAACGCGATGTTTATTTAAATAGTTATCGTAGATCGCCGTGTTTACAATCGCAAGCATGCGAACGCATTAATAATAATAATAATTTCTGTTGCGATTGTCTAACTCGTATTAGTTCATGTAAGTCAGGTGAATGTTATCCGCGTTATTGTGAATGTAATAAAGTAAATCTAGTACGTTCGAAATTCCCGGTAATTGAACCGATCTCAGGTACTCTTGTAGACTCACCTGATAGGGTAAATGTGCCTGTTATCGTTCATTATGATAGTGACTCACCTGATAGGGTAAATGTGCCTGTTATCGTTCATTATGATAGTGACTCACCTGATAGGGTAAATGTGCCTGTTATCGATAATTATAATAGTGACTCACCTGATAGGGTAAATGTGCCTGTTATCGTTCATTATGATAGTGACTCACCTGATAGGGTAAATGTGCCTGTTATCGATAATTATAATAGTGACTCACCTGATAGGGTAAATGTACCAGTTATCACAGGCAGACATAGTCACTCGCCTGTTAGGGTAAACTCACCTGTTATCGTCTCGACTCGTGGATTGTGCTGCTCGAACATAGACCAGTTTGACACGCCTTCAGTAGTTCCTACATTTTGCGCCGACACTACGGCGACTACTACCTGGGGTGGTGTTACTTCTACGGTCCCTCTCTCTGCGTCACGTGTTCTGCCGAAGACGACCGTACGTTCAAAGCAGCAGAGGCCAGTGCTCAGTATTCAGATTCTGGGTTTACGGGGCATGGCTCTTATTGATACAGCTGCTAGGTGCTCCATAGCGGGACATACTCTTTATAAAATATTTAAGGAAAAGGGACTTACCTTTGGATCCAAGCAGGTTAACGTGAAGCTGGCTGACGGTGTCGTCCGTTCACGCGAAGTTCTGGTGGCAAGCGTTGACGTCATCATCTCTGTGGGAAAAAGTGTTCGAGTAGACTTCGTGATTTTTCCGGATGCTGACAACAACGATACTCTTCTTGGTATCGACTTCCTCAACTCTTCAGGTATGGTTATTGATTTTTCTGCTTCTTCCTGGCACTTCTCTGGGTGCACGCAGACTTACCCGCTCGAGTATGAGGGTGAACCAACGTCACAGCCTAACCCAATCTCCGTCTCTTCTATGTCGTTAAGGTCTGACGAAGGTTTGTTGCTTACCTGTGATCAACGCCAGCAGCTCACTGATTTACTTCAGCACCATGAAGATGCCTTCCGTCTAGGAGGAGAGGCTACTCGGTTCGCCGAGCATCATATTGATACGGAAGGTCATGCTCCTATAGCGGTGCCCCCTTACCGCCTCAAGCCCGCGAAGAGGGCTGCAATGGAGGCCGAGATCAGCAAGATGTTGAAGGATGGTGTTATTGAGGAGTGTGAGTCAGCATGGGCTGCACCCGCTCTCCTCGTCCCTAAGAAGGATGGCTCGACTAGGTTCTGCGTCGACTATCGTCGACTCAATGCAGTTACTAAAAGCGATACTTACCCTTTGCCGGTCATCGAGGACCTTCTTCACGCTACCAAGAGGGAAGGGTACATGAGTAGTATAGATCTCCGGTCAGGCTACTGGCAAGTGATTGTATTACCTGCAGACAGGGACAAGACAGCATTCGTGTCGCCTTTTGGTACGTACCGTTTTATTCGTATGCCATTCGGTCTCAAGAACGCTCCCGCCACTTTCCAGAGGTTAATGGACCGATTTCGATCTGGAAGTGCCTTGAAGGACGTTACGTTATTGGCTTATTTAGATGATGTGCTGGTTCTGACGGATGGGCCGTTCCAGAAACACCTGGAAGACCTGGACGCCGTGTTCAACCGCCTACGTGTTTTTGGGTTGCGTGCTAACAGGGACAAATGCAACTTTGCCTGTAATCAAGTTAAGTACTTAGGTCATCTTATTACTCCTAAAGGTATAATGCCCGATGAGTCCAAGGTGCATGCTATTCAGCAGATGAATGAGCCAACTAACCTCAAACACCTGAAATCCTTCCTACAAACCTGTTCGTGGTTTAGGAAGTTTGTGCCAGGGTTTTCCGAAATTGCTCAACCGCTCACCAAACTGACTAAGAAAAATGAGCCATGGGCTTGGACCGAAGACCAGCGGCGAGCCTTCAATGAGCTGAAGAAGAGGCTCATTACAGCACCAGTCCTCGTACAGGCAGACCACAGTAAACCTTTCATTATTCAAACCGATGCCAGTAATTACGCGCTAGGTGCCGTCCTCCTACAAGGTGAAGGTAACGACGTGCACCCCATCGAGTACTCCAGTCGTTTGCTGACTTCTGCTGAACGTAAGTACTTAACTACGGAGCGAGAAACCCTCGCCGTAGTCAGGGCCGTAGAAAAGTATCGCCCATACATTGAGGGTCACCCCGTAGTCCTACGTAGTGACCATCAACCACTGAGGTGGTTATTGACCTTAAAGTCTCCCAGTGGCAGGTTGATGCGCTGGGCCCTTAAATTACAAGCTTTTGATATAAAATACGAGTACACTCCTGGTAAGGTAAATGTCATTGCCGATGCACTTAGCCGACCTAACTGCAATGAATCTTCTCAAGAAAACTGTGGGGTCTGTTCGGTAATTATAGATGTACCACGCAAGAGTCCAGCTGATCTGCGATCTGCTCAGCTGGATGATCCTGAGGTGAGTAAGATCATCAATGATATAGAAAACACCACTGACTTTCTGTGTTCTACTCGCTGGTTAGAGCGCGGTTACCTTATGGACCAGGGTGTCCTCTATCGTCTCGCTCCAGACTCGGAATCCGAGGAGCCGCAGTTGGTAATTCCCGTATCCATGCTTAATGATGTTATGGATGAGTTCCATAACGCTCCTACTGCTGGTCACCAAGGTGTGGATCGTACAATTGATCGTATCAGACAGCGATACTACTTCACAGGTATGCGTAAATACGTTATAGACTATTTAAAGAATTGTGTCGACTGCCAAAGGTATAAGTTCTCCAATCAAAAGCCCGCCGGTCTTTTGCAGACACCTATTCTACATCAAAGGGGTGAAGTACTGGCTGTCGATCTGTTCGGCCCCCTACCAGAAGCTGAAACAGGAGAAAAGTGGGTATTTCTTGTCGAGGATACTGCCACTCGATGGGTTGAGTTATACGCCCTCAAGGAGGCTACAGCTGAGGTATGTGCCAAAATAATGATCGAAGAGTATTTCCTTCGATACGGGTTTCCCAGGCGTGTCATCTCTGATAATGGAGTGCAGTTCATATCAGCAGTGATGCAACAATGCATGTTTCTTTTCGGTGTCAAGCAGAACCTGATACCACTCTATCATCCTGAGGCCAACCCGGCAGAAAGAAAGAACTGAGACCTGAAGATCCAACTGGCAATGCTGGTCAAGAATGAGCATCGCATTTGGCCCCAATTCTTATCACAGGTACGGTTCGCCCTCAACACTGCTACTTGTTCGACCACAGGACTAACACCCGCATACATGACATATGGCCGCGAAATGCGGACTCCATTCGATGCACAGCATGACATGCGCTCAATCCTGGATAAGGAAACGTATGTACCTCAGGTTACGCCATACTTGTCAAAATTTATCGACTCTTTGAAGGAGATACGAGATCGGGTCGAAAGACGCCAAGACCTTCGAAAGGAGTATGCTGACGCTTCCCGACGCCAATCTCCAGTTTTCCAGGTTGGTGACCAAGTATGCTAACCACTCATTCTCTAAGTAATGCCTCAAAGGGTTTAACCCGAAAGTTTATGCCTCAGAGAGATGGACCGTACACCGTCAGTAAGGCTATAAGCCCCACGACCTACGAGTTGGTCGATAGTCAGAGTCAGTTCTTAGGTCGTTTCCATGTTTCGGACCTTATGTCTCTAATTAGTAACCAGACTGACACTATAGAGCCGGTCCAGCCTCGCCGTCTACGAGGTCGGCCGCCTAAAGCCAAGAGGAAGGTGCGCTCTTAGTTTTATGCCAAATCACTCTCGGGTCGATGTCGTGACTTGGAGGAGGAGAATGTAGCGCGAACCATTTCTGAACGTCCCTTATTGCGCCGTTAAGTTGGCGGTACGGTGAGTGCGCCGCCAACTACCAACCGAAAGCCGCGTCCTGCCGCCCGCGCCTCATACCCCCTCTGGCTCGCTCCCAAGAGAGTGACGACGCGACACACGCCCGCACCCCAGGGCGGAAAATAAGCAAATTAGTGTATCTGTATCTTCCTTTATGTTAATTATCAGTGTCTCTGTATCTTCCTACCTGTCTAATTAAATACCTGTTCAAGCTACAATCTCAATTATTGTAAAGACTCTTGCTAAACGTAATAATCATACTATCGCATTTCCACTTAAATTGTTCGGGTTATGTGCGTTGACTCTGTTCCATTATTGGAGACGCTATTGTTTCTTTTTTTTTATTATTAAAGTTTGTTTTTTTTTTTGTTTTGTTTGATGAGACTTTTTTTCTGTTTCTGTAAATATTATAGTAACATTTTATAGATTTAATTTTGACTAATTGCATGTAATAAAATTAAAGATTTGAGATTTTTTTAGCTTTCCTCGAGATCCAGTGAGGTGTGGAGAATGGATATCAGTTGTAGCACGTCAAAGATCCGAAGAATTCTTCAAGCCGACCCAAAGAAGTGTTATATGTTCAAAGCATTTTTTAGAAAGTGATGATGAATGTGACTACGAAAGGCATCAAAAGGCTACACAAAACAGCTGTACCTCGAATAGTATGTAAAATCTTAATATATTGGGTTCAGTTATACAGGCACATGAATTATTGACCAAGCGAGCGAGACTGGCAAAATTTTCTTTTGTCTGTCAGTTTGATGCTATTCTTCTACAGGTCGTATTTTACAACCGATCTGGATGAAACTTGGTATACAGGTTTTACAACTTTATAGATTTTTTTTGTCGTCGGGGATTTTTTATTGGAGGGATACTTACTACCTCTAAAAAGGGGCAAAAAGGGGGCTAATGGATATCTTCGTCTTTAAAACCAATATTAATGTTAGTTTTACAATACGGTTACTAGATGGCGCTACTGTGCACCACTCTACGTGAGGTCATTGTTCGCAGAACTACTAGTTATATAAATTAATGTTTTTTGTTTACAGGAAGCAAATGATCATGAAGTAGAAGATGAGACTTCTTTTGAAAAAAAATCGATTGAACAATGTTGCTGGCAACCACAAGTAAGTAGTTGTTAATGTAACAATAATATTTTTGTATGTTAATAGTTTTACATTGTATTTTGATCAATTCAAAGTACAATTATTCGTAATAAATTTTACAGACTTGAAGGCAAAACCGTCAAATTAATTTGTCTTTTTGTTTTTTTTTTACATGCTATTTTTTGTTTTTTGTAAAATGTGATATGCCGTATAATTACAAAACAATATTTTCTCTAAGATGCCTCTGTACTGATACTGATCCATTAGCCCTTCAATCTTTCTTACCGGACCAACCCCGTATGCCGATCCCCACACTTTATCATTTCCACCGCCGTGCTTAAGCACACAGTGTTAACACTGTCTTTCGTGTACTTATTATTCAAAGCCTCGTTAATTGGTCATGGTACATCTCGCTTTCCGTCAGAATTTACCAAATTTATTTTAGTTTCATCCGAAAATAAAACTTTTTTCCATTGATGAACTGTCCAACTGCCATATTTTCTAACGAAGGCTAGACGATTTTCTATAGGTTGCCTGGTAACAAGTGGTACGAGGTGCATTCAATAAGTACCTAGCCTCATCGCCAGAAGGCGCTGTAGTTTCAAAAGAGTTTTACCACACACACAGTTGTAGCACATTCTTTTTTAATTCTTTTTTCAAATTTTCATTCCAATCCCTTCATTTGTTTTAATTTGACAACTTATGGAAGCGAACGTGTCGATCGGTTTTACAAAAATGGAAAAAGAGCAATATCGTTCGGTGATTCGATTCCTATTTTTGGAAGGGAAAACGCGCATCGAAATCAAAGAGCGCTTGGATGCTGTGTACGGTGACTCTTCTCCATCGATGGCCACCGTCAAGAATTGGTTCAACGAGTTTGCACGTGGCCGTACGTCGGTTTTTGATGAACCACGTCCAGGTGCACCAAAAACAGCTGCTACGGAGGAAAACATTAAAAAAATCCATGATCTCGTATTGGCAGATCGCCGATTGAAGGTTCGGGAGCTAGCTGAGACTGTAGGCATTTCAGAAGGAACAGTGCATCATATTCTTCACGAGGAACTCGGCATGAGAAAGCTGTCGGCGCGATGGGTGCCGCGTTTACTCACACCAGAAAACAAGCGCAACCGTGAGAATAGAATAGAATAGAATAGAATACTCTTTATTATGCACACCATTTAAATTACTGGTTACAATTTTACAATGTTGAAATTTTACATACGAGTGACACAATGGGCGGTCTTATCGCTAAAAGCGATCTTTTACAGACAACCTTTGGATGGAGTATGGGGACAAGGAGAGAAATTCTGTAGGTAGTCCGTGGTGTACCATATACATATACAACATATACATACACACATCAAAAGTGTCTAGGGATCAAGCATTTTTATGCGGATTTCTTGAGATTGAGATGTGGCTTTGTAATAAATTTATGATTTTATAAATTTATATGGATCCTTTTTGGTGCATTTCATAATTTGAATCAGGAACTGTGAATCAAATTCGAGTAAAAGATGAAAATCAGCTGTCAATATTTTCCCTATAAAAACATACAACGCATTGAAGACATTATTAGTGCTAGTTTCCCTACTACTGATTAAAACCAACGTTATTATGGAGCGGCGACGTCATTTAAGCAGGGAAGAAATGCTCAGAGCCGTGGGAATGATAGAAGCTGGTTCCCGGCAACGTACTGTGGCTTTAGCTCTGAATACAAGTCAGAGTGTTATCAGTCGACTTTGGACACGTTACCGAAGCACTGGTACCGTGGCTGAGCGCCATGGAGGACGGTATCGCTGCACCACACGGAGACAAGACCGATACATTCAAATCTTAACTCGAAGAGCTCCAACTATAACCGCCATGATGTTAGCCGTGAGGCTTCATCACTCTTCAGGGAACTTAATTAGCGACCAAACAGTCAGAAACCGCTTGCATGAAGTGAACCTTCATTCCCGAAGACCGCTACGGGTACCACCTATAGCAATGCACAATCGTAGGATTCGATATCAATGGGCTCTTGAACACAGAAATTGGGCAGAAGAACAATGGCGTTTCGTGTGCTTTTCTGATGAGTCTCGTTTTGGTATGAGACCGGATACAAGACGTATACGACACTGGAGAACCCCTGGACGCCAACAGCGATTAAAATCCTGCCAGGAAGTCCATCCTTATAGTGGTGGAACCATCATGGTATGGGCGGGTATTTGGATCGGCGGAAGAACTGAGTTGATTTGGATCAGAGGCAACCTCAACGCTCAAATTTATGCTGAGACGATTGTATCAGACGTCATCGTTCCTCTACAAGTGCAAATCGGTCCCTTATTTCAGTTAATGCATGATAATGCACGACCGCACACCGCAAGAGTTGTAAGACAGACTCTCGCCGCAGCTAACATCAATGTCCTGCCCTGGCCTGCTCAGTCGCCAGACTTGAACCCGATTGAGCATGCATGGGATATGCTACAGAGAAGAGCTCTGCCGAATATGGAGGGTATCCAGTCGCAAGAAGACCTTTTTTTGTTGTTGCAACGAACATGGGCGGCCATTCCACAGCGTGATTTGGATGAACTCATTTTGAGTATGCCAAACCGATGTTCTTGTGTTGTTAGTGTTCGTGGTAGAAACACGGATTATTAATTGTTTAAGTTACCCAATAAAATTTTAAAGAAAACTGTTATTTCAGTCTTTTTTTCGAACTTTAATGTTAGTGGTTCAAATGTCAAAAATCCCTTTATTAGGAAAATGGCAAATTTCTTTATTAATGCAAAGGTGACTTGGTTTATCGTTACTGTGACAAACGAAAACACTTTATTTGATGAATCCTTAAAGAAAATTTTAATTAATATCAATCAGGAGAAAAGTTATTGCAAAAATATATGTTGATCCCTAGACACTTTTGATGTGTGTACATTAATACATTTACCGTGAGACCACATCGGAGACGTGTTTGGCGCTGTTTAAGCGGAATCCAGCGGAGTTTTTGCGTCGTTTTGTGACCGTCGATGAAACCTGGATCCACTGGTACACACCAGAGACCAAGGAGCAATCAAAACAATGGATCCAGACCGGGGAACGTGCTCCAAAGAAGGCGAAAACTGTAAAATCGGCCGGAAAAGTTATGGCCACCGTTTTCTGGGATTCACAAGGTGTGATCTACATCGATTACCTCGAGAAGGGTAAAACAATTACAGGGCTTTACTATGCCGATTTATAGGGCCGATTCGACGCCGAATTAAAGAAAAAACGACCCCATCTGGCGAAGAAAAAAGTGCTGTTTCACCACGACAACGCACCGGTTCACACGTCTGCCGTTGCCATGGCCAAATTGGTCGAATTACGCTACGAATTGCTGCCCCATCCACCGTATTCTCCAGATTTGGCCCCTTGTGACTTCTTTCTGTTTCCTAATCTGAAAAAATCACTCGCCGGGAATAGATATGGATCGAATGAGGGGGTCATCGCCGCCACGGAGGCCTATTTTGCAGAGTTTGACAAAAACTATTTTTCGGACGGGTTAAAAAAGTTGGAGCATCGCTGGGCTAAGTGTATCGAACTAAAAGGAGACTATGTTGAAAAATAAATTGCCACTTTTCCAAAATTTTCGTTTACTTTTTGTAGGCTAAGTATTTATTGAATGACCCTCGTACTTTCCTAGCAAGTCTTCCAAACAATTTCCCTTCAATCAACCGCCTATGCACTAGTCTTGCGGACACGTTTCGAGTGTCTTCATGTGAAAATACTACTTTTCGAATAACATTAGAACCTTTGAAGGGGTCCGTCTTAGCGAAACGAATCATAAGCCTGTGTTCTTGAATTGTAGTCTTCCTTGGCCGAACTTTTCTAGGCACATTATCCGATGTTCCATGCTGTTTGTAATGTGCAATGGCGATATATACCATCTTTACGGAACACTCTAAGTGAGCGGCTATTTTTCTGTTGGTCCATTTTCGTTTGAAATGAAAATTCACAATAATTTTTCTTGTTGCTACATCACAACTCTTGTTTTTACCCATTTTTAATAAATAAATCAGTCAGAATGTAACCTAACTAAATGAATAAGAAAAGGCGGCAAACTGCCTAATATGAAGACATTAGGAAAGATGTATAGTAGTTTTAAAATTCAGTTTTAGAACATAAGTTACTTTTTGTTTCTAATTAGTTGTCCGACTGCCAGTAACAAAGATTTTGATAATATTTTTTCCAAGTTATATTTTTTTATTATTTTTTATTAGTTAACAGAAAGTTAATGATCGTTTTTAAACTAGAGTTACGAGTGTACATTTTAATGTGGTAAATGAATATTTTACCTCCCAATTAATTGCAATGTTAACATAAAAAGTAACTGACACTACCAAGTGACTCGTGTTTCTAATTATATGACCACCACTGTATATGGTCGTAAAGTACATGTAGAAACAGATCATAAACCTTTAGAAACCTTGTTTAAAAAACCTTTATATAAAGTCCCAGCAAGACTGCAAAGAATGATGTTAGCTGTACAAGGTTACAATTTAGATGTCAAATACAAACCAGGCCGACTACTGTTCATTGCTGATACATTGTCACGTAGTTGTACCAATAATATAGAACCTAAGATGAAACAACTTCGTGAGAATATTATTTGTCATGTGAAATTACAAAGAGATTTTTTACCTGTATCTAATGTTCAATTAAAGAAAATTCAATCAGCAACTGAATCGGATCATGTACTTAAAGATGTTATTATACACATTAAAAATGGATGGCCAAAAAATATTGATAATGTAGATCGAAACCTAAGAAACTATTGGACATTTAGAGATGAGCTAAATTTATTGGATGGCATTGTATTGAAAAGTAACTTAATTGTAATACCGGAATCTCTGAAAGCTGAAATGTTAAAAAATATTCATCAAGGACATGTAGGCCTAAACACTTGTAAACTTAGGGCTAGGTCATGTATTTTCTGGCCTGATTTGAACAAAGACCTTGAATTATTTGTTAGACAGTGTGAACCTTGTGCCAAATACAGCCCAAATGTACAGAAAGAGCCACTGATCCATCATAATATAGTGAAAATTCCTTGGCACAAAGTTGGCATTGATATCTGTACTATTGACAACAAAGACTTTCTTATATTCATGGATTATTATTCAAAGTATATTGAAGTTTGTAAACTGGATAACTTGTCAAGTGATTGTGTAATACTTAATTGTAAATCCATCTTTGCAAGACATGGCATACCAGCAATTGCAGCGACAGACTGTGGAACGCATTTCACTTCAGAAAAATTTAAAGCCTTTGCAGATTTTTATAAATTTGAGCATGTTAAATCAAGTCCTAAATATTCACAATCGAACGGACAAAGTGAAAGTGGTGTCAAAATATTTAAAAACATATTCAAAAATGTAAAGAGGATGGATCAGACCCATACCTGGGTTTGCTGAATTATCGCAATACTCCTAAACCAGTTGTTATTACCAAATGTTGTTATTTTCCAGAAACTTGAATTCATTGTTACCAACGCCAAAGATTGAGTTGAAACCTAAAATAGCTAAATATAATAATAAGTACTACAATCATTTAGACACTGTTAAAAAAAGCTATGACAAAAGTCAAAGCCTCTCTCAGATTTAAATGTTGATCAAGAAGTGTATTTTAAAAAATCTCTTGATGGTAACTGGATTAAAGGAAAAATTTTAAACAAATGCGATGAACCTCGTTCCTATTTAGTGGGAGATGAGACAGGAAACAGTTATAGGAGAAATAGAATGTACATAAAACCAAGTTATAAGTGTAATACGAGTAATTCTAATAGTTTTGAAAACAGAGTTAATCATAATAAAAACACAGCATGTAGTCACACCAATGTACCACCAATAATACCTACCAGATATTTCACCTGATATTTTGCCAGTTGAGAGTAGTAGTGAACGCAATGAGAGTATCTCTGAACCCAATGTTGAGCCTGTCAACCATAATCAGAATACATCTGAACAAGCATCGTCTAACAAGTCTGTAAATATTGATGTCAATGTGTTTCCTCCCAGCTTACAAAAAAGGTTTGAGAACACTAAATTATTAGCTGATAGTTCAAATCATAGTGATGTTGTTAATGTAACCCGCAGTGGACGTCACATTAGGAAACCCACTAAATTTAAGGATTTTGTGGATGGTTCAGATTTAGAATAGTACCTACCAAGTTAATTATAATACTTTGTTGTGTAAAAGGGGGGATGTTTATGGGTTTTAGCGACTATTGTCTATGGCTAGCTCACGACAACTGTCAAGAAGAGAAGCCGTTGTTAGCCGTTACACAGTTAGTCTTTGGGAAGCAACGCAACTATGTAAAAACAAGAAATAAACATTATATCGTGAGAACATATATTTTATTAAATACAACCATGGAGAAGGAGTACACAAACAGTGACCTTGTGGAAAATTTAATTACAAAGCAATAACTTTTTTAAACCTCAATAGACATGTTTAAATAGAACATTTTATCAATGTTCTACCCCATAAACTTTGTAATCGCGATATCTCCGTTGGCACTTTTTATGATTTAATTGGTTTTCGTTGTAGGGCGGCGATATGGAAACGGCATGACACTCTTTTATTCATGAAAATACACAGTTTTTAACTAGTGTTTTTACGAAAGTGTAACCCGCAATGGTTTCTGCTGTGTTTGGGGAGAAACGGAAGCCAAAATAGGTGGTAATGAGATTTCCACTATTTTGCAAAAGTACATAGAAAACTTTGATGAACGTGAAACCGTTAAAAGTTTAATTTTGTACTCGGATTCATGCCCCGGGCAAAATAAAAACAAGATCGTATTGGCAGCCATCCACAACGCTTTGTTGATGTCAAAAAATTTAGAAACTATACAGATGAATTATTTGCTGCCAGGACACACATAGATGATAGTAGACAGTATTCACGCTACAATAGAAAATTCTGTTCGACACACAACGGTATGGGCGCCTTCACAGTGGCTGACAATTTGTCGGCTAGCTAGAAAGGATCCAGGACCCTATCAGGTGGAAGGCCTTACACACGAAGACTAAGAATTATGAAGAATTGTCCGAAAAATATTTCAAGGGATACCTTGTCGGTAAAATAAGCAAGATTCGTATAGCAACATTCAAGAAGTCGACGCCAAACGTGATGGTCGTCAAATATAGCATGCAAGATGATGCAAAAGAAGAGTCCATACAAATTTATGCAAAACCGAAACAACTCAATGCAAAATATAAATCAAAGCTTCCTATCACAAAAGCAAAATATAATGACCTGAAAAAGCTATGTGACACTGGCGCAATCCCAAGAATATTTCATTCAGAATATATCAACCTACCATCCAGTAATACTGGCAAAGATACACTGATCGATACTGATATTGAAGACGAAACAGACCTGCCAAATTAAGCAATTTTCATTATGTCTGATGAAAAAATAGCAAGTATTTTAAGTATAAAGAAGAAGAAAAATAAATTAGAAAGTAAGAAGGAAAAGATTGGTTGTATTTTAACTAACATGATTGTTATTTTTTATAATTTTGATTATAATTTTTGTTACTGTAGTGAACTACAATTTTTATTATTGTCATAGGAGATAAAAATTATTTTTGTTATTGAAGAAACTAGGGATAGTATTTAAAGGGTTATTTTTGAATAACCGGCCAAATTTTCACGTCATGGTGTTCTACCCATGAATATGAACAACTTTCACTATGGGACCAACTCTGATCACGAAAAAAAAATCAGGTGTTTCATACAAAATTTCAATACCTACTCGACTAAAATGTATGAAACAGCTGATTTTTTTTCGTGATTTCAGAGTCGGTCCCATAGTGAAAGTTGTTCACATTCATGGGTAGAACACCCAGTGAAAATTTGGCCGGTCTTTGTCAAATAACCCCATATAATAGGTAAGAAAACTTCTAAACTTTTTTTGAACAAGAGATGTTTTTGATTTTGATTACTGAGAAAGTTAGAAAAAAATATAGAAGAAAATAAGTAAAAAAATGAAAACCAAAGAAACGCTCGTAAATATTTTAATTTTTTATGTGATTATTTTTAAAAGAAATTATTTTATAAATAAACCTTTTTTTGTAATTGAAGAGATTTTATATACTAAATGTTAAAGTTTAGGAATGAAGAAGAATGAGAATAATTATTTCAGGTAAGACTGTAGGCTACGTAATAAAAAGACTGTTTAACTTCCGATTCCTATACAATTGTGATAAAAACTTTAGTTGTTACCTTGGTAAGCTAAGAAGTTACTGCTGTTCCTAGGTGATATTTATGTGTGTTTTATTTCTCATTTCATAATTATTAACAAGATAGGTAGGAACACCCTATGTATGTACCTTTTAATTTATCAATGTTTTAACCGCCAATTTCTGCAAACTTCATTATTCAAGTATGATTACAAACAATTTATTTTAAAAAAAATCAGTCGCATAAACTAATTAGCCATACATTAATAAGTTTAAGATATGGTATTTAAATCAATTAGCTTAGGTTTGAAATATGACCAACTCTTTGATTAAAGCACTTAGCTTAGAGCCATTATTTGCATGCCTAGGCGGTTAAGTCATTTAGCTTGAAACAAGAAATAATAAACCTAGGTGGTTTAGTCATTTCGCCTGGAATAAGAAACAATAATCATAGGCGGTTAAGTCATTTGGCCTGGAACAAAAAAAAAGTAAAATATGGGTAATTTTGTATTAAGCGACATTTATCTTCGTTAAAAATAGGAATATTAGAAAAAAAAAATCTGATTATGGGGAATATGTTATAAAAACAGTAATATCCTTCTTTTTAAAAAAATAATGCGATTTGCTAAAGTTATTTTTTTTTCCTAAAAATCGAAACTATAAACTGCTCTGGTGTAAAGTTTCAAAAATGTCGGTTAAAAAATATACAGAGTTTATGGGTGGCGTTGATCATTTCGATCACTTTAGAGCATCATACCCGCTTGGACGAAAGTCGCGGAAGAATTGGCACAGACTTTTTTGGTTCTTGTTGGAGGCAGCCGTCATTAATTCCTATATTGTTTATATGACGTCACATTCAGAAAGGAGAAACTCCCATAAAGAGTTCCGGTTACGATTGGGCAGAGGACTCATCAACAATTTTTCGTCAAGAAAAATCCTCGCGCCCGTGTTCAAAAATAAAAAAGGAGGTATCATTTCAGTACCGGAAGAGATTCGAAAATCAGATGTAGGATCCCACATGCCTGAATTGACCAAATTCCGAAGATGCAGAATGTGTAGTACACGTGAAAAAGAACAACGCAGCAAATACATGTGTAAAGTTTGTAAGGTATCTTTATGTGCTGCCCCTTGTTTCGAAATGTTTCACAAGTAAAATGAAATAGATATTATCTTTCAATTTAGTATTTTTATTTACTTCAATTATCTCTGTCTACTCATTCATTTAAGTCTGACTAACAGTTCCTAATGTGTTACGTTTGTATGAAATATATTTCCCACTAGGTGGGAAATAATTTCCCAGGAATCACCAAAGGTTTCAATGTAATTGGCCAACAGGAATTATTTTCCCACATGGTTTCCTGAAAAACTGAAAACACATAAAAAAATACTTATATGAAATCTAAGATCTTTATGTACCACTAATTACATATTAGCTTTGAAACTTTTACAAACATCCACAGTTTAGCCATGCCCTATTAAGGGTTAATAGAATGTGTGTAAGTGTAGTGTTAGTCACACTAATATTTTAAAGAAGAAAGTTTGTAAGTATGTGTGTGTGTGTGTGTGTGTGTGTGTGTGTGTGTGTGTGTGTTTGTTTGTGTGTGTATATGTGTTTGTGTTTGTATGTTTGTTTGTTACTTCTGCACGCTCAAACGTCGGGTCAACTTTGATAAAATTTGGTATAGAGGACACCCTGGATTAACACAGTCATCCCGGTCTACGCAGTTAAAACCGCAGGGCGCAGCTAGTGTGAAAATAAAACACATGAGTGAGGAAAGATTGTATGTTCCTGTCTAAAAAAAGTGATGCTTAACTTGATAATTTTATAAGATTTTCCGTTTCTTCATAGCTCTGCGCTTGTAACCACCTTTTGACCCTAACTTTCAATTCTTGCAAAGTAGTGGGATATATGGAGCAATGCTTGTTAATTCTATTATACAGTCGACTTGCGATACCATAGAAATGCCGCCGAGCAAGTGCCGTTTTGCACCGTTGAGTAGGGCATACCGAGTAATGCCGACGTTTGTCTCTGGCATCGGAATCATACTTCACCGTCAGATGCTTACGCATAACTGTGCGAAGCACAAACAGCTGCCTAACAGAAAGTACCTGAGTTTCTTTATACAGACAAGATGTAGGATGTCTAAACAGTTTGAAGGTCATAACCTTCAGGACAGCTCTTTGCGCTCGCTCAACTTGCAACATGTAAGTCTTTGAGCCCCCCCCCCCCCCATATAGAGATGCAATAAGAAAGTATAGATTGACTTAGAGCGTAGTAGACAGTTTTTAAGGTAGCAGTATCAGCCGAGTACCTCAATTTTTTAAATATATGTATAAGTTTTCTAACTCGTGCGGTGAGGTTATCAATATGACACTTCCAGTTCAAAAGGCTATCAATATGTACCCCAAGATATTTAATGGTAGCTGATCTTGTTAATTGTGGACAAGAGCATTGTGATATTGGAGTGTCTTGCAAACAAGAGTGGGCTCTTAAAATAATGGAGTCTGGGGAAGGTAATGAAACGGTCTGCAAGGCAAAGGGCAGAAAAACAGTCTTACTCAGATTTACAGTTAGAAGATTATTATATAGCCAGCTCATAACCGAAGCCAGGGCTTTTTCAGCATGTGCTGATGTCTCAACCCAATTATCTCCGTGTACGAGTAAGGCCGTGTCATCAGCATATGCGAAAATAGAGCAATTTGTCAGTGACAGCTTGCACAGGTTGTTCATATAGATGAGGAAGAGCGTAGGTCCCAGAATTGAACCCTGAGGCACACCAAAACTTATCGTCTCACTATCACTGACACACCCATCAATCTTGACACATTGTGTCCGATCAGCAAGATAATCTTGAAAGATATGGAGGGTATGACCCCTAATACCAATAGCCTCTAGCTTTGAAAGAAGGTGAGGAACAGACACAGTGTCGAAGGCCTTGGAGAGGTCTAGGAAAATACCTATACACCTCATCCTGCTGTCTAACTTAGCAATTGTACTATCGATAAAAGAGCCAACAGCGTCTTCGGTCGATTTGGACTTTCTGAAGCCATACTGGTTGTCAGCTATAAGATGGTTCGTTTCCAGAAAACTGATCAGTCTGTTGTTTAGAATTTTTTCTAATATCTTTGACAGAGCAGGTAATACAGATATAGGCCTGTAATTATTGACACTGTGTCTGTCACCACCCTTGAAAATTGGACGCACAAGGGCTTTTTTAAAAGCTTTGGGGAAGCAGCCTGATGTTATGGAGCAGTTGCAAATATGTGTAACAATTGGAACAAGTGCATGGGAGCAAGATTTTAAAAGTCGAGGTGGTATTCCATCCCATCCCATTGCCGCGTCAGATCTTAATTCCATGATGGCACTTTCAACCTCCGCTTCGTCGGTGGGCAAGAGAACGAAGGAATTGACTGGTGCGTCGCGTAACGGTTCTCTAATAGGTAAGTTAGGAGTAATTTTTTTAGCTAGATTTTCGCCAATAGTTGCGAAAAAATTGTTCACTTTGTTGGTCGACGATAAGTTGTCAGGTGTCAGGCTAAGTAGTTCGGTAGGAGAAGTTACTGTTTGATGCAAATTTGTAATGTTTTTTACGACTTTCCAAGTAGCTTTGGGATTTCTTCCAGCTTTTTGTAGTTCTGTTGTTTCATGTGCAACTTTTAAGTTCTTTAGCAGCTTGTTGCAGAAATTCCGATATCTTGTGTAAGTAAGTTTAAGGGTAAGGTTATTGGGATTCCGCAACAGGTTTCTACCCATTTCATCTCTGTTTCGGATGCAACGAAGCAGCCCACCAGTTATCCAGGGCTTGATGATTCTGAGCCTAGAGGGTATGCGAACGCATTTAGAATTTTTTTCCATGACCGAGCCAATAGCGGATATCAGCATGTCCGCTGCTATGTCTGCATCATGAACATTAAAGATTGGATTGAAATCCATATCTGAGATTTCTGAAACAACAGACGGGTAATCAACTACGACGCTATTTGCCTTGAGAGTGGGCGATAATACTGTGGATTTTATATTAAGAAGTGTCGGTTTGTGATCAGTAATATACGTATCAAAGACTAGAGTAACATTTTCTAGGTTAGTCTTGACCATTACATGATCTAAACAGTTTGTTTCACGAGTAGGAAACAGATGCGAAGGAAGAAGACCATGGCTGGCAACTAAATTTAAATATTCGTTGGCCTGTTGACCTGGGTTATTCGGTATTATATTAATATTAATATCACCCAACAATGCAATATTTTTGTGGGCTGACAAACCTATAAGCAAGTTATTTAATCCAATAAGGAAGTTGTCAATATTCCGAACAGATGGCGAGCGATACAAGGCAACTATACATAGGTCAATATTTTTAAGATGACATTGCAAACAGCTAACATCTGAAAGCAGGGGTTCTGTTACAAGGTGAGGCAGATCAGCTCTTACGTAAACTATGACACCATCATTTTGATTCTTAGGCAAGCTCGTATTGTACACAGTATAACCCTCAAGTGGCGGAATCGACATGGAAGTTAGTAACCAACATTCTGATAAGATAATTAAATCGCATGTTATTTTAATGCTCGCTAGAAACAGTCTCAAACTATCAAAATTACAGTGAACACTGCGAATGTTTAATTGTAATATCTTAACGGAGTTTATTGCATTACCCAGAAAGTCTGTGCACAATTCAGGCCTGCAAACATAAGCCTGCGTTGCACCATAAGAGTCAATCTCATCTGAAATGGAACCAATGTCAGTCATTTTTAAACAATGTTAAATAGTGCACAAGGTAATGAATCAGACTATTGCAGAATACCCAGAATGACCGGCGTATGTATTTACTTAAGCTACTAAGAAACAATCTTAGTTTGGTGTATAAAAAGCTGATACTTATCTCTTCATTTACCAAAGGACAAGTGTTGAGTATATACGAGTGTAGTGTAAAGTGACAAGGCGTACAAATTACATATTTTAATTTAAATATAATAATGACTGATGGATCAAACATAATTTTTGTGTAGCGACACAAGTTACAATAATAACAACAAAAATATTAATTAATTCTAAAAAATAAATTATAACAACCGAAGCCAGGAAGAAACACTTGCATTAGAATAACAACAAAAGTACGGTAAATGTATCTAACCTTACCGGGCAAGGGGTATTATTTTTGCACTTGACCCAGAGTGTACAGACAGAATCGGGCAAGGGGAATTAATTTCCCACCGAAAAAAAGGGGGTTTCCATGTCCCGTCCCCCCCCCCCCTTATTATTATTATTTTTTTTTTTTGAAATCAGTGGTATCAATATACTCTAAATTCACCTTCAATTTTGTAGTTACTTTCACACAGGCTTGCGCCTTATTAAGGGTTAATACAAATAGCCCGGAACCCGTCTACATAATAGTGTTTTTTTATGTTTCAGATAAGAAAATCTGTCCTACACAGTGCAAGGAAACTGCAGTCCTGCTGGTTGTCAACAACATAATATTTGACTTGCGTTTCCAACAGACACATTTATTCTAGTTTTAAGTTATCTTGCAGTACCCCAACGGGGTCATGTACTTATTAGTTTTAAGCAAAGCCTATGTGTACATTGTGCAATAAATAAATAACTTTAATTGACTAACCTTGTTTTAATTTCTACAAATAAGTTTCCCCGTTTTAGCAAATACCATCTTGCCACTTTAAAAAAAATTTAGAAGCATCGACATTTCTAAAACAACATACTGTCACACTAAAGCCGGGTTTCCACCTTAAGCGGAGCGGACCCATTAGGGACTCCATTTAACTCGCAAGAGTAAACTACATACTATTGGACTATTTGTTGGTAGAAATACAAGTGTGCATTTTACTCTTGCGAGTTAAACAGAGTCCTTAATGGGCCCCGCTCCTCTCGCTGTGGAAACCGGACTTAACAAATGTTATCATTATCAGTTATCATACAACCACATGGAGCTATTTTTCTTTCAAGTAGTTTTATTTTGGGTCAAATCTAGATGCAAGATGATGATCATTGACTCGCAATGTTTTGAAAATAAACTAGGACTTCGCAACCTTGGAGGTTGCCCTACCCACTTGTAGACTTATTCCTTAATCAGGTTTCTTTTCAGAACAAAACATTCATAAAGACAGGCGAACACATGTGACTTAAATACTGCCCTAGGACCCACCGAACCATGGTGGTAAAGTAGGATCAGAACCTCTTCAAGTTTTAGTCAAGCACTCATCTAAAATCACAAAACGATAACGAAACAATAACGAAACAATAAGAACAATACAATATATTGTAACTGCATACCTACTTAGTAGGCTGATGATTGATTTTCATATAAAAATAATGGGTCAGTGGGTCGTCTTAGAATGCATTATATTTTCATAATAGGGTCTTTTGTTTTGTCACCATTATGAAGATTACTTTCTGTGCGTCTTGAAATTAATTCTCCGTCATGAAAATCAAACAAAACGATATAATATATTGAAAACATATTGAAAATCAACAATATTATCAGAACAAGACGGCATTTTTTTTGCAAGAAACGACAATTATTTCCTGTTTCTTCGACTACCTACTAAGGACATAATTCAACGACTTAGAACCAATGCAGAACAAGCTATAACAACAATTAAGTTGAAAATGGCCAGCCACCATACTCGGACAATAAAATACCACTGGGCTAAATAGATCCAATCCCAAAAAATTTAAATGCAATTTTTTGTCTAACACAACACACTTTCACAACGTTTTATCAAAACAAAATTGAATAATGAAATCCTGATTCATTAAATTTCACCTTCAATGCACAGGTAGCATTCACAATTCACAGAATCAATGTCAGACGGATATATATTTATTATTTTGTTGGTTCAAGGTTGGTCGGTCGGTTGACTTGACGGGACGCAGACGCACGGTCACACGCACAGACGAAGTTGTCACACGCGCTGGCCCTGGCCACAGATAACTTTACATAAGGGTACTAGCTGGCTACCGGCTGCAGGCCTATTACGAACTTTTAAAAAACCTGACAAGTTCATTTCACTGGCTGGTTTAATTTCGTATTATGACATTCCTAATACCGACCGACTTTTCGCTGGCTAGATTGTCTATGGCTGTTTTGTAGTTCTCCGACGTAACGTTCCGAAACACAATTAAATATTTTATTGGTAAGTTACGGTTATATTTAAGTCACGTATTTTATGATAAAAATAATAATACATATACTTATAATAATCTAGTTGCTCTAGTTTATAAGTAAGTTTTAATGAACGCAATGTATATTGTGCAATATATAAAATATAATTTTCGTGTTTGTAACTGTAACGCGAGTTTCCGAACGTACTCCACACTTTCAGTGGGGAATTCAAACTACTTCAATGAATATATCCGTGGCTGGCGTGAATACATTGACATCTCGACTTGTATGTTTTTTTTTTTATTGGCTTAATACGTTCTACGCATTAGGAATTTATATGAAAAAAATTGACAACTCAAAATATAAATAACTTTTGGAGCAATCGACTATGGTATTATGTTGACATCTCGCATTTTTACGTGTTTTACTTGACAACACAACATGTCAAATTAACGATTCACATGTTTTTGTGAACAAACATTGATATTTCGTTATATCAACTTATACCCAGTAACCAAAATATCATTCGTTATTTGATATCTCAACTTATACACATAAAAGTTTTCTCTTTTATTTGACAAATTGAGATGTCAAGTTATAGCCAACCGAAGTATTTCTGTTTAAATCGTGATATATTGAGATGTCCAGTTACGGACATTTAAGTTCTGAACCCTAAATGTAATAAGTATAGTTATCACTAAATGTCGGTTACAAAAAACTTTGACATTAAATGAATATGTTTAGTTGCCAACTTCTAAACCAAAGTTGTGTTAAAAAAATAATCGAGTTGTCAAGATACTTCCGTAAAAAGTTAAAATTTGAGAATTATTAATATCGTGGCTTAACATTGGCTATTATCGCATTATTTATTATTTTCTAGTAATTACACTATTTTAGATGCGAAAGTTATGTGTATGAGTGTGCAAAGCACATCTCTTACTGCTGGACAGATCTTTATGAACTTTGGTACGTAAATTTTCTAGACCCTGGAATAGGACAGAGCCGTAAGACACAGCTAGTTGCTTATCCAAACTAATATTATTATAAATGCGAAAGTAACTTTGTCTATCTGTCTGATTGTTAATGCTTCAGGTGACCCTAACCTTGCCACACCACTGTCGCAGTCTTCGTTATTGAGGAACGATGATCCATTATCTCCTTTTCCGGTAATGTCCCCATCAACCGAAGAACTTTATAACGTATTAATTACTGACCCAAAACTACAATTCGATAATACACACATTATAGAAAACAGTGAAGTTTTCGAAGAAAATGGTGACAGTGACGACAATGTTCGTGATCCTGATTTTAATACACTTCTGGACACATCTTTTGGCCCACCTTGTATTTTCAGTTTCGTTTGGTCCTAGCTAAAATTTTATATTAGGTCGAGCAAAAAGTTTTTATGCAGTTTTGAACCTGGCACATTCACAATTTCATTCAATAGTCTTTTTTTGAATTTCGAACACAGAATTTAAAGAAACAAAGGGACAATTTGGAGCCTGTTTGTTGATATCAAACAATCGAATACTAAGAAAACTTGGTTTTATTGGTTTACTTGGATTTAATTCTTGAAAAAGTGATTGATATCTTTGGTTTTGCAACAAACATTACTTATTCTTAACATTAAGGTGAGGTTCTATCAATAATCTATGGATACTTCACCTGAAGTCGCCGCCCAAGCTGTGGCACTTATTCAGGACGGACACAGCCAAAGAAACGTGAGTGCTCAACTTAATTTAAGTCGATCTGCGGTCCGAAATGTTTATCGGAGGTACCTAGAGACTGGCGGCTTTGTTCGTCGCCAAGGAAGGCCAAGATCTCGGGTCACAACTGAAAGGCAGGATCGATTCATCGTGACGACCAGCTTGAGAAATCGTCACCTTACCTCCATTGAGATACAAAACCAACTTCGCGACTTCCACGGAGTATCTGTGAGCGCTCGAACTGTTCGGAGAAGGTTAAAAGAACGCGATATGGTACCACACAAGCCAGCTAATGGCCCCAAACTAACGCGAGCCCACCGAACAGCGCGCCTTCATTTCGCACGCAGTCATTTAAAGTGGACACAGCAAGATTGGAGCCGTGTACTCTTTTCTGATGAGTCTAAAATTGTGTTACATGGCAATGATGGAAGGAAGAAGGTCTACCGACGTAAGGGAGAGCGTTTCGCACAATGCTGCTTTGAAGAGAGGGTTGCTGATGGCGGTGGCTCATGGACTGTCTGGGGCGGTATATCCGAGAGCGGCAAAACTCAACTTGAGGTTGTTACAGGACCACGGCTGCCAATATTAAATGCTGAAAGGTACATTCGTGAGTGCTTAGAACCTCACGTGATACCATACGCGGACTATGTGGGCCCAAATTTCCTTTTTATGCATGATAATGCAAGAGCCCATGCGGCCGGCATCGTCAGGGAATATCTTCGGGATGTGAACATCACAGTTATGGACTGGCCAGCCAGAAGCCCAGACATGAACCCCATTGAGCACATGTGGGACGAGCTAAAAAGACGTGTTAGGGCTCGTCAACCAGTTGCCCAGACGATGCAGGAGTTGAAAACTGCCATAGAAGAGGAATGGGAGATGATCCCTCAAAATTTCATAGAGCGGTTGATAAACTCTATGCCTAATCGTATGAGAGCTGTGGTAGATGCCCATGGAGGCAATACGCGTTATTAAATTAAACGTTTATTTGATAAAACATGTTTTTTATTCAAAAATCAATTGCCTTTAACAAGGCGCATATCCGACTTGTTAGGCGTAGCTCCATGTCGTATGGTATTCTGAATTCAAATTTAAAACAATACGATCGAAAAAGATGGTAAAATGTATCAGGTTTAAAACTGCATCAACAGTTTTTGTTCACTCTAGCAATCATATTTCGGTAGGGGCCATCGACACCTAAACCCTAAAGGTGGGCCAATAGATGTGTCCAGAAGTGTATTATGAAAATAATAATAGATGATTCAGCAACTGATTGCGAATCAAGTAATGATGAAAAAGAAACACCAGAAAATTCATCTATGGATAATACACAGAACAAGGAAACAGGAAGCTCAATGTGTGTGACAAACGAAAACACGGGGAAACAAAGTGTTTCATCTGAAATGAATATGGAAGAGGATATAAGGGATACAGAATATGCAGCTCCTACTATAGATGAGATAGAAATACCTACAATGATCCTAGATAATACAATAGACAGAAATGAGAATGCCTCCAAGGAGGCTTTGCCAATCAGCGCAGAGAAAAAAAAAGGATTTGATGGACATGATTGACCTGATTAATGATGACTGGAGGAGCTCGTGGCTAAGTAATAACAGCCGCACGGGTCGATCCATCAGGTTAAGCTACGCTTGCCGGGGTCGGTCAGTGGATGAGTGACCATTCTTTACATACCGACAATCCTCCGTGTCTCGGAAAGCACGTTAAGCCGTTGGTCCCGGCTGTCATTCGTGGATCTTTGACAGTCGTTACGGGTCGTCAGAAGCCCGAAAGTCTGACAACCAGTCTTACCAAGGGGTATCGTATTACCCAGTTACTGGGTTGTAGAGGTCAGATAGGCAGTCGCTCCATGCAAAATACTGGTATTCAGCTGCATCCGGTTAGACTGGAAGCCGACTCCAACATAGTTGGGAAAAGGCTAGGCAGATTTTCAGCCTGATTGATGATTCTTTCAAGGAATTTTATATTAAAATAAAAACTGTTGGTGATGTCTCCGCATCTAATGAGCCTGATTTGGACGAGGACAACCCAGATGAAGAGGTTTTTGAGGTCCAATGAAATATGAACGGTTATTATTTCTTTATTCTTTTCGTTCTTTATTAAGTATGTGTCCGTTGTTTGGCCCAATACAACAATTTACTGTTTTTTTATGTTTTATTTATTACTCTTACACTAGGAAACTGATAGGTTCATGGTTTTTCAATTTAATATTTGTTCTGTTAGAACAACTTTGCCTGATTTGAGTAAGTATATTCCCCACTCAGAAGGTGAATAAGTTTATAACTGTTGGTGCATAAGTTGACAACTCGGTGAATAAGTTGATAACTCGATGGTGAACGACATGACAAGTCTATTATTATGCAAACCAAGAGGAATTTTGTTTATTTATTGTCATTATTTAAAAGATGGTATAAAATAACACATAAAACAACTGAAACACATACTGTAAACTAATTTACCGATTTACCAGAAGAGGTCAAACCTTTAAAATGGCCGTCCTGACAAATTGCCATTTTAGACATGTCAACATATTCACGCCAGCCACGGATATAATTGTTCCATTGTAAAAGAGCGCTATCGTATTGATTTATTAAAGGTTTTCGGAGTTTATTCAAAAATATGGCGTAAATGTTATTGAATTTTTAAGAATGTTCAGTTTTAGCATGATAATACTAATACAATAATTCTTATTATAATAGGTACCTTTGAAATTGCCGTTTTGTATGAAAAAATTTAAACGATTTTTTTTCATGCATTTTTTATTTGTATTAATCGAAGTAATCACCCATGCAATCAATGCATCTTTGCCAACGCAGTAACAGTTTATTGATGCCCTTCTTAAAGAAATCAGCTGGACGGGAGGCAACAAATTCTTCAAAGGCATTTTGTACTGCCTCTCGGGTATTGAATTTTTTTCCCGCCAAGAAGTTATCCAAATTCTGGAAAAAGTAGTAGTCTGTAGGCGCAAGGTCTGGTGAGTAGGGCGGATGACGGAGAGCTTCCAACCCCAGTTCTTGCAACTTGGAGACCGTCTGCTGTGCAGTATGAGGTCGCGCGTTGTCGTGCAGGAGCAGCGGAGACGAGCGATTGACCAATGCTGGTTGGAGATGTGCCAGCTTCTCCATCATTGTGTTCAGTTCTTCACAGTACACATCTGAAGTAATGCTCACCCCGTTTGGTAAGAAGCTGTGATGAATCACACCGGCGCTAGACCACCAAACAGTGACCATCACTTTTCTAGGGGTAAGTTTTCGTTTAGGGCATTGTTTAGGTGCTGAACCAGGATCCAACCAACTTGCTGAGCGCTTGCGGTTATCAAACAGAATCCATTTTTCATCGCAGGTAACAATGCGGTTCAAAATTCCTTCATTTGTGTGTCTGTTGAGCAGTGCAAGGCACGTCTCGACGCGTACTTCGCACTGGCGATCATTGAGTTCGTGGGGCACCCATTCGTCAAGCTTTTTTACCTTGCCAATTTGACGCAAATGGACCAATATTGTTTTGACACTAACGTCGAAAGCTGCTGCTAATTCAGCCGTAGATTGTGTATCATCCGCTTCCACAATCGCCTTTAATTCGTCATTGTCGACCAAAGACTTCGGACGACCGCGAGGTTCATTTTTCAGGTCGAAATTTCCAGAACGGAAGCGAGCAAACCAATAACAAGTGGTGCGTTGGTTTGTAGTGTTAGCTCCGTAAACGTCGTTGATGTTGCGTGCCGCTTGTGCCGCGTTGCTGCCACGACGGTACTCATATTCCATAATTACTCGAATTTTTAACGTATCCATGATGACGAAAAAGATTGAAATGCGATGAAAATGTAACACTAATCAATAAACAAATGACTACTTTTGGAAAAAAAAATCCATGTTTTTAAAATAAAATTAATTTGAAATTAGAATTCTTAGCCAAACAAAAATTATTTTGATTTGAAATGGCCAGTACTGCAGAACGGCAATTTCATAGGTAAAGACCTAATATGTAGTTCAGTGGATGAGAGATCTCGCCCTCATCGGCGTCGGCGCGTTACCTATATTCAATAGAGACATTGTGGGAGTTTTTGAATTCTCACAAAGAAGTGGCGATGGGGTTTAACAAATCTGCCCAAGCAAGAGAATACTCAAGGCGGATGTGGCAATCTGTCACCGAGGCTCTAAATTCCCAAGAAGGTGCTTTTAAAAGTTGCAAAGGGTGGTCGAACGTAAGTAATTTTTTACAAACTTTTATGATTAGCAATTACCTATTAATTATTCATTCTATGCATAATCTTATCTAAAACCTAATGCTGTTGCAGTATTGGGTAGACTATAAAGCAAAATTAAAGAGAAGAGTAGCTGCAGTACGAGCATCCCTAAACCGTACTGGAGGAGGACCTTCAGATGTTCCCCCCCTTAACGACATAGAAAAAAAATTTCTATGTCTACTCGGAAGTGGTTATGGGACTGGCATGCCTGATACTCAAGTTCCTATACCATTCCTAGCTGCGAGTATTTTTTAAGTATAAATAAACGTATAGATAAATAATGTAGGTATTTATTATTATTATGTCTAATTATTAAATTGTCTCGGACATCACAGACCTCAAGCACTGGAGAAATTGACGCTGGTAATCTTCCTAGTGGTAGTGAGGCAATAGACCCTCATTCACCAGAGCCACCACCAGTGGTGGATGAGGAACCACAGTTTCATGAACCACAGGAGGCATCACAGCCCCTAGTTTCAAACCGCAACATACGTGAACCTGTTAGTTCACATCCTGCACGTCAACCCCGCCACAGAGAAGGTCATATCAGTCAATAGGCGGCCTGGCGTACACTGATACAAATCAGCAGGTCCCGATTGGAGTTGGAAACTAGGAACAGTCAAACTTTGATTAAAATGCTAGATGCATTAAATAAAATTGCAGATAAAATTGATAGGTATACTTATATTTACACAAAAGTTTATTCAAATTAGGCTGAGAATCAGCACTTTCTGAACGTCAAAATTACATAAGACAGTCCCCACAAAACGCCCGCCCTTCACCACTTCCTAGTGCTTTAGCTGGGAAGAAGCGCAACAAACTCCCCAGCAGCACAGTTGTCTGTTCAGTTAGAAGAACTTGATTCAATACAATAGTATGCAAAATAATTTACACAACACAAAACATTAAATTATATTATTTGTCAAATAAAATAAACAATTTTAGGAACTCATATAACCTGCCATTATGTAAGCTAATTCTGGAGAAAGAACATAAACAGAAATAAAAAGAAAGTCATTTTCAATACTTGCTATTTAAAGTTTTTGCAAAAGTTGGTCCTATGGAGAAAGCTGGCAAGACACTCCATAGATACTTACTCTTTTTAAAGTACCTACAATCTGGTGTACTTACATTACTTACATTGTCGAAAAAGTTAAGAGAACAATGTATGTTAATGTGTAAAAATAATATACCTAATAATACAGTAGACTTAAAAGGCATTTCTACATTTAAATTACACATAACAAGGTATAAAAATGAAACAAATTAAAGATAGACCTTTGTTATAATGAATTGACTCTAAACTAAAAATAAAATATAAAGTTAATCTTAAAAATTATATGGTTATTTTAATGTTAAGGGTTGTGGGAGGTCCAGATGCGAGAGACGAGGGCGCTCCTGACAGTTAAACCTTCGTTCAACTCCCTGTTGCTGCTAGATGGTTGCTGATTGACGTGGTGAGTACTATCCATTTGCTGCATTGTCGTTTCTTGCGCAGCCTCTTCTTCAGTGAGCTCCGGTACTGGTAGATTTGACCGGACGCTCATGTTGTGCAACACCACACATGCTGCCACTTGCGGTGTATAACGAAGAATTCGATGCACCAGTAAACATCGGAAACGAGCTTTGAGGAGTCCAATTGTTCTCTCTATAACATTTCGAGTACTCACATGTACTTCAGTATAATAGGTATGCTTCCTGGGTACCAGGAGCAGTATTTGTTATTGGAGTCATCATGTGTTTCCTCAAAGGGTAACCAGAATACCCTGAAATCAAAATAGCATATTACAGCTGTGTTGGAATATTAATGACTATAGTTTGTATTAAAAATAGAAAATTTGGCCAGTTTTCAATTATTATCTTTTTATTTTAAACATAGGACTTTTAGACTTAGGCTTTTATTATTATGAACCAATAAAAAATAATTATTGACAGTATAAACAATAAACTTTTTACATACCAAGTAACCATATTGACTCATTTTGACTAAGCTCCTCCAAGTGATGCTTCAGTGGATGGTTCCCCCAAATAAATGAATCATGTGTAGCCCCTCCATAGCTAGCATCCACGCTGATTATTTCTAGGTCTGCATTACTAATCTAAAATATTTGTTTCAGGTTATTCTCACATAATTTAAAAGAAGATAGATCCAACATGGTAATACTGCCAGCCTTTTGGACACTTTCCCTTTGACAGGAAATTCTTTATAACAAAGTTCGGATATAATGACTGCTTATAGTGACATGTCGCTTATTATGACCTATTTTTAAGAAATGATGTCCGGTTATAGTGACAAAGTGAATAAAAACACACAAAAATTATTGATTTCTTTTCTTTTCTTCTTTTTCTTATGTAAAAAATGTAAAAAAAATATACTATTTTATGTAATACAATTATTATTTTTGTTCTTTGTTTTTAATAATAGGTTGGGGAAAAAGTTTCTTCGCATTTTTTAAGAAAATTCAAAACATTTTTTAATATACATTATTTGCATTTATCTAAAGTATGTAGGTACCATTTTGTTCAATAACTTTTTGCCATCTTGTAGGTAGGGACATGATCCCATTGCTATAGAAATTTTGGGACTTCTGATCAAAATACCGCGACAAGTGGTTTTGGCAGTCCTCTCGTGATGTTAACCTGACACTGCCTAAAGAATTCTGAAGAGACCGAAACAGGAGAAAATCTGAAGGTGCAAGGTCAGGACTATACGGCGGATGCATTAACACCTCCCAGCCAAACTCTCTTAATTTTTGCCGAGTGGCTAAAGATGTGTGAGGTCTAGCGTTATCATGATGAAAAACCACACCCCTTCTGTTGATTAATTCCGGCCGCTTTCTCTCAACTTCTTGCTTTAATCTCATCAGTTGTTTGCAGTAGAGTTCAGAATCGATGGTCCTGCTTGGTGGTAACAGCTTATAATGAATAATGCCCTTCCAATCCCACCACACACACAGCATCACCTTGTTGCGAGTTAACCTGGGTTTCGCCACAGTCTGTGAAGCCTGACCGGCCTTTGACCACGACATTTTTTACACGTTCTTGTCGTACGTGATCCACTTTTCATCACCAGTTATCAGCTTCTTCAAAAATGATTCGGTTTCATTACGTCGTAATAAAGAATCACAAATGAGTACACGGTTCATTAGGTTTCTTTCAGTGAGCTCGTGAGGTACCCAAATATCGAGCCTTTTTGTGTACCCAGTTTTTTTCAAATGCGCCAAAACTATTTTGTGGTCAATTCCCAGTTCTTCAGCTACGTCGTAACTACTGATATACCGATCTTGCTCCACTTTTTCAAAAATGGCATCCCTTTTATCCGTAATAGGGCGACCAGAGCGACGTGCATCTTTGACATCAAAGTTTCCGGATTGAAAACGCTTAAACCAAATTTGTGCTACTCTCACAGACACTGCACTGGGTCCATAAACATTGCAATTTTTTTTCGCGGCTTGCGTTGCATTTTTACCTTCTTTGTAGTAAAATTTTAAAATGTATCGAATTTCTTCAATAGATTCACTCATCTTCACAGTACGAAAAACAAAAGAAAATCACACATTTTCCTAATTTGAATTTGGAATTATGTTCTTTAAAATTTAAACTTTCAATGATACCAAAACCAGCCAGATACAAATAGTATAGTCAAAGAGATTTTATTTTAAGTTCATACATACTATAATGCGAAAAGACTTTTTCCCCAACCTAATATGTTTGTTTTGTGTCAGCTCATGTTTCTTTTTGTTTTTTTACTAATAGATACTGTATACACTTAGTACTTTTTCTCTCTACCTATTCAAAACTAAACACCTAATAAAAATGGGAAGTTGTTTATTCATATCATTCATTTTCATGATTCATGAAATCATGATGCTCATATTTTATTTTAAGGTTTTAAGACTTACCAATCGTACATTTAATGAGTGATATTGTTTTCTACAATAAAATCACTCTTAATTTTCAGTTGGGCGTATGATGGCAATATGACTGCAATCAATACAGCCCAACACTCCCGGCATACCAAACTTATTAAAAAACCTAAAAAGAAAGTTATTCAATTAGGCCAAGGCATTAACAAAATATATAATTATGAGAATAAAATTTTAAACATTTTTTACCTTATGACATTAGCTCTGCGTTCTTGAGATGTGCTTGGAAACTTAATATATTTTGCCTGTATATGCGGCAAATTCAATAACTTTGTGATCTGCTTAATTACTGTTGAAACCGTTGGCTGGTTGAATGAGAGCCTATAATATCACCCGTGGGACGTTGGTAGGAGCCAGTAGCATAAAATGATAATGCTACCAAAACCTAGAATGAGAATAATGTAAAACTTTATGTAAAGTTCATAGATAAGATGACATGAGCTTACATAAAAACAAATACCTTAGTCTCCACCGATAAATCCGTGGATTTTGTAGGCCCCGACATGTGAGGTCTTAGCTCCTCACAAAGATTCAGTACCAAGTCTTTGCTAAGTCGATATCGTTGAACAAATTGCTCATCATCCATACTGAACGCATTACATTCATCACGAAGTCGTCTTCTTTTGTTCCTTGATGCACTATTTTGATGAGAAAAGTCACTTTCCAGGAACTCAAACACTTCATACTCGTCACACATGATATTTTATTTTGATAACTAGATAGCACTCGAACAATTTCGCCAAATAAACCCAAAACAATTCAATAAAAGCTCCTCTGATGCAGAGTAAACAAAATGGTTTGTGAGCGGTTGTGAGGTTACTTTTTGACAGTTGTATTATGAAAAGAAATGTCAAACGAACGTTCGTAATACGGTATTGCCAGGCATTATTCGGGCAGAAGTCGGCCAGCGTGTCACGTGATCGCTGACTGGTTTGTTTGACAAGTTCATAGTACGAAATTGCCATGCAGTTCTGTTTACGCCCGTAAACTGTCTGGAAATAAGAGTTCGTAATAATAAGTACTTAATTCATTTTCTTTATTATTACGTAACAATTAGCAAATAAAAAGTTACTCAATAACAACTGCTGTTCTAAATTACATAGATCCTTTTCTTCAGATGATTTTGTCTGCACCATCATCTTCGGTTTTAGATTAAATATACGATTTTTTGGTACCGATTTGTTTTATATATTGAAATTTCATATTAACAGCGTATTCTTAATTTATCAGTTATAAGATTTAACTTCATTCTGTTCCTCTGATTGTTTTTCATTACATTCATACTACTAAACTTTACTAGTGTCAATACATACATACATACATACCGGTTGAAATAATAATCCTCCTTTTGCTTCGCCGTAGTCGGGTAAAGCATTTTCAGTAATTAAAACTGAAGTCTATTACACCACTAGATAAATTCACCAGCCACTAGAAGCAATATTTCGCTACTAAAAAGGGGGTTGGAACCACCAGTTTTAGTGGAAAATCCACTAAGTTGGCAACACTGTGCTGGTCAGTCACAGGCAGTGTAGCCAACGTTTTTTTCCCGAGTCCACTAGCGCCGGTCATCAAACCACCAAAAATAAACTATAGTCCATCGGGTTTTGTAATTAACTATTATAAAGGTAAACAAAAAAGCCAACACTACAAAATCAATGTTGTGAACTCTGTCGTAGCATGAAATAGAAGTAAAAGGTTTAACGTTTGTTTAGTCGGTTAACAGACACGTAATTTTTTTTGATTTATCTTTATTTAATTATCTAACCTGAAATATTGAATTAGATTAGTCAAAATTTTTAATTTTATTTACATTCCTATTATCGACGTTCGGTCGCTGTTTTGAAGGTCCATTTGAAGATTAAAGTATGAAAATAAAACATAGCTTAAGTAACATAGTTTTTTAACACCATCCTACAATAATTATTACAAAATTATTACCCATTGAAAAAGTTAGTGAAGATGTTTGGATGTATGTTAGACACAAAACAATGGCTTAGCGCCTTAATTTTGTTAACCCGGAAGTAAGTTCCCGTGGGATATTTTTTCGAAATGACGATGTTTTTCGACCCCACATGGGTGGAACCGCTGTTTGACTTCACTGCGAATGCAGTAAAGTCAAACGGAGGCTCCGCCCGACTTATGCTGAACAGTCTTTACAAATCAGAGTTCGAATCCATAGTGGTTTCGGCATTAAAATAAATAAATCGTAAAATTACTGACATAGATTTTAGACAAATAATAAAACATGTTACTATCGTGTTATTATAATATTTTCTTAAGTCAAAGTTTTAGTAATTGATTTTATTAGTTTCTACAAATTGAATTAAACTGACCACTAGACAAAACCAGCAGCCATTAAAATCAAAATTTCTCCGCCATTAGTGGTGTCCTAACCCCCAGGTTTAGTGGAAATCCCTCTAAGTTAACAACACTGGTCACAGGACTCGCAGGACCAGTCTGTCAGTCTGGGCCACACAGACTACATAAAGCACAGATAAGATACTAGTAGTCTAAACCCCCGTTCGGACGGGCGTAATAAAATCGCGGCGGGATTTTATAGCGCACTGGATTTTCAACTCTCGTTGTTGAGCCGAGCGTTGAGAATCCAACTTAACAATAACAGAGTACATTCTAGCGCGTCGTTAAAACACACTGTTGGATTCTGCACTCTCGGCGCTAGGCAGAGCGTTGAAAATCCAGTGCGCTATAAAATCCCGCCGCGATTTTATTTCGCCCGTGTGAACGGGGGTTTATAGTTGTCTACATAAGACATAAAGATACTTTGTAATGGACCATAAATTGATTGGTTCTAGGCTTAAAGAAAATTGGATATTATATCAATGTTTTTTGGCGATATCTAATAATTCGCTACCTATATCTATATAAAAATATCAAGTATGGAAAATGTTTTAAAAACGTTTAATTTCCAATAGCAACCCCGTTGTCACCACTGACTAAAGCCGCTGGAAAACAAAGCCGTAAAAAATGCGCTGTGGTAGCCCGCGAAATTCAATTTTTTTTTGAGCGTTTGCAATTTGCAGGTTCGTGTCAGGTTATATCTTGATCTAAATATACGCGACAATAAAACATACGTATTCACATAATTTTAACCATAAAAAGTATCAATAAGTCTCTCTAAGTTAGATTTCGTCCAGATTCGTCGAACGAACGAAATCTAACGAATCTGTACGAATACTTTACTCACAGTTTATAATTTAGCCCGATGCGATGTGTCATTGCAACAATTATGTTCATTTACGCGACTGACATACTTGTATTTCCCCCACTTCCATGCAGCTGACTTTTTTTTTGGGTAGAAGACAATCCCAAAAATCGTCCCATAAAGTTTTGGTGCGGTATGAAATTTTTTTAAAACTATTTTTTGTAATTTTGACATGCTGGACCACTTTTTGACACTTCGGATTCGGCACCCCATGGGTGCGGCGGCTGATTCTTCAAATCGTATTATACTCGAGTTGAATCAATGAATGCATAGTAAATAAAGTCACTGATATTAGCGCTATCTAGCGGTTGAAAGTAAGCGGTAACTGGACAACAACTTCTGTCCGTGCGCGGTGGTGCTCGCTTGCATGCGCTTTCTGCTGCTGCAGTGACTAATAAGTTTGCTGATAAGGTTAAGAATGATGGAAGATTCGTGGTTCACCAACGCGAAACATATGTAATTTGCAATGGTAATTGCATCGCCATCTAGCAGTTAATAGTCGAACTCCTAACCTACCTATCTCGTTGGCTCTCATAGTCGAACTCTTATAAGAGCCAATGAGATAGGTAGGTACAATGATGATACGTCATTGGGTAGGTACTCTATGCGTGACCGAACATGTACTTAGCTCGGCGAATAATTGCGAATACAAAACTTCCGAATGCTTCGCGAATAATACTACGGCAATTCTTCGGAATATTACTCTCCGGCAACGCTAGTCTCTACCCATTGGACTAGTCTGGTTTGCATAAGTTCCCAGCAATAAGAATTTGTGCTAATAACTGGTTAAATTTGTTTTAGGTAAAAACATTACATTGAAAAAAAAAAATTACATCAAATACGTAACCTGACACTTGTCATTTCACAACGTTTGAGACACAAAGTTAAGTATAGGTTTGTGTGTGATAATTTGAATTACATTTGCAATATGTATTGCAAAAGAAAAAAGATAGAACAACATGATCTGGTGTACAATAACAAATCAAGGGATGATATCCCTAAAAGGGGATACTACTCCGAGCTGGTATCGGATTTATCCAAGGATGACCCGACTAGGGACATTTGTACAAAGAAACGAATGAAACTGATATTACAGGTAATGAAATTAGTATTATTATTTCCTTTATTTCATTGACATACATAAACTTTACATTTTTAAATATTTTATAAAAAAAATAATAAAAAACCGGCCAAGTGAGTGTCGGACCACGCACAATGAAGGGTTCCGTAGTTGGGATGAATTTATCTTAAGAACAAACTTAACATTGTAGTTGAAAAACATGTTCTCCCATACATTTCAACTGTAAATGTAAGTTTGTACTCACAATATTGATAGATTTACCATGTTATTTTAAGATCACAGACTTCTTATAGGTTTTCCTGTAATCTACGGGTAAAGATCTATTTTCTGTATTTTTTTCAAAATTTTAGGCTCAGTAGTTTCGGAGATAAGGGGGGAATGGTCAATTTTCGTCTATTTTCTTAAATAACTTTAAAACAATTTATTTTAAAATTATAAAAAAAAATATATTTGAGTCCCTCATAGTAAGCCCTTTCATTTGACATGCCACATGGTGTAGTTTGCAAAACTTTTTTTTTTAAATTTTCTTATTTGTCCCCCAAAAGTGACCTCTATATTCAAAATTCATTTATTTACTTTACCCATCCGTGTTTGGGTCACAGAAATTCATATGTGTACCAAATTTCAACTTTATCGGTCCATTAGATTCGGAGCAAATTGGCTGTGACAGACGGACAGAGAGACAGACAGACAGACACACGAGTGATCCTATAAGGGTTCCGTTTTTTCCTCTTTGAGGTACGGAACCCTAAAAACATATAAAAATATAAAAAATAGTAGCCCACCGGTACCGGGAACAGGCTACCGTACCCTACTACAAGGTCAGGGCTGCAGAGAGAGGAACCTCCTAACAATGCGCGCCGTGTCCGGAAGTACCGCTTTCTGTATCAAGGCCAGCTGCCCAAGGAGAGCCTCCTTAGGTATTGGCAACTAAGCCATTGGCTGATACGACTATCGATCGGCACAATGATTGCTGAGTCCACATCCCACATGTCGACAACCTAACGAGCCAAGTCAAGTTAATAGATTTATCTTTCTCGGCTTTCACGAGCTTCTCGTCATGCGTTTATATCGTTATTTTTTTTCGTTTTACAATTTATAGGTTAATAGCTGACGTGACAGACGTAGCTGTTTAAATTTCATGTACACACGGCTACATATCAAGCTATACATTTCCAGTTTACACTGACCTCTCATTGTAAGGAAGTCCAATACAATGCGAGATCCGCTTATACTGGAAATGTATGGCTTGATCTGTAGCCGTGCGTACTTATGAGAAAATGAATTTTCTTCATATTTTTTTTTTGTGAAATTTTCCTATGTTTTAATGGTTATTTTGCTATTCGGGGAGGACACAAAACCAACAAACCAAACATCGTAAAAATTGGTCCAGCCGTTCTCGAGTTATAAAATGGTGTAAATAACTCGACTTTGTGTTGTATGGATTTGTTTGGATAGTAACAGCTAGCTGTGAAATTCTTGGTTTATAGTTTTTGCGCTCTAGCATGGTGCGGGTGACATTTGACGAACTGTTCCTTTTCATTCTTGAAATTTATCGCGATTTACAATCAAGATTTGATATTTTAGCTGCACCCTAAATATCATTATCGTAAAATACGGATTCAATAATAACTAATTATCTACAAATAAAATCAAATTTAATGAAAAATGAAGCAAAGTAATAGGCGTGTAACGTAACGCCATAGACATGTTTAGTGATGAGATGTAGGTATTGCTATTATGGGTTTTTATCGATAGTCGATATTTTTTATAGAAAAAGAAGTTTACTGTATGTATTTTTCAATTTTTGTTGTTAGACATCTATAGAGTTAAATTAGCAGAAAAAATTATACCATGAAAATTTTTTTTTTAAAAAATAAATATCAGTACATATTGCTTTGAATGTGATTTTTTAATGTTTTGTATTAAATGCATATTTTAAAATAAATTTCATAATAATATGACATATCAAAGACGTTTTTAAAATTATTAGTAGAACGAGATTTTTGCTGTAAGAATTGTTATCGATAAAATTGAATTGTGCATTTTGTCACTGACCTAGTCATGCCATACTGACATGTGTCACCCGCACTATGCTAGAGCGCAAAAAATAAGTGGCAGTTTTTATCCCCAGTAGTCCAGTCCAGTACCATTCAGCCTGTAGAGTGTAGGTAGTAATTCGAAGGTAATTTTGTTTTATGGTAAGAATTTGAGCGACATTGAATTTATTCTTCATGTTGGTTGACCTGTTTTTTGTTGAAGACTGGAGACTGGCGTACGACATGAATAACCTAGAGGAGTTGAAAACCAACACGAGGATGATATTCCTGATAAAAACTTCAGATTATATGTTAATTCTAGGACTGATCTAATAAGATAGACACGCCTTTACTACATTTAACATTATAACACACCGCAAGTGCCGGTTGGAAATGAAAACAGATTAGGTTCTTCTAGGAGCATTAGGTATTAAGAAATTAGAAAACGTCACTCAAAAGTGTTGCCTTTAGTCCTTGACAAAGATTTAGATTTCTCTCTTTTCATATGCAGCTCTTGATTAGTTATAAATAGACAAAACGCTTTTTGACATGTGTGTGTCTATAAGATAGATATTTGTACAACTATTATCCCTATAGTAGAATCTCCGTGTTATATCAATGGGTCAAACCGTAGACAGAGTATAATTATACTTATACCTACTCTGTCAAACTCAACAGTGGCAGTTGGTTGACACTTGACTGACAGTGACACTAATGCACTATTGCTAATATTGATTGTTATTGATCTTAGCTGTATGTAACCTGGAACTGGAACTAAAGTGGTCTCATAATCTATCTATACCATAAAAAGGTTTATTTATCATCAATTTATCATACCTACATTTAGTCATTTCAAACTCGTTTCAATTGTTAAGTATCTCAAAATTATTATTTTATATCATGTAAGTACACCACTTGGTGCAGGCTAGCCAGTAGCCAAATAATACAAACTTTTTTTTTCACTGAACTAGACCAGACCAGCTTGCTACTAATACCTATTTAATCTGTGAACTAGACAAAACAAACACAACAAGTCTCTTGCGAGCGCCTGCGTTTGATGATTATCTCTAATACGTGATATAGTTATTGGCAAACCAAAATTGTGGTGTTCATATACAAATGAAGAGTTGAAAGTTGGAATTGGAATGTTTTTGTTTATCCATTTTAAGGAGCAGGCAGGGCAGCTAATATTCTTTTGACAATTAATCAGTACTACTGCTTCAGATGTTCTTCGTTTATGGCATTGAACATGCCTCTGCAATGAGACTCCGCCCCTAAGACGACCCACTGACCGTCAACATGAAAACTGATTAGTAACCTCACTATTCCCTGGATGATTTTGTCTGGTCAGAGGATATTATTTTCAAATGTAATCCACTATTTATCAAAAGCACTAATTGTCTACATACTATGTACTGGCAGGGAGTGAAGGCCCCGCTGTTAGTGAGAGGGTTGTCTTAGTATTTCCTAATTTCTATTTCAATTAAGTTTTATACAGTGTTAATGTTTATAAAAGACTTGTGTGAATATACTTTTAATGTTTTCTAGATGAGCTGCAACAAATATATCAGTTCATTATTGTTTTGTATTGAGCAATTGAGTGAGTAAAAAGTTACATTTGTTTGGGTGTTGCTGGCTTAGATATTTTGTACAGTTAAAAATGCAGGATCCTAACTCAATTGTTCCTGTGTTCCGTCCCAAAAATATTGCAACACTTATAGCGACTTGGATCATCACATCCTGTACATGCCTCATGGGCCCATCCAGCACAGAGACGGCAACGGTACCAGATTTCTCTCGGTTTTCCCTCTTCGAGGCATATCGTACACACAGACTGGTCACGCTCTTTCTGGGAGTTTTGCTGGATGTTTAGTGGGATTTCAATATTTTCTAAGTCACTGTTACCACTCTCATCATATGGAACCTGTTCATCAGCCGATTCTTCAGATGAACTTGACTTAAATAAGTTCTTTTTTACTTCTTTTATCTTCTTAATAACTTTGCCTCTTGTATGCTTTTCTTTTTCCTTTCGTTTCTTAGCTTTTTCTTCTAAAACCGTTTTCAGAGGTGTGGCAGTAAGAATTTCTGATTGTTGTGTTTTTTTTCCTTTGCCTTTACCTTTCCCAATGCAAGGCAGAGGAGTTAGGGTCAACCAGGGTAATTGTAAACAATATATTTTTTTTTGGTACCATAATTTAAGTTTCATGTTATAATTTTTTTTTATTTACAAATAATATAATAAAATTATATGTATTACTATAGTTGGGCGTGTAATCTATAATTTAATATATATGTTTATTAAATTGATTAGTAAATAAGATCTCTAAATCGCTGTTTACAATTACCCATCAATATTTTTACAAATTATGAATTTTGGGGCAATTGGAAACATGTGATTCAGTATCTGTAAGAGTTACAGCTTATATATTCACTTAATTTTGATGGACACTTAATATAAATCTAAATAAAGAGAAATCAAACTCATTCCTTATCAAGGGCGTAATTGAAAACTCTTTGTGTTGCTCCTTTGATATGGCAAAGAACATACCTGGGTAATTGGAAACAAAGCAGTCACTTAGGGGTAATTGTAAACAAGCTTGGCTTATTATATTTAATTATGTACCTATGTGGTAAATAGTAACAATTTAAAATTAATTGCAAAACCTTTATTGTGAGATAAAAAAGACAAATTTTACATATTTCTTAATATTTAAATCAGTGTTTAAGCCCGTCCAAATACGTCAATTGGCTTTTCAAATTTATATAACATTCTTTCTCCTCTTAATATAATGCGAGGTTCACTTACAATCCCTAAAACATCATCATATGGCACATCACTTTTGTCATTCTGAGTAAGTGTGTACAATGTTTTGGAACTGTCCATACATTTCAGGGATGTAACTTGTATCTCCATTTCTTCATCATCAACAGAATCCACCATACAAAGATATTTATAAATCGTAGTCATTCGTTTTCCACCTTTAAACGAAACCAGAACAAAATTTCCACATTCTGGATTTTTATCCTTATTCGGTTCTTCGAATTCTGTAGCATTTTCAAATTCATCACATAAATTATAATCACTGTTATCACTCTCATTGTATTCTACAGCATCACCTACATCCTCTTCTGACGTAGACATATCAACATCCCTTTCTTTCAGACTCTGTTTTTTAGTTATTGGTTCTCCTGCATTAACAAACTTTTTTGGTCGCTTTTTACCTCTCTTTCATTTCAACTTTTTTCTGAATTTTATTTCCAGTCTTTTTTTTCTGTTTGTCATCTTCAGCCTTTTTAAGTCTTTCTTTTACTTCATTAGTTGTTAGGACTTCACCAAATGCGCATTGTTTGAGTCTAGGTATTACCGGTTTTTTTACTGGCTTAGCAATATTAAAAATATTCTCTAATTGCACTTTACTTGGTGATTTTATTTCTTCGTCTAATGTTACAGAATTGATAAAAGCACTGCTTATTTTTCTTTTAATGTGGTCTACTGTTGTAGTATCTAAAGTTGATAAGTTTAAGTATTTGACTAATCAAAGGAGAACTATTGTTATTATCGTCTTGAACCTCCTTATAGCTTTTAGATGTAGAGGGCAAAATAGTATTTGGTTCTATCTGGATACATTTATGTGTATTGTATGTACGTTGTTTATCAGCCTGTTCAACCTCTATCTGATGTGTGTGACTTTCTGACATATTTGGAATCTCAACTTCTTCTCGAAACAATGTGTCACTTTCTGTTTGCTGTATAATTATTTGTCCATTTTGGAAATTATTGGAATTCGGATTCTCTTCTATTGGATTTCTACTCATTTCTTCTATTTCAATTGTATTAGCTGTTGGTTCGTTTACTCTTTTTGTTTGCTCGGAAAGAATATGCTCCGTCTCTTGTTGAATTTCAGGATAGTTCAATTGTATAATTGGGTTATCCAAAGTCTTATCTATAATAATATCTGTGTAAAGTTGTAAGTCCTCAGGTTTAAAAAGGTGTTTAGGAAATTTGGATGGGTCAACTGGATACAAGCCAGTGGTACTAAAACCAGACTTAATATTTTCCGTTTTCATAGCCAATTTATATACTTCCGCCAATAATTCAGTAAACTGAGACCGCGATAGTCTTCCTGTCCCCAAACCCATCCCCCCCAACCCATCCCATCCCATTTTCAACTAATTTTTTATCCCAAGCTTTCTTGACTGGTCCAAATACGCATTTGTCAAGTGGTTGGATCCTGTCTGTTAAATGGCTTGGAAATTTCAGCAAGATAATGTTAGCTTTTTCGGCTTCTTCAATTATTCTCAGACTTATATGACTAGCATGTCCATCATAGATTAACAAAGCTTTTTGTTTCGATTCATTTCGGTCTTTTCGTAATTGATCAACATATGGAATAAAAGACTTCGAGAGCCAATTGAAAAATACTGGTTCTTCCATCCAACCATTTTTCGTGGCTGCATATAATGTACCTGGATAAGATTTTTCTGATGTCCAACGAGCTTGAACTGCTGCTCCTTTAAATACAATTAAAGGAGGTAAAACATGACCTTCAGCTGAAACACAAGCAAGAACTGTTGTCGATTCTCGTCCGGAGCCCCCAGACACCCGAGACAGAGGTTTCCCTTTCTCACCTATCCCTCTAACTCTGCTTGGATCGCTCTGGAAACCACTTTCGTCACAGTTATATATAAATCCTGGTTTATCTTCCAATTGGTTTTCAATCACAACTCGCTGAAGAGTGTTGTAAAAGTCATACACAATATATGGTTTCCGAGCATCTTTTCTTGCCTTCTGCAGGTGTTCAGGCTTTTTTAAACTAAGCTCCGGATGTCGTTTCATGAAACTTATGTACCAATCATCCCCTGGCTTGTTATCTTTGAATGGTGTCTTTAATTCCTTGCTTTCAACATACTCTTTTATTAGTAACTTCAGCTCTTCCTTTAAACATGGGTGGCCCATTTGGGCTCTCGTCTTTAGACACGATACAATGTATTCTTCCAACGCTTTTTTAACGCCAGCACCCATTCGCTCTATATTTATTTTTCTTCCTTTATTTTTTTTATTTTTATTACTTTAGTGGGTATGTTGTACGTTTCTGCTGCCTGTCTATACGTTTTTCTCTTTTTTTCAACATCTTTTACGGCATTATAAAGATCCTCTAAAGTGTATTTCGTGTCACGTTTACGGACATAAACACGTGGCTTTTTTATATAACCTGAAATATAAAATGTTTACTTTTACCCACCTTCACCTTCATTGCATATATATTAACCGTTATCAATTACCCCATCCGTTTACAATTAACCCAGATGATGTTTACAATTGACCCAATATCATTATTGATGGGTAATTGTAAACATGAATTTGTAGCTTGGCGGTTGAATTTAAGCGTTCAAAAGCATAAAAAAAGCAAAGATAAACCCATTATTAATTGTTCAATACAACAGTGGTTTACTTACTTTTATTTTTTTTAACAAAATGAAGTCGCTCTTTTGTTTATCCAATCCAAAAATCACTTTTTAGTCCTGCGTTTTTGCAATCACACACAGTTGCTTTTCTGGTGACGCATTTTGAATTTTGACAGCTGCGGCCAGTGTTGCCACCTTGGTTTTTGAAAAGGGGCAGTCGGACAAGCTAGAAAGAGCTAGATTTAGCAAATTTTGCCATCAAAAGAGAAAAAGCTAAAAGTTATTTTTTTTTATTTCAAACGTATTCATTTCGGGAATTGCAATCTAATTATAATAAAGTTAAAAATCAGAGTCTTCTTCGGAATCTTCCAAAATCGTATTATTATCTGCCGAAGCAGAAGAAGTTGATGGCTGATTGTTGACATCTGTGTTCTTAGCCAATTTGAACGAATATTTCAAATTACTCCCACACTTTTTTATTATTTCAATTGGAACAGTGTGAGAACAGCAAGACTCTTTCAATCGTTTCAAACCCCATCGTATGTGTAGTATGGATGTCATTGTTTTTAACCTCATTTTATTCCTGTTTTTAGTTTGAACTATGTTCATAGAACTGAAAACGCCTTCGACATCCGCGTTCGAATGGGGCAATGACAAAACTATTTTCGCCAAATTTCCAAGCTCTTTATACGAGTTCTTTCCAGCAGCATCCTTGTATTTGAGAACTTCGCACCAAAATTTAATCGTCTTTGTTCTCCCAGTTGTGTTCTCCGATATTTCTATATTGTATTAGAACTTTATCAATATCTTCTGGTATCAGAAAAAATTCTTCTGCAAGGTGAACGATGCGGTGTACATTTTTGTTTCGTTTAAGTGTCTCTATAACAGAAAGAGCAGTCATTGTCTCTAAATTTTTGAAATTATCTGGTAGGCGCTGCTGCAATTCGCTTATTAATTTTAATGTAAAATCAATGCATCTTTGTTTGAGCGCTTTTTTTTCAGCGTTTTCCAGTGTTGATTTACTCAAAGCATCCTCAAACGAATATCCCATATACGGGTTTGGATCAACGTAGTCGTTTACTCTTTGAACACAATAGTCTACTCTGGAATTCGAATTGATAATTTTACGACACAAACTTTCAAGCCTTTTTAGCGTATCTAGTAGAAGTACTGGGTCTGCGCCCTTGCTTTCAAATATTTTTAATGTTTGTTGGACTTCGCTAAGCACTGATTTTAAGTAATTCAAATACAATTTATTCCTCTGATCTTGGAACATCGAATAAAGCAGCGTGGCTGTATAACACTTTTCCTCCCTCTGTGTCAATTGAAAGTGTAGTTTGAGTTCATCCCATTGAGCAAGAATGCGAGCTACTGCTGGTTCAATAGAAATCCAACGAGTAGCACACATCTTTAAAATTTTCAGTGGTTTTTCACCCACATTAATTGTTTCATACACTTCTTTGTATGCATCTTGTCTTGATGGGGATAGACAGAACCAATTGTAGGTCTCTCTTATTAAAAACTCAATGTTTCTTGGTATAGTCTCTTGGGAAGCATGCGAAACAGCTAGTTGTATAGAGTGGCATACGCATCTATTCAAAATTATCTTTAAAATTTTCAGTGGTTTTTCACCCACATTAATTGTTTCATACACTTCTTTGTATGCATCTTGTCTTGATGGGGATAGACAGAACCAATTGTAGGTCTCTCTTATTAAAAACTCAATGTTTCTTGGTATAGTCTCTTGGGAAGCATGCGAAACAGCTAGTTGTATAGAGTGGCATACGCATCTATTCAAAATTAAATGGGGAAGATTGTACTCTTCTTTGAGAATCTTAAACACTCCATTGTTTATCGCCACCATCACGGAAGCGTTATCGGTTCCTATTCACATTAATTTTTTAATATCTAAATTCAGCTCATTAATAAGACTGATGAGGGTATCAACTATAGCTCTAGCATTTGCGGAACTTAATTGTTGAAGACCTAGAAATGTTGAAGTTATTTCATTGCGTTCTTCACTCAGATATTTTATAACTACTCCCAACTGTTTTGTGACAGATACATCCGTGGATTCATCAATAATCAGGCTGTACGGACCTGTACCAATATCTTTTACCAGCAGATCTTTAAAATATGGACTCAAAACTTCAGTTATAACATGGGTACATTTAGTACGATGCATCTTCATTTCTTTTGCTCCTCCTTTGACGCAGTCACAACTGAAAATTTGTTTGCATAATTCCGTAAGGTGGTCAACACTGTTGATGGAGGAGTGTTCTGCAATATACAGGGTTACAGGTTAAGTCGACCTATTCCCTTTAAGGGCATGTTCTTTACATTGTTTCTGATTGATTTGGCTATGAAACACCCTATCCTAAATCTAACCGTTTTCGAGATATTTGAAATTAATTGTTTTTTATAAAAAATACCCGATTTTTGTCTATCAGCTCAGATATTGTGAAACGTGTAAGTCTTATTATTACTGTTATTTATTTTTTACATGTAAAATAAGATGCTTTATGACCTAAATAACCAAGATTGTCCATAAAATTAATAAATAAGTCGTTGTAGATGATTAAACTTTCAAAAAAGTAATTAAAATTTAGAAAGCTTAATTTTTGTTTAAGGATATCTAAAAAAAAAATTATGGCACTTGTTTTGCAGATGAGCTTAAAAATATCTACGTTTCATCAGCTATCCAACGAGGTATGATAATCTAGGGTTAAAAGAACAGTCATAGAAAAAACTTAGTTGCGAGCCCCCAGGTAGTAAGTAGACCCTAGCCTATTGTCCTTTAAGGTTAATGCGGTGAGTGTGAGCGAGATACCTTACTATACGCTTTGTGCAGGTGTGAGTGGGAAACATAACGTGAAGAAACCGGTTTGGTAATACAATGCGCTTTGTGTTTGGTTATCATTATCCAACAATAATCTGTTAGTCTGCTTATGTGATTCGTCCGTGGTAGATGCGATATTATTTTGTTCTCTGTTTTCTATTCGACTTGGCTGTGTTTCTGGACTGTTTCTTCTGATTCCTGACTTACTGTGCGTGTTAACTGGATTCTGATTGTGCTTGTGATACGGAACTGTTCAAGATGGCAGCCTACACGAATGAGGAATATGCTGACATGCTAATTTGCTATGGATACTGCAATTGTGTGTCTGCGCATGCTCGCAATGAGTACATAATACGCTATCCCGACCGTCGAGTGCCGGATGTGAGCGTGTTCAACGGAGTTTATCGAAGACTTCGAGAAACTGGCTCCGTTTCAAGACGACGTACAGACTTGGGAAGACCACGTGTGATTGATGACGACGAAGAACAAAATAATGAGATAGTGGAACAATTTCGATTGGATCCAACCACTTCCACTAATATTGTTGCCCGTGCTCTGGGACTCTCGCAATGGAAGGTATGGTTTACCGTTCACACAGCGGGCCTATACCCTTACCATTATACGCCGGTACATGCTATCGAAGAGGGAGATCCTGCGAGAAGATTGGATTTCTGCAGATTTATGTTAAATGCTGATTTCGAAGACCCGACTTTCCTTAAAAAAATCTTGTGGACAGATGAGTCTAAGTTTGATAAAGATGGGATTACCAATTACCATAACGCTCATTATTGGGCCCCGAAAGAACAGAGAAATCCAAACAAAAAGAGAGTAAAGGGGTCACAACGAAGATTTAGCCTCAACGTGTCGATGGGTATTATTTCAAATAATTTGATTGGGCCTTATTTTCTCCCTGATAATTTAAATGGAGAACACTATGAAAATTTCTTACGAGGAGACTTAAGTGATTTACTAGATGATTTACCACTAAATCTAATAAGAGACATGTGGTATCAGCATGATGGCTGCCCCGCCCATTTCAGGAGAAGTGTCAGAGAATGGCTGGATACAAATTATCCAAATAAGTGGATTGGACGAGGTGGGCCTTTACCCTGGCCAGCTAGAAGTCCTGACATAACCCCCATGGATTTTTACGTATGCATTTACATGAAGAGTCTTGTATACAGTGACCCCAACCCAGTTTCATCCGTTGAGGTATTGAGAGAAAAAATAATTAATGCGGCGAATGAAATAAGAAGAACTTTAACTACTGGTGTTGTTAAAAGTGGACTTCGAAAAAGAATGCGAAGATGTGTGCAAAATAGAGGCGGACATGTCGAACACGAAATTTAGAAATTTAACAGTTTTAATAGTTTATTAAAAGCATCTTGTACTAAGCGATTGTTTTATTTAGTATTTTTTTTACCTCCCCTGTAGCCAATGAAATTAAGTTTTGCTCTGCATTTTTGATAAAACCCCAGATTATCATACCTCGTTGGATAGCTGATGAAACGTAGATATTTTTAAGCTCATCTGCAAAACAAGTGCCATAATTTTTTTTTTAGATATCCTTAAACAAAAATTAAGGTTTCTAAATTTTAATTACTTTTTTGAAAGTTTAATCATCTACAACGACTTATTTATTAATTTTATGGACAATCTTGGTTATTTAGGTCATAAAGCATCTTATTTTACATGTAAAAAATAAATAACAGTAATAATAAGACTTACACGTTTCACAATATCTGAGCTGATAGACAAAAATCGGGTATTTTTTATAAAAAACAATTAATTTCAAATATCTCGAAAACGGTTAGATTTAGGATAGGGTGTTTCATAGCCAAATCAATCAGAAACAATGTAAAGAACATGCCCTTAAAGGGAATAGGTCGACTTAACCTGTAACCCTGTATAAGCTAAGTTTCAGACTTACTGGCACTTGCGGTATCTTCTTTACTTACAACTATTTTTGTTTGTGAGGACGATATGAAAGGAGCTGAACTGTCTTTATGTTTTTTTGTTTCTTTGTGTCGTTGGATATCGAATAACTTCGCATTTATCTCGATTTTGCAATATAAACATAAAGCTTTAGACGAATTTCCTGGCACTGGTTTTATCCACTTATATTCTACTTCCCACTCTTTTTTATAATGCTGTTTGTAAACAGTCTTTTTTTTAAATGTCTGATCCGTCATTTTTTTATTTTTTTTTTTGAACTTTTAACACATTCACACACCTTCTGTATTAAAACTGAAGACACGACAGTGTTCAGTTCACTCAGTCGATTATTTCAAAAACAAATGTTCGCTTCACAGTGATATTATAATACTGAGATAAAAAAACATTCACTTAAATAAGATTACGATGAACAAATTGTAACTACATCCTAAATTAGTCGGTTTATACTTAAAAACAAATTTGGGGAATTCCCCAGTAAATAACTAGAAAGAGTAGATAGAGACATAGGGTTACCAATGTTACCATAGCAAAACTAAAAATATACCCAATTAGTGATCATAAAGTGTGAACTGACGAAACCTATACTACATGACGCGCATTTTTTCATAGCTTGGTAATCGCGGTGCGAAGTTTTCGTATCGCTTGAAAAGGGCTAGATTGCTCTTTTCGGGCTAAAGCATGAAAAACCGAATTTAAACATGTAAAAAGTGCTAGATCTAGCCCGAAAAGGGCTAAGGTGGCAACACTGGCTGCGGCCATAGACTATAGAATAAACTTGCGTTTCATTACACGCAACTTAATATTTTGCATGCATAAACATGAAATACGACGAGTGTTACCAATCACCCCTGTTTACAAATACCCTGGTTGACCCTAGTTGTGAATGTACCTACGCTAGTTAAAGATTCACTGTCGGATTTATTGTTCTCTTGATTTGGTTTATAATTTGTAATATTATCACTTATGGTAGGTTGCGGTTCCAAAGCGTTCCTACTGCTAGTCGATGCTGTTGCTTCTGAAATGTTGTTAGTTGAAAGGTTATACTTCATTAACTCTCACGTCTGTTATGGTGGCAGCAATTTCTTCAACACAGGGAACATCAGAGGCGTCAAAGAAATCTTCGTCTTTGAACTTGTCAGGATTGAGTGGGAATATTCCTGTTGATGCGAAGCCACTGACTCCTTTCTCCACTGAAGCAACTCTCATAAAGGCTTTATTAAAAATCCCAGCGACTTCGTATGGCGTGATTTTTTGTAAATTATGTGATTTAATGTATAAATCACACTCTCTGTTGTAAGCTTTCTTAAGAGGACCATAGAAAACCACGTCAAGAGGCTGAAGCATATGTGATGTGTGAGGAGGAATGGACACTACAGTAATGAAATGTTCTCTGCAGAAATTGTATGATTCGAGGGTAGAATGGCTGTAATGGTTGTCCAATATTAATAAAACTGGTTTCTCCTCACTCGGTTTAGCGGTTTGCACGAAATGTTGTAACCATTTCATGAAAAGTTCTTCATTCGTCCAGCCATTATTAGAGTTTTCATACGCCGCACCTAATGGTCCATCCTTCTCGAGTTGTGGTGAATGTCTTTTGCGTGGGTAAATAATCATAGGAGGAATAAAAGATCCAACAGCACTCGTACAACAAATGACGGTAATCGTTTTCCCTCTCTCCCAAGAAGTCAAAGAACCCACTCTTTTTTGACCTTTTGTAGCCAGATTTTTTTCGGTTTCCTGGACGGTGGTAATACCTGTCTCGTCAATGTTGTAAATATCTTGAGGTGAGAACGAAGTTTTGGTCATAACTTCTTCCAAGTTCTTAAAAAATTTAGTCACTTCGGTTTTATTAAAACCTGTAATTCTCTGTATACTTATTGCTTCAGGTTTTCGAATGCTTATCCGTGGATTTCTCTTAAGAAATCCTTGGATCTAGTCCCTGCCAGCCATTCTAGTATCTTTGTTAAAATTATGAGATAGCTTTAAATTTTCAGCACATTGAAATGTTATTTTTCTTAGTTGATTTGTCGTCAAACCATGAAACATATTACTCAATCGTAAAATACGCTCTGTAAGTATATTCACACACATTATTATTATTATACACATATTATTATTTTTTTATGACATTTCATTTTACTTGAATTTGAACCATAAATCTAAGATTTTTTTTTTCCTATTTTTCTATACTACTGAAATGATAATGAATACGATATTTTCTTGCTCTTCATTAAAAACGGCATGTCTTCCTAATTTTGGAGGTTTGAATTCATCTTTCTTTATCCTTCTTTGTAATGTGCTGAAAGGAATACCAGTTTCCTCGGCAACTTTGCGTATTGAAACGCCTTGTCTAATGCGTACAGCAGCTGTCTGCAGGTCACCTGTAGTCCAACTGGCTTTAGAGGTCTTTCTTGTCCAGTTCCTTGGCATCTGAAATGAACAAAAAAGTTTTATTATAATAAAAGACAATGCGGAGAATGGGGGTCAATTGACTTTCATTAACCCAATGACGGTTTGTTTGCTAGATTTGAATTATTACACAAAAAACATCAGAAAATCTAATAACTTGCATTATTTTCAGGACCATAATACAATAATTTGACCATTTAAAATTGATTCTAAAACAGGTAAAATTTGGATAACCCCCCGTTAAGGTTACAGCACAGATTAATACAGATGGGACACTCCGCAGTTTAGGTATGAAGCTACAAGTACGCGGCGGATTTCCGAAGATAGCCGATGATTGCCAAAGCGCAAACTTTTCCTGGAATTGTAAATACTTACGGATAAATCCTTGAGGTAGTCAAACATATCTGCGTATGGTCTTGCTTGTACAAGTGTGTTTTCTGATGCAAAATGGGCAGTAATATTACTGGCGAGGACTCCGTCATGCCAGAATAGTGTCACACTACCGAAATTGGGCTGAAAAAAAAGGTTTAACTTATTAATGGTTTTATTTCAAAAATGGGGGTAGCAACATAATAATAGGTCTTTACCTATGAAATTGCCGTTTTGTATGAAAAAATTTAAACGAATTTTTTTCATGCATTTTTTATTTGTATTAATTGAAGTAATCACCCATGCAATCAATGCATCTTTGCCAACGCAGTGGCAGTTTATTGATGCCCTTCTTAAAGAAATCAGCTGGACGGGACGCAACAAATTCTTCAAAGGCATTTTGTACTGCCTCTCGGGTATTGATTTTTTTTCCCGCCAAGAAGTTATCCAAATTCTGGAAAAAGTAGTAGTCTGTAGGCGCAAGGTCTGGTGAGTAGGGCGGATGACGGAGAGCTTCCAACCCCAGTTCTTGCAACTTGGAGACCGTCTGCTGTGCAGTATGAGGTCGCGCGTTGTCGTGCAGGAGCAGCGGAGACGAGCGATTGACCAATGCTGGTTGGAGATGTGCCAGCTTCTCCATCATTGTGTTCAGTTCTTCACAGTACACATCTGAAGTAATGCTCACCCCGTTTGGTAAGAAGCTGTGATGGATCACACCGGCGCTAGACCACCAAACAGTGACCATCACTTTTCTGAATAAAAGGTTCCGCATGTTTATTTTTTGTTTTCAAAATATTATTAAGTACTGATTTTTCCTAAACTTTGATTATGCTTGTGAACTAGCTACAATTCAATTACCTAATTGGTCTAGGTATCAAAATTTAACGTAATATTTAGATACGTGCTTGCATTGTCACGTATCATTTACACACTTGTTGGTTTTTTATGTAGTTGTCCTTTTGTAGAAGATTATTTTGTAGCTAATTATTATCTACATAGTAATCTTCCACCCACCACCTTTCTTCTTTCTTAGCTACAACACAGTAAATACCCGATTCAAAAACAATATTCCTGTAATTTCCTAACGGTAATTCCTAACTTTTTATTTTGGTGGCCATAAAGATGAACGTTGTTTTCCTTTAAATCGATTTTTATTCGATTCACATATCGAATCCCGTGCTCGTGAATCGATCTTTTAAAAATTAATTTTAAAATCGTAATCAAAAAAAATTTTAAACAACATTTAACACATCTATATTTTGTGACATAATTACAGTTGCCAGTCCATTGAATTGATCATAAAAATCGAATCCTTACGTGCATCCTACCAGGAATTAATTGCTTAAATAAACATTATTAATTGCCATGAGAACTTAGAATAGAAAAAAGATTTGGTAACAATTTATGTCAAACTGAACCCAAAACATTATTTCAATTCACCTCTTCGCAACTTATTCTCCTCCTAGTACAAATAAAATTACAGCGGGTTCCGTTCATAATTTTTAAAATAAGATTATTTCTTTAAATAATTATGACGAAATTTTAATTTTAATGCCAATGATCAGGCCTTGTGAAATGCGATAAGTTTGTTAGCACGCATGCATAATTTTTATCCGTAGGACTAACCGAAATAATTATCGGAAGTTCACGGTCTGTCGGTGGTGCTGTTTGAGTGGTACATGGGTTTTATTGGTTTGAGCACGTTTAGTCTTTATTATAATTCAAATGAAGTCAATAAAAAGTGTCGCAAAACTGCATCTAACTGTGGAAAGAAATTAATAAAAGTACTAGGACCGCACGAGTAACAGGAATTGTTATTCCCGAATTGAAAATCGTTTTTTCACAGAACCCTGATTACGTCGTTACACACACAATCTAAGCATCATAATGTGTGTAAATCTAATGAGTTAGGGTCTTAGGGTACGTGAAACAGTTGCAGTCCGTGTAGTTTCAATTACTCCTGGTGAATACTACTTCTAATCCTTCTTCTAAGACTTCTCACAAGATAATGCGGCCCCATATTATGATCTTTATTGGATTGAAATGAGTGATTTTCCGGAGTTGCGGGAATTTTCGGGGTTGCGGGAATGTTCTAATGAGATAACGCGGCCCGGGGATGCAAGGGCAACTGAAGGAACAGGGTGGATTTTAGTCAGTAGGGTCATGTATTGTACCTATGGACATTTCAGACTACCTGAACTTTCGAACAAACTCTCTCTGTATATATGAGGGGTATAAAAGCAAAAGCACCACTGTCCATGGAGTAGGAGTGGGTCAAATAAAGTTGTTAGTGTAGTGCTTCGGGTTTGTAAATTAACTGTTTAACTATACTTGTTTTGCTGTGTATAATGTAATTTATTTCTTATCCTGCAATGTAATTTACACATACACATAGCATTTTAACGCAAACAAAACAAAATCATTAGGACAGTGGCGACTTTGCATCATAGTAATGGACTGTGGTAAGTATGCATCTAAAGGTTTGGACAGTGGCAGTTTTGCATTTGAGTAGGCTGACGTCATTATGGAGGTAAGGTTAGCAAAAACGATAACGTTTTGAAAGTTTTTCGGCATTATTAAGATTAAAAAAAAACGTTAGAAAATGAAATGGTTTTTATTAAAAAAAAGAATACCACTTAAATCTGCTTATTTAAATACTCATATCCGTCTCTGGGACCGCAATTTCGCACATTTCTTGCTCATATTCTTCAATTCCTTCAGTTCTCATTTCAACTGATCTTGTCATCACCTGTTTGTAATAGCTTAAATCACTCCTGTCTTTCCATTCTGAGCCATAGTGTTTATTCAATAGATTATCAACGTCATGCAGTTTTGCTTGTTTGACTAAAACATTATGTTTATTTATTTGATTGAGTCTGACTTCTAAAAATGACTTTCCTCTTTTTAAAATGGACTTGTAACAGCCTGTTTCAACATTATAATTTGGTTCACCTTGTACAAAGACATTATTGCTGCAATTTCTCCTCAAGAAAAACTTTTTCATTTGAGCGAATTGAAAATGCCAATTCGCTGGAGGACGTATCACACCATTTAAAGCTGATTTCCAGTCCATAACATTATCAAAATGGATAACAGTCCCATAATTTTTATATACTTCAATATACTCCTCTGGCTGTACTATGTTCTCCATGTGCTTTATTTCTTTTTCTATAAGGCCGAATACTCTGTCAGGTGGAATAAAAGAGTGTCCTGGTATAGGAAAAATCAATTCAATTTTTTTAATATGGGGCGGTGCTCGACTTAGCCAGGTGGCACACATACCAACCATAATGGAATTTTTGTTTTGTGCACCACACCCATCAGCTACCAATCTTATGGTATTTATATTTTGACTAAAAATTGTAGTCTGTAGTCTGTGGTACACTGCAGATGCAATCTCATTTGCTCCTTTACGGTGCTCGTCTTCTGTCCAGGTGTATAATGTGACATTTTCTTTACCTAAAGTATTCTCAGGTACTGATTTAACGATTGCAAAATTGTATATGTACAGTTGGCGGCTGTAATAAGCTGCCTGATCGGGTATTTTTGGCAAGACTTGGTTTTTCTGGCAGTCAAACGAGAAGACAACCATGTCTTCTCTTACTTCCTTTAGTAAGCGATAAAACGCTTTCGTCTTTAAAATATGCAATCTTTTTTCAGCCATTAGGTTCGCTTTTTGTGTTGTGTCTGTAGACGTCTTAATTTTTTCCTGTAATTCGGTGCATTTTGAACAGGTATCTGTTCGGGGGCTCCCGAAACCCAAATTATAGCACCTATTGAATATTGCCCTGAAATAACATTCGCGAACTTTACTGTCATCGCTGCACTGATTTATGTATATTTTCCACATCTTCCTAATATTTAAAGTAGACGGTAAATATTTTCTTATGACTGAGGAGCGGCAGTAATGGGACTCTAAGCATTGAAACGATTCAATAAATTGCTTGACAGCCCTTAATTTATGCAAGTTTTTTGCAGAAGTATGATCGCCGCCTCTGTTTTCCTTAACAACTGATCCTGTGATAGCAAAAGTTCGAGAAACAGTTCTTACTCTCTGAACTGTAATATTCAAGATGTGAACAAATGTTTTCTGGCAAACTCGTAACAGTGCGACCTTGTTCCTTTTACGTACAAATAGTGTTGTAGTATTTTGCGTTGGTTTTCGTAGTCCAACTCGAGGGCGGCGTCTGACAGCTTTTTTTACTTTACAGTGTTTAAGAATGAAGGCATCCTGGTCTTTTTTATTTTTAGTTTTGTAAAATTGATCGTGAAAATGTATAATATCTAAGAGACTTAATTTTTTGCAATGAAATTTTCTGTCGTTTGGTCCGTGATTACAGGTAGGTACACTAGGGGGCATTTTGGCCGAGTACCTATAAAGAAAACGATTTGGGTTAAATATATATCTAAAGTAAAATCCTGATGTATGATAGTCACGGTAAAACTTAATTAAACTACTTCGTGATCAATGATCCTCGGTTCGATATTTAGAAAAAAACTAAAATAAAATCCATCAAAAATATTAAGCACATTTCTTAAACTAAAAATAGAGAGAAATTATTCAAAACAAAATTGAAAATAGGTCCACAATAATTGCTCGAGTCTCTTTTGAAGTCGGTTAATATGTTCGTTCGCATAAAAAGTTAAATAAAATATAAAAATACAACCTATATAACCTATATACCTATATAAAGTACACTAAATTGACAAAATAATAATATCGAATCATAACTATAAAAAAATATTCAAATACGATTTTTGATCTGACGGTACAAACATGCTTACCTTTCTTCCTTTGCTTTCGCACGTTTCCAGGTTCCCGGTGCTCTTCTCCGTTTTCTTGCCTTTTCCGGTAAACACTCTTGAACATTTTCCTCCATTTTGTAATCGTTTTTCCAATTAATTAAGCTTTAAACTCAATAAAATACAGCAGCGATTTGTCATACAAAACTCATCAGCGGCCATATTGTTTATCGAAATGTTAGCGCCTTGTGATTGGCTGAAGTGGACAATGGCGTTCTTGTAATTGAATGTTTATGGACAGTAGCGTTTTTGCACCATAACATAGTTTTATAACGTGTTTTTCTATGGGACAGTGGGAACATTGCTTTGAAATCATCAGAATGGTATTAAAGTTTACAAAAAGATCTAATAGATGGCATCATTAGTTACGTTTTGATAAAAAATGGACAGTGGTGCCTTTGCTTTTGTACCCCTCTTATTCAAGGTATCTATATGAAAATGACTTTATTTTGTACGCTATACGATCTAAAGTTACTGTATTTTTTGTACTAGCTCTAATGTTAACCTTTTATTTAATATAAAATAATTATTTAAATTTGCAGTTTTGTCCAAAGGTACGTTACATGTTTGTACCTTTGGACAGCCCTGTGTGTACCTTTGGACAAAATAAAACGGAACATTATTAATTTAAATCAGTCTATAATCATCACAATTAATCGCTTATAATTAACATAACACGTAGAATTAACGACCGTAAAGCTCTTATTGAGTAAACAAATAAATTCTTCATAATATAATCTTAAGTATCAAGTAGAAACATTTCAGTTAGGCAGGTATACCTTAATGAGATCAGCGTATTTTGCGAGTTTTATTTGGATGCACGAACCATATCAAATAAATCTTCAGCAGAAAGGTCATTATCACTATCATCTAATGAAAAACAGTCCGAACACATAAACAGTTCAGAATCCTTGGTGAAGCGTCAATGGTTTTTTTCAATTATAAAAATAATTAAATAATGTAATTTCTAATTTGTTGAATCCTCACTGCCTTCTATGGAAGCAGCGGCCCGCATTACTGACACTTTCTCGAGTAACCCGCAACATGGCCCATAGATGGAGCTAACGAAAATAAAGGACTCGAGTATAATAGTGTATTATCTGTGTGATTGGGTCCTGATTTCTGGTACTTCCGCCTCGGTCAAATGTGAAATATATGTGTCCCTCGCTCCGCTTTTGAAGAAAAATACTTTTTATGGTGAAATTTTAGAGTTTCTCACGAAATAAATAGGTGTGACTCTGTGCTTCGACAAGAACATAAAGTGCTGTGTTGGATCTGAAGTTTCGACGGATATATCAAGGGATATTCAGAGATTGAGTTTGCCGGCCGGCAGCTATTGGAAGAGACACGTGTGCATCGATGGTCATCGAGCTCGTCTTCCTGGACCTGAGTGGGGTCTCTGGATTGAGAAGGTATGTGGGCTTAAATTGCTGCATATTTCATCCCATATGATGTCGGTTTAATGTGGTCGATTCAACATTCAGAAATTACTTTTGTTCTTGAGGTTCCGCCATATTGTTTTTTTTGTTGTTCCGCCAGTAATTTTCTTAGTCTTAAAACTACGCCATTGATGAGGCTATTTACACGCTTCATCATAATTTTGGTCCTTCATTTACCGGATAAATGACCTTATACCTAGATTCTTACGTAATTATTTGGTAAAAATCATATAGGTTCACAGTTCATTATTCATACATATCGCACAATAGGTATAATTTTACGTAAACTTTTGGTAAATTATTACTTATAAAACGCATAAACATAATTGACAATAGACTTAAGTTAAATCTGTTCAATTATTACATAGAACGGAACACGTTACGTATTTATTTGGTAGTGTTCTTAGTTCTGTGTAGGTATTTCGCATTTAGAATCTCGCTTTGTAGGTAGTTAATCGCCGCTTCTCGGCTTTGTATACAATAGATAGGTACCTACTTATCGTTCGTAGGATCGTAGGTACGCGGCTATTATAAATCGCCTAGTAGGTATTTTTTTGCTCTGTTGTGATTGTTTTTATTTAACAAAATGTCGCTCAATCAAACTGAGCCGGAAGATATGCTGACTATTCTTCATGAAAAGAAGGGATTGTTATTTAAACGCATAAATCGACTGTATAATTTGTCGAAAAGTATTTCGTCGTTCGATTCTAGGGCGGATGAGAATTTTATGACTGAGTCAGAGACAATTGATGACATTCGAGATAAGTTTGAATCGTTTGTCGATCAAATTAATCAAATAAATCTTAGTTTAAAACCTGGTACTAGTCTCGACTATGCTTGTTTAGAATCCTTTGAAGATTTGTATATTCATATCAAACGTGTTAGGAATAAAATAAACAGTAGACAGTCTCCTTCAACACCCAGTGATAACCCAAAGTCTTTTTTTGAACCGCTTAAAATAAAGTTGCCTCCTATAGCGTTGCCGTCTTTCGACGGAAAAACTGAGAATTGGCCGGTTTTCTATGAGTCATTCAAGTCAAATATTCATGATAATGATCAGCTGACTGACTCGCAGCGTGTGCAGTACTTAGTGGGTAGGCTTACTCAGAACGCATTGAGGGTTACCGCTGGAATTGTGCCTACTGGTGATACATACAAGATTTTATGGGATAGTTTAATTAAAAAATATCAGGATAAACGGACACTAGGAACACATTATTTGAATAACATATTTGATTTAAAAGGTTGTTCATTTAATGCTAATAGTCTCGATTCTTTTATAGAAACATTTAGTGCATCTATTTCTGCCTTGAAACAACTTGGGATTACGGATCTTGCGGATTTTATTCTCTTGCATTGTGCAATGAGAAAAATGGACTCGCAGACTACTCAGTCATTTGAACTTTCTATTCGAGATGTTGAAATTCCCACCACGAAATTATTAATTAGCTTTGTTCAAGATCAGGCAAAAATATTAGCACGCTTGAATTTATCCCACTCGAACGCGAGAAACTATATTAGGCCCCCCGCTTCCGCAACTCGTGAGTCGCGTACACAGACCAAAGCGTTTGTCGTGAGCGAGTCAGCTGACTCGTCCGGTTCCTCTACCGCGAACGCGGTTTCGTGTTGCGCGTATTGTAATGATAACGCGCATGTTCATTTGTATAACTGCACGAAGTTTAAATCCGCGCTGACGCCTAGAACTAGGTTTGAGTTTATTAAATCCAAACGTGGATGCGCGAATTGTCTGAGTACGTTGCACGGTTTGAGTAGTTGCAAATCGTCATCAGTCTGTGACGTATGTAAAAGACGACATCATACTTTGTTGCATTTCAATAAAGATAATGAAATTACGCACACAGCTGGTGTTGAAGTTACGAATTGCAACGTAGCCGTCTCGGCGCCTTCCGCACCCCTCTCGTACCCCGTTGCGTCTTCGCCTGCCCCGGCACTCGCCGCGGTGTCGCGTTCTTACGTCCCTTGCGATAAGGTCGATATTTCCGCACCGGTGACTGAGTATGAGTCGTGTGATGTAATCTCAGCGTCTCCAGCTCATAATACGGCTATGTTATTAGCAGCTGATACAAAGAATAAGGCGACAGTGCTGTTATCAACCGCTCAGGTTTATGCGCGAGCTAAAAGTGATAGTGAGGGTCATAAAAAAATAGTGAGGTGCTTAATTGACAATGGTTCGCAGAGTAACTTAATAACTACAGCCTGTTGTAGAAAACTTAATTTAGCAATAATTCCTTTGAGTAATTCTTTTGTCAAAGGAGTTGGGTCTGTATCGCGACCCATAATAGGTCACGTACATTTAGATATCGAGTCTCGCGTATACCCAGATCAAACATATACTATTCATGCGTTAGTAGTTGAGTGCATCACAGACCAGCTGCCATCGCATCAAGTTTTGTGGGATAGTCATGTGGACTTCCACGCACTTCCGCTTGCTGATTTAAGCTGGAATATTCCAGGTGATATTGACTTAGTGTTAGGCGCTCAACTGTTTCCGTACATTTATTTGGGGAATAGGGTTGACTTTGGGTCTGGCGCCCCACCTGGGCTATTGACCACATTCGGGTATGTCCTTATGGGTGATTTTCCGCATAATAGTAATGATTTAAATTTACCTAGTTCTTCTTTCACGGCCTTGGCCCTTAATGATTTATTACAAAAATTCTGGGAATTGGAAGAAGTTGACCATAAACGCTTTCTCTCTCCTGAGGAAACTGAATGTGAGAATATTTTTTCCTCGACCGTGTCACGTGACGATGTGGGACGTTATACTGTCGCGTTGCCTTTTAGTAAGGACCCCTCAGAATTAGGTAACTCCCACACCGCCGCGTACCGTCGATTGATTGCTCTTGAGAGAAAACTTCGCCAATCGCCGATGTTAAGGGAAAATTATAACGCAGTGATCAAAGAGTACATCGACAATGGTTATCTGAGACAATTCGACGAATCTGTCGTTTCAGAGAACGGGTACTACATCCCTCATCACGCTGTCGTTCGACCGGACAAACCGATGCCGCGCATTGTATTAGATGCTAGTGCTAGGACTCATACAGGTTTATCTTTAAATGATGTCCTCCATATTGGTCCCAATTTACAAGCCGATTTGTTTCTTCTATTAATAAATTTTAGATTATTTCCCATCGCTATAAACGCAGATATTAAACAAATGTATTTACGCATTGGTGTACCCGTTGACCAGCGTAAATACCTCCGCATTTTGTTTCGATTCATTGAGAACGAACCTGTGCTAACCGTTGCTTTTAATCGCTTACCTTTCGGACTGAAATCGAGTCCTTACATAGCTATGCGCACTATGCGACAGCTGGCCTCTGACAGTCCGCATTATCCTGAAGCTGCTAAAGTAGCAGGGACCAGTCTCTGTATGGACGGTCTGGTGTATTCTGTGAATGATGAAGACACCGCCAAGCAGCTATCACATGATCTCATAGAGATGTTTAAATCGGGTGATTTTGACCTTTTAAAATGGTGCAGCAATTCACCCGCGCTTTTAAATAGTCTTCCCGACTCGCATCGTAAATTCCTCGAGTTTCACGCGGAGAATGACGTGTCCAAGGTTCTGGGTCTTTCGTGGGAACCTTCTCAGGATAATTTCTTTTTTTACTTCCACTCAAATAGCCGAGAAATGCACTAAGAGAATTATACTCTCGATAGTCGCCCGCTTATTTGATGTTCTCGGTTTGGTTGCCCCCGTGATATTGTATGCTAAATTGCTTATCAAAGAGTTATGGCTGAGTAATATCGGTTGGGACGACCCCGGTCCTGACGATATCTTTAAACGTTTCTCCGTTCTCATGCAAGAATTTACTTTGCTGGATACCTTAAGGATACCACGTCATGTGGGTGTTACCAACGATTGCTCAGTTCGTCTAGTCGCGTTCGCCGATGCCAGCATGGGTGGGTACGGGTGTGTCATTTATGCACATTCGACTGGGCCGTCCGGTGTCGTAGTCCGCTTACTTTGTGCAAAATCGAAGGTTTCACCTACCAAAGTCACGACTCTTGCGCGTCTGGAGTTATGTGCCGCCGTGCTTATGTCAAAATTGGTAAAAACTGTTCGTGATACGTACGCTTTACGTGTTCCTATTGCAGGAATTTACGCTTTTTCTGATTACGCTGGTCCCATGCGCATAACCCTCACCCGTCGCAGAGGCCAACATGCACAAAAGGCTTATATCTGTTTGTTTGTATGCTTGGTAACCAAGGCCATCCATATTGAGCTAGTGTCTGATTTAACTTCTGATGCTTTTTTAGCCGCGTTTAAACGCTTTATCTCGCGTCGAGGGCCAGTATCCTGTCTCTATTCGGATAACGCTACCAATTTCGTGGGCGCTAAGGCCCAACTAGATGAACTTTATAGTTTCTTAATAAATTCAAGTTTCAATTCATCTCTTCTAAATGAGTTATCAACACGCCGCATAACGTGGAAAATGATTCCACCTCGCTCCCCACATTTTGGTTCTATGTGGGAAACAAATATTAAAACATTAAAAACGCACCTTTATCGCGTGATCGGAAATCAGCTTCTCACTTATGAGGAGCTACAAACTGTACTCATTCAAATAGAGAGCATTATGAACTCGCGCCCTTTGAGCGTTTTGTCTTCTGATCCCCATCCCGAAGTTATTACTCCCGCTCATTTTTTGATGTCCACTCCATTACAGTACTTGCCGGCACCCGATTTGTCTGGTCAACGAGTTAATCTGTCACAGCGCAAACAATTGTTAGATAATATGGTCCAATCCTTCTGGAAGAAATGGCACCTAGAGTATCTGCATACGCTGCAAGTCAGACAAAAATGGGCCACTCCGGACAAACCTGTAGAAGTTGGAACTGTCGTGCTCGTGGGACAGGATAATTCAGCTCCTCTCAGTTGGCCGTTAGGGGTTATAACTGAGGTTTATAAGGGCGCGGATAATATCGCTCGCGTTGCAATGGTAAAGACAAGGTTCGGTAACTTTAAACGTGCTGTCATTAAATTATATCCGATTCCAACGCAATAAAGTTAACTTTAAATGATACGCATAGTTTTAAGGTAGATTAATTAATCTTAAATAACTCGTATTTTTCCTCTCTCATTCAGTCATAAACTTAGGCATTCGTCCGCAATTTTTGTGATCATGATTTTGGTCAGTAATTCTTTATAATTTTTACTTTTATTTTTGGAAGCACTTGCGTCCTTCCAAAGCCGGGAGCATGGTGAAGCGTCAATGGTTTTTTCAATTATAAAAATAATTAAATAATGTAATTTCTAATTTGTTGAATCCTCACTGCCTTCTATGGAAGCAGCGGCCCGCATTACTGACACTTTCTCGAGTAACCCGCAACATGGCCCATAGATGGAGCTAACGAAAATAAAGGACTCGAGTATAATAGTGTATTATCTGTGTGATTGGGTCCTGATTTCTGGTACTTCCGCCTCGGTCAAATGTGAAATATATGTGTCCCTCGCTCCGCTTTTGAAGAAAAATACTTTTTATGGTGAAATTTTAGAGTTTCTCACGAAATAAATAGGTGTGACTCTGTGCTTCGACAAGAACATAAAGTGCTGTGTTGGATCTGAAGTTTCGACGGATATATCAAGGGATATTCAGAGATTGAGTTTGCCGGCCGGCAGCTATTGGAAGAGACACGTGTGCATCGATGGTCATCGAGCTCGTCTTCCTGGACCTGAGTGGGGTCTCTGGATTGAGAAGGTATGTGGGCTTAAATTGCTGCATATTTCATCCCATATGATGTCGGTTTAATGTGGTCGATTCAACATTCAGAAATTACTTTTGTTCTTGAGGTTCCGCCATATTGTTTTTTTTGTTGTTCCGCCAGTAATTTTCTTAGTCTTAAAACTACGCCATTGATGAGGCTATTTACACGCTTCATCAATCCTCTTTATCTGGAATATGCTCTAGAAACTTTTTGGGACAACACTTTTTGTGGTAGTAAAATTTGCATGAACTGCACTGAAGCACATTTTCTTTCAAATCGGTTCTATTACAAGATTGGCAAGTTACAAAAATTCTCTGACTTAAAACTACAATCCGCTTTTCAGCAGGAACATCAATTGCCGGACCTTTAGGAGCATCAAAATTTAGCTTGGGCTTAGTCGTACTTTTTCCTTTTCCTTTTCCTTTCCCTTTCTCCTTGTTTGCCTTTTCTAACATTTGTTGCAAAAGAGCCTCCTTTTCTGGTGTATGGGTTAAAATACGGGAACTTCCTTTCTTTCTACCTCTTTTACTTTCTTTTCTTATTAATTTTGGAAATGGTCGAATCATTTCTGGAGTAATTGAGTTCTTGCATGCAATATTTTCTTCTGTGTTTGATTCAAATGCTTGAGAAGTGGATGGCTGATTTTCAGGATGAATCAAAGCTTTATGGATGAGGTGAATATCAGAACTAGTTGGTTGTATTTCAAAACTATCTATTTGTTCAAGATTTCTATCATCTGTGATTATATTTGGTGGTTCTGGACGCTCGGTGACTGACGATGGTGCAAAATCATCCTCCGAAAACAGATCGTCATTGAATGGATAAATCCCGGTTGATACGAATCCGTTTATAATATTTTTAGGTGTAAAGGATGCTGCATACGCCTTGCTGATCAATTCCGCTGAATCATAAATTGTTATTGGCACACCAGGATGGTTAACCATATGCAGATCAGCCGCTTTGTTATAAGCAGTTTTAAAAGGGCCAAAAACGGTCTTATCTAGTGGCTGTAATTTATGAGACGTGTGTGGAGGTAATGTCAACATATGAATCCCGTTTTCTTTGGCCTTTACGATAATTTCATATGATATGTGGGTCTCGTGATTGTCTAAAATAAGAACCACTGGTTGTTCAAGTGACGGTTTCACGCAATGGATAAAATGGTCTAAATATTTCCGGAAAATAGGCTCCGTAGACCAGCCTGAACGATTTGCTTCGCCAATAGATCCAGGAGGTGCATTTTTCATCATATTATCCTTAAAATGAACTCTTGGGAATATAATCATTGGTGGTATAGAGTTTCCTGCGGCGTTTATACAACCAATCATAGTAACATTTTCGCCTCGTTCCCCTGATGTCATTTTACCTAGCAATTTTAAGGATTTTGGCGCTAAAACTTTCTCAGGCTTATGCACTGTGGAACATCCAGTTTCGTCCAGGTTAAAAATGTTTTGTGGAGCAAATTCGCTGCGTTGATACAGTTCTTTTAAGTTATCATAAAACTTCTGAACATGAACTTTATTAAAGCACATTGCTCTCGCTATACTAGTTGCTTCTGGTTTGCGCAATGACAGTTCCGTATATTTGCTGCGATATCTGTATAACCATTGGCGACCGGCCATTCCATCTCTTACTCAGGCCTCGGGAATGTTAGTCAGTTTTCTTGCAACGGCAAACTGATAGGCTAAAGTACATGTTTGTCTTGTAGATAGTCCGTAATTCATTTTGGCCGCTTTTATTAAATATTCTAATAAAAGCTTTTCTTCCTCGTCAGAAAATACCTTTTTTACTGCGTAGTTCGGCGTAAAAGAAATTAAATCTGGTGTAATACTGCTGCGAATAGTTTTGACATATTTATGTAAAGTTGATTTTTTCAACCCAAATTCTCTCGCAGCAGTTCTTATTTTCCCTCCATTTTTTAATGAATCTATTGCCAGTTTTAACCTCTCCGGACTTACTGCACCTCTCTTCACACCAGCTTTACTCCTTGGCACTATGGACAACATAAACGAGATGTCATTCAGCAGTGTCCATAGGTAAAAACATTGTTTGTACCTTTGGACGTGTCCACAGGTACAAACAAAGACATGTCCAAAGGTACAACCAATGCAACATTTAAAAAAAACGTTATTGTTTTGCTTTTTAGGTTAGAAGCTGTTTTCTTTCCTTTTTGATTTGTAAACTAAAACTAGCTACAGATAAATGAACGATATCAAATTGTAAAATATATCCATCATTATTTAAGTAAAAAGTCAGAAAGATCCTGCAAAAACTTACTTTTCAACACAATAATCTTCAAAATGGTCTCACACTGCACACAACACCAAAAGCGTCACGCCACTCACTAGTGTTGCTAGAAAATAAAAATGCCAGCACAGAGTTGCAATATTATATTTTTAAAGCTGCCAGTTTTTTCATTACAATCAATGTCCAAAGGTAAAAGCGTCCATAGGTACAATACATGACCCTAACAGTCTAACACTTCCTTTGATTGATGATTTTCCCAATCCAAAAAAAAAAAAAAAATATTTTTCAATTTTGAATTTGAATTACGTAATTAGTTTGCTCTGGTGTGTTAGATTTACTTAAAAGTTTAACGGAGTTTAGTTGAAATTATTATTAGGATGTATGTCGGCTGAAGACTTGTGGGTAACTTTGAGTGTACGTCAGCCCAACACAAGAAATTACCTCAAATTGAATCTTTGCGTCATCTATTTATGTAAACAAAACCTGGGTTATTCTTTTTCTGACCAATTATCGAATTTTCTCCATAGTTTGAACAGTATAGTGCTTAACAATCCGTCCGATAATTATTTAGTTATTGGTGATTTCAACCTGAGTGGAATTTTGTGGCAATTATGTGATAACACTTTATCACCTGAGAATGTTTGTACATGTGATGAATACATGCTAACAGATGAATTGCGTGTTTTAGGGTTCAATCAATATAATGGAATATTGAATGAATATGGTAAGATTCTTGATTTAGTTTTATGTAATGAAATTGTTTCAGTTTGTGAATGTTCAGTACCTTTATCACCCGTTGACAAATATCATCCGGCCCTCTGCATCGACGTGGACTTTGCTGAGTACACCTATTTAACTCCCGCTCCTTTTACTCGTTACCATTACGGTAAAGCTGACTTTGCGGCCATTAACAGGGAAATAGCAGCTATTGACTGGACGAAGTTATTTTCTGACATGTCGCTTAATGATGCCGTAAATTACTTTTATACTACTATAGCGAAAATTCAAGAGAAGTTTGTTCCTGCTATGAAAGTCTTTCACAGCTCATACCCTATTTGGTACTCCCCGGCACTTAAACGCTTGATTAAAGAGAAGGCTAAATATCTCCGCAAATTTAAGACGTATGGCAGACTTTCAGACGAGGCGACCTTTAAATATTTACGTGAGCGGGTTAATAAACTTGAAGCAGATTGTTACACCAACTATTTAGCTGATACAGAAGCCTCCATCGAAAGGAATCCTAAACGATTTTGGAGCTTTGTGAAGCAACGATCTAAATCCAATGCAATACCCAGTTTCCTTAAGTATGGTGATGTGACGATTTCTTCCCCTGAGTCTATTTGTAATGCATTTTCTTCCCACTTTCATTCAACTTTTCTTGATCGTACCAATGATGTGCCTGCTAATTATTGTTCTCCCCAAACTGCCATAAATTCCAATATACCCTCGGATATTCACTCAATTGAGATTAACCTAAATGTTGTAGCCGAGCTAATTAGTAAAATTGATCCATTTAAATCTGCTGGTCCGGACCACTTATCACCTAAGTTTCTGATTGGGTGTGCTAAAACCATTGCCTTACCAGTATCTCTTTTGTTTAAAAAATCGCTCTCTTCATGTTCTGTTCCCCAAATCTGGAAATCTGCCTTTATAACTCCGGTGCATAAAAAAGGGCACAAAAACGAAATAGTTAACTACAGGCCTATTTCCAAACTGTGCATATTAGCAAAAGTTTTTGAGAGAGTGGTCTATAACCAGGTTTACGCAGCACTCAGTCAGTGTTTTAGCCCTTCTCAGCACGGTTTTCTTAGGGGTCGTTCAACTGTGTCTAACCTGGCTTTGGTCAATGACTTTCTAACTGACAAAATGGATAGTGGGGCACAGGTGGATGTCATTTACACGGATTATAGTAAGGCATTTGATAGAATTGACCACAATATTCTGATAACCAAGCTTTTTAACATTGGTATTAGAGGAGATCTACTTCGTTGGTTTACTTCATACCTAGAAAACAGATCTCAGGCTGTCGTTATCAGTAACTACATGTCAAGCTGGGTTTCAGCACCTAGTGGTGTTCCTCAGGGTTCCTTGATGGGCCCGTTACTTTTTATAATTTATGTTAATGATATCGACTCCTGTTTTCGCAACTCAAATTTGCTTTGTTTTGCCGATGATATGAAGATATTTTCTGCAATTTCGTCAAATGATGACATGAATGCTCTCCAATCTGACCTGGTGCGATTGGATGATTATTGCTTGATCAATAGGCTTGATTTGAACCCTGTTAAATGTTCAGTAATCACCTTTAGCAGAAAACGTGTCCCTCTCCCTACAACCTACAAACTTAAAGGGCAGCCATTACAGAGATGTGACGGTGTTCGTGACCTTGGCGTTTTTCATGATTCCAAACTTTTATTTAGTGTGCACATTGAGCAAATAGTTGCCAAAGCTTCGAAGTCTCTGGGTTTTGTTATGAGACTCGCAGGGTGTTTCAGGAAGGCCAAAACCCTTAAGATTCTTTATTGCTCTTTTGTGAGAAGTCATCTTGAATATGCGTCACAAATCTGGAACCCGTGTTATGGCAAATATATTGACCGTATTGAAAATATTCAAAAAAGATTTGTTCGTTTTCTTTGTTTTCGGCTTCGTATACCATACCATTCTGATAATTATATAAGTCTCTGCAAGAAATTTCACCTTCAGCCACTAATAAATCGTCGTCGACTGGCTGATTGCACTTTTCTCTTAAAAATTTTATCTAACGAGATTGACTGTCCGGATCTCCTGCATAAATTGCGTTTTAATGTCCCCCAGAGATCAGTTAGATTTAATCCGCCTATCTTCATTCCCTTTACCTCTTCCAACTACAGGCAAAACTCATATATGGTGCGGGCGAGTAAGGATTTTAATGTTCTTTGTAAAGAGTTCTCATTTGATCCATTTACCACCAAATCCTATACTGCACGCAGTCGGCTGAACGCTGACTTCTTCAAAACTGCATAGATTTTTTGTACCTTTTATATATTATGTATGTAGGTATATAATATTGTTTTTGTGTTTTTTTTTTTCTTTCTATCGTGCTTGTTAGTGATCTTAAGATTTGTACTACTTTTTCTGTTTTTACCCGTGAGAACCTGTAATTGGCTTTTTGTTTTATATTCAATTGTTATCTATCTGTTAAAGCTGTTGGTTCTCCTTAAAATAAATAAATAAATAAATAAATAAATAAATTAATCTTGAATTCTTGAACAATATTTTTTAATAGTAATGGACACTAAATAGGACAGCTACCCTTTTTAGGTACCAGAATAGCAGGGATTAAGAGCTTTATTTAACGTTATTGTTATTCAATGTTTATTGCTTTGCCCGTTCGTCAGTCGACGTCTGTTCCGCGTCTGCAGCAGTGCACTCGTTTCTATCCCTGTGATACGCGCATCAGTTCAGTACGGCTACACCTAATTGACTTAAGTGTTATTGTTGTGTTTGCAAAATGTCGTTAAGTAATAGCGAATATTACGAAATGATGATGTGTGTCGGGGCAGAAGATGGAAATTTTCGGGCTGCCCGAGAACTGAACCGTCGCCGTGTTATTGAGGGTAGACCAGATGCTGAGCGTCGACGGCTGCTTTCGTCGGCATGTTTTAGGCGGATGGTACATCGTCTGTACCAAACTGGGTCATTCCACGCACCTGCTTCAGAGGATCGCCCGAGTACTACCGATCCGAGCAACCCCGTTAGCCTTTTTTTTTGTGGGGATACATTAAAAATGTAGTGTACGCAGTGCAGTGTGATACAGTGGACCTAATGAAAGTGCGGATTGAGGCCGCTTTTAGGACAGTAACACCAGACATGCTACGCAATGTTCAGGTGTCCATGAACAAGCGAGCGGCCTTGTGCATACAATACCAAGGTCACCACATCGAATCGAACCCCATCTTTAAAAAAATGTAAGTCAGTTTAATAAATTAAGCAAAGCTTAAAGATTTTACTGTTTACTCGGTAATAAGTAATAATAAGGGATGATACTAGTTAACCTACCTAAACTTTGTTCCGATTTTTTACGTAAGTTTTGTTATCTCAGTTTTTACGTGCAATTTCTGGCTTGATATTAACTAGTAAACTGTAAATCAATTTGATAGTTACATTAATTACGCATTATTTTTTACATCACGATAAAGTACGTATGGATTATTGCGCGCGCGCGCGCGCGCGCGCGCAATAATCCGCCGCGCCGCCAAAGGGACTTCCCCTTTGGCGGCGCGGGCGGCGGCATTTTTTATTTCGTCAGTTCGCGCCGACAGACACTGCCTACGGTAGGCTACTAAGGTACTATACTCCATTTATTATAACATTAGAAAAAAGAAGCTCGCAGAAGCAGGAGTACGAAACCTTTTATTTTCAAGTTAAGTTCAAATTTTTTCTATAAATAATGTATGTGCTTTTTTGTAAGTAACAATGTATGGCATACAAGAAAGCATATTCTATCTATCTACTCGTCACGATGCTTGGATAGGTACATAAAATTAAACAATTTTTAGTAACAATCAGTTTATTAAAAACAACTTTATCATAATGGCATGTCCATAATATGTTTTCAACAAACCAAATAAATACGACACAAAACACCACTTAACAATTTAGTCACTGCTACCATCAGTCGTCACAAATGATAATAATTAATTGACATTGGTGGTAACAAAAGTCATAATTTTAACTACCTATAATAATTTAGAATGCCAGAGGATTAGCAAAAATACACGTTCGCAAGCTAAATACCAACTATAAAAACATTTTCCAGAGACAGAAGTGTGAGATGAGATTTATTGATATTAAAGAAGAGAAAAGGTTTTGCCACCTTAATGATATAATGGAGATGATAGATGTTTCAATCATAATTATTCATCATCCTCTGATGATGAGGATGAAGTTTCACCAACATTAATAATAAATCTTTCTACAACATTATCCATTATACCATCAAGTTGGCAAAACCTTTTCTCTTCTTTAATTGTATGAGCAATGCAAGATTGTCATTTCTCTGCAGTTATGCTTATGAGTGCTGAAGGGAGCAACCGCTTCACTTCTTCTAATTTAAAACTTTTATTGTTTTGGGCTACATATCCCTTCATTTGAGCCCATACCAATTCTATTGGGTTGAGCTCGCAGTGGTAAGGTGGGAGGCACAATACTAATATATATTTTTCTTTAGCCGTCTCATCTACAGCAAGCTTTTGGTACAAATGTTTTACTTTTTCTAATAAAGTGGCCCTAAGATCATTTTCCTCAAAAGGAATATTTTTGTTTTTTAGTCACTCCTGAATCTGCCTTTCGTGTGGCTGTAGTTGGCAGCTTCTCCACTTTCCTCGAATGATAGGGCGCATTATCCATAACAATAACAGCATTACTCTCAATTTTTGACAATATTAACTTGAACCACTTCAAAATTGTGTGCATCCACTTCAAAATTGTGTGCATCCATTTCAGAATGGTAGTCTTCGTCACCCTTTTTGGCTTCAAATATTAATTCACCATCCATTAAAACCCTTCTGTTGATCATGTGAAATGAAATAAAAGGCAAATCAATAATTGTGTTACCGGTGGCATAGATTAGGTACTTGACCGCTGGAAATACATCTTAACCTTTAAATACACGACGACGTAGACAACTTGGTTGCAAGGGCTCGGAAACTTATTTATATTTTTAAGAAACTACGCTACTCAGCTGACACAAATAGTCTCAGGTTGGTCTACTTGACACTTTGTCAATCACTTCTTGCATACTGCCTGCCAGCATGGGGTGGAGCCTGTAAGACCTACTTCCTTAAATTAGAGAGAGCACAAAGGGCAGTTCTGAAAGTAATGTTTTGCAGGCCCTACAGATACTCCACAGAGCAGATTTACAGGGACAGCGAAGTGCTTTCAGTGAGGAAACTGTTTGTTCTTCAGTGTATATTAAGAAAACATCGCGTGCCAATAAAAATTACCAATAACCGTCGAGCTGATATTGTTTTTCCACCTGTAAGACCTTCGGCCAGGACTCCTTAACATCTTTATAAATATTTATCACTGTTCTTTTTTCTGTAGAACGAAGCTGTGTTTGCTTTATTCTATTTTTCTTGGGAGACAATATTTTAACCTCGTGATCAACGTTGGGGCCACGTTTTTTCGCTGTTGACGCTGATCAGCGTTACCAGCTGTTTCAGAGCGTACATGATGCGCTTGCAAGCCACTCGGGTCTGCACCGGGATCGTCCCTGTCCATAGTTCAAAAAACGTACCGTTTTGTACAAACAAAACAAAACTAACACAAATAACGATAAAAAACAATAACAACAGAAAAACAGTAACAAATAACAACTAAACCACGAAAATTCAGCAATAACAACGAGAAAAGGCGTAGCATTCAAAAGTATCCACAAGTGAATGACAATTGAAAACTGCAGATTACGCAATTTGACGGATGGATGACATCATAAACCGACAAAATAAAATAACACGTGCTGCCACAACTTATGAAGGGAAAAGGTAACATTTTAGATTTGGTAGAGTTATAGTAACATGAAAAACGTTCCCGGTACTGACCGCCCCTGCTTCTTTTAGATTTTAAACATTGACACGACAATATTTTATGTAAAAAATAAATAATAGTAAATGAAAGCCTTGTAATTTCAGAAGGTAGATAGGTTAGATAAGTACAATTAAGTGTGAGAGCTGTTATTTAAATTGATTATATTTAATTCCACGTCAATCTTTACTGTAATAATCACAGAACATTATCTTTTCTGTGGTAATAATGTTTGTTGTACTTTTATTACAAAGTGTGCCCCTAAAATAGCCTTTATTAACTTCTGTCTAATGCTATAGTAAATGCAGTATAGGCGCTCAGAATTACGGAAGAGATTTATCGTGATATTGGCAAGTAACGTAGAAAGTTATTGACCTACGTAGTGCGGTGACACGTTTGTTTTGATTTGAATTTAAGAAACCTATGAAACCGAAAATTTGGTATCAATTCTTAGAGTATTTTATTTTGAGTTGAAACTATGTATAGTGATTCTATACCAGCTGTTATCTTTAGTGCATAAGGATAGCAATAGGGTTTCTGTTACACCCTGTATTTTGCTTCGGTATCAACTAACTGTTCTATATAATGAGTTCACTAATCTGTATCAAGTTTTAAATTGTTGTATTCTGTTATTTGTGCAACATTTTTAATAAGTAGGTACTTAATCCTTAGCTATGGTGAATTAAGGTGGAATAATACAGTCTTATAATATTAAGCAGATATTTACTTTGAAATTATCAGATATTCATTATAATTTGACCAACTTGTAACAACAATAATTAGCAAAAGTAAGGATATACAGTACACAAAAATGATATTATGAATAACAAGCTATTATCTAGAGCAAACAAATGACATGACAAACTTAACTCTCTAATAAATCTATTAAATCATCTCTTATCTATTTCATGATCAGAATCTGTAGAGCTGTCTGGCACTGATGACTTATAAGGGCGAAGTGAATCACCAGGAACTACTGCACTAAACTTTTTATATCCTTTGACCCCTTGAATACTATTAATTGTGTATCGGTCAATAGTGTGGTCTATTTTAGTAACCTTGTATGGTCCTGTAAACACACTCCCAAACTTTTTAGTGACTCTAGCCGTATTATCACGAGATAGACCTCCCTTCCACAAAACCAATTCGCGTACATTATATTTCCTACATTTCTTATGCCTCTTATCGTACCGATCTTTCATAATTGCCATATTATTATCAATGCGCAATTTCGCATTGCGTCTACGTTCAACTAACTGCTCTTGAGGGTCAATGTTCTTAGAGACGTTTGCAGGGTAAGCAGGTAATAAGGAATTGTCATGCGAGAACATGACCACGATCACCACCATGATCTACTAAACGGAGAGAATCCTGTAACAGCATGGGGACTGTTATTCATACCCCAGACTACATCGGAAAGTTTTTCATCCCATGTGCATTCGCTTTCGGAGGTAGTGTTTAGACCGTTTACAATAGTTCTGTTTACTCGTTCGACCTGACCGTTCGAGCGTGGACAATCAATGGCATTTAATACATGTTTGAACTGTTTACATAAGGAAAACTCTTTAAAATACCTACTTGTGAAAGCGACGCCTCTATCCGTAACTATTCTATGAGGATTGCCAAAAGTAGATATTATTTCTTTCAAGTTTTGAATAGTTTCTATAGAACCAGTGCCTTTAACAGCTCGAGCAAATACAAATTTCGTAAAGGAGTCAATAATTAATGTATGTAGGAGTAACCACGGCGTATTTCCAAAAATGGGCCTAAATGATCTACATGTAAAGTATGCATCGGTATTGCTATTTTCTCAATGGGATGAAGCTCGCCCTCTACTTTTCCATAATTGCCTCTCGCATAAGCACAGTGTAAGCAGGAATTTACATATTTTCGTATGAACCGAGTCATACCAGAGAACCAAAATTTTGATTTTATTGTTTTTTCGCACTTTTCGAAACCTATGTGCCCCACTTGGTCATGATGTTTTTGTAACAACGACCACTTTGAAAGTTTAGGTATTACAAATCTATCTCCATGTAAAGATTTTCGAAATAGACATCCGTAAATAATGGCATAATTTTTTATTTATATCCGGATTATCCGTACCCTCATTAATCTGTCGTATAATACTTTGTATCATATCGTCTTGCAACTGCAGCGTGAGGCGCCAGTCAGCTTCATCAATACGAAGTATAGGAACGGGAATGCTTTCAACTGGGTTACGACTGAGTGCGTCAACGTGTTTCATACGGTGGCCAGGGCGATATTCAATTTCAATATCGAAATCCTGGATCGTTAACCACCATCGGGCTATACGCGGTATCAAATCCTTTTTTGTCAGTGTGGTTCTTAATGCCGCGCAATCAGTAATTATTTTAACTGGGGTACCTGTTACGTAAATACGGAAGCGTTTTAGAGATTCAACAACGGCGAGAGTTTCTAGCTCATAACTATGATAGTGCATTTCTTCGTTACTAGTAACGCTACTAAAGTAAGCAACAGGTTTTAGATCACCATCATTTTGATATTGAAGTAAAATACCGCCTAACCCTAAACTACTAGCATCAGTATGGATTTCTGTTTTCGCATGCGGGTCATAAATTGCTAAAACAGGTCGCTCAGTTAACTTAGTTTTTAAAAGATTAAATGAATATTCTTGTTCTGCACCCCACACCCAGGTTACGTCTTTTTTTGTCAAGCTGGTCAAAGGTCGGGCAATTTCAGCGGACCCTCTTACAAATTTACGGAAATACGATGAATTGACGCACTTCATGTACGTTTCGAGGTTGTTTAAAATTAGTAACACTATTAATCTTTGCTTGGCCCGGGCGTACAGACCCTTCACTAACCTCATGACCCAAGTAATTTACGCTGGTTTTCAAAAAAGAGCACTTTTTTAAATTAGCACGAGAAAGAAGTTTCAAAACATCCTCCAATAGCTCTATACCTTGTTCTATTGTGACAGTGGGTAATGTAACGTCATCAAGATATGTAGCTATTTTATTATCAAGGGACCCTAATACCTTTCGAATTAACCGTGAGAAAACCGCCGGAGCGTTTGCCAAACCAAACGGCATCTTTAAGAATTCAAACTGACCAGTCGACGTTATGAAGGCGGTTTTATGAATTGAATTTCCCGCCATTTTATCTTGGTAGTAACTTTGCGCCATATCTAGAACCGTGAAGTATACTTTTCCCGATAGTCGATTGATCTGATCATCAATGTGTGGAAGAGGGAATCGATCTTTCACAGTACGTGCGTTGAGAGCACGGTAGTCGATACATAACCGATAGTCGCCTCCCTTTTTCCTAACTAGAATTACAGGACTCGCGTATTCGGAGTTCGATTCTCGCACTATTCCCGCGGACAGAAGGTCATTCACCTTTTCCTGTACAATTTCATTTTCTTTGTAGGATAATCGATATGGTTTACGAAACACGGGCGTCTCTGATGTGGTAGCAATATGCATTTCAATTAAATCCGTACAACCAAGCTCACTGCTACATTCAGCAAAACAACCGGGATATTTATTTAGTAAGTCTAATAATAATTTAGAATGCTTTTCTTCTACATCGCCAATATCTAGGTCGGACAACACAAGTGTCTTGTTAGATTGAATAGAATCGTATTGTATACTATTAGCTGCACTACTTTGAGTAACGAGAGCTACGTCGCTTGGCGTAAATATATCTGCGCGCGTAATTAGTCGACCCGCGGACCATTGCGAACAAGAATCACCTAAATTAATTACGCGTAATTGTAAAATTGGTGTATTATTCAAGACTAACTGTGGTATGTAGTACGATTCATTACCCATAGAATACAATCGTGTGTGGGTAACTAGTATTTCATTTGGCGTTAAATTATATGATGTGTAGACACATACCTCTGCGATCGAACCCGGCATGACTTTGACATTGTCGAACGAGAATAAGGGGACTTTTGATATAAAGTCTTGGCTAGACAAACGCATTCTTGATAAAGGACAAACATATTCACTGTTTGTTATTAATGTCACAGATTTAGAGGTTATAATTAAGTTTATGTTTGGCTGATTAATAATAGGTTGCCCCACAATTAAATCTATATCGTTGAGGATTGTATTTGTTATCTCTGCACATGTTTCTAAACTTATATTATCTATAACTAGATTTAAGAACACTTTTCCTAAGGAATTTACAAGTATACCTCCAAAGCCTCTCATAACTACTTTTGATGGTAATATACATAATCGTGATCGCTTGATCGCTTTTATTGTAATTATATTAACTTTACTGCCAGTGTCAATATAGCCAATTGCTTCAAAACCATTGATATACATTTGTTTTCGGTACAAATCTGGAATAATTTCTGTGGTCAAACTCGACTCAAACTCAAAGCATTTATTTCAAATAAACCAATTACAGGCACTTTTGAATTGTCAATGGGTCGGTCAGTCAGAAAGATGAAGCTAGTTGCCCATTCCAAAGCGTAGTAGATCCATATGGAGAAGAACGGGCAAGAAACTCCACGGACACTCTTTTAAATCATAATATTTTTACAAAATATTGGTTACATCGTTCATGTTGAAAATATACATGTGAGAACAATGTAGAAAGACGTGCACGTTAAAAAGCGTCCGTAATAAAAAGATAAAAACTAAAACAACTAAATTAAATATTAAAATTAAAAATAAGCCATGGCAGCTAAGAGACGACCAGTCCCAACTGACGGCGCCCGTTCACGAACATGACGCATGGATCAGCACCAATTAGCTCAACCATTTTGAAGGGAACTTAATGATCCAACACACACGCCACCATCAGCGAGACATTTGAGTGAGCATGACATACTCTCAACCGCCAGGGCACACTCAAGTCAGTGAAAGACGTACCCAGTAAAAGGTAGCTTAATAGTAGCTACATAGTGCTCACACGTGCTCACACACATGGTGGTGACATGATAAACCTGCTGTACCTGTTGATTTCTCTGCGGAGGCGCCGGCGTGTCCCGCGAGCTCCCCCCGGCCGCATACCAGCAAGTGTTGGCGGCGTGTCCTGCTCGCTGACAGACCTGGCAACGTGTGGCGGGTGTAGCTCGGCAATCCCGCGCTTCGTGCCCCGGTCGCCGACAGTTGTAGCAGACCTTGGGAATAGGGTTCCCTGCTGCAGAGCCCCGTAGCCAAGTCGACTTGCTCGGCTTCTGGTCGGATGGTCGTCTGGTTTTTTCAGCCCTTGCTTCCCTGTAATTTTGAAGCGAAGAAAGGAATCCATAATATAATTCTTCGGGCGTCCTGTAGCCGCATGCCTTCGCGTTCACGCGCAGCTCGACCGGCAATCCACGGATGAGGCACGACATCGCGTTTTCCCCGTCTAGACCACACTTTTTCATTAGAGATATTTTATAGTGGTAGTATCTGGTCATAGTCTCGTTTCCCTTTTGGCGTGCCAGCATTTCTTCTAGGCGGTCGACGAAATCGGTGGTGCGTGGAAACGCCTTCGTTAGCCATTCCTTCCAAGTGCTCCACAGCTCTATTACATACTTATAGCAAGGTTCAATTTTTAGGCTAAAACCGACAGGCTGGCTCCAATGTTGGTTTCTTTGCCCAAACCTCAGAAACCAAAACTTCTTCTACCACCTGGCCGGTGGACTACGTACAGAGAAGATGAAAGCATTGTAAGTGTAGCCAATGTTACTTTATTATTTTTATTGGAATTATGGAACATGAGAACAATAAGACATGTTATCCAACAGTCATGTGTAAGACATCTAGAAGAAGTCGATCAATCAGATTGCCTTTTCCAATTTGAACACGACGATTTTTAAATACATACATATCGTCCGAAGAAGAGTTGATTCGATGATGCATTTGGGTACACACTCTTTTGAAAGGTCGTAAAAATCATGCGTTCAAGTTCTTGTAGCCACAATGAAGTTGGATTACTATCGCGAATAAGCGAATGTAGACCCACACGGCGGAGATTGCACTACGCCGTGTGAGCATTCGCTTTCATATTCATTAATAGACATTTGTTATCTACCTACTGAATCCTCTTCGATTAACCTACAAATCCTACAATCGGAGTCTATTTAATAAAACCGACAGGTGACAAACGACAATTCGAATATGTCGCATTGTCAGTTTAATTAAATGAAGCTCTAAGTCGACTTTCGCACGGACGTAAAAATATCGCGGCGATTTTTTTCGCGCACTGGATTTTCAACGCTCTTCTTAGCGCCGAGAGTTGAAAATCCAACAGTGGGTTTTTTCGACACGCTAGAATGCACTCTGTTGTTGTTAGGTTGGATTCTCAATGCTCGGCTCAACACCGAGAGTTGAAAATTCAGTGCACAATAAAATCCCGCCGCGATATTTTTACGTCCGTGCGAACGTCGGCTAACTGAGAGCAATCACAGTGATTTAATTCATTTCCTTATTTCTAGCAATTTCCATTCGAGACCTTTGTGCCCAAACTGCAGTTTCTTAGCATTGTATTGCCTAAGGAACTGCCTCGATTGGTCAAGATTGAGAGATTGCGAAGGAAATTCCTTGCTGCAAATATAAAGGTACACAATATGAGCGTTATCACACTGGCGACTTGCTAGCGAGTTTAAAGCGAGGTGAAAGCGCAGAGGTCCCGCCGCGAGTTCGCAACAGCGCGTGGTGCGCTCCCCACGAGTGCGCAGTGTATTCGCCGCGTTTGCGTAACGAGAGCAATTGACGCCAGTTTTACAAGAGAGAGTGAGACAAGCGAGAATACAATTATTATGAAAACGCGGCGAACACGTTGCACACTCGTGGCGATCACAAATCGCTTCGCTGCAAACTCGCTCGCAAATCGTCAGTGTGATAAGGCCCTCTCTTTATTCCATTAACATTATAATGTAATTTCTTAGGTTTTCAGTCGTTTGTATGTAGGCCTTTTACATATTTGGTGAAATTGTGGGAATTGAAACTGTGATACAGTCCGACCTCAATCACTCAAAAAATACCTGTCAACTTCCAGAAACCTACATAATAAATCATCTAATTTGTTTAATAACTAATGTAACAAACATACAGCGCCATCTAGTACAATTTATGCAAAGCACTACGATGAGCGGCTACATAGACTCGAAGATAACAACTACAGACGGCTACGTGTAGATATTGTACACACACATGTCAACTGGCCGCCTTTATAAGCAGAGCTATCTCGAACAAATTGAAATTCACTAGCTAGAGGTTCAGAGTTCGGTAGCCCCGCAGCCTTCTCTGTTTCCTAAGTAAGCCTGGTTCCTGTTCGATAGCCCCGCAGTCTTCAGGAACTAGACAGCTAGGGAAGGTTTGATTGGCGATAGCCCCCTTTTTTTTGTGGATGGGAAATCATCAAATGACTTCTCCCGCTCTGGGCAGAGCGGGAGGGCGTGTCAGACTTTTACTGACTAAACCCACCCATGTTCCTTCAGTTGCCCGTGCCAGGGCCACGGTATCTCTTTCAAACTACCCGCGACCCCGGCGGCATAGGCCCAATTGACCCCGTCACTGCTGACATCTCTTTGAGGCGCGCGTGGAACACAACGCGCCGTCGACCCGGGCCTGGTCCTTACCGGACGGCGAGCTGCCCATTACTCTTCGTCCGCAAGCCCGCGCCTACGGTGGCCGGGAATCGGCGATAGATTCCCGCCGCCCAGGGCGTCTCCTACGGCGGCTAGGGGCGCGAGGGCGCGGCTGTTGACTCTCCCTCACGCGTTCCGCTTCCTCCTTCGCGAGCATTACTGCTTCGCAGGAGGTGACGGCCCCCCATGTACTCTCGCTCCGCACCATGGCCTGGACCAGGTTTGGACGCGAGAGATCGCCGCCGCCGATCGCCTCCGTGAGAACACGGCGGTGCTCCGCCCAAGCCGGGCAGACCTCCACTGTATGCTCCACCGTGTCCTCCGGGCGATCCACACAATGGTGACACCCGGGCGTTTCCTCCCGCCTTATCCGAAACAGGAACCTTCCGAAACAACCGTGTCCGGTGAGGACCTGCGTCAGGCGGAAGGTAAGGACGCCGTGGCGCCTCTCCAACCACTCATCAAAGAGGGGACTTATCGCCGCAATTGTGGCGTGCCCAATTGGCGATAGCCCCGCAGTCCCTTTCATTCCTTCACTTAAGGTAACCAACATAGGGCGACCAACGTGGGGCCCATCGTAAATAATCTACGGATACCCACATATTTGGACGGCCAAGCCTACATTGGGGCTCAACGTTAATAAATTACGGATACCCACACATTTGGATGGCCAACCATATATAGACGTTCAACGTAAATAATCTGCGGATACCCACATAATTTGGAAAATGTTAATCACAATGACGCAAGAACAATTTACTACATTGCTGAATACCACCACGTCTGCAAACTGGTGCAAGTCAATATATAATAAGGGCAGCTTTAGTGCAGGGGGAGGGCGTAAACAAACACCCTGTCGATATGCAAACAAACTTCTCATACCTATTTTGAAGCAGTTAGCTGAAGATTTCTAACTGCAAAAGAAAACATAGAAACCATGCAAGACAGTAACAGACAACGTGCAAACCAAAGAAGATGACCAGGAAAATCCATGAAAATATCATATCAGCAATATGTAAATTTGAACAAAGATATGTCAATGTACCCAAATCATTAAATAAATACCATAATAAAAGTGGGAGACCAAGGAAGATATTATATTCTGATCCTGGTACTCAGTCGGGACGACCATAGAGTACTAGAGGGGGAGAATGTAACATACATACAGCGCCATCTAGTATAATTTATGCAAAGCACTACGATGAGAGGCTACATAGACTCGAAGATAACAACTACAGACGGCTACGTGTAGATATTGTACACACACATGTCAATTTGTTCGAAGACAGCTCTGCTTATAAAGGCGGCCAGTTGACATGTGTGTGTACAATATCTATGGCAATATGGCGCTGTATGTTTGTTACATTCTCCCCCTCTGGTACTCTATGGTCGTCCCGACAGAGTACCAGGATCAGAATATAATATCTTCCTTGGTCTCCCACTTTTCTTATGGTATTTAATGGTTTGGGTACATTGACATATCTTTGTACAAATTTACATATTGCTTATATGATATTTTCCCATGGATTTTCCTGGTCGTCTTCTTTGGTTTGCACGTTGTCTGTTACTGTCTTGCATGGTTTCTATGTTTTCTTTTGCAATTAGAAATTTTCAGCTAACTGCTTCAAAATAGGTATGAGAAGTTTGTTTGCATATCGACAGGGTGTTTGTTTACACCCTCCCCCTGCACTAAAGCTGCTCTTATTACATATTGACTTGCACCAGTTTGCAGACGTGATGGTAGTCAGCAAAGTAGTAAATTCAGAGTTCGGTAGCCCCGCAGCCTTCTCTGATTCCTAAGTAAGCCTGGTTCCTGTTCGATAGCCCCGCAGTCTTCAGGAACTAGTCAGCTAGGGAAGGTTTGATTGGTGATAGCCCCGCAGTCCCTTTCATTCCTTCACTTAGGGTTGCCACATGGTAAATCAATATTGTAACGTGTAACATAATTTAAATTAAAGTTGCCAATAAATTATCATCAAGTTCAATGGGGCTTTATTTTCACAACCGGCAACCCTACACTAATAGAATTACTTGCGTGTTGCAGAAGATGCTCCGTGAGCTCGGCGTACAGCCTTTCTGGCTGTTGCCTGTGGAGGAGTTAAAACTGACTGACATGCAGCACTATGCTCTATACAGCCCCTTCCCTAAACTAGACTTGGAAATTTTTGACAACACTGATTTTGACTGCCGGTAAGTTGTTCATAATACGGATGGCTGCTTTAAGTTGTTACCTTCTTTTGTTCACAAGCAGATCACCTGCTCCATTAGGTATTCAATCAAAGCGAACTAAACTATTAGGAACATTCTATCTCCCTTTGGAACGGCTTTGCGTTTGCGTTACGTAATCATGCGACCAAGTCCTGCAAAGTCTTGTTTCAGTTTCTTTGTGTAACACTACCTTTGTTTGACGCTCTTGAAACCTGCTTCATAGACCTAAAAACTTTAGCAAAGTATCCAAAAAAATCAAACCAAAAAATCCAATCCTCAAAATCCTCAATCTAAGCAAAGGATCCAGTACTATCCAATTTCATGCGCTTCAAACTTGCAGATTTTGAAGCAAAAAACTCCTTCGGCTTGTCTTGTAAAGCGCTATGTTTTGTTGACAAATGTCGTTCCAGACGCGAAGATCTCATGGCACTATTGCTCAATACTTCATAACGAATAACACACTGCGGCTGGTCGATACCACTTTTATTCATAGAAACAAAACCGTATTTAATATAATCATCATTATATTTGCGTTTTTTGGCCGAACTCATGGTGAAACAAAAGAAATAACCGTTCACTGTCACTGCTCTCTAACACACAATAGCAAGTCGCTTTGTAACAAAAGTACACGTGTTTGCAAGGCGCGAGCGACCGCAGTGATAACCGCCGCCCACGCCCGCGCCCCCCTGTAGATGTCTTCGCGCCTCCCTAGTAGGGCGCGCCCCCCACTTTGAAAATCAATGCCATAGGCAATCAAATCTTGTAAATCAGCCTGCATTCATATAGCTGGTTGCCTGTCAGCGGGCCAACTAGAAATGCTTAAAAAAACTTACAGCTGAAGCCAAGTATACGCGATTCAGCGCGTACTACGCAATTCAGCATCACCGACCGACCGACAGAAGCCGAGTTTCCCCATTTAGCGTCACTGACCCGAGCGGGACGGTTCAGTTTCGTTCACTGTTCAGAAAGAGCGCAAAATGCGCCTAAAGAACTTTTCACTACAAAAAGTAAAGAAATCTACATATAACTTTTTAATTTCAGTGTTCCCGATGAATGGATGTCTTTGGGCATGATAGAGGGTGAGCAGTACCCTTGTCCCGGGTTAGCCTATATCCCCAAGGATGATTCAAAGCCCACCAAGCACAATGGTGATATCATTCAAACATTAAACGGTTTGTATGAGGTGGGTGCTTCTTGTGGTGTATTTTCTGAAAACCTTTACGCGATTCTAATCTGCCACCACATAGGGTGGATACTCGGAAACGCGTATTTATCTGTCCACCCCAAAACGGGGTGGATAATCGAAATTTCTATATTAGTTTTCTTCCGATTTTCTCCCTCGGCTGTCCACAGTCATTTAGAGAAATATGATAATAATATAAAATATAGTTACCTATAAAAATACATACAAAGCTTGACATTTTATCTTGACATTATATCTTGGGCCAGTTTCAATTTTTTTCTCTAAATTACTACACAGCCGAGTTAGAAAATCGGAAGAAAAATAATATTCCGTTTATTCGTCCCGTCTGGGGTGGACAGATGAACACGCGTTTCCGAGTATGCATCCTAGGGTGGCTGTTTTAAGGTGGCCAAACGGAATAAGCCAATTTCGAAGCAGTGGTGTAGAGTAGCGCCCAAATGGAACCCGCAGCAAATCGACGTATTGAAAATTATAAGGTCACATAGGATGTTGGGACAATCCTTTACATGCATCCTCTTTCTCTTTTGGACTACTTCAGCGTAGCTGCTGGATTGTAATCTTACCTCTTTGTCTTTACCTGAGTCGTATCAAAATAGATTAGAAAGTTTATCCGAGAAAACTTTATGCCCGAGTATACACGAAGCTATAGTTTCTCAAGCCGGGATAGTAAGGTAGTGTAATAACACTACCTTACTATCCCGGCTAGCAAGCTAGTGACTCTGGCTCCGTGTATACCTAAAGAACTGGCTTAATTTCTAGGTTAGTAAGCTAGTGAGAACGCTAGTAAGTTAGCTTCTCAAGCTAGGATAATTTAATATAATGGGGTTCTATTTTTTAGCTAGTACATAGTAATCCACTGGAGATTTTACTTTACTGGCTTGTGTACTGTTCATATGGCCGGCGAAGGTAGTATTCGATTGGCTAGTGTGAAGTGACTACGCGTTTTGTTTTCCTGACAACAACCACGTGTTGTTGTTCTGGCTTACAAAATATAATCTGGCATCATGTAAACAAGCATGTGCCAAAACCAGGAAAGCAAGCCAGGTTGGTATACCGAGGTCCTAGCTTGCAATCCTAGCTTTGAAAAACTAGCCTCGTGGTCTCGTGCTCCTCGTGCTGTCGGGCATTATGGTTATACCGTATACGTGTTTATTGATTGAAGTCTTGTATTTGCAGTGGACAAACGTAGCGGCTTTAAGTTACGATAAACATACTGATAAATGGGAAGTCATGGCTCTTGATGGTACTAAAAGACCGTACTCGTAAGTAATAACCCGAAAATATACCGTTTGCCAGTAGATTTGCACACACATGGTTTCATGCCGCCGTGCCATAACAACTTCTGTTACATGTATAAATTAGCTTATGTCCGCGACTGCTGCCCCCGACCCACCGCGTCGCATCCCCGCGCCCGCTCGCGCTATTACTTCGTTTTCGCTTAGAGTTCTTTCTGACTTTTCTTTTTGCTCGGCTCCTAAGGATCGTAATGTGATGTTAAGTAGCCTATAACCGTCCTCAAGAAATGGACTATGGAATGCAAAAAAAATAAAAAATAATCCGACACGTAGTTCCAGATAAAAAACACTCTTCAGCTTTACATATATATTGCTTTTGCTTTTGTATATGGACTACGTCTGAAATAAATGTATTATATTATTATTATTATTTCTTGTCTTTGGCTTATCTCGGGACCCTGGGGTCCCGGGCCTTTGGAAGGCGTACGAGGGGCCGAAGCCATCTCGCAGAGGCCCCTTAGACAATTTCAAATGACGAGGAGGCACCAGCCGACGATTATCCCTGTATGCACTATGCATGTGCACCCAAGGACAACCCCCGGTTGGTGCAGGACTATTGCAGAACATGGAAACAAAACACATTGGGCCTATGGGTTTGGGTGGCTACATGGATTGGGTACCTTGAACTTTAGAAGAACTATGTCCCCTGCCTGACCAATGTTATATAATATACACAGATAGATTGGCAGGGGGTGACTTGCACACACAATAATGGGCCCCCGGAAACGGTCGCTAGCACATAGTGACGTAGCGACAAGGGGCAACATGTCCTGAGGTGCTTGAGGAGTGGAGAGGTATTCCACGGCTCTCAGAACAATCCCAGAGCCCGGAAGATGGTCAAGATCCCTACAAGCACTTACTGGAATACTTCCTTCCTCCGAGCACGTTTGCTCTTGCGAATCTCCACTCAAGCCGGCCAATAAAGGCAAGAATGAGGTGGGAGCTCTGTTCCCGTCAGTGTTCACTCCAGCCGGCCAATAAAGGCAAGCCAGAGGTGAAGAACAAGACTTCTCCCGGGAAATAGGGTCCGTGGGGTCGCTACTGCCCAACAGCTCGCCACATACTGCCCTGCGGGTTCACGTATCTCTCTTGGTCTGGCTCCTCACCCTAGACCTGTTTCGGCAAAGTAAACTCCATCGGCACAGACCCAGAGTTCGGAGCGCGCAAGCCCCACCACGACGTCAACGTAGAGATACGGCGGTGGGGTTATTATTATTATTATTATTTAGCCGACGTTCGCATGGACGTGAAAAATATCGCGACGGGATTTTAATGCGCACTGGATTTTCAACTCTCGTTGTTGAGCCGAGCGTTGAGAATACAACTTAAGACCAGGTTATTCGGGCCTTTAGGCCTTTGAAACGCTACCTCCGCCTCCCCCAAATGCAGCGCAACGTGTTTATTTACGACGCGCCGCCGAAGATTTAGCAGAAAATCCATGCCACAGAGTAAAATATTTGCAGTTGATCAACTTAAATAGTTTTTCTTAGATCGATTTTTTTCGGTTTACATTTTATGGTGTCTACGGTGGAGTGAACTAAGATTATTACATAAAATGTCGTAAATTTGTTTTCACATTATCAGATAATACCAACCCGATTCGATACCGATAGGTGCGATTATTATCGGCCCCATGATATTGTTGAACATCGATGAGCAACGCGACAAACAACCACACTACTAAGTATCGACGTCTCGAAGTCGGCAGTACAAAAAAGTTTGCTCAAGGGAAAGAATGCCCGCTACTCTCACGCCGCACGTCTTCGCCGGTAGATATCGTGCCGATATCGGTGGAGGTGTGTGTGGAAATCGGTTATCATGGTGTGGGCATGTGATGAGGAGAAATGAAGAAAATCTCGTCTGGAATGTTTTGATTATGAATCTAGATGGCTATACGAGTCAGAGAAGACCAAAGAAACGATGGATGATCGCTGTGAAAGTTGATGTGGCTAGAACAAGTTGGGGTCGATCCCCAAAAAAATTGGGATAAGGTCAGGAGAATTGAAGATGGTCTATGTCGGTCGTTGTCTACGACGATATAGGTGACAATAAAACACAATGTAAAAGTGAATTATTTCATTACTTCATTGGGCTGAGTAGGAAACGAATATAGCAGATAGTTACAGATTGAACCTTTAAATGATTATCATCGCGCATTATCTTTAATATGGAGTTAAGGCTTAGCGAATCGAAGGATGTCAATCATGACATAATAATAACCTAAGAACGGCTACTTTAGCCAACTTTCATCAAAGTAAATAGCTTAGCAGTTCGACGACTGCTTTGCAAACCCGTGGTTAAAAGTCGATTCTCAACTGTTGATATTTTTTTGCGATTCTTTTTTAAACATTTTGTTTTATTGTTATTTGATAGTTCGTAAAACGTACACAGAAAAACGTAAAGTTAGTCCTTTTCTGTCATCTATGGTTATAATAATAAAAACAAAATATCTATGGTTAGCTGACAGTTAATGAGAAATCCCGTGTGCACCGTCTACTGTTATACTTTTTGGCGATAGCCGGGTTCGTCAGGAATAATTGTAAAAATCACTTAGTGTAAGCAGTGTTGTGCTATTAGGTATTATATGCAGGAACGGCACGAACAGGCGTTTATTTATTCCAAAAAACAAAATCCCGTGTTTATCGGTGTCGGATCGTAATCGTAGTGCGGAAGCGCTGCAACAGCCATGAAAGAAAAGGAGATTAGAAACCGGTGAAAGAGGAGGTTAGCGGGAAGGGAATATGGTGCGGGGGGTTAGGGGGAGAGGGGGATGGGGATGGGGAGGGTGAGGGGGTGAGAGGGGGTTGAAAGGGGTGAGAGAGGGTGGTGAGAGGTTGGAAGATGAGAGGGGTTAGAGGGAGAGGAGGAAGGGTGAGAGGGGGGTTAGAGGCAGAGGGGTAGGGGTTAGAGGCAGAGGGGTAGGGGTGAGAGGAGGAGGGGTGAGAGGGGGAGCGACGAGTGCCTTTACACCTTAAAGTTGCTTTTCGTATAGCAATGATTCATTGAAGAGAGATGATTCATTGAGTTCATTGATTCATTGAGTTGAGACTTTTGACTGATTGATTGGAAAGCAGGAAAAGATGGAGAGGGATAGAAGGTTGTAGTGAGGGTGGAGGGAGTAGGGAGGGTATAGAGAGGGGGTGTGGGGGAGGGAAGCAGTTGGCGAGGGTAGAGGGCGAGGGTAAAGCGGTGAAGAGGGTGTGAGAGGGGGTAAAAGGGCGCCTTTTACCAACTGCTAGCTTTAACCAGTAGCTAGATATTTTCAAAATGTTGCTAGATTTCTAGTTTTTTTTACCCTAAAAAGTTGTAACTTTTAGTTACAGTAGATAGGTTAGATAGATAAAATGACAATTTTTGATAATCATTTTTATTTTCATTAATTCCAACAAGAAGTTAAATTAAGTCTTGTGTAAGAATTGGAAAAAAAATCTATTATAGAGGAAGATGTCAATGGCTGGGGTTCAGTATCTTTCATTGATTTAGAATATTTTTCAACGGTGCCCATTTTATTCAGGACGTCTTTAGGCAAAACACAGTTATAGCAGCATTTACCACTTTTCCCGAGGGAGTCTCTAATGCAGCGGATTGAGTTCAGAGTTATCAAACTCATTCTGTTTCTTTGCTTATTTTTAACTAAATTCATTTGAGAGAATAACCTTTCTACCTCTGCATTAGAATGTGGCAGTGAAAGGCAAGTTAAAGCAAGAAGAGAAATATCAAGAAGAAGAAGAAGAAGAAGAAGAAAGAAAAAAAGAAGAAGAAGGAAAGAGGGAGGAGGGAAGGTGGAAGATTTATATCTTGATATATGTTGTCACCGGAAGAATTTCTAATTTTTTTTACTTCGACCCAAAACTGAACTATTTCTTCAGAATGCCACTTATAATGTGCCACTGTTGCATTATCTTGTCTATTATTTCTGGTGTAAATCCCAAAATTTCAGCAACATCGATGATAGTGTTTGACTTGATTGTTTTTATTGCCTCTTCTGGACTTAGCAACGCCATTGATTCTAGCTGCTTGTAATTGTCTGGAAGCCTTTGTTGCAATTCCTTAAGTAATTAAAGCAGTAAGAAGGCAGAGCAGCGTTGTCGTATTGTATTTAAAATTTCGGAGTCTAAATTATGTTGAGCAGTTTCAAACATGTAGCCAAGATAAGGCCTAGGGTTAACATCCCTGTCAGTTATTGGATCTAATAAGTTTCTATTTACAGGTCTTGGCATTAAAATTCTCTGGCTCACTGATTCTATTAATGTTGTGAGTGTATTCAGAAGTTTTAATGGATTATACTTATAGTTTTCACTTTCAAATGATTTAATTGCTGTTTGAACATAATTTAAAACGCTTCTCAGAAACACAAAATATAAATAATTTCTTTTGTCTTCAAGCATGTTTATTTATTTATTTATTTATTTATTTAGGATCTCCAACAAAAGATGTACACAATACATGAAACATAAATAAGGGGAACATCAGGTATTAAGTAGGTGTACTCCTTCACTTATAGGAGACCACAGCATGCACAAAAATGATAACAACTAAGCTAACAAAGTTAAAATATTAATAATAAGTAAAATTTAGAGAAAAATTAATACATTTTTAAAAGACAAAAAACATAAGAAATTAAAATATAACATTTAGAGACACCTAAATTATATCTATTAAACATTTTTTATATTTAGACAGAGACTCGCAGATGTCTAAATTCGTAGTTTTAGCAAATTCAAATGTTGTAAATAAGCTCAGCTGAGTAGCAATTGTCTTTCCCTCTTGCTAAATTAAAATGTATTTTTAATTCTTCCCATTGTGTCACAATATTTGTTATCGCTGGTTCTATTGAAAGCCAACGTGTATCGCACACCTTGGTGATTTTCAACGGACTTTCGCCACAGTTTATAAGTTAGTATATTTTTGTGTATTCGTCTCGCCGCTTAGGAGACACAGAAAACCATATATAAATTTCTCTAACCAAAAACTCTAAATTTCTTGGCAGAGTATTTTCAGAGGCATGGGTCACTGCTAACTGCAACGAGTGGCAGACACATCGTATCAGTATAAAATGTTCTATACCATATTCTCTTTTTAGGATTGCATGAACCCCGTTATTAATGCCTATCATAACAGATGCATTATCAGTTCCAATTCCAATCATTTGTTTGATATCCAAGTTGTGACTCTCTAAGCATGATACCAAGCCATTAACGATTCCCCTAGCATCTGCACTCTCAATAGAAACTAGTTCCAGGAATGAGCTTACTATCCTTTCCTGTGAGGCACTATAATACCTAATTACAAGACCAAGGTGTTTACTGACACTGACGTTTGTGGACTCATCCATTATAATGCTGAACTTTTGGTTTCCAATATCATCTAAGAGCTCCTTGCGAAAGTGCGGCATCAGTACATTTTTCATTATTTCTGTACATTTAGTGCGATGCAATTTAAGCTCCTGTGTAGCTTTGGAGTCTTTGAAACACGTTTTGCATAGTTCACCTAAATGATCTACACTTAATATAGAACAGTGCTCGGCAATAAATAAGGTCAATGCGCCTTCAGATTCATCGCAAGGTCTAAGTAAATGGCCTTTTGGTACAACTTTGAAAGGAATTTCTTTATTGAAGACAAAATGAATATACATAAGGACAAAAAAAAAAAATTGGAAAAATTATAAAAATTGGAAAAATTAAAATATCAAACTCATTTTTCCCGTCGATAGAGTCTGATATCGACAAAACTAATTTTAAATTCATTCACGTACCTGTTTTGAACTCCACTTTCTGTTTATGCTTTTTGGTCTCAGCATGCTTCTTTATATCGAATAGTTTTAGCCAGAATCTCCGTACAACAATATGTGCAAAATGCTTTGCTTGAGTCTCCACTTGCCGATTTTAGCCAACCTTTAAATTCGTCCATATTTTCCCACTCTGGTCTGTATTTCTGTGCGTAGGTTTTTTTTCAAGGGTAAATCCAATTTCAAATTAAATTATATTATAGCATTAATTAAATTAGTTTTATATGGATAAAACAAAACAACACAAGGTACAATACGAATAGCGCGTAATAAGTTGGTTTACTATAATATTCTCAAGTGTCGTGTCGCAGAACAGAGGAAACGGCGATTTACCGTAGCATCTATGACCATAGATTTTTCAACCGACTTCAAAAAGGAGGAGGTTCTCAATTCGTTGGAACCTTTTTTTTTATTTTTTAAAAAAAAATTTTTTATGTATGTTCCCCGATTACTCGAAGATGGCTAAACCGATTTGGATTTTTTTTGTTTTATTCGAGAGGGATCACAGTTGGTCCCATATAAAATTGATTAACTTTGCTTTGGTAGTTTTTGAGTTAGCTTCAATAATACGTATTTTTTCCCCACTTTTATATGGATGATGTTCTAGTTTGTTTTGCAGGTAGTGGTATTAGAATTTGTGTGGGGTAGGTACCACAACTAAAAAGTGAAAAATAAAAACTTTTTTACAAAAAAATACAACCGACTTCCAAAAACAAGAAAAATAACTTTAATTTTGGAAGTCGGTGGCAAAAAACGAAAATACATTTAACTAGACACCGACTTCCGAAATTAAAGTTATTTTTCACTTTGTAGTGTTGTTTTTGGAAGTCGGTATTATTTTTTTGTATAAAAGTTTTTTTTTTCTTTCGACTCGGCACAGTACTCGGCTAATTTCGATAGACTCACGTCTCATGATGAAATTAATAAAAAGTTGCTAGAACAAGTAGCTAAAAAGTTTAGTTACAAGTTTTATTAAATTGTAGCTGTCTTTTACCAAATAATAGCTAAATCTAGCTATAAAGTTGCTAAATTGGCATCACCCTTTTAAAGGGGGAGAGGTTAGCGGGAAGGGGATGTGGTGAGGGGGTGAGAGGGAGAGGGGCGAGGGAGAGGGGTGAGAGGGGGCGGTAAGGGGGATGATAGGGTAGGGTGAGAGGGGTGGGAAGGGGAGGGGGTAAGAGGAGGGTTCGAGGAAGAAGAGGGATGAGAGGGGGCTTAGAGGAAGACGGGGAGGGATGAACAGTGCCTCTATACCTTAAAGTTGCTTTTTGTGTAGCATTGATGCATTGAAGAAACCCAGTAAACTCCAGTCTGCGTCGCAGCAGACACACACACTTTTTTTGTTTGTTTGAAGTTTGAACGCGCTAATCTCTGGAACCACCAGGCGGCCTTTAATAATTATTTTTGCATTTTTTAGCCCAAATGTTAAGGAAGGCTATAGGCATGTATAACATCACTCTAGGACTCTCAGGGGCCGAGCAAAAAGAAAAAAAATCAGAAAGAACGCTAAGCAGAAACGAAATAATAGCGTGGGCAGGCAATGCGATGCGACGGGGTGGGTCGGGGGAACAAGGAATTTCAGCTGCAAGGAATTTCAGAATTTTGGCAGAAGCTATCTATCTATTAAATAAAAATAGAAGTCCTGACTGGCTGACTGATTGACTGACTCATCAACGCCCAGCCCTAACCTGTGAACCTAGAAAGCTGAAATTTTGCACAGAGGTTCCTTTATAATGTAGACAAGGAATAAGGAAGGACTTCTGTTCCCGTGGCATATTTCCCGGCATCCACGCGGGCGAAGCCGCGGGCAAAAGCTAGTTAGATATAGATAAAAGAGGTTCTTATGGTACGGTCAGCAACATAAGTTGATTAACACTGCTACTTTTTTACACATCATATAAGTTAATACAAATAGATTTGATAGGAAAAAGGAGATACTTTTTTCCTAGAATACCTAAGAGACTAGTCCGATCTTTAAATTTTACTCCTGTTCTGATTTTATTTAAATACCTTGCTCAATAATTAAGATTTAAAAACTGAAGTGTTAATCGACTTTTGTTGCTGACTGTACGGTGGCAGTAGAAAATTTTTTTGAAAACATAAAAAATAAGGCGCAGGTTTTTTTATAGTTTTTAATGGGTGATCTCTCATTTTTTTTGATAACCAAAGTTATTCATTATTATCTGTGTAGCTTATGGGCCCTATCAGAATATCAGCGCTGCGGTGTAAATATACCGCAGAAAAAAAAAACTGCTGCAGACTTGTGCCTTTTAAACCTCGCACAGGTATTTTTCTATGTTTTCATTATTTTGTTAGTATTAAATGTTAGTTTTTCATTGTTTGTATTTCCTGTACGTGTCCCAAATAAAATATTTTCTCTCTTTTTTTTCTGTTGAAAAAACTGTTGGCACAAATAGCTTAAACACAAGTAGAACATTTTCATCGAACAGTTAAATATTATCTGCTACATACAATGTCATAACTAGAATTTTTTTTCGCAGCGTACCTCGCATACGTTTGATGTTCAAAGCGGACGACCCAGACACATTTGCGCAACGCGTCAAATTCGCTGTCGATCTTCGAAAGGAAGTAGAAAATAATCTTAGGTTTGTTTGAAAGATAATTTTCAAAATTTTATCTATATGGTGTAAACATATTTTGAATATTAAAGAGATTAGAAGACATATGACGCGAGGCTGCGTTGGCCTGCGCCCACTATTGGCACGGCACGCACAAGGGATTTTTATGCGACGAATAGGAATATAACTTAATAGTATGACAATAAAATTTAAATTTCAATGATAATCATCGTAGGTACAAAAAAAAGCTGCGGTATGCTTAGGCATGCCGTATTTTCAGCGTTCGGAATGCCTCGGCATCTCTCGGGATGCTTCGGCAGAAGAGTTACGTCTATTGTGATAATAACGCGCAAGCGCGATGGTGCGGCATACCTAAGCATACCGCTGCATCGTTGCCATCAGTATGCGCTTGCATGTAGTGATGCTGAAGAATCCCCTGGCAGGGGATTCTTCAGCCATTATTATTATTCTTCGCCAGCAGGCGCAAGCCCTAACTCGAACCTGCTCTGGCGTAATGTGCCATTTCTTCTATAAATTTAGTTTTTTATAAGACTCAAACCATTCAGACAAAAGTTCAGTTTTAATTCAGTTATATCAGTAGGTAGGTATGTAGAAATAGAAATCACAAAAATAAATCCGTGCAGAGAGTTTGGTGCGACCAATATTTAATTTCCAACCCAGATTTTATTTATACTTGGACTGCTTATTACTGGATGGATTACCGGACATGCCTTTGCACTTTATGCCGAAAATTGTAAAAATGGTGCTCATTCACCAGCAAGCGAAGGAGTATGACGAGGATCACATGAAATCGCTTAAATATGAGGTGAATGTTTTTACCATTGCATTATTGGAGTCATTATTACATTGTAATCGATTTATAATCCGATAATCTTTATGGCTAGCGCAGATTAGGGCGGGCCAAGCCGCAACCCAATGCATTGCAAAAATCCTCCTTCATGACATTCGTACATTTTGTGTGAACCAACGCACACTACAAGCGGGGGTCGCTTGAAAAAAAAAAAAATACGCCTGGCGTATTTTTGCAACTGTTAGACGACATTCGCACTTACGTAAAAATATCGCGGCGGGATTTTATCGCGCACTGGATTTTCAACTCTCGTTGTTGAACCGAGCGTTGAGAATCCAACTTGACAATAACAGAGTGCATTCTAGCGCGTCGAAAAAACACACTGTTGGATTTTTAACTGTCGGCGCTAAGGAACGTGTTGAAAATCCAGTGCGTGAAAAAAAATCGCCCCGATATTTTTACGTCCGTGCGAACGTCGGCTCAGGCGTTGCAATGCGGCCCGCCTCAGTGTGCGTTGGAAGTTGGAAGATACAGTCAGTTATATATTTATTTGGTTTGAATTTGAATTTAAATCATATAATTCAGTATGACTTTATTTTTTTTTTTTTTTTTCACTTGCATGGTATTTTTATTTTATTTTTTTTAGGCTTTCAAATCAAAATTTTTTTTTTGTTTATTTTGTACCTAGAATGCTCCTTTTCTAAAACTACAAGTGTAATATTAAGCTTTATGGCTCTAATGTTATTTAATATTATGTGAATGCAAATGAGGATGGGCGCTGATACCTATAACACAATTTTTTTTTTTTTTTTTTTTTTTTTTTTTATTATAATTTGACTTTTATTTTTGCTTTTTTATTATTGTTTCCGTCTTTTTACCCGGCTGTGCGAACAGCAACGATGGAGTTGTTTTTCATGCGTATTTTGTATATGGGATTATTTATACCCTCAAGGGATCCTAACGGCTGGATGGATTTTAATACATGCGATGATTATAGGCTAGGTTTAGTTTTTATAAAATCAAAATGACGGATTTTAGCCGACATTAGTATAATAATGTCTTGAAAAATGTTTTTTTAGAAACATGGCCATGTGGGTTTTCAAAATAAACAGCTGAGGAGATGATTCCAATAATATAACACACTAAATGGTTTAAAAAAAATGAACAAATTGAAAAACTGCAACTAAAAGGTTCAAAACAAGCTCACTTTTCAACCAGTCTGACTGACACAATTGGTGGCATTTATTTTAGATCAATCCCAGATTTGGTGTTATCAGTTAGGTCTTAATACGTTTAGGGCACGCCGTAATAGCGGCGGTAAGGCCTGTAATTAAGGCGGAGATTTCTTGAGAACGGTCAAAAAGGCGGTTTTTTAAAGCACACTGCTTTTTTAAATCTCATAAACCGTAAATAATTTTGACAAATAAAAAATTATGATATTTTCAAGTCCTTTTCACATACAGTGATGGAACTCGGAACATAATTAAACATACTTTAATGCATCAAAAAATCTTCAAACACATCTCTTAATAATCGTTAAAAGTAGTTTATCCCTTTAAAAATTATAATTGTAATTAAAAATATACCAAATTTTAAATGCCAAACTGCATCCAGTGATGGATTATTTATTATTAAATAGTTAATATCTAATTTTATACGATTTTATTTACAACTTTCACGACATAATTCCGGTGCGCGTAAGAGTCTTCTATCTCGCGCGTCAAACTAGACAGCCATAACGCCATTTCAATTACACACCGAGCTAAACCACGCTGGGATGTAGGGCCTTAATTAGTGACTAGAAAACCATCATGGTACTCCTGCTTGCAGCTTGGACGCAATGTTTAAAGAAGCTCAGAATACTTTCAAATAACAAACCTAAATATTAAAAAAAAAAAAATTTTTTTGTCTTGTATATCATTCAGAGGGTGCGAAATTTACCAAACGCCTTTCTTTTTTTTTGCAAATCGTGAGATAATATACTGGTTTCCTTTTTCATTTTTGTTTCAACTCTTCGTCATACGAAAGATAGATTATATACAGCTCTTCGTCGGAACTGTATAGATTACACTGATCAGAGTGAACACTCGATGTCATGATTGACACAATTATTGCGTTGCAGCGAGGCCCGACGCAACTCCTAATGTGATTTAGCGCAATTTTGCAATGCGGCGCGCTACGGCTCTCTGCTACCCTTGACCATTGTTGCTATAATTAAAATTAATTAATACCAGCTATAACTCGCTCATATAGGGTACTAAGTTGGTGTTTGATTCATTGCCAAGATACATGTCTAATTTTTTTAACACTATTTTATTAGCTTCACTTGACAAACAATTCACACATGACTTGCTTAACAATGAAATCAAATCTTGGAAGTCAATTATAACCCACTTCTAATTGTTAAAATTGAGTCTTGTCACAGATCGATAAGCAGAACAGTAGTTAGAATATTACAAAGTTTAATATCACCTCATTCGTTTGGTAAAATGAATGAATGAGGTATGTGAATCAGAGAAATCAAATTATATTTCAGGCGGAGCTTCTCTACCAAAAGATGGAGGGGAAGATGAAAATAATTTACACTATACAAAAATACAAAGATTTATATAATTTTATCGATGTGCCTACACCAGACTACGTAGCTCCGGTGCCAAAATTTGGTATAATACTCGTACCTATGTAATATATTCTACAGGATGAGCAGTATGTTTTCATTTTAGATCAAGACAAGTAAAGACTCCACATTTTTTTGAGCGTTGAGCAAAATGTTCAGATCAATTCCTGTAGACACCACCGTGCGTTTTAAAATATTCAAAATTTGACTAGTTCACGAAAAGTCGACTGTATTTCATTGTCAAAAGGATTTATGGTTAAAACATTGAGCAGAAATCCTTTTGACACTGAAGGTTTGAGGATTGGACTATTGCAGGTAGATATCCATGCGACATGGAGGATTTCCGAGGGCGCCTCGTGTACAATCAATGGTACTCGCTGTACGTGCTCACAGAATCAGTTGCCTGCTTACATCTCGTCGTCGATGAGTGCCTTAAGGTAAGTCAAGCTTTAAGTGCAATTTTTTTACATCTTCTACGATCAACCGCATGTCAGTAGTTTTACCATGGGCATGCGGTTAACCGTACATATTTGTTTTCGTTGTGATATTGATGAGTGCCGATGGTTGGCAAATGGACGATTGCCGCATTTAGTCTGGTTTGCGCAGGCGCGAACGAAAAGAAAAGTATTACCGGAAGCAATTAGCTGTTAATTTATCAAAGCAAATAACTTTATCGCTTATTAATTTATTACTCCGGATAAGCATAGCGAGGAAAATATCACAGAATTGTTATAGATACTAAAATCTATACCTAAATGTTTTTGTTAAGAAAATTCAATCAGTTTTTTGAGGGAACCAAATTAAACACGACTGTCTGTACCGTCCACACCACAGAAAAGATGAAGAGGTTAGAAGGACCTTGTGGGCGGGGCAGGCGCGTCGCACGTATGTGTAGACACACAAATGTCAGCCGAAATTTGTTTTACCGGCCAGTAATCGCGCTCTCACTGTGACAACGTACGACGCTCCGCAAAAAAGGAATTATGCCCTGTTGCGCTGTTATTACGTGTCGGAAAAGTAGCAAGTGGTGTAGTGTAGCCCGACAAGGGATTTCTTTTCACCGGTAAGTCCAAAAACCTTAAAATACAAGTGATATTTGTAATTATTACAATAGTATTATGTAGTTTGTAGATAAAAGCGATACAATCGCAGATGCACAATTATACATTGCTTGCAATGCATGGGTACCGTCTTGTACTTCGTGAGCGATCGCGCAATATGTTGCGTTCACTGCGAAAGTCGCGTCGCCTAGCCTGCGCTTGAATGTTTATTGTGGGTTATCAATTAAGTTTTTGAGTGGGTTTTTCGTCTAAAATTTGGTTTGATGTTAGCCATTTATGATGAAACTATACATTTTAAATGTTATTTTTAGGTTTCCAACAGATCCAGACACAAGAAAACTGTGGATTGAGGCAACTGGTAGAATCGAATGGATACCTACTAAATATAGCACAATTTGTTCTCAACATTTTACAGAAAATTATTACATATCAAAAAAGTCAGGGAAAAAATCTGGAAAAAACTTAAAATCTGTAGCTTCTCCGCACATAAACATCGCTATGCTTTTTTCAGTAAGTCATGAATAATTTATATTTTATAAAACTTAATTGCTGTTTTTGAACAGCGTACCTAATTATTACCATTAAATTATGTCACCTAGATCATCTTTTGTGGATTCGTGTTTATTGGGTTTATACAGTCATAAAGCTGAAAATCCATAGTTGAAATGTATAGTTTCAAAATGATGCTTTTCTCGTTACGCTTATTTTTAACCGACTCCAAAAAGAAGAGGAGGTTCTCAATTCGTCGCGTATACATACAATTTTTTTATGTATGTACACCGATTTCTCCGTCATTGTGGACCGATTTTGAAAATTCTTTTTTGTTTGAAAAGGTATGCTCTCGAATCTGATGAGGGGTCCCATGGAAATGTAGGGAAACCCTCAAATTTTATACGCACATTTGGAGATTTGGGTATTTTTTATAATAACTCGTGCATTTGCTCTCGGAAAGCACTCTTTGGTGAAGACCACAAAGCCATCGGAACTACTCAATAAGAAGTATTTTATGGGTTGCGATTCGCTTACCAATTCATACTAGGAAAACTCCTCAACAATTAACGTCCCAGCATTGGGAAAAGCAATATTTTGTAAAAGGTGATGAGCAGTTGACATTAGTCTATTGTAACTTAGATAAATTACAAACTGAACTAATAAAAGTGTTTTTTTTTTTTAACAGTCATCACTGTCATCTACCAGCGATACTGTAACACAAGCTGCATCTACCAGCGACATAACACAGGCTGCATCCACCTTAGATGAAAAAAACAAGTCAAAACAACGTAATGATATTTTAAATTTTTCATCCTGATCCCATACATAAATTGGCCATAAGAAAAAGATCGTTTCAAGCAATACCTAGTTAGTGTTAAATAATCATATGACTTTTCTTTTTATCAAACGTTTTTATTCTAAATTACAGCCGATTGTGAATGCAAGCAAATCAACTTCCTCTACACCACGAAGAGATAAGTCCATGAAGAGACGAAATATTATGGTAAATAACATATTTTTTTACATTATGCTGTAATCAATTTATTTACTTAAACACGTTAACATATAATCTTAAATATACTGTTGAAATTACAATATAATAAGGCCACCAGTAACAGTCGCAATACTCCCTAAAAAAGAAAGAAGCTAGAAAGAATAATGTTATTGTTATTGTTATTAAATTATATTGTTTTTTTGTTTATAGCAAAAGATAATGTCGCCTTCAAACGCATCAACACCTAGAAAGAGAAAACTGCAAAAAATCATTAACACAAAGGAAAGTATAATTAAGAGACAGAGATTACATATAAACTAGCTCAGAATAGAAGATTGAGAAGAAAAATTAATAAAATAGAAGAAATTTTAATTAATATTTAAGAAAAGTTTTGTTTGAAAGAAGAGGATACGAATATTCTTAAAAATATTAATTTATAGGTAACACTATTAGTTTTCGTGTTTTTGGTACCGTTTTAGATAGTTGTTTTGCTTTCCTTTAATACAATTTTTTTTTATTGACAGGTTCAAGAACTGACACTACGCATGGTAATGAAAAAGTCTGGAGGAAAAGCGAAACAAAAATATAGCCCAGCGCTTCGTACCTTTGCGCTGACGTTACATTATTATTCACCAAAAGCCTACGAATACGTACGTAAAACATACGATACTTGTCTGCCAGAAAGGCGTACCCTTAGGAAGTGGTATGAAAAAATCGGAGGAGACCCAGGCTTTACTAAAGAATCCTTGGAAGCTTTGAAGCAGAAAGCTAAAAATACAAATTATACCATCATTGCAGGCTTAACTATTGACGAAATGGCTTTTCGCCGACGTATAGAATACGACGGTGAAAAATTAGTAGGGCATGTTGACCATTGGCATGGTTGTAGAAGGAGTTCATGTAGAAGAAGTTAAAGAGGCTCACTGTAACTTCAAAGTCCCCGTTGGTTATTTCCTTGTGGATGGTATAACAGGACGACAGAGTGCTGACTTAATTTTACAATGCTTAGAACTGATTCAAGAAACTGGCATAAGAATTATATCGTTGACTTTCGATGGATGCGCTGCAAATACAGCAATGGTGAAATGTTTGGGTTGTTCTATAGAAGATCGAAAAATTACTTTTAACCATCCTGTTACAAAAGATCTAATTTTGGTAATGTTAGATCCATCTCACATGATCGAACTATTGCGGAACGCTTTTCAATGCTATGGAACTTTTACAGATCCAGATGGAAATAAGGTACAGTGGAGATTTTTGGAGGAACTAAATAAGCTTCATGAAGGAGTAAATTTTCATTTAGCAAACAAGCTACGTTACCGTCACATTCAGTTTCAAAATCAAAGTTGAAAGTAAAGCTCGCAACACAACTGTTCAGCCTTAGTGTTGCGGATGCTAGAGACTTTTGTTGCGATGAACTAAAACTACCTGCTATTAAAAACAGTAAAGCAACATCGAGATTTTTGAGGATAATTAATAATATGTTTGACATATTCAATTCCCGAAGCTCGTTTCAGTATAAATTTAAAAAAGCACTTACTGAAATCAATGCAGTGCAGCTTTTAGGATTTCTAGACACGGCAGTAGATTACCTATCCCAATTAAAATTTAAGGATGGAATACTTTTAATACAAATCCCGCGAAAAACAGGCTTTATTGGCTTCATTGGTTGCGCTGAAGCAGTAAAACATATTTATAACCATATAATACTTACTCAACTACTTGCATATATGCTGATGTATAAAATTAGCCAAGATCACATCGAGATGCTCTTTGGGAATATAAGATCACATGGCGGAGTCAACAATAACCCTACGGCACGTCAATTTAAGGCACCTTACAAAAAACTACTGGTGCATATTGAATTAAAGGCTCTCAAAAGTGGGAATTGAATGGCTCTTGAACATATTTCTATTCTTAATTGCGCATCATCGCCTATAGAACACATAAACAGAACGACTAATAATGGTTTAGTCGAAGACAATGTTCAAATGGTTTCTGAAAGTGAAATGATGATGAAGATATAGATTTGTTTTTCCAAAATGTTTCTGATTTTAACCAACAGATTATTAGCCACATCGCGGGTTACATATCACATATTTTAATTAAAAAAAATTGATTCTGACATTTGTGTTGGAGCGCTGTTGTCAAATGAAATAAATTCGGACCATAAATTTATAGTAGAAAAAGTTATAGGGGGTCTCCTGTACCCTTCAAAAGAACTTATACTAATATGTAAAACGTCCGAAGCAGTTATAAAGATTTACACTGACAATCTTCGGAAAATTAACAAACATATGTTGACAACGAAGATTTTGCGCAGCATCGTCGGAACTGAATTATTTAGCAACATTAGTAATCATCAGGTTGGATTATATCCTACTGCGAGTCATGTTACAGACCTAACTAAAGCTATTATAGGAAAATAGATTAATTTAAGATTGCACTTTATTTTGAAAAATTCGAATTTGAAAGATAGCAAGCGCATGTTACTTAATAAATACGTATTATTTCAGGGACAATAATAAAACCAGCATTAAAATTGAGTTTAAGCTATTGCCAATATTAAAATATTCTAGTATTTATTACTTGTGTCATTTATTTACTTACTAGCTTTGCACGCATTAATGACGTTTACCGCGGACTCAGCCCGGTTCGTACGGGCGATTTTTTTTTCGCGCACTTGGTTTTCAACTCTCGGTATTGAATGAACCAAACATTGAGAATCCAACAGATCGTATCCCAGCGCGTCAAGAAAACACACTGTTGGACTGTTTTTAACAGACTTCAAAAAGAGGAGGGGGTTCTCAATTCGGATGTTTTTATTTATAAAAATATACGTCTAATGGAAAACATTCGATAAGGCCGTGAAATTAGTTTTTTGGATTCATGCAAATTGCAGCTTTGTTATTGAAAATGCGATTTGCGCAAATCGCATTTTCACGGGCGCCCGTATCGGTTACTCAATAATAAATTCAGTATTCATCAAAGTCGTAAGTACACTTTTCTAAGTTTACTATACTCAAAAATATAATTATTTTCAAAAAAAACTTGGTTTTTTTGAGCAACATGATGATTTTTGATAATTATTATTGACATGATTTTAATTATTTTTAGCAAATATATTATGGTTACAGGATTAACATCTAGAACAACATAACATAATTATGACGTAAAACAGAGCTGCAATTAGCGAAAATCTAAAGAAAATTTGAATTTCACGGCAATATCGGCTGTTCCCCCTTAGTTTGACATTTTTTAAATTATGTATGTTTATAGGAAGTCCACACTATTTATACCCCGCCCTCCCTCCCGAAATTAAAGTGAAATATTGCAAAACTTAAAGTAAAAAAAATATAGTATATTTTATCGATATCAATATCGATCAATGCAAGCCGTAATGAGATATGAGAAATAAATTGCTTTTGCGCGTGTGTGAGTGTACGTCAAGCGCAGTGTTTGCGTTAGTGTGAGAACCAATAGCAAACTCGCGATCTAAGTGCGTGTGGTTTATTTGTGTGCGTATTGGTATCTTGTTTGTAGTGGAGTTACAAAGTGGGGGACAAGCGGCGACACGCGTTCTAGTACAAATCAGGAACTAATATCCTTTCTAATCTCTTTATCTGTTCTGTGGTCCACACAATATAGTAGTCTACGCAAACAGCAGAATTTGTAGTCTTACTGTTGCAAAATAATATAGTATTTTTAAGTGACAAAGTGACGTGCGCTTTATGTTTACCAAGTGTAGAAGAAACACGCTGTGAATGTGTGCGTGAAGACAAGTAGCGTCAGCACATAACACACACTTCCGACTTCGCCATTGTCTCGGACGGTACCGATAGCACCAATTAATACAGATGTGACACTCCGCAAAATCATTTAAATACAAAACGACTCTTGCTTCGACACAATAAAGTGCAATTCAGGTCGCACAACGCTTCATTACCTACAGTTATATCTGTGGTTATATTCACATATAAGTTGCCTCTCTTTCTATCCCATAACTCTTATACCTTCTGACTCGTTAGGGTTGTCTTCTTTTACGACGCGGCGCGTGAGTATCGAAGTAACATGCGAGCCGGTCGTTGCGCGGCAGCCCACACTGAAATGACCCAGTGAGATGAGCCTGCCGCGTACTTTTAGCTTCATACCTAAACTGCGGAGTATCCCATCTGTATTAATCTGTGCCGATAGCTCCTGTGCACACATTCACACCGTGTTTGTACATGTGGTAACCACAAGTATAGCGCGTGTTGCTTTGTGAAATAAAAATACTGTATTGGCCCGAACCTCACACTTGACATCTACACGTTTAATGAGGGCTACCGTTTTTGTGTTCACCAGTTGGCGCCACTGTCGAGTAAGGTCCTGAAGTTCCTATAGGAAAAAACAAAACAGTTAACTCGGTAAATAAAAATAGCTGTAAACTCAGAAAATAAGCATACCTTTGACGAAAAATGTGTTTGTAAACAGTGAACAAATTAACCTCTGAATTAGCTGTTCTTTCAACCTGCTTAATTTTGTACCCCTTTTTCTTAGCTCAGCTTTTAAAGCACTGATATTCATTGAACCGTAACACAATATTTGCCATGATTAATCTAATGTGTTGCAAAATACTCACAACATTATTCTTATTAGAAATAAACCCGCGTAGCCCACCCACAAACACTGTCATTTGACATTTCGGATTACTCATGCTACAGTAGCGCCTCTAGCGGCGAATACAAACGCGATAGCCCTCATTGCACACTGTTGCTGTTAAAACATTTCTCTTGTTTTTCTTCACACGAACTATTGCCAAATAAATAATATTCTTTCTTTTTAATTTATGATAATTTATGTGTGCGCAAACATATTGCATAAACTTATCGTAGTAAAATTATAGTGTAGTGTGAACGGGCCATGCCATGCCTGGTGTAAAGTGGATGTACACTCTTCAACTCGAAGAGTATTACGGTGAATAAATGCAAAGTTGTACATGTTAATTCCAGGTAGAGTCGATGTTATTCTTCACTGCTAACTATGGCAGGAACGCAAGTTTGGCCGAATTCGACGCTGCGCAACAACATTTTACGTCTATGGTACGACTAGAATAACTGTAGTAGTAAAGTAGGAAATAAAGTTATAGTCTATCCGTCTTATTACAAAACGTGATCTAAATTTAGTACTGGGATTATTACTAGGTTTAAACCATGACTAAATAAAACGGTATTATAAAATGAAGTTTATCACTAGTTCATGAACTATCCATGGTACTAAAGTTAAACCACAGAGACCCCTAGTTTATCTATTGGACTAACTGCGGTACTAATTTATTTGAGGTTAGCGTTGTGGTCAGTTGTCGTTGTTGTATGTCTTTTTATTTACAAATTATTAAAAATGGACATAAATATGATTGACTTGATGAATTTGGAATATTTGGATAATAATATGATGGAGACGCCTCGGCGATCTTACAGACAACGTTATCGTGTGAATCCTTTTGAATTGAGTGACGAAGATTTAACATACAAGTATAGGTTCACAAATCCGTATATTCTTCCACTCTTTTGTTTTCTGCATGTTTACAGATGTTTTCGTGGACTTATTTTCTATAATATGTGCTGATTGAGCAATAAGTTGACGTAATATATCCTATAATAATAAGACCATCGCGTTAAGTAGTCGAAATAAGCTAATTGCTTACCTAATAATAATTTAAAATCCATGTTTTACTAACTTTTTCTTCAGAACTCCAGATTTCACCCCGTTTTTTCTTTTGTTGTTCCATTTTAAATTAGGTACTGTAGCTCACAATTTAACCAGATACAACAACTCACGAACAAACCACATAACAGTAACAGTAGTACTAAAAACAATTAATAAAAATAAGAAGTGCATTCAGGTATTTATTATTAGGTATAGGACGCAACAAAAACATTCGTCTCAACTCTCAAATTACGCGCGCCGCCCGCAGTATTTAAATCATGCTATAGGTGTTAAAAAATATGACAACTTGTTTATAAAAAGCGCGTCAAAAGTACAAGTTGTGCATAATTGTAAATAATTGATTGTGCATAATTGTAAATAATTGGTTGTAAATAATTGATTCTAGAGCTCTTTTAGCCTCTTTTGGTACTAAACGGAAAACCTGACCAAAAAACAGATCCCCTGTCTGTACATTTAGGTACGTAGGCCACCTTGAAATTGTATGCCCCACGTGAAGCTAGGTTCTTGAGACTGATACCTAAACATACTCCATCTTATTACAAAACAAGGTTCATCTTCAAACCCAGGTTTAAACCATGGACCTTTTTTGAATTTTCGAACTTTTTAGTACCAGAATAAGTTGTCGGTTTTGTATAAAGAACTGTATTTCTATCACAGCTAGGTTCTTATTACAAAAACTGGCTCGATGGTTTAAATTTAAACCATGAAGAAAAACTTCGTTTTGTAATAAGACCAACTAAGTTCTGAATAGAAGACATGTCACACAGTAATAACTACAAAAAAGGGAGTTTTATTCCAGATGTTAAAATATCTAAATATTTCTTGGCTGAATCAAACTGCGCACGCCATAAGGATGTCGCTTCGAGACGTCGGAAAAGGGTATACATACAAACTGTGTTTTTAATTGTTCTGCATGTGGTTACGATGTGTTTTGAGTGAATCTGTTATGACAATGTTTTCATTTAACAGATGGTTCAATATATACGAGAAAAATTGGGAGTTCTATGGAGTCAGTAAGCTCTCCCGATTCATGCAGCTCGTCAGGTTTCGAATGCAGGTAATCTATCATCAGCTAATCAGCTAGCAACTTAGGCTGACCTCTTTTTATAATCATTATGGTATATGTGTATCTTTATAATTAACACATAACATCACGCCTGTATTTCCCGAAGGATAAGGCAGAGATGCATCTATAGTCCACCCACCACTACCGTACTAAAGTCTTACGAGGATCAGTTAGATATTTCCCATACCAACTTATTGAGTTTGACAATAGTTAGTCAATAAATGAAATATGTTCATTTCATTGTAATGAAATATTTGAATGTTCAATATATTGCAAGTCCACTAACTCTGAGAAATGTGATAGGAAAAATTTGAATCAGCTGTCTGTTTGCGTATTTGGGGCGGGCCCCAGCGAGCCCCCGGCGGTGGCACGCAGCGGTCGTTTGAAGGCCGCTACGGCTACGAGCTGCTCGAGCAGTTAGTCAGTGTTCAAATTACACGGACCGCTTGTGCAGTCAACGTCAACTGCTTGAAGCTGCCTTTGGGCAGTTAAAACGGACTGCTGCAGCAATCGGTTACAACTCGACCGGTCAGTGTCAAGAAATTTCACCGTGCTGCTGACCGCCCGGAGCAGTCGCAACTGCTTGAGCGGTTCCGCGTATGTATGTAAATAGAAGACTGTAGTTCACTATGCAGTCGCAGCTTGAAAAAAAAAACATGGGTTGGTAAAGGGCCGCTACCCTTCAGCCAGACCTTCACTTTAATATTCAGGGGTCCTTCAAGTACACTTAAGTAAACAAAAATTGTCACAGTGCCTCAAGACCCTACCCAAAATTGCTCATCAGCTCTCGGAATAGAATATCTTCTGCGTCATTTTGACGCTTTTGTGACATCGCGATTTGAATTTGATCGTTTTTTAAGTACGAGAATTGGCGTTAGAACAAAAGTGTCTTCGAGTTGCAAATCTACATGAAGCCTTGAGGTGTAAGGCTTTTGTGGCCAAAGAGATAAACACATAAACCGTTTCTAGGCATGCTGACCGCGGCCTTTGGAAGTCTTAATGTTTATGGGACCCACATAACCTACCCTTAAAGGGTCTGATACCCTGTAAAGAGTCGCTACCCTTGCAGCTGGTAGTTACCCATAAACTGAGTTAATATAGATGCCGAATAAAGCCTCCCACATACGCACTTATGCACGCGTGATTTGACTAGTTCCTTGGCCTAACACTCAGTATTTGTTAGTAGAGCATGGTCTCATCAAAAATATCGACGTGTTATTTTAACGCCTTTATAATTTGCATGTCAGTACGCTCTCCGCTACTGCATAGAGCAGTCGATGGCTATGTTCGTGTACATGTGCGAGACGCCATGCTTGTGCACGTACTGGTGCGAAGACGACTGGGAGTGGGAGTCTTCAGACCTGATCAACACCCCCTTCCGCTCCCCCACGGTCACCCTGTTCTACTTCAGTCTTATGATGTCAGAGGACGGTCCTTACTACACCACGGATACGGCGCAGTTTGAGGTAGCCTTTTGTATAATTTTTGGGTTTCAGTAAGAGTTGAATGATGACATAGTACCTATAGTATTTATAGTAGAGTATGGTTAAGATTTTCATAGACCCACAGTAAATTCGAGGTCTTTAATGGATAAGATGAAAAAAAGTGGGAACGGGGACGAAGCAAAAGGGATATGTAAGGATAGTGACTTTCTGTAAAAAGACAGTAAGGCGAGTAGAACTTTATATAGAGTACTAGCTGCTGCCCGCGACTTCGTCCGCGTGAAATTTCTTGTTCCCCCGACCCACCCCGTCGCATAGCATCGCCTGCTCGCGCTATTACTTCGTTTTCGCTTAGCGTTCTTTCTGATATTTTCGTTTAGCTCGCCACGTAAAGGTCCTAGAGTGATGTTAAATATGCCTATAGCCTTCCTTTAGATTTGGGCTATAAAATGCAAAAAGATTTTTTAAAGTTCGACTGGTAGTTCCAGAGATAAGCACCCCCTTATGGGTACATTTTCGAAAAACCCTGATACACGTTATTCTTAATTTTTGGTCTCAAGTATAAAAATTCTGAGTTTCGAATTTATCGCGGCGCGGCAGCGCGACGTCGAACGGAACGTGTATGGCATTTTTATAGTCGTGATAACTTCGAAATTGAATGTCCGATTCGAATGAATTAAAAAGTATTTTACTGCTACATAAATGCCCTTGATGATAAAACTATTTATTTGAATAAGAATTATCGTAGTATGATATGAATGTAACCAACTTTTGTTTCTACCGGCGATTTTATTAAATTTTAGAACACAAAAGCTGCTATTGTGACTTAACTATGATATTTAGATATATTGCCTCGCGGACTTTTTTAAAAGTAATAATGAGTTCTTTAATCAAGTAGTACATACTTTTTATGTATCATCAATAGTTTTCTCAACGCACGCCAAATAATGAATTTTATAGGCAAAATTTTGCTACTTTGAGTTACATTATTGCAATTTTCTTAAGGATCTCTAAATTTATTGAAAATAAATTATAGCCTATGTTACTTTCTGATAAATTAGCTTTGTACTGGTGAAAAAATGGTTGCGATCGGTCCAGTAGTTTCGGAACCTATTCGGTACAAACAAACAAAAAAATCTTTCCTCTTTATAATAATATATTAGTATTTATTTTCCTTTATTGGCCAACCAACAATTGTTTACACTGATAACATTTAAAATAAGTATATACTATCTCAGGTTAGTGTAACAATTAATTACAGGTTAGCACCACATGCCCCATAAACTAATAAGATGTGCCACAAGCACTGAACTATAACTAAAATTAATAGGTTTAACAATCCGAATTAAAAGTCTAATTAAAATCAGAATTACAATCAAATCAAATAGTATAGACAAAGTGTTTAACCTGTTTAAGACCAAGATCATGGATTTCAGATAGTGATTCAGCGTCTGTTCCGCGAGATGTTGTACCGCTGCCACTTCATTGCTCAAGTGCACCCCATGATCATGACTGGCCTGGTCTTCGATAAGGAGCTGTTCCTCACATCCATTGGTGAGTCAAATCTAATTGTGCGTTTAGACACGGTGAGAATCGCGCGTGTTTTATTTATTCAGCATCTATCAGAAACAACAGCACAGCGTCAATTTTAAACACGATCAACAGATGTAGTAAGGTGTATATGTATTCAAAGAATAATAATGAATAATTTCTGTGATTGAAAATATAAAACAACACGTTTCACGTTTTATTTTCATACCAATTTGAGCTAAGACAGTATTTGTGATTTTAATTACCTACCAATATTCTGTGAATACATGTTCATAACTGTCGAGAATTATATTTTAGTCATACAACCTGATACATACGGAGCTGCAAATTACAAAAAAACGTTAGACATTAGCGGCCACTAACGTTCATTTCTTCCGACTTTTCCTTTTGTAGAAACGCGACGGGATAAAATACAAACCGTTGAAGCCATTAATTAAATCACAATCCTACATTCTTTCCCCTGACTTTATCATAACACGTCAGTTCGACAGGTAAAACAATCCTTCGATCACCATACACACGTTTTAAAGGGACATTCCTGTCAGTTTGCATCTTGTCAGACAAACCAAGGGATTGAGTATCTTTGTATGGTTAGAATCCTATAATTTTATGAAGATTGTTGTCATTTAAAGGGAATGCTCGTCATTTTGAATTATTTTTATGGATTCATGTTTTCATTTTGCAACAATATATTGCACAATATACCGCACGGGTACACAATCTAAGCAAGAGATTGCTATTGCTCTGACATTTATTGCCAGTGAGTATGTAATTAAACCTAAAAGAGGACAAAGAATGTAGGTAAAAAAGTGGTTATTAGAATAGGAGAAATACCGTGAAGATTTTTAAATAAAAGATCTGGCATGCAATGAACCCGATGATTTTAAGAATTGTCTAAGAATGGGTGTTTCGACTTTTAACGAACAGCTCGAGAAGGTAATGTCGCAAATGCAGAAACAGAACACCAGGGTGAGAATTTGCATTTCAGTCGGTTACATTACGGTTTCTAGCTACGGGTAGAAGTTATGAGTGTCTTATGTTTTGCTATGGTATAAGTATCATCGCAAAGCTTGGGTCGGATCATCCCAGAAACATGTGCAGTAAGCAGTGTAGGGCGTAGTTAACAACTATTTTGTAATCTGGTTACTAATTACGATTAAAAGTAGTTAACTACATGTATTTTAGTTACATGATTCACACACACACACACACTCACACACACACACACACACACACACACACACACATGTACACGTGACGTGCGTGACGCGCGTGTGTGTGTCATGTGTGTGTGTGTGTGTGTGTTACATGTTTTGATTACATGTAACTTAACTTCAGTAATCAAACTACATGAAGTAGTTGTTAATTTGCTTGCTGCAATCTAGTAGTTAGAATTACTGATTATTTGAGTTCTAAGAACTTATATTTTGCAATTAAATAAACATGTAATGTAATGTATGTTTTGGAATCTGGGTGCATAAAACAACTTCAGTTTATTTCACGTATGTTTATTTTCATGAATAATTAAATGCAAGGATTGAAGTCGTAGGTATGTACCTATATTTATCGGATATTAATTGCTTTTGTGTTAATTGACATGTAATAAAAAAATCAAAATTACTCAGCAAACATAAACTTAATTCAAATTTATCAAATTGAAAAAAGTCATCATCTTTATTTTGTTTATTTAATGCTGAACTCGATTCAGCATTTTCCGAAACTTCTTTTGCAATAGCTGCTTTGAAAAAGGTTTTCAATCTTTGATGCTCTACTGTGGGAATACAAGCAAAACATTTGGTTTTAAACCGTACACCGACCGTACCGTGGGTACGTGAACGTCTCGCGCGCGTGTTTGCTTTTTTTAACCGACGAAAAAAAAAAGGAGTGACCACGCATAACTTTTTACAGAGTCGTCCGATTTGAAAAAAAATTGTTTTACTCGAGAGGGTATCATCAAAGTTGGTCCCATATAAAATTGATTAACTTTGCTGGGGTAGTTTTTAAGTTAGCTTCAATAATACGTATTTTTTCCCCACTTTTTAACCGACTTCAAAAAGGAGGAGGTTCTCAATTCGTCGGAATCTTTTTCTTTTTATTTATTTTTTTTTATTTTTTTTTTATGTATGTTCCCCGATTACTCGAAGATGGCTGGACCGATTTGGATTTTTTTTTTGTTTTATTCGAGAGGGTATACATCACAGTTGGTCCCATATAAAATTGATTAACTTTGCTAGGGTAGTTTTTGAGTTAGCTTCAATAATACGTATTTTTTCCCCACTTTTATATGGAAGATGTTCTAGTTTGTTTTGCAGGTAGTGGTATTAGAATTTGTGTGGGGTAGGTACACAACTAAAAAGTGAAAAATAAAAACTTTTTTACAAAAAAATACAACTGACTTCCAAAAACAACACTACAAAGTAAAAAATAACTTTAATTTCGGAAGTAGGTGGCAAAAAACGAAAATACATTTAACCAGACACCGACTTCCGAAATTAAAGTTATTTTTTACTTTGTAGTGTTGTTTTTGGAAGTCGGGTGTATTATTTTGTAAAAAGTTTTTTAAATACGGAACATCATTTTAAATTTGTAGTTATAAAATGCAATCTCGTAATCGTGATTGCAACTAAAATTAGTAGTTAGTAGTCAAAATGTTTGACTACATCTTACGATTACTTCATTTGTAATCATGATTACTAATTACTATACACTACTATTTTTTAATCAGTACAAAAAAAATGGGGCTCTATCCGTATCCCGGCAACTTTTCCAATTGTTCTCTTCTTAGGAACCTTCCTCGGAATTCAATGAATATTAAAAAAAAAATGCCGAGTTGGTCCAGCCTTTCTCGAGTTTTGCGCATTTAGACATTCATTTTTATTTGCATAGATTTGCTATAGGGCATGGCGAATTTTGTAGGTACATATTAAGTAATTTATTATAATGCTTGGGCACATTTCGAATATCACCTTTATCGTCCATTTCTTGGGAATCCATTTCATCCTTCCGGGATGGACACACGAACACGTAATTATTGCAAACGAGCGCTCAATGACGCCGGACAAATAAACAGTTACCGACTTGATCAGTTATCGCGTCGGGAGGAAAGGCGGAGTTTTAATACTGTCATCCTTTCTCGCTCTTGCCAATCCACTGGCGTTCATTCATTCATTCGATTGTAGATTCCGGCAGGAATGAACGTTAGTAGATAATCCGCTAATGTGGATTTCGCGCGCTGCGTAAGCGCATTCACTTTAAGATACATTGTTTTATTACACCAACAATATTTAGAATAGAACAACATTTGTTTCAAATGCAATGTTATCTTCAGGCCTGATGGAGCCAAACGTGGTGGGTTACCGGGAGAGGCTACTAAAAGCATTCAGGAAAGCCATCATCCCGTTGAAAGCTTACTTGAGGCAGTATGAATGTTACAGGAGCATATACTGTCTGAACATTGAGGAGTATGTAGAGTAAGTACTGACAGAATAAAAGTTAACTGGCAAACATGCAGGTGGCCCATCTGATCATAACTGCCGAAGCTCCACTGATAGAAAGCAACGCTATAAAAACAAACTATTTTGAACCAAACACTTCTATACATTTTCGGCACTTTTTTTTTTTTTACTGTTTTTCGGCAGGATTAGCGCTTGTCTTAAAACAATTGGTATTATGAACAATCTAAATCAAACATCTAAGTAGGTAATAGTTTAAATGGACGGTAAGAATGTTATCACTATAGCTGTGCGGGCGTCGCCGACACACACGCCAACGCCGACGGCTCGCGCTGCGCATGCTGTTTCAGAAATACAAAATAAAACCGCCCCCACGCACACTATGAGTCGGGTGACGTTTAATGCCAGAAAAATGCACAGTTTCTAAATAAATACTCATGTGAATAAAACCGCGTGACTCGGCTAGTATCGTCTCCTTTTAACTGTTGCAGGAACTACCGTAGCGAGAAGCATTCCGCTTCAGAGACGAAGGATGAGGTTCAGATACACTACGATGAGAAGCAGAACCTCATATGGAGGCTACCTCAATACATCAACATTGGACCCTTTGCCATCAACGTTGACTCCTTAAAGGTTCGTCATGATCTGTGTTTTTTTCATGAACATACATTTATTTCGGGTTTTTCCGACTAGTTTCGACATTGGAGTTCCGTTATACTACAATTTTTTTTATTTAATAAAATAAATAATTAATAAGTTTGTTGTAGTAAGAAAAACACTTTAAAGTTAGTCATACACTAAACATGATTTTACAAGCAGTGGTTAAAAGCAAATAGAACAGAACTAAGTAAACTAAGTAGAAAGTATAACGATACTTAAGTACTAGATACTCCTGAACTAAGTAAAAAGATACTTGTATCTCGGGAGCCAGATACTAAAAGGTGCCTAAAAACACATAATTAAAAAAGTGTTTTCCGAAACCGGAGATTCTGGACCTTAGGAATGTAACTTCAGCTGCTGCGCAGATGCATTTTAAAATGGTATATTATTATAACATTTCGTGTGGAAATAATGTTAAATTTTTCATTTCACATACGTGAAGGCTGTGAATAGAGGTCAATGTGTCAATATCCTATCTGCCAAGACTAGCGGCCAGAACTTAACAGGAAGGCGACCCAAACCAAAGAGGTGCCACAGCTATAATACAAAAATCGATGCTTTTATTTCAGCAACTACTTGTTAATAAGCGGTCGGACATAATCAAAGCGTTGCTGATAATGTGGGCGGAGGAGGTACGTCTCGTGGTGGATGATGTCATAACGGCCTACAAGAACGTCATGCGAAAGTTAGGGGAGAAGCCTAATACTATAGAACATGTGTTCGAGATCAGGGAGTGGATGGAGTCGATACCTTTTGCGCTTAAGACGCAGGATGATATCATGAGAAAAGTTCACTCGGTAAGGCTGTTTAAATTACGTAGGGATCAGTTACGAACGTCAAGATGACGGGACGCCGCCAGGTTATTCGAATATCATGTCAGTAGGATTTAGTACAATATTTCTACTATTTCATACTTTCATAGTAAAATTCTACACTCATAAAATATCAAAATATTCTTCAATGAAAGTGGTTCCGCTATTTTGATATCAAAAGGGCGGGACCACTATTCAGTAAATGAAAAATACATGGCGTAATCTTAAACTGAACACACCAAATTTTAATCGACCGTCATCTTGACGTTAATAGTTATTTAAAGGGTGTTGTAAATTTTTATTTAAATGGTTCGAAGAAGCTTACATCATATGGCTGCAGACGATGGGCTGATGTATGAGTAGGAAGAAATAAATAAACTATTCCATTGCCTCCAAGCTGATGTGGCTTTCGTGATTATCACACAGCTGCAGTTATCAGTGTTTTTTATCGAGCATAGCGTGTGCCTCTAGATAGGAATGTCTTAAACCTGAATCGAATATTTCCCAATTATTCACCCACGTGTATTTGTAGCGCTGATTCGATGCTTCCCCCACGTGTTCCTACTAGAAAATAGTAATTATAATGCATGAAACACGGACTAGAAAATAAAAACGTTTTTACAAAAAAATACAACAGACTTCCAAAAACACACAACAACGCTACAAAGTGAAAAATAACTTTAATTTCAGAAGTCGGTGTCTGGTTAGATGTATTTTCGTTTTTTGCCACAGAATTCCGAAATAAAAGTTATTTTTCACTTTGAAGTGTTGTTTTTGGAAGCCGGTTGTATTTTTTTGTAAAAAGTTTTTATTTTTCACTTTTTAGTTGTGGTACCTACCCCACACAAATTCTAATACCACTATCTGCAAAACAAACTAGAACATCATCCATATAAAAGTGTGGAAAAAATACGTATTATTGAAGCTAACTCAAAAACTACCCAAGCAAAGTTAATCAATTTTATATGGGACCAACTTTGATGTATAGATCCTCTGGAATAAAAAAAATTTTTTTCAAATCAGACGACACTGTAAAAAGTTATGCGTTTTCATACATAAAAAAAAATATAAAATACGTGTCGAATTGAGAACCTCCTTTTATTTTTCGTCGGTTAAAAAAAGAAGGACTCTGCGCCACGCGTATCGAAAGTGAATCACCTTACCGATCTATGTGTGCGTGATTTGACAAAGACGCCGTCGTGTCACGTAAAGGCGGCCGGTCGGCATACTATGATGTAAATGTGTGCGTGAGGCGGGTTTTTACAAACGATCCACTTACTGTGCTTCAATTTGGATATGCGTGGCGTGGAGTCCTTTTTTTCTAGTCCGTGGCATAAAAAAAATACGAAGTAAACGTGGGTGGTATTGTATTTCCAAAATGGCAGAACGGATACCCCCAAATATTACAAGTTCACCTCTTAATGACCCAATTCGTCTATCTGTTTTTTCTGTTTTCGGATCCAACGTTTTGGGAGTAGTCAAAATAGTGTACGAATGGCGTCAATCTACAATCTACATGGTTAAGTAAAAGATTATTTAACTTCACACAATTGACAGGACTACGAAGTTCTGGATGCATTCTACATGCCCTTAGAAAACGATGACTTTAGAGCCCTGTGGGAGTCTATTGGTTGGCCTCTGCAAATAACTAATCAGGTATGGTTTGTACATGTACTTACATACTTTTTTTTTTTGTGGATGGGAAATCATCAAATGACTTCGTGTCAGACTTTTACTGACTAAAACCCACCCGTGTTCCTTCAGTTGCCCGTGCCAGGGCTACGGTATCTCTTTCGAACTACCCGCGACCCCGGCGGCATCGGCCCAATTGACCCCGTCACTGCTGACATCTCTTTGAGGCGCGCGTGGAACACAACGCGCCGTCGACCCGGGCCTGGTCCTTACCGGACAACGAGCTGCCCGTTACTCGTCGTCCGCAAGCCCGCGCCTACGGTGGCCGGGAATCGGCGATAGATTCCCGCCGCCCAGGGCGCCACATGCGGCGGCTACGGGCGCGAGGGCGCGGCTGTTGCCTCTCCCTCACGCGTTCCGCCTCCTCCTTCGCGAGCATTACTGCTACGCAGAAGGAGGTGACGGCCTCCCATGCACTCTCGCTCCGCACCCTGGCCTGGACCAGGTTTACATAGGAATACATACTTTACATGAATATTTGTGTCATGTGATTTTTTTTCACGATTTCATGTTTGGTACCATAGTACGAGTTGTTCATAATGATAATACATGACCTCTTAAGAGGTTATGCATTATTTAAGTTACACTTGTAGTACTTTACTCTGGTTTTTTGTGTAGTGTTAACAAGCAAGTTTTGTAATAGGGTATTACACACATTTTTGAAAAGTGTCTCAATTAGTTTCTATAGTGCTAATAAGAAATTTTTTATTCATTCAATACGTGCCATACGGGTATAAATGCTTTTAAATTTTGTATTTTCAAATTTACGCGCGTAATTTGTTGAAATCGCCTAGACGCAGTGCACGCCATATTGCTCTGTGGTCATGACGTCAGTTGGCTGTGTAAACAACGCTGATCAGTTGACAGTTAACATTGACACTTTTTAATTTATACAGCCGTATGACGTAATAACGTGGTGGCTACTAATTCATAGTATTTTATGGTGTTAGAAAACAGATAAAAAAACTGAAAACTTTGAATTGAATTTTAAAATTTATATTGTTATTATAGGAACTAAAACTAACATTTTCCGACTGCTTTTTGCCTAAGCTATCTAAATAATATACACTTCTGGACACATCTATTGGCCCACCTTAGAGTTTAGGTTTTGATGGCCCCTACCGAAATATGATTGCTAGATTGAACAAAAACTGTTGATGCAGTTTTAAACCTGATACATTTTACCATCTTTTTCGATCGTATTGTTTTAAATTTGAATTCAGAATACCATACGACATGGAGCTACGCCTAACAAGTCGGATATGGGCCTTGTTAAAGGCAATTGATTTTTGAATAAAAAACATGTTTTATCAAATAAAGATTTAATTTAATAACGCGTGTTGCCTCCATGGGCATCTACCACAGCTTTCATACGATTAGGCATAGAGTTTATCAAACGCTCTATGAAATTTTGAGGGATCATCTCCCATTCCTCTTCTATGGCAGTTTTCAACTCCTGCATCGTCTGGGCAACTGGCTGACGAGCCCTAACACATCTTTTTAGCTCGTCCCACATGTGCTCAATGGGGTTCATGTCTGGGCTTCTGGCTGGCCAGTCCATAACTGTGATGTTCACATCCCGAAGATATTCCCTGACGATGCCGGCCGCATGGGCTCTTGCATTATCATGCATAAAAAGGAAATTTGGGCCCACATAGTCCGCGTATGGTATCACGTGAGGTTCTAAGCACTCACGAATGTACCTTTCAGCATTTAATGTTGGCAGCCGTGGTCCTGTAACAACCTCAAGTTGAGTTTTGCCGCTCGCGGATATACCGCCCCAGACAGTCCATGAGCCACCGCCATAAGCAACCCTCTCTTCAAAGCAGCATTGTGCGAAACGCTCTCCCTTACGTCGGTAGACCTTCTTCCTTCCATCATTGCCATGTAACACAATTTTAGACTCATCAGAAAAGAGTACACGGCTCCAATCTTGCTGTGTCCAATTTAAATGACTGCGTGCGAAGTGAAGGCGCGCTGTTCGGTGGGCTCGCGTTAGTTTGGGGCCATTAGCTGGCTTGTGTGGTACCATATCGCGTTCTTTTAACCTTCTCCGAACAGTTTGAGCGCTCACAGATACTCCGTGGAAGTCGCGAAGTTGGTTTTGTATCTCAATGGAGGTAAGGTGACGATTTCTCAAGCTGGTCGTCACGATGAATCGATCCTGCCTTTCAGTTGTGACCCGAGATCGTGGCCTTCCTTGGCAACGAACAAAGCCGCCAGTCTCTAGGTACCTCCGATAAACATTTCGGACCGCAGATCGACTTAAATTAAGTTGAGCACTCACGTTTCTTTGGCTGTGTCCGGCCTGAATAAGTGCCACAGCTTGGGCGGCGACTTCAGGTGAAGTATCCATAGATTATTGATAGAACCTCACCTTAATGTTAAGAATAAGTAATGTTTATTGCAAAACCAAAGATATCAATCACTTTTTCAAGAATTAAATCCAAGTAAACCAATAAAACCAAGTTTTCTTAGTATTCGATTGTTTGATATCAACAAACAGGCTCCAAATTGTCTTTTGTTTCTTTAAATTCTGTGTTCGAAATTCAAAAAAAGACTATTGAATGAAATTGTGAATGTGCCAGGTTCAAAACTGCATAAAAACTTTTTGCTCGACCTAATATAAAATTTTAGCTAGGACCAAACAAAACTGAAAATACAAGGTGGGCCAAAAGATGTGTCCAGAAGTGTATTTATAGATTTTTTCTCCTATAGAGTAAAATAACACCATGTGAGAATTTGCGCACTGCTTAAAAAAATATCCTGTATGTATTGATATTGAATAGTAAAAATACATTGTCAGCAAAATACAAAATAAAACACACTTGGAACGTTAATTATTTTCGGAAGGTCATTGATGTATTAAAGAGGAAATATACAACCACACTATCTTGGGGAATATAATTATTGATTAGTGACTTCCATATTCTGTGATAGGTGCAAGAGACGACTCTCTTCTTGGAGGAAGAACAGGAGAAGTTCTGGAAGCTGCACCAACAAGACGAACAGATGTTATACGATAAGATCGATATGTTCACCGCGCAGTGCATGACTCTCACGCTGCAATATGACTTCTATAAGGTAAAAGGTCCTAGATCTTCATAATTATTGTAACACTACGCCTATCTTTCACAAAAGGGGGCAGGTTGCCTTTAACTGAGCCCACGTCCAGACTACGGGGTGTTACTGAAAACGACGTTGACGAGAGAACAGACGAGAACAGTTGACGAGAGTCGAAGATTCACTAAAATATGTTGCATTACTGTTATGACATTGTATTAAAATTAATAGCAAAATAATTTTATTTTCTCCCAGGTACACGAGATAGCAAACGATATTAAGAAGGCATGGAAAGCGATGAAGGACGCACAGGATTGGGGCCGAATTCTCAACCAGCGTCAGAAACTGTTCGGACAGCCCGTTGTACCATTCTCGGACCTCCACAAGCTCGTAAAGGAGTTCGAGCCCTATAGGAACCTATGGGTTACCGCGTCAGGTATACATTGTCATTTTCTTTTGATAGCAATGTTAGCTGGCTGTCCACTTGACAGGTTGGTCAACGTCGCTTTAGAATAGAATATAATAGTTGAAATTTTACATAGGGTGGGTGGGTTTACGGTCTTATCGCTAAGAGCAATCTTTTACAGACAACCTTTGGATGGAGTATGGGGACAAGGAGACAATTCTGTAGGTAGTCCGTGGTGTACCATATACATATACTTATACAATAATAAACATGAAACAAGAGCAAGGAACTGTACATGTAATAATGATGTTTAAAGAGAGAGGAAGTGTTTTTTACCAGAATTTTAAAAGTGGACAAAGTTTGAGCTCACCTTACCGACACGGGCAAGGCATTCCATAATCGTACTACTTGAACTGTAAAAGACTTGTCATAAAAGCTGGTGGAATGCATCGGCATCTCAAGTCTCAAGTTTTCCGATGACCTCAGATATCTATTATGTGTGTCATGAAGGAACTTGAAACGCTCTTTAAGATAAGAGGGGGTTGTAGGATTGAACAGAATACTGTAGAGCTGAAACAAGTTTGTGAATTCCGGCGAAGACGTATAGGAAGCCACTTGAGCTTTGTACGAAATTCAGAAATGTGATCAAATTTGCGCAGGCCAAATATAAATCATATGCAAAAAATTTGAAGTCGCTCATGTTTAGTTGTGCCTCTGTGAGATCGAGATAACTGACATCAGCGTAGTCAAGGATGGCAAGCAAAAGTTTTAGTGGCAGTTGGAAGAAAGTTCCGCAATCGTCTCAGGGACTTACCAGATGCAAAAATTTTGCGACTTTAATAATATTAATACTTTAATAATATTCTGCCTTACAAACTGGTATTGCCGATGTTACACAGCTGTTGTAATCGTTGTTTTGTGTTAAAATGTTACAAAATACGTTCAATAGTAGAAGAAAAGAAGAAAGAAAGAAAACTCGTTTATTTGCGGTAAACCTGACGTAAAGAAATAACAGTAACTAAAAAAAAAACCTGCCAAGTGCGTGTCGGACCACGCACAATCAAGAGTTCCGTAGTTGAAGCTAAATTATTACAACAAATAACTTACAAGTGGACTCTCGGTCAAAAATGATTTTCTATTAGAGCGTGACTGGTATAATGAATTTTAACTAAACAGAATCAACCGCCGCGTCTGTCTCTCTGTTTGAACGCGATAAACTCAAAACTACCGAACGGATTTTCGTACGGTTTTCACCAAAGGACGGAGTGATTCAGTGTACAAGGTTTTGTGTAAATTGACTGAAATATGACGCTGTGGAGCTCGTGGCTAAGTAATAACAGCCGTACGGGTCGATCCATCAGGTTAAGCTACGCTTGCCGGGGTTGGTCCGTGGATGGGTCACCATCTTTACATACCTCGACTCCTCCGGGCCTCGGAAAGCACGTTAAGCCATTGGTCCCGGCTGTCATTCGTGGATCTTTGACAGTCGTTACAAGTCGTCAGAAGCCCGAAAATCTGACAACCAGTCTTACAAAGGGGGTCGTATTACCCAGTTACTGGGTTGTGGAGGTCAGATAGGCAGTCGCTCCATATAAAATACTGGTATTCAGTTGCATCCGTTTAGACTGGAAGCCGACTCCAACATAGTTGGGAAAAGGCTAGGCAGATTGATTGACTGAAATATGACGCTGATTGTTGAAGATGTCGTAAAAAATCATGCTAACTGAGAGCTTTAAGCCCACCATATACGGCAATGATATATCATAGCGATTTGAGTTTGTACAGTTATATCGGACGGCCTATGTTTACCACATGGACGTTCCCATGGGATATTTTCCGACATCCATGCGGGCGAAGCCGCGGGCAAAAGCTAGTATCCTATAAAGTTTGCACCGCACTCGCACGAAGGATCTATAATCCCCCATTTTGCTAAATTGTCTTTGCAGCAGGTACTTAGGTGCGTTTATATAATATACAGATATTTATACTTAGTGTTTTTTATCTTCTTAAAAATATTGTTGTGTTGCAGATTTCCTAAAGTCCCGCGAGGTCTGGCTGGACAACCCGCTGATGTACGTGGATGCAGACACCATTGAACAGCTCGTCAACGAGTACTACAAGACGATCATTAAGTGCGTGCGCACCTTCCAGGACATGCCCAAAGTGCAGCACGTTGCCGTTAAAATACGGGTAAGAACATCAGGGCTGTACAGCAGCGTCATTATCAGGAGAACTCATTATTTGGTTGACTTCGGTGACTATTGATTATTTAGGCATTACTAATTAAATTGGTGAAGCGTCAATGGCTTTTTCAATTATAATAAAAACTGTTTTACAAAAAAATACAACAGACTTCCAAAAACAACACTACAAAGTGAAAAATAACTTTAATTTCGGAAGTCGGTGTCTGATTAAATGTATTTTCGTTTTTGCCACCGACTTCCGAAATTAAAGTTATTTTTCACTTTGTAGTGTTGTTTTTGGAAGTCGGTTGTATTTTTTTGTAAAAAAGTTTTTATTTTTCACTTTTTAGTGGGTCTGTTTATAATTTGTATAAGTTACAATAGTCTAATGTCAACTGCTCTTCACATGTTACAAAATATTGCTTTTCCCGATGCTGGGACGTTAATTGTTGAGGAGTTCTGCTGGTAAGAACCAGGAGAACTCCTCAACAACCACTCACCACACGCATTGTGTGACGAGCGGAAATTGCTTAGCAACCATATTAAAGTAATCGAATCGCAACCCGTGAAATATTTATCATTGAGTAGTTCCGGTAGCCATCTGTGGTCTTCATCATCAGTTCCACTTCACCAAGTGGTGCTTTCCGAGAGCAAATGCACGAGCTACTATAAAAAATACCCAAATCGCTATAGGTGTGCCTATAATATTTGAGAATTCCTTCGATTTCTCCAGGATCCCATCATCAGAACTGGATTTTGACAAAAATGGGACCATTTAGGAAGTATACCCTTTCCAACAAAAAAATATTTTTTCAAATCGGTTGGCAAGCGACGGAGTTATGCGCGAACAAACATAAAAAAAAAAATACAAACATCCGAATTGAGAACCTCCTCCTTTTTTGAAAGTCGGTTAAAAATAAAATAATTTAATCTCTAATTTGTTGAGTGATTGCACCGATACCTATAGACGTAGCGGCCCACATTACTAGCACTTTCTCGAGTTTACTCGCAAAATAGCCCATAGATGTCGCTAACTAAACAAAGACGGTCTCCAGTAATGACACAGAACTATAACTATAAAGCATAGGAGTGCTAAAATAGCAACTGAACTCAATATATTTGTTTCATTTTGACTTATGGAGCCGCTATGATGTTAGAGAAGGACACGTATACAGAAGACGTTTCGAAATTTTGTAGGTGGTCATTAATTTTATTCTGACTAGTGATGTGACCCACTAAATTTCAACGTCGATAGATTTTACAATGGCGCATTCTTATACGCTAAAAATAAAAACGTAGATACTAAAAATTTATAAATTACTAAGCATATTATGAGAGAATACAAAATATCTACATCGTTTTTTTGAAGTTCGTTCAAAATGAAACGATAACTACGAACTACTACGTTCGTCATTACAGCCCTTTATTACCGAAGTATTAACTTCTCTTATGTAAGAAAAAGGCACGTTAAGCCGTTGGTCCCGGCTGTCATTTGTGGATCTGTGACAGTCGTTACGGGTCGTCAGAAGCCCGAAAGTCTGACAACCAGTCTTACCAAGGGGTATCGTATTAGTAAGTAATTGGGTTGTAGAGGTCAGATAAGCAGTCGCTCCATATAAAATACTGGTATTCAGCTGCATCCGGTTAGACGGGAAGCCGACCATAGTTGGGAAAAGGCTACGCAGATTGATGTAAGAGACAACTTTATATAAGTAATATGTATATAAACGTATATCATTATACATATTATAAATTAAAGTCGCTTTTCGTGTCTGTCTGTGTGGCCGCGTTGTTCTTCTAAACTATAGGTACAACAGTTTTGATGCGGTTTTCACTTTTATTTAGAGAATTTATTCCGGAAGGTTTAATAAAAAGTCAATATTAAACTTACATAAAGAAATCTTGATGTTTTGTCAAGTCGTAGAAAATGACCCTAAGGTCAAAATCAGCGATTTTCAAAGTCACTGACCTTTAAATAGGGTCATTGACTTTTGGCTCAAGGACAATGACTCGGAGTCATTGACCTTGCAGGTCAAGCTTTCATCGTCTAATATACGAGACATTCATCGCCTCATCTAATCTAAATGATTCACCAACAATAGAGAGGATAATGATGATAATGATCACTGTTCTAACCTAACTCAAATGATCACCAACTAAATTATGTTAAACATTACTTATCGATTTTGAATATTACAGTAACTGAATATGATACTAATTGAATATTAATTAAAATGTGAAGCGCCACGGGGGTTCATAGTACCAAAACAAAAAAAAAAGTTCATTAAACTATATAAAATTTGGTAAAATGAAATTATATCAATAATTCATTAAATTATTTCATGCTTAAATTAAAAAAAGTATAATAAATTAAATTATCATCATTAAATATAAATTAAATCATCTCATCTGATTCTGACTTGGTGACAATGGCACCATCTCGAGAGCATACACTTTAAAAAAAAAAATCATAATCGGTCCACAATTGGCTGAGATCGCGTAACACAAAAAACATACAGTCGAATTGAGAACCTCCCACACCTTTTGGAAGTCGGTTAAAAAGATCAAAATTTATTTCTGTCGCAATACGGGGCCGGAAGCGGCACCGGCACCAAGGCCAATATTTTGGAGGTTTTTATTTTTTTAAACTAACTTGTATTTAATTTATTTAAAAAACAACAGGCCTTTCCTAATATTTTGATGTAGAAATTGTGTTATAGAAAAAATATCAAGTTGTTAGTTATCCATTTCGTACTGGATTTCGACCCGGACACGCGGATTTGACCCGTCTTAGAATGACCGAACTATTGCCCCAAGGATTATGCAAAGGTGTACAGTACGAGTACACCCACATTTTTTTTGTTCTGTTTAAGTCGATCCTGTTGCCACCATTAAACGGGCACAAATCCAGACTCCGTGCCGCTGCGGAAAAATTACTACACATTCTGATAGCTACTTACAAATCTTACTACTAGCGTAAACTGCTAGCGTAAATCTTTTTAACCGACTTCAAAAAGGAGGAGGTTCTCAATTCGTCGGAACCTTTTTTTTTTTTTTATGTATTAGGTTGGGGAAAAAGTCTTTTCGCATTATAGTATGTATGAACTTAAAATAAAATCTCTTTGGCTATACTATTTGTATCTGGCTGGTTTTGGTATCATTGAAAGTTTAAATTCTAAAGAACATAATTCTAAATTCAAATTAGGAAAATGTGTGATTTTCATTTGTTTTTCGTACTGTCAAGATGAGTGAATCTAATGAAGAAATTCGATAAATTTTAAAATTTTACTACAAAAAAGGTAAAAATGCAACGCAAGCCACGAAAAGAAATTGCGATGTTTATCGACCCAGTGCAGTGTCTGTGAGAGTAGCACAAATTTGGTTTAAGCGTTTTCAATCCGGAAATTTTGATGTCAAAGATGCACGTCGCTCTGGTCGCCCTATTACGGATAAAATGGATGCCATTTTTGAAAAAGTGGAGCAAGATCGGCATATCAGTAGTTACGACGTAGCTGAAGAACTGGGAATTGACCACAAAACAGTTTTGGCGCATTTGAAAAAAACTGAGTACACAAAAAAGCTCGATATTTGGGTACCTCACGAGCTCACTGAAAAAAACCTAATGAACCCTGTACTCATTTGTGATTCTTTATTACGACGTAATGAAACCGAACCATTTTTACCACCAGGCAGGACCATCGATTCTGAACTCTACTGCGAACAACTGATGAGTTTAAAGCAAGAAGTTGAGAGAAAGCGGCCGGAATTAATCAACAGAAGGGGTGTGGTTTTTCATCATGCAAACGCTAGATCTCACACATCTTTAGCCACTCAGCAAAAATTAAGAGAGTTTGGCTGGGAGGTGTTAATGCATCCGCCGTATAGTCCTGACCTTGCACATTCAGATTTCCACCTGTTTCGGTCTCTTCAGAATTCTTTAGGCAGTGTCAGGTTAACATCACGAGAGGACTGCCAAAACCACTTGTCGCGGTATTTTGATCAGAAGTCCCAAAATTTCTATAGCAATGGGATCATGTCCCTAGCTACAAGATGGCAAAAAGTTATCGAACAAAATGGTACCTACATACTTTAGATAAATGTAAATAATGTATATTAAAAAATGTTTTGAATTTTCTTAAAAAATGCGAAGAAACTTTTTCCCCAACCTATTATGTTCTCCGATTACTCGAAGATGACTGGACCGATTTGGATTTTTTTTTGTTTTGATCGAGAGTGGTCCCATATAAAATTGATTAACTTTACTTCGGTAGTTTTTGAGTTAGCTTCAATAATACGTATTTTTTACCCACTTTTATATGGATGATGTTCTAGTTTGTTTTGCAGGTAGTGGTATTTGAATTTGTGTGGGGTAGGTACACAACTAAAAAGTGAAAAATAAAAACTTTTTTACAAAAAAATACAACCGACTTCCAAAAACAGCACTACAAAGTGAAAAATAACTTTAATTTCGGAAGTAGGTGGCAAAAAACGAAAATACATTTAACTAGACACTGACTTCCGAAATTCAAAGTTATTTTTCACTTTGTAGTGTTGTTTTTGGAAGTCGGTTGTATTTTTTTTGTAAAAAAGTTTTTAACTTTAGTTTTTCTTCGTCTCTTAAAACTCTGTGCAGTGTTCATTTAGTTGGTCACAAGGCGTACTATTATGTACTTGAAGCAAGTCACTTAAAAGTATTCCAGACTGTTTCGTTATGCATCCGATCAGCACCCTAATTGCGTAACTCACTATAGATCGGAATCTGAATCATTTTGAAACAAATTCCAAAAAAAAAAAATTCAAAATCCATTGCTTCATATGTTCGAAAAAGTGGGGCATTGTTCATATTTTTTAATATGTTGTAATTGAAAAACCATTTCGAGGAATAGCGTTACTGATCATTACGGACTAATTAATCTTGAAAAATAGTAATAATAATCCAAACAAAATTTTTGTTCGTATTAGAGAAGATTTGCGAGAAAAGTGGTGTCATGATGTAGGCGTGGAATATTGCAAGGTTTATACAATGTATTGTTGCGAAGATCACTTTGATGTAAGTATTTCAGAAACTTGCGCGAGTCGGCTTTAACAAAAGTATCGCTCATTGTGGTTCAGGGAAATGAACAATAATGTCGTCGCCTCGATTATTAACGTAGTCTTGCACTTTAAAAACCACTTTGCGTTTAAATGCTACCGTTTCGGTCAAAATTTCGAAAAATAAGTTGTAAATAGGTTAGGATAGGATTCGATTACGTATGACATCTATTGGCACTTTGACAGATTTGAGATGGATGACGTTGTGTTGACAGATTTAAATTTTTAATTATGTACTAGTGGGGCAACGGCACAATCTTTTGTGCCACTGATGACGTCACCTACCTTGAAAATTCAAAATATTTTAAAATTCAATAAAAAAATAACTATTGAGCCAATCATCAAAATATTCAAATTAGTTTCTCAAAACGCTCTAAATTTTCAAAAAATTAAATGAAATCTAATGGTTAAAAATTTTAAACAATCTCCATTAGAGTGCAGGACCAGAATCAACCAGACAGTGATGTAATAATTTTACTCCTAAAAAGGCACTGAGTTGAAAAGTATGTATTTACAGGATGATATCGACAAATTTAGACCACTGATACCTATAATACAAGCAGTGAGGAACCCTGGCATGAAGGAGCGGCACTGGAACGAGTTCATGGAAAAAGCTGGTAATATATTAAAGTATATAATAAACTACCCGCATCAATAAAAAAAGAAGAAAAAATTAACACATTTTTAAAAAAAACTTAGACAATTTTTGGTCAACAAAAGTTACTACTCGGTAAATGAATATCTAAGTGATAGACTAATACAGTCATAACTAGTCATAAGTAGTTGAGACATAAAATTTTGTTTGATTTATTAGCTCCTATTATATTTTAAAATTGATACCTATTAATATTTTATTCTATTGATTTCTTTATGTTATACTATTAATTCATATTTTATACTAATATAATAATTATAGGTACATAACTAATAATAATTTTATACTATTAATTAATTTATCTCAGAATTTCCCCACTTATTATGTTGTATAAAAAAAATTATAAATGCTTCCTCTCCTAACCCACTTATTATTGCTGTGCCCTACAGGGTCCATGTGGTCTGATTGTAAGCTTTACCATCTAAGAATACATGTGGAATGCAATAAAGTATTGAGTATATAACACATCTTATTACACTTGTAATACCTGTACGGCAGGCAAGAATATGAAATCCCTATATTTCACAAGTTAAAAGCCTCGGCATCCCATGTAATAGGGAGCAATTCAACTGGATGGATATCGGCGTCGAGATCGATCGCGGCGTTGATAGTGGATCTGGACCAGTTTCGGGCAGATCCGGGCAGACATGGCAAGCAAAAGATTGGAAAGTTATTAAGTTTCGAAGGAGAAAAGGACTTTATTCTTTCCAAACTTAATAAATTTGTCATTTATTTAGACGCTGGGCTTTAACTGGCAATTTACTGATAGAGAAAAAAAAAAACAGCGCGTTCGAAACATCGCGTTTGCGACCATATTATCCCGTAATTTTTGGCGCATTAATTAGGATTCCGTACCTCAAAAGGAAAAAACGGAACCCTTATAGGATCACTCGTGTCTGTCTGTCTGTCTGTATGTCCGTCTGTCACAGCCAATTTGCTCCGAATCTAATGGACCGATTAAGTTGAAATTTGGTGCACATATGAATTTGTGTGTGACCCAAACACGGACGGGTAAAGTAAATTAATGAATATTGAATATGGGGGTCACTTTTGGGGGGCAAATAAGAAAATTAAAAAAAAAGTTTTGCAAATTGTACCGTGTGACATATCAAATGAAAAGGCTTATAATGAGAGTCTCAAATATATATATATTTTTTATAATTTTAGAATAAATTGTTTTAAAGTTATTTAAAAATAAGAAAATAGACGAAAATTGTATTAAGACAAACGAGTAAGATTTCTTGAACTCAACATTTATTAAACTTTTATAAAGGAAAATATATCAAGCTAAGAACAAGAGCTACACACAAAAAAAAAACACAATAAAAAGAATAACACCACAGACTAAAATACAACTGCCAGTGAGCATGTACAGTCAAACCTATAAACTTATTAATATCCAAAAAATAGACCATTCCCAACTCCCCTTATCTCCGAAACTACTGAGAATAAAATTTTGAAAAATAATAGGTCTTTACCTATGAAATTGCCGTTTTGTATGAAAAAATTTAAACGAATTTTTTTCATGCATTTTTTATTTGTATTAATCGAAGTAATCACCCATGCAATCAATGCATCTTTGCCAACGCAGTGGCAGTTTATTGATGCCCTTCTTAAAGAAATCAGCTGGACGGGAGGCAACAAATTCTTCAAAGGCATTTTGTACTGCCTCTCGGGTATTGAATTTTTTCCCGCCAAGAAGTTATCCAAATACTGGAAAAAGTAGTAGTCTGTAGGCGCAAGGTCTGGTGAGTAGGGCGGATGACGGAGAGCTTCCAACCCCAGTTCTTGCAACTTGGAGACCGTCTGCTGTGCAGTATGAGGTCGCGCGTTGTCGTGCAGGAGCAGCGGAGACGAGCGATTGACCAATGCTGGTTGAAGATGTGCCAGCTTCTCCATCATTGTGTTCAGTTCTTCACAGTACACATCTGAAGTAATGCTCACCCCGTTTGGTAAGAAGCTGTGATGAATCACACCGGCGCTAGCCCACCAAACAGTGACCATCATTTTTCTAGGGGTAAGTTTTCGTTTAGGGCATTGTTTAGGTGCTGAACCAGGATCCAACCAACTTGCTGAGCGCTTGCGGTTATCAAACAGAATCCATTTTTCATCGCAGGTAACAATGCGGTTCAAAATTCCTTCATTTGTGTGTCTGTTGAGCAGTGCAAGGCACGTCTCGACGCGTACTTCGCGCTGGCGATCATTGAGTTCGTGGGGCACCCATTTGTCAAGCTTTTTTACCTTGCCAATTTAACGCAAATGGACCAATATTGTTTTGACGCTAACGTCGAAAGCTGCTGCTAATTCAGCCGTAGATTGTGTATCATCAGCTTCCACAATCGCCTTTAATTCGTCATTGTCGACCAAAGTCTTCGGACGACCGCGAGGTTCATTTTTCAGGTCGAAATTTCCAGAACGGAAGCGAGCAAACCAATAACAAGTGGTGCGTTGGTTTGTAGTGTTAGCTCCGTAAACGTCGTTGATGTTGCGTGCCGCTTGTGCCGCGTTGCTGCCACAACGGTACTCATATTCCATAATTACTCTAATTTTTAACGTATCCATGATGACGAAAAAGATTGAAATGCGATGAAAATGTAACACTAATCAATAAACAAATGACTACTTTTGGAAAAAAAATCCATGTTTTTAAAATAAAATTAATTTGAAATTAGAATTCTTAGCCAAACAAAAACTATTTTGATTTGAAATGGCCAGTACTGCAGAACGGCAATTTCATAGGTAAAGACCTAATATACAGAACATAGTTCTTTACCTGTACATTACAGGAAAACCTATAAGAAGTCTGCGGTCTTAAAATAACATGGTAAAGCTTTCAATATTGAGAATACAAACTTACATTTACAGTTAGAATGTATGGGAGAACATGTTTTTCAACTACAATGTTAAGTTTGTTAGTGGGATAATTTCATCCCAACTACGGAACCCTTCATTTTGCGTGGCCCGACACGCACTTGGCCGGTTTTTTTATTTATTTAGGCATTAATTTAGGTGTCGCTTACTGTTAGTGAAAACGTAAGTCTCGTATATCGTAAACAATAGTTCAATATTGTTGAAGAGCTCGTGGCTGAGTAATAACAGCCACACGGGTCGATCCATCAGGTTAAGCTACGCTTGCCGGGGTTGGTCCGTGGATGGGTGACCATCTTTACATACCGAGACTCCTCCGTGCCTCGGAAAGCACGTTAAGTCCCGGCTGTCATTCGTGGATCTTTGACAGTCATTACGGGTCGTCAGAAGCCCGAAAGTCTGACAAACAGTCTTACCAAGGGGTATCGTATTACCCAGTTAATGGGTTGTGGAGGTCAGATAGGCAGTCGCTCCATGTAAAATAATGGTATTCAGCTGCATCCGGTTAGACTGGAAGCCAACCCCAACATAGTTGGGAAAAGGCTAGGCAGATAGATAGTTCAATATTGTTGCTGCAACATGTTCTATTGTCGCTGTTAAAATGTTGCTGTTAACACGGAGTATTGGATTATTGCTTGCCACAAGAAAAGTTTGATGTAAACTTTGTTTTCCATGATTAGACGTTACACTCCCAGTTGTCCTCAGGTATAACCGTAACAATGAACGAAAAGCAGACCTTCCAAATGTGTATAAAGCAAGGAGTGGCCGAACACGGGGAGCTGATCGAGGAGATCGGTGAGCTCGCCAGCAAGGAGTACGTCATCGAACAGTGTCTGGATAAGATGCAGGGAGATTGGGCCACTAAGGTGCTAGAATTGTCACCCTACAAGACCACCGGTAAGCGAGTGCTGCGACACGTATAATATTTTTTAAATATTTTAACCGATTTCAGAAAAAGGAGAAAGTTATGCATTCGGTGTTTTTTTTCTTCACCAATTTCTCCGTGATTTATGACTGGCCCGAATTATATGATTGAAGCTCGCGGTGTGGCCCTTTATAAAATTTATTGACTTTGAAAGAAAGAAAGAAGAAAGAAAGAAAATACGTTTATTTGCGGTAAACATGACGCAAAGGACAACAAAATAAAATAAGAATGTAAAAAGCAAGTTTAGGGGAAAATATGCGTCACATCTACGCAAAACGGCTACCGCTCAGCATAATGCCGCGACCCCATGCGAAACGGAGCCCCAGCGCTGGTTTTCAGCGATAGCCGGCGTTGACGCGATGACGTCGACCGGTGCAGCATGTAACAAATAATAATGCAATTAAAAAATAAATAAAATATAAAGTTAATTCTAAAGGTATAGATAAAATATACAGAAAATGATGTTTGGTTATGTACTTTTTCAGTTAGCTTCAATATTACGCAATTTATCCTTTTATGCTCGGTTTCTGAGGTTTTTAAACGGAGTTTATCCATTCGATAGTGATTATTCGTCATCTCCTTTCTAGCCATGTCATCTTTCACACAGTCCATCCATCGTATCTTTGGTCTTCCCCTACTCTTATAGCCATCGAACTTTCCTCATGACATTTTCCTCATTCCTCCGCATCACATGTCTATACCATGACAACCGATTTCCGCACAACTTTTCAGTCACCGGTGCCACTTTCAAACTTCCTCTTATGTACTCATTTCTTATTCTATCCATTCGTGTAATACCACACATCCCTCTTAGCATTCTCATCTCAAATGCTTGCAATTGCTTTTCATTCATAGATACATGGATATTTTCACATTTAAAAAAAAACTTTTTTACAAAAAAATACAACCGACTTCCAAAAACAACACTACAAAGTGAAAAATAACTTTAATTTCGGAAGTCGGTGTCTAGTTAAATGTATTTTCGTTTTTTGCCACCGACTTCCGAAATTAAAGTTATTTTTCACTTTGTAGTGTTGTTTTTGGAAGTCGGTTGTATTTTTTTGTAAAAACGTTTTTATTTTTCACTTTTTAGTTGTGTACCTACCCCACACAAATTCTAATACCACTACCTGCAAAACAAACTAGAACATCGTCCATATAAAAGTGGGGAAAAAATACGTATTATTGAAGCTAACTCAAAAACTACCGAAGCAAAGTTAATCAATTTTATATGAGACCAACTGTGATGTATACACTCTCGAACAAAACAAAAAAAATCCAAATCGGTTCAGCCATCTTCGAGTAATCGGGGAACATACATAAAAAAAAAAAAAAAAAAAAATGTTCCGACGAATTGAGAGCTCCTCCTTTTTGAAGTCGGTTAAAAAGTTCACGTAGTAGCCGTGACTACATAAATCTCGCCTGTTTGCGCTGAAGGGAGGTGGACCTGTAGACACAGTACACCCATATTTCGCTAGTTGTGTTTAAGTCCCAAATAATAGGGGGCGAGCCTATTGCTATGCCAAAAGTCGTGAAATGCCTCAATATAACTATGTATTCTCTCAGGTACCTATATCATGAAGATTGCAGACGAAACCTTGCAGCTACTGGATGAACATCTGCTAGGGACTCAGCAGCTAGGATTCAGTCCCTTTAAGGCGGCGTTCGAGCTTCGAATCCAGGAGTGGGATGATAAGCTCCGCCTTACACAGAAGGTAGTGGATGAATGGATCGAGTGCCAGAAGTAAGTGAAAATCTTCGAAAAATTTGTGGTGTATAGGAATATGTGTGTTGTACCATATAAATAAGACAAATGAGAAAAACTAGTTGTGTAGGTCAGCTAGGCAGTCGCTCCTTGTAAAATACTGGTATTCAAATGCATCTGGTTATACTATAAGAAAGAATGAAATAGTACATTTTGATACAACTGGAGAATAAATTTGTTATTGCATTCGAGGCGGAATTAACACCCGAGCCGTAGGCGAGGTTGTTTTTGAGCCGAGAACTGCAATAAGAAATGTCCACGTGTATCAAACGACGTTTTTCAGTACACTTTTGAAGAAATAAAGTAAAATAACGAAAAATATTTTTGTCATGAATTATTAGGAAACTATGATTTAAATTTTCTTTTTTTTTCACGCTTTGCTTTTGCTAGGTTGAAGGAGAAGCAAAGGTATAAAGCCGATAAACAGCCTAATATGAAAAATAGAAAATTCAAATACACTTCTGGACACATCTTTTGGCCCACCTTGTATTTTCAGTTTCGTTTGGTCCTAGCTAAAATTTTATATTAGGTCGAGCAAAAAGTTTTTATGCAGTTTTGAACCTGGCACATTCACAATTTCATTCAATAGTCTTTTTTTGAATTTCGAACACAGAATTTAAAGAAACAAAAGACAATTTGGAGCCTGTTTGTTGATATCAAACAATCGGATACTAAGAAAACTTGGTTTTATTGGTTTACTTGGATTTAATTCTTGAAAAAGTGATTGATATCTTTGGTTTTGCAACAAACATTACTTATTCTTAACATTAAGGTGAGGTTCTATCAATAATCTATGGATACTTCACCTGAAGTCGCCGCCCAAGCTGTGGCACTTATTCAGGCCGGACACAGCCAAAGAAACGTGATTGCTCAACTTAATTTAAGTCGATCTGCGGTCCGAAATGTTTATCGGAGGTACCTAGAGACTGGCGGCTTTGTTCGTCGCCAAGGAAGGCCACGATCTCGGGTCACAACTGAAAGGCAGGATCGATTCATCGTGACGACCAGCTTGAGAAATCGTCACCTTACCTCCATTGAGATACAAAACCAACTTCGCGACTTCCACGGAGTATCTGTGAGCGCTCGAACTGTTCGGAGAAGGTTAAAAGAACGCGATATGGTACCACACAAGCCAGCTAATGGCCCCAAACTAACGCGAGCCCACCGAACAGCGCGCCTTCATTTCGCACGCAGTCATTTAAATTGGACACAGCAAGATTGGAGCCGTGTACTCTTTTCTGATGAGTCTAAAATTGTGTTACATGGCAATGATGGAAGGAAGAAGGTCTACCGACGTAAGGGAGAGCGTTTCGCACAATGCTGCTTTGAAGAGAGGGTTGCTTATGGCGGTGGCTCATGGACTGTCTGGGGCGGTATATCCGCGAGCGGCAAAACTCAACTTGAGGTTGTTACAGGACCACGGCTGCCAACATTAAATGCTGAAAGGTACATTCGTGAGTGCTTAGAACCTCACGTGATACCATACGCGGACTATGTGGGCCCAAATTTCCTTTTTATGCATGATAATGCAAGAGCCCATGCGGCCGGCATCGTCAGGGAATATCTTCGGGATGTGAACATCACAGTTATGGACTGGCCAGCCAGAAGCCCAGACATGAACCCCATTGAGCACATGTGGGACGAGCTAAAAAGACGTGTTAGGGCTCGTCAGCCAGTTGCCCAGACGATGCAGGAGTTGAAAACTGCCATAGAAGAGGAATGGGAGATGATCCCTCAAAATTTCATAGAGCGGTTGATAAACTCTATGCCTAATAGTATGAGAGCTGTGGTAGATGCCCATGGAGGCAACACGCGTTATTAAATTAAACCTTTATTTGATAAAACATGTTTTTTATTCAAAAATCAATTGCCTTTAACAAGGCGCGTATCCGACTTGTTAGGCGTAGCTCCATGTCGTATGGTATTCTGAATTCAGATTTAAAACAATACGATCGAAAAAGATGGTAAAATGTATCAGGTTTAAAACTGCATCAACAGTTTTTGTTCAATCTAGCAATCTTATTTCGGTAGGGGCCATCGAAACCTAAACTCTAAGGTGGGCCAATAGATGTGTCCAGAAGTGTATTTTCGAGTTTAGAACACAAATAAATGTCAATTTGTTCATAAACGTTTTTTTTTTATTGTAATAATCATGGTTTTTGATGATATTCTATTTATAAACATTATTTAAATATTCAAAAAATATTAACGCCGTAAAGACGCATCTCTTTGCCGAGATTAAAAAAAAACATTCACCTCCGAATAGAGAGGACCGTCTCGCGTCTCTTCATTTTGGCACTTGGCACCGGCAAGTGCCAAAATAAAACTGGCGCGAGACGGTGTGAATAGAGCCATTGAACCATTTTGGACTAAGTATAGGTATAAGTTATCTGTGGCAATTTTTATTCCAGCATACGTGTGAAATACATTGCATTGTGAACCTAATCGTAGTGCTATATGAACTAGTTTTCGAGGAAGTGTATTGAAAAAATATTTATTTTGACTCGCATAGGAAGATCACAAACTAAACACAATCATAAAAATGTAAAAAAACTAAATTATATAAAAAGAAAATAAAAAACTGAAAAGAAAAGACGTTTAGCAAAGGGTCGGCCCCTTTGCTAAACGTCTAGCAAAGCAGATGATGAAATGATACAATTCTTAACTGTTGTTTACCTGTTGACACTATTCATTCGTTGGCCACGTATGAACCAGCGTAACGACAAACAAGTTGGCCGAATGTTTGTTATACTTGTCGGATCCTCTGTGATGACGTATCCACTTTATAATCAAAACACAAGCGTCTTTGTTGGCGCTCGCAGAATCTGTGGACGGTGGAGTCAGTTATAGTTGAGACGTGGTCGTGACACCTACTAGCAGCGGAACTGCTAGTGTTTATTTCCTTTTAAGTCCACAGTAGTATTAATTAGTACACAGTAGTGTTATTAGTTGACTCTGTAAGAATAGTGTGGGAAAGTTAAAGGAAATATTTTTTTTTTCGTTTTCCCGTATCCCAATTCTTCGCCTATGACTGTATATCTGACACTATATATGTCACTAAGTATGTCTGATCAGAATCCTATGTATGTGGATTCGACATACTTATCATTCTGTTCAATTCTTAAAGATTAACAACTTGTTCCGTTCTCACAGAGAATGGATGTACCTGGAGCCTATCTTTGCTTCGGAAGATATAGCGCGTCAGCTGCCCATGGAAACCAAGAAGTATGGTACCATGGAGAGAATCTGGAGACGCATCATGTCCAGCGCTGCCGCCTGTCCCAAGGTCTGTCGACTGAGGAATTGTATATACATTTTTTTACTTCGATAATTTTGGCTGTTTTACTCGTTTTATTCACAATTTTTCTTTTCGATCCTGGCGACGAGCCCCCAAGTCTGATTTTTATTAAATTAACGTCTTCATATCATCTTCGTCCATATTAGTCTGCCATCCCTTCATTTCTCTAGCTAATATTCCTTCATATCTCAAGTGTTTCCACTTCATTCATCTTGCATTTCCACATAAATGCGGTATGAGGAGCTTAAAAAATACGAGTTCTATACATTTACATTTATTAAACTATTTAACGCATTACATTTGATTTATTCAAATTATATTTATTTTACAAAAATCGGTAGAAATTGTGGTTTTTAAAAAGGTTGCCCTCAATCGGATGTCCGATAGTAGGGCCCAATTACCATATCTGGTATAAGGCGACTACTTTTTTAAATAAAACCACCGACTAACTCTGATACTTGGTATACTGTTACTACCCGTTGTTGGACAGGGGGCAATAAAATAAAGATATTGCGCGATTTAAACAGATTTACTTTTATTGTGTTATGGAAGCAAACAGACATTACATGGCATGGAAACAGGAAAGAACGGGGACAAGAGTTTTTCTTAAAAGTATTAACTTGACAGTGACAGTTGTTGACTCATGTCACCGCTGTCACTTAAACTTATTTACGAAGACACAGACCAAACAGAACAATTCTTATAACTTTTATGTTTACATATGATGATACATAATTCTAACACCCGTCCTGGATGAGTCTTAACCACGATTCTATTTCTTGATGGTAGAACTTCTTAAACGGTCCCATGAATCCCACATCTAGCGGCTGTAACCTGTGTGAGGTGTGGGGGAATTGAAATGAGGATAACACCATTTTCTCTAGCTAGGTCTATCACATCTATGTTTCTTGTAATATGCGAATAATGCCAATCTAACAAAAGAATAACCGGTTTTTCCTTGCAGGGTTTAACACAATCAATAAAAAATGTTGTAACCATTTTGTGAAGATGTGTAACTGAATCCACCTCGATTTATGCACATCGAACTTCGAACCAGGTGGTGCTCCATCTTCCAAATCTCTCTTCATATTTACTCTAGGGAATCTTGAAGACATGGTGAAACTGAAAGAAAAACATTGTTATGACATGGACAACCAAAATTTTACAACATGTAGAAATGAGTCTCATTATATCGGATATCCGATATTGGGCACGCGTAGGTATCCGATATTGAGATTTAACATGGCTGAATAAGAACAACAACAACTTTTAAAACGTAGCTATTTTTAGCAATAAAATGCGTTTAAATAACAAAATAATTGCTATCCTTGATAAAACATAGCAATGACAAAAATAAATTGTACTTACTTCAATGAAACCAACACTTTTATACACAATAATATTTTTTTCACGTACGAGAAAAGTTGCGTCGGCTCACTGTTCCACCATTTTTGTTTATAGACTGTCAAACTTTCTGCAGTGGCGCTGTTTTACGATTACCAATAAGTACATGAACTTAAAAATAGATGTCGCTTTATTAAAATTTCGAGATAGTCGACTATCCGAATTTGCGCAACTATCTGATATACGGTGCCTTTCCCCTAACAGATAAAACATTGTAAGAAACTGAACAACTAAACGTCAATCTGTCAATATTTTTGAAGATCTCCCTACTGTCTTCTGTCTCACTCACTCACTTTTTGCCAAAATTTTTCACTTTTTCGTATAATTTTCAAACATTTTTTTCATACCTTGTCCTAACAATAGATAATTGGAGTACCAAGTTCTAAATCTACAAGAGCGCCCCCAAGCGGGATAAATTGCGGGGCTCGTAGTCCGATCAAAAATGAATGAACGGAAATTGTATATACGCATCTCTTTTAGAAAGTATTACGTATCATTATGTAGAGTACATCTTGTCTTTGAATTTATAACAAGACATTTCATTTTAATTGTATTGTACTAAATCTCCATGGAAACCACATACAATGCGTACATGTGGTTCAATCAATAAATTAAATCTCCATGAAAACCACATTTACGTATTGTATGTGGTTTCCATGGAGATTTAGTTTATTGATTGATTATAATTTGAGTAGTTCTATATTTGACAGGTCTACATCTACAACAGCGCCCCCAAGCGGGATAAATTGCGAGAATCGATGCCATTACAAACACAACAATAAAAGAAATAGCCAAATAGGTGCAACCGTTCTGAAGTGATGCGCTTACGTACATTCGGCAATTGATTTTTATTTCAATGAGCAAAGATTTCAATGAACACCAAAAAACCTTTATTTATAAATTCGCAGATAATGGTAATATGTCCAGACAGTCGTTTACTGGACAGTCTTCAGGAAGCCATCCACTTGTTGGCCGTGGTTTCCCGCGGTCTCAACGAGTACATGGAACTGAAGCGGCTGCGGTTCCCGAGGTTCTTCTTCCTAAGTGATGATGAGCTCTTGGAGATCCTGTCGCAGTCCCGCAATCCTAGAGCCGTGCAGCCTCATTTGAGAAAGTGCTTCGAGAATATTGCTAAGGCGAGTCTGATCAAACGATTATGGGCATTATCATAATCAGCCTATAATGTTCCCACTGCTGGGACACAGGCCTACATTCTGTGAGAGGGAGTGGGCTGCAGTCCACCACGCGGGTTCAGTGTGATTATGGATATTGCGTCAGTGGAAATGAAGTTGACGAATAAATGTTTTAACACATAGAACATTGAACATATTCACGGTCGAGCTTAGTTACCTCACCCTATTCTTCGGTCCGCGGTCGAACGATGAAAAGTAGAAAAACAGTCTAAGTTCGCGTTTTTGACTCGACTTTACGTCGATTATAAGATACAACATGTCCCGGAACTAACACACAACCTCTTTAAGGGGTCATTATACTCATCATTATGAACAACTTAAAAGGGCCCCACACATTACACAGTCCGCCGGTAGGCGGTCATTCATAAAAACTGTCAAAAACAGTTTTTATGAATGACCGCCTGCCGGCGGACTGCCAGCGGACAATAATGTGTGGAGACCCTTACTCTGGGACCAAACATGAAATCGCGAAAAAAAATCTGCTGTTCCTACATTTTAAGGAGTTAAGCGAAGATAAATGTAAGGAACAGCTGATTTCTTCAGACACGAAAAGCGACTTAAATGTATACAATGTATAGAAGTAATGCAATTTACGCGTGCGCGTCATGTGGCTCTTACGTTATTGTAATAAGGTATACTATGGTATAATAAGTATCGGAATGATCGATGACAAGGATGTTGTGGTTCCAGGTGACCTTCCAACCGGACTTGCTGATCACTCACATGCACTCCAGCGAGGGCGAGATCGTTGAGCTCAAGTACAAGTTCATGCCCAGCTCCAATGTGGAACAGTGGCTGCTTTTGCTTGAAGACACCATGAGGCATTCAAGTAAGTATCCACAGAACCCTGATGAGAAGAGACGATCTACAGAAAGAAACTCATCTTTTGCCTTTTCCCAAAATAATAGGGTATTATTACACCCATTTTTGAAAAGTGTCTCAATTAGATTCTATAGTGATAATAAGCCACTAAAAAAAACTCAGCATTTTTATTCAGCTCACCGTCTGGTAAAGACCAGGCCCGGGTCGACGGCGCGTTATGTTGCACGCGCGCCTCAAAGAGATGTCAGCAGTGACGGGATCCAATAGGGCCGATGCCGCCGGGGTCGCGGGTTGTTGGAAAGACATACCGTGGCCCTGGCACAGGCAACTGAAGGAACACGGGTGGGTTTTAGTCAGTAAAAGTCTGACACGCCCTCCCACTCCGCCCAGAGCGGGAGAAGTCATTTGATGATTTCCCATCCACAAAAAAAAGGGCGTCACAGACGTATTGGTCCATATCTTGAAAACGACTAAACCGATTATGATGAAAATTGTACTGTTCCCTAAAATGAAGTGTAAGCCAATAAAAAAAAATGGTCGCAATCCAATTAATAGTTTTGGAGAAATGCGTGGACATACATACATACAAACATACATTACGTAGGGGAAGGTGGGGGAACACCGTATAGTTAAGATAAAGATACAACAAATAAATCACTATGTTATTTATTGAGATAATCAATGTCATACATGTTTAAGTATACCTTAGGCATAACTTTGGCATGAAATTTTTTGAGATCAATCTTAATATCTACAAAATAAAATAATTATAATCAAAAATTATAAATCTGAATTCACCCCATACCTATGAGTCAAACCGGATAGGCATTTTATATTAAAGGGGTGAATACAGATACTAAAAATAAAACAAAATATTCAAATTATTCGCAGTTTTCATACATAAAACGCCCGCATAACTTCTCTTGCTCGGAACAACCAATTTAACTTTCGTGAGCCCAATTAAAGACAAGCAGTACATTGGTACCATTCATCTGTGGACTTAGTAGACTCAATAGCAGGACACTTTCGAAACACTTCATCTTTAGATTTTCCCCCTTTGATCTTCTTTACACGATCTTCTAAGAAACTTTTGGGGACATTGTATGTGTGTGAAGCTAACAGATATCCCATTCTACCTTCCATCACCGAATCCATGGCTAAAAGCATATCTGACTCTGACCATTGCAGCCTATTTGACTTTCTCACATAATGATATGTTCGTATGCCACGAACATATTTGACGCTCGCACTCTGTAAAAAGTAAAAAAAAATAGTCATTATAAAAAATAATAAAACAAACGCCCACAATACCTACATATAAATCAATCGGGGTAAAACCGGATAGTCGAATTCACCCCGTCCGCTCGTACCCCACAGGTAGCATGTTTGAAATTGTAATAACTAACAGGTTATGTTTACACTCATAGCAACAACAAATACCGTTTTAGAAGGTTTAATATGTATTACTTCTTAAAAAATACAACTGTATATGATAGCACATAGCTAAATTTAGTGATAACACTATAAAAAAAATCAAAATATTAGATAACTCACCTATGTTTTCAAATTTCGTTTATAGACGCACGCGATGAGATGTTACCGTCGGCGTCGCCGCCATTTGCAACCGCACTGAGCAAGCGTTCTCGAGTATTTCTCCACTAGGTAGAACGAGACACCTATACACGGAGTAATGAAATAGCAACTATCTGCTTTCACCCCCTATCCGGTTTCCCCCCTCATTCCCCTACATATTTTTGTTTGGAAGCCCTAATAGATTATAATATACGTGAATATATTGCAGTTCCAATAATATTACATACATACGTGTCGCATTGATAACCTCCTTTTTTTTGAAGTCGGTTAAAAATGTTTTATTTTCACCGACTTTTATCATAACCTCTCTCAAATTCTGTAGCTACTCGTTGTAATAAAGTGTTGCTCTTTTCCCCAGTTCGGCTGACTCTGATCGAAGGCCTCAAAGAGTTGTGGGAGATTCCTCGCGCGGAGTGGGTGCTGCGTTGGCCCGGACAGGTCGTGATCGCGGGATCGCAGACCGCGTGGACCGCCGGCGTCGAGAGGGCGATCGAAGAGTTCCGCATGGAGTCATTCTTTGACGAGAACTTGATGCAGGTGATTAATGATATTTAAACAAAAGATTAGTAAGTTAAAAAGTAATATCAAAAGCGGAAGCTTTTAGTCGCGCGTTTTGTCATTGAACAATGTGATGTGACATAATAATTATTCGACAGTATGTACCATTGGCAAACTTTCCGGTGAACCACTTTTCAACCTTATTGCGTTAGTTATAAGGTCGAAAAATGGTTCACCGGAAAGTTCGCCGAAGGTACAAAGAGTATTTAATAAACATTTATTAACCGGATGACTTTCTATCGTCTGGAAAAATACGGAATACAATGCTTTTGACGTAGAATTTAGCTTTTATTTTCATAAAAATATTTTTTCCACTTTAAAATAATCGGCTTTGGCAATAAAACAATAAATTCCTTGACTGACAGACAACGCATAGCCTAAACCGCTGGCTTTAAAAGTATGAAATTCTGCTCAAGAGTTCCTTATGTATAACTTAAGTGAGACTACACACAAAGTGTTTACTTTGGAAAAAAAATTGGTTGCTTTAAAAACCGATTCACGAGACATCGATTGATCATACTTTGTTTGAGTTTGAGTTTGTAATCGACATTTTATCTACATTGCTTAAAACTGATTCTCGAGGCGTATCGTTTTATTACACGTACGAGTTTGTAATATTTAACAGTTATTACATAAATCCCAACTAAGTTTAAATTTGGGCGAGTTTCAAAGCCAAACCAAGATATAAACTAAAACCCGACTAACTGATTTCTTCCGGAAGTTTTATGTATAATAAAAATAAAATAATAATAATAATGTTTATTTCCAAAGACATAGGTTAAGCACAGTGATAGTTACTAAAATTAAAAGGCTACAAAAATCTATATATATATATATATATAAACAAAACTTATAAACCCTGTCTCTTAAACTAGGAGGCCTGTATCTTAAGAGACAGTGTTCGGCCAGAAGGTTGCGTAAATTAAGTTGCACCCTTTATGAGTGAAATTATGCCGATCTATCCAACTATCATTACATAATGAACAACATTATATTCTATAGATTAAACATTTCATGTGAACACTTCCTGCAGTTGTGATTGAATTAAATCTGTTTGAAGTGTGCTGTATGTGTGGAAAAAGCGTGTATGGTGTGTGCAACGTTGTATGTATATGACGGCGCGGCGTCAGCGATGGCTGAGCAATAGAACCGTCATCATTTGGGTTCGGTGGTATCAGGTTCATTACGTAGAATAATAAAATGCAAGGCACTTATAACCTTACTTTGTTTTACCGTGATCACAAAACTCAATTTATAAGGGTAAACCGACAGTTTCGTTATGGACGAGTGTCTTGGTTGGTGTCCCGAGTCAAAGTGAGCTCAGTCCAGTCCCCACTCTCCAACACGACTCTGTCCGCGTGCCGCCATTACAATGATAACTGACGTCACGGCGTTTACCACTACCTCAGTACGTATTCAAATCAACAACTTATTATTTAATGATATCGTATTCCACGACATATATATGTATAAGTTAGGTATAATAATATTATGTAGATGTTTGTGTTGTTGTTACTTTTATTAGTGATATATCATAATTTCAAATAAGCAAGAATAATAATAATAATATATTTTTCATATTTTTAAATGTTTTTTTATTTTTTATAAAAATATTTAAAAATGTAAATTATAAATTTAGAAATGAAATAAAGGAAATAATAATATACACATGGTGCCTCCTCATAATTTAAAATTGTCTAAGGGGCCTCTGCGAGTTGGCTTCGGCCCCTCGTACGCCTTCCAAAGGTCCGGGACCCCAGGGTCCCGAGATTTGTCAAAGACATTTTAAAATATACACAATAATATACCTACATTGTATATTATGCACCAGTGGCATACCTAGTAGTCATTAAATATCAAAATAAAGCTAAAAATATATGTGACCCGATTTTGTTTTTTAACCGACTTCAAAAAGGAGGAGGTTCTCAATTCTTCGGAACCTTTTTTTTCTTTTTTTTTTACGTTCCCCGATTACTCGAAGATTGCTGGACCGATTTGGATTATTTTTTTTTTGTTTGAAAGGGTGTACTTCCCAGGTGGTCCCATGATCATCATGTCAGGATCTGATGGGATCCTGGAGAAATAGAGAGAACTCTTCCAATTGTATAGGCACACTTGAAGCGATTTGGATAGTTTTTGGAAGAGTACTTTCTCGGAATGGTCCCATTTCAATTTGGTGAAGATCTGATGAAGAACTTCTGAGATAGGCTACGGAACTCCTCAATAAATGATAGCAAATGGACTAGGATTGCTGAAATCTCATGTTTGTTTATTGTTTACACCAGTTCATAACATAACATCACGCCGGTACGCTGTGAAGGGGTAAGCACATGTGAACCGCTAAAAAGTGAAAAATAAAAACGTTTTTACAAAAAAATACAACCGACTTCCAAAAACAACACTACAAAGTGAAAAATAACTTTAATTTCGGAAGTCGTGGCAAAAACGAAAATACATTTAATCAGACAGCGACTTCCGAAATTAAGGTTATTTTTCACTTTGTAGTGTTGTTTTTGGAAGTCGGTTGTATTTTTTTGTAAAAACGTTTTTTATATTATGTTTAAACTTTTAATAATACAGTGATTATACGTTTCTATCTTTTCTAAATTAACGTTTGTATAAGTATCGATTTTTCAGAATATCGATTTTTTATTCGGTTAAAAACGGCTTAGAACGGCCACAACACTACGGCAACGCACCCAAAGACATGACACCCAAGTAATAACGTATTATCGGAATATTAATTAAATTAATTCGTGTTTTTGAGTGCATTTTTTCAATATAAAATGTAACTTGGTGTTTACGAATGATACTCATTGTTATAGTTTATGGATAGTAATTAATTAAATAGGATTATGAATTTGATTTTTCGATTTCTTACGTAGACGTTCATACAAAGTTATCGCGGCATGTATAATGAGAAACATCAAAAGGGACTTCGTAGATTGCGTTGATTATAATGGGGTTAAATAAAATAAATACAACAATAAAATTAATTTAGTTCAGACAAGAATAGTTAATTGTGTAATTTTATTTTATGACATAAAATAAAATTTCACAGTTCTTAAAATCTTCTTTTCTTCTCCTTAAAATTTTCTATAAAACGTAGGTATTTAAATACGTTAAGAACTTACATAGCCAAAAATTGATTTAAGTATAGCATTTTGTAATAAATCGGACGGTTAAGCATAGGATTAACACTGGATGGATGAAATGGCGGCAGGTCACGGGGACAATCTGCGACTCCCGCATTCCCCTTAAACTTAAGGGGAAGATATATAAAACAATGGTTAGACCTGCTGTCTTGTATGGATCAGAATGTTGGGCCACAAAAGGGATGAATGAAAAGCAGTTGCATGCAGCTGAAATGAGAATGCTAAGAGGGATGTGTGGTGTTACACGAATGGATAGAATAAGAAATGAGTACATAAGAGGAAGTCTAAAAGTGGGTGGCACCGGTGACTGAAAAGTTGTGCGGAAATCGGCTGTCATGGTATGGGCATGTGATGCGGAGGAGTGAGGAAAATGTCGTGAGAAAAGTTTTGAGTATGAATGTCGATGGCTTTAAGAGTAGGGGAAGACCAAAGAAACGATGGATGGATTGTGTGAAAGATGACATGGCTAGAAAGGGGGTGACTACCGAGATGACGAATAATAGAGAAGTATGGAAAAAAAGGACATGTTGCGCCGACCCCAAATAGATTGGGATAAGGGCAGGGGAATAATGATTTTGTAATAAATCTACATTTAAACGGAGTGCGTTTAGTTCCGGTGTGCGTGAGAATCTTCTATCTCGCGCGTTAAACTATTCTACTACTAGCCATAACGCTATTTCACCTACACAACGAGCCACGCTTCGATGTATCCTATTACTGCACTGGGATTAGTTCTGTTGGATTCTCAATGCTCGGCTGAGAACCGAACCTTGAGAGCCCAGTGTGGGATCAAAAATCGTCACGTAATATCTCGGTCGCTCGGCAGCTGGACAGCCTGCGCGCGCTGGTGAAGGGCGACTTGACGTTCTTCCAGCGCGAGGTGCTGTGCGCGCTCATCGTGGTGGAGGTGCACGCGCGTGACGTCACGCGCTCGCTCGTCGACGAAAATGTACGCAACGTCTCCGACTTCCAGTGGATCTGTCAGCTGCGGTCAGTCAAAGTCAAATCGTATATTTTAATAGGGTATTTGACTACTATCAAAAATATATGTACATGAATTGATAACTATTTTAAAGATGATACTAAACAAGACGATTTGTGACAAAATATATAAAATCGGTGCAAAAATGCTTTTGATATTATCCTAGTATCCTTGTCTCGCAAAACGTTCATTGTACTGAATTGCGCGAAGTTAGGTAAATAATATTTATTTATTATGGCGTTCCTGTTTTGACGTCAGATCGTAAAAAAAATTTAGGCTCGGTAGTTTCGGAGATAGGTCGGTTTCGGAATGGTCAATTTTCATCTATTTTCTTAAGTAGCTTTAAAATTATTTATTTTTAAATTATAAAAAAAAAATATGTTTCAAAGTGTCTCAAGTAAGCCCTTTCATTTGATATGTCATACCTGTTTGCAAAACTTTTTTTTTGTTTTCTTATTTGCTGCCTAAAAGTCATTCAAAATTTATTTATGTACTTACGTTACACGTCCGTGTTTGGGTCACAGAAATTAATATGTGTACCATTGAACTTAATCGCTCCATTAGATTCGGAGCAAATTGGCTGTGACAGGCAGACATACACACGAGTGATGTACGGAACCTTAGAGCTATTAACGGGACCCTAATACTAAGGCTCCGCTGTCCGTCCGTCTGTCACAGGGTGTCATCTTTTGAACCGTATTAAGTAGACAATCGTAATTTTCACAGACTGTGTGCTCCTTGCCCGCTATAACAACGAATAATAAAACTAAAATAAAGTTAAAAATTATCCAAGAAAGTAAAAAATACGCATGAATGATAAATATTATATGGTGGTACGGCCCTTCGTGTGAGAGTCCGACTCGAACTTGGCCGCTATTTTAACATGTAATTTTTGCTGTCCTAAACATGCACTAACCAAAAAAAAAAAAAAGACTTTTCTTTCAACCAAAAAATAAATAATTGCAGGTACTATCAGGTAGTGAAGCCGATGTGGCCACTAGAACCCGACGAAAAGCCGGACATCTACCAAGATGAGACCAGACTGGACACAAGCAGGTTCTACCGCCAGTTCAGCCTAAACACCTGCGATGTTAAGGCTCTGAACTCCGTCTTCATGTACCAGAATGAATATCTGGGAAACAGGTATGTCAAGTTAATTATCTCATCGGTCCGCGGTGCATCCGATTTCAATACGAAATGCGGTGCGGCCCTCCGCTGCAGATGTATGCGATGGGAGCCTTATTAGACGCGACCCGACTCTAGTAGATTTTTTTTTTATGAAAACGTCATGGAAATTTTTCTACCAGAGTCGCGTCGCACCGTCGCGTCGCGCCTGTCTGTAGGAGCCTTGTAATCTTTTCGATCAAAGTCACACTGGTCGAAGATATTTGACCAATAGCACCAATAGCAATAGTGATGTAGGAGGTTTTTACAATGCGGTGCGGCCCGACTAGTCTGACTCACCCTCTAAAGTCAAAATAGACTCATCGCTTATGCGACGAAACGCATCATCGACTAACGAGTTAAATTAAATAAATGTCGCGTATACAACGTGCCGCCGCAATAGCGACATTAATTAAAGACACAGGTAGGGCTAGTGGCTAGTAATCATAAAAATTATAATAAGATAAATTAATTCGTAAATAGAAATAAATAAACAAACTAAATGATAAAACAATAACCAAAATTAGGATCACTCTTCGCAAAGGACTCATCCATGAAGCTATTGTTCTATGCCAGCTGCAGGCCGTTGCCCAAATCCTTTTTTTTTTTGTTCATCGTTTGTCTATTGTTGTGACTCAGCTGTAAGTAGCTTCATGATTGATTTTTTTGCAATACCCACAGAAAAAAACTCGAGTGACGTGGCCTTCTTTTCTTGTTCGTTTTAATTTTTTCTCTGTACTACAAGTTGCCCCAAGATACTATTTTAAAAAATTGTAAATAAATCAATAAATAATAACGTTTAATGAAATTAACATATCTTTATAAAACGAAAACGCTGAACCGTATACGCGTGACAAATTAATGTCGCCATTGCAGCTGTACGTCGTATTTAACTTGTCGTATACCGCGGTACGGACTGTTGTTTGCGTTAATTTTATAGCGTCAGCGTCGTTTTAGATCTACGGGTTGGACAAAGTGTTGGGTGTTTCCCATTTGAAATTTCTCAGTACAAGCTAGTACAAAATATTATAAATTGATTGGTGGTAAATTGATGACTTATTACATGGAACTGAAACATACTAGGTATACACACTAGAAACCTCTGCCCGAGCCTTTGGAGAATACCGGCGTGAAGTTATGTTTATATTATGTTTCTGACTTTACAATTCCAGCGGCCGGTTGGTGATAACACCACTAACGGATCGCTGCTACCTGACGCTTATGTGCGCGATGCATCTTAAGTTCGGTGGAGCGCCCGCCGGGCCAGCCGGCACTGGCAAGACTGAGACAACAAAGGTAAGCAAGAAGTAGTAGTAGAAATAATGGAATGATGCTCCATGGACTAGTACATAATAGGTTTGATTGCTCTGAATTAATCAGTAAAATATGCTATATTGTACCTAGAACAGTGTTGAGACGTGAGGCGCGCTCTTATCCACTGTTTGCTACAACTCCCTGCCGCACAAATGCAGGGGAGAGAGCGCCGCTCCAGAGATTGGTTCAGGCTTACAATAATAACTTTAATGATATTGATGTTTTCGCCCTATCTAAATATACATTTAGAGAACAAATTATTAAGCGCCTTGCTCATAAATTTTAATTATTATGTAACTTTTATTTAGACATTTAATAGCTAATTAATTACTGCTTAATTTTCCCAACACTGTATCTTTTTTTTTTTTAAACTAGTAACATGTGGAAACGTAGTGGATTGTACATTTACTTATAGCATACTGTGTATCTAGATATAATATACAATGTACGATTGTTTGTTTTCCCAAATAAAATAAAATAAAATAGACTGTGTGAAAGATGATATTATAGATATATTATGGGAGTGACGACCGAGCAGTGGTGAAGTGTGATTTTATGAGAGAGGTAAGCTGGAGCATGTGTCAGATAAATATCGATAAATTACAGTTAAATGCTCCCTATGACTGACATCGGGAGTTTAGACCTTATCGGGAGCCTTAGGGGGACTTAGAAAAAAATCATCAAAAACCAAGCCATAATCAGCCTATAACGTTCCCACTGCTGGGACACAGGCCTCCTCTCTTCGAGAGGGAGTGGACCAAACCAAGTCGTTTCGGTTAGATTCGGGACTCGGTGAGATGTGGGAGTATTTTGACCACAGGGTCATTGACCTTGGGTCAAGGTCAATGATCCGTGTGATGAGAAATGAATAAATTATCTTATTTGAACATCAAGATCCGCGATTCTCCTAAGATCCTGACCTTGATCTCAGAATCAGTGGTAGGTCAATGTCCACGGTATAGTCCTTACAGTGACCTTGAAGTCAAGGTCAATGATCTCGAAGGAATTTTTCAAATCCTACTGGTGTTTCCTGAGATTAGTGCGTTCAAACATACAAACAAAAAAAAAACTCTTCAGCTTTATTATTAACTAGGTTCTGCCCGCGACTTCGTTCGTGTGAAATTTCTTTTTTCCGTCCGTTCTATTACTTCGTTTTCGGTTGGCTCGTAAGCGTCTTAGTGTGATATAAAATAACCTTATAAATAGCTTTCCTCAAGAATTGGGCTATCAAATGCAAAAAGATTTTTTCAAATCCGACTGGAACTTCTATAGAATAGAATAGAATAGAATAGAATAGAATAGAATAGAATAGAATAGAATAGAATAGAATCATTTATTCGCTAAAGATGTGGTTTTACAAAGCTGTTATAATTTATATGTATTGTCAAATTAGTAATTTTATTCAAAGATACTACATTACAATAGTTTTATAATCAATTATCAATTCTGTACATAGATCAATTTTGCTTGTGATTGAAAAATTCATTAACTGTGCAAAAAGTAATTTTCAATCAACCATTGTTTTAATTTGTTTTTGAATTTATTCAAAGGTAGTTCTCTGTAAACACGTGGGATGTGATTGAACACTTTTATACACTTCAGCTTTATTATTAGTATGGATATAGATTCGAAACAAAAACATTCTTCGTTATTTTGTACAGGATCTAGCGAAGGCAGTGGCGGTGCAGTGCGTCGTATTCAATTGTTCAGATCAGCTCGACTATAGGGCTATGGGGAAGTTCTTCAAGGGACTGGCTGCGTAAGTACACAGTCAGCATAAAAAACATCGCGACAATCTGACCATTCAAAATTATTAATCAGCTGTTCAACACAATAATGCAACAACTACTACCCCATTAAAATATGAAACGGCTGTTTTTCTTTTCGATATTTCCGAGTCAATCTGCTTAGCCTTTTCCCAACTATGTTGGGGTCGGCTTCCAGTCTAACCGGATGCAGCTGAATACCAGTATTTTACATGGAGCGACTGCCTATCTGACCTCCACAACTCAATTACTGGGTAATACGATACTCCTTGGTTAAGACTTGTTGTCAGACTTTCGGGCTTCTGAAGACCCGTGACGATTGTCAAAGATCCACAAATGATAGCTGGGACCAACGGCTTACCGTGCCTTCCGAAGCACGGAGGAGTCTCGGTATGTAAAGATGGTCACCCGTCCACGGAACAACCCCGGTTAGCGAAGCATAACCTGATGAATCGACCCGTATAGCTTTTATTACTTAGCCACGAGCTCCTTTTCGATATTTCTGAGTGTTTTCCCATATTCATGTGTACCTAATAAAATATTTGACACTTATTATTACACGTCATGTAAATAGATTAGGTTTTCCATCAGGAATTTCTCAGTAGCAGCCCGGAGTCTGGATTTGTGCCCGGTTGATGGCAATAGGCTCGCCCCCTATTACATAACTGGCGAATATGGTATTTTACTCTATATGAGAAAAAATCTAAAAATATACTATTAAGGTAGCTTAGGCAAAAAGCAGTCGGAAAAATTAGTTTTAGTTCATAAAATAACAATATAAATTTTAAAATTCAATTCTAAGTTTTCAGTTTTTTTTTAATCTGTTTTCTAACACCATGAAAGTAGCCGCCATGTTATTACGTCATATGGTTGTAAAAATTAAAAAGTGTAATAAATATAATAATATAAAAGTGTAAATAAATTAAATTGAATTATAAGCACTATAGAATCTAATTGAGACATTGTTCAAAAATGGGTGTAATATCCTAATGTGGGTGTACACTTCTGCCTATCCCTTCGAGGATTACAGGTATAATGTTATGTTATAAATAGATATATTTTGGTTCAAGGTCCGGCGCTTGGGCGTGTTTTGACGAATTCAACCGCATTGACATTGAAGTGCTTTCCGTGGTGGCCCAACAGGTATCAATCAATTTATTATTAAAGAAAGGCTGCTGTTGTCTGCACTGATGTGGGCCGAGGGTGCTTAGGGGAGGTCTAAGTTCAGCATTTAGACCTCTTTTGACTGAAATAAGACCTATGACCAGAGAATCATTGTGCTTAAAATATAAGTTCTACCTCAAAGCAGCGTTTTCCCCATTCTCACGCGTTGATCAGTACGGTATTTTACTTTATTTATTTGCTAACATTTAAAACACTGGATAATAGGCATGCATTAAGATTTCATCACACAGTATTAAGACGTGCACCAGGAACGGCACTGCAAGTCTACCTATATAAATAAAAGGAGAAGTCCTGACTGACTGACTGACTGATCAACGCCCAGCCCAAACCCTTGGATCTAGAAAGCTGAAATTTTGCACAGAGGTTCCCTTTGTAATGTAGACAAGGAATAAGGAAGGAATCCCCGGTAGTACGTTCCCGTGGGATGTTTTCCGACATATACGCGGGCGAAACCGGTGGCAAAAGCTAGTGTTTCATATGGTATTCCAGCTACTCATAGAGGGCAGTGACCACTTAACATTAGTTACGCTTGTGTCAGTCGGGCGCGTACGCGTATGTACGAGTATCTCACAGGCTCTCGACTCAGAAATTGTGAGGTTTTAGACGGCAGGATGAGCCGAGATGCCATGATGGGATGAGATGGTTGGCCGGATGGTTGAGGAGGAGGATGGCGAGTAATGGGCAGCTCGCCGTCCGGTAAGGACCAGGCCCGGGTCGACGGCGCGTCGTGTTCCACGCGCGCCTCAAAGAGATGTCAGCAGTGGATCTCAGCAGTGCCGCCGGAGTCGCGGGTAATTCGAAAGAGATACCGTGGTCCTAGTACGGGCAACTGAAGGTACACGGGTGGGTTTTAGTCAGTAACATTAAAAACTTAATATTATCCAAGAGGCAGCTCGCCTCGGATGATGCAGAGGAGCTGTGGCATTCTGAGGGCAATTTGTGAAAGTACTGATAATCCAATACGAAAGCACTGAAGGTCTTTGCATGCAATATTACTTATTTTGGGGTCGGCTTCCAGTCTAACCGGATGCAGCTGAATACCGGTATTTTACAAAGAGCGACTGCCTATCTAATTTCCACAACCCAATAACTGGGTAATACGATAGCCCTTGGCCCTTGTCAGACTTGGGCTTCTGACGACCCGTATATAAAGATGAATACCCATCCACGGACCAACCCCGGCAAACGTAGCTTAACCTGATGGATCTCTCTCTCTCTCCTCTTAAATAAATGAACATTATTATTATTATAATCTTTTTCTGGTTAAAGGTGGTGACAATCCAGAAAGCGCAGATCGCTAGACTGGACAGGTTCATGTTCGAAGGCGTGGATCTGCCGCTCAAGCCCTCCTGCTCCGTCTTCATCACGATGAACCCAGGATACGCAGGTATGGACATATGTCATGGATGATAATGATTCTCCTCATTTCTACTCATTTATTGACTTTAAACAAAGAGTTTTTAGATACTATATCGAAAGAAATGTCATCAAAAACTTACATAATAGCTATGTTTTTCACGATACATTTTTACCGACACGAACAAAGCTTTGAGTACTAACCGTCAGATAGTCTGACATATCTAAGAAAAAAATATTTATTTTATCTAATTTTATGTAAAAGTAAATAAAAAAAGGAGGGGAAATAATCATAGGGCATCAAAAAATTCGTCCGCATCGCTGTCGACAGGAAAAGTGCCCAAAAAGCTGGCAGCATTGCCACGTTGTATGGCAATGCTAATTCTTTGGGCAAAAAATAGGCCAGCCCTTTGGTCACGTGTAGAGTCGACCAACCGCTTGGCGATGCCCCGAAAAACTAAGAGCCATCTTTGATGTTCCGCCATACTGGATTTAGAATGACGTCACATTATTTTAGAGTTACTCTCAACAAGCCCTTTCATTTGATACCCATACCTATTGTAGAAGTGCATAAAAAATAACTATTCTGCTATCTTGGATGTTCCACCATATTGGATTTAGAATGACGTCACATTATTTTTCGAGTTACTCTCAACAAGCCCTTTCATTTGATACCCATATTGTAGAAGTGCATAAAAAATAACTATTCCGCCATCTTGGATGCTCCGCCATATTGGATTTAGAATGACGTCACATTATTTTTAGAGTTACTCACAATAAGCCCTTTCATTTGATACCCATATTGTAGAAATGCATTAAAAATAACTATTCCGCCATCTTGGATGGTCCGCCATATTATATTTAGAATAACGTCACACAGCTTATCGTGTATTGGCATCCAAACTAAACGTGTATACAAAATTTCAGCTCAATCGGTTGAAGACATCTGTTTGAAAATTGAGCATTGAAAATTGTTGAAAATTGATTAGCAAGATTCAACCCGAATACATTGCATGTTAAATAAAAGCTTTTAGGCAAAAATCTCTGTCCGCAATCAAAGCCGATTTCTTTTTTTAAACAAAGCAACCCGTTACGTTTATACTGATCGATAGTGTTGCTCACAAGGATGTAATACCGCAAAGGAAATTTTTAAATTAAAATGGCTACCAGATTGATTTTGTCTAGGCGGGCAAAACTCTAGTATGGAAATTTAAGATAAGATCTTGCTTCTCAGGTCGTACGGAGCTGCCAGACAACCTCAAAGCGTTGTTCCGTCCCATCGCTATGATGGTGCCAGACTACGCACTCATCGCTGAAATCTCTCTGTTTTCCTTCGGCTTCTCTGAGGCCAGGATCTTGGCGGGCAAGATCACAACCACCTTTAGGCTGAGCTCGGAACAGCTGTCTGTTCAGGTTAGTTAAATATTTTATTATTCAGTTTCAGTGTTAATAAAAATTAAAAAAATCTTCAGCATTTTTTTATCATATTTTATCAATGGTGAAAAAATGTTTATGAATAATATGAAAGGGCTATTTGTTTTTGATAGGCATCAACCTGAGTAAACAGAATCTGGTAAACCAAACAAGGTATGCTCTATGAGTGCTGTAACGGTGGGCACAGTCAGGAATCAGGATGGTCACAACAAACGATGTACTTGCACTATAATTGGTTTATTATTTTCTACAATTGGACAGAGTTTCCACTTACGGCTTTTGCACTTGGAGACGGTTACAACACGACCGACTTGAACTGCCTAACACATCCGCTTTTATAGATTTCACTGATAACTTAATATTTTGATTGTACCACTTATTATAATGAGTAAAAATAAATAACAATTATTAACAAAGAAATAAATGAAATGAAGTACCTAAATCAATAATCTTAAGCAATCATTAATTTAAACTTAATACTTGGTGCGCCGGAAGCTGGCAACCTGAAGGCGCCATAATGGATATTCAACAATTGTGATTATTTTAAACACCAAGAATAAATCAAAATTTGGCTAAACAATTTAATAATCATTAATACAAAAATATTGACTTATATTACTAAGTTGAGGTGGTTTATGCAGAACCGGAAGTCGCTAACAGTACAGCATGACGTGTATTAGCACAGATTAATACAGATGGGACACTCCGCAAAATCATTTAAATAAAAAGCGACTCTTGCTGCGACACAATAAAGTGCAATTCAGGTCGCACAACGCTTCATTACCTATAGTTATATTCACCTAGTTGTCTCTCTTTCTATCGCGTAACTCTTATACCTTCTGACTCGTTAGGGTTGTCTTCTTTTACGACGCGGCGCGTGAGTGAGTATCAAACTAACGTGCGAGCCGGTCGGTGCGCGGCAGCCCACACTGAATTGACCCAGTGAGATGAGCCCGCCGCGTACTTGTAGCTTCATACCTAATCTTTGGAGGTTCCAACTGTATTAATCTGTGGTATTAGTCCGACTACTTTCCTCTGGCAATTGAATGTACCTAACCTAAAGCTTGTGATACCTCAGCTCAAATTCATATTTTGCCCCCACTTCCCCGCGCCGGGTATCACTCTATCCCACTCGCACCGTCAAACTGATTCAGCTAGGGTGAACTACGCTATTTATGGACTAGGCTTGGTAATAATTGATTAAACCTAGAAATATATTATTTTACGAAATATTGCAAATCGATTTCAAAGTACTATTTTAGAATCGACGTCTTCTGGAAAGATAGATGAAAATATTTTGGAAGTTTAGTTAATTCATTTATAATTTAACACACAACACAACATCACGCCTTCCCCGAAGGGTATTTATAATTTAGCTTATTTACCAAGGTTGGTATCGTACGTACAGACGTCCAACCAAAAGTATGCGATTCGGCAATCATCATCTATCTTCGAAAATATGAACGCACGATGATGAGAACTATTATAGAGCTGTTGCAACCACAGAAGTACTTGTTTACAACCCTATGGCTATCAGCAATACTCGGTGCTTATGACGTCATCCTAGTTAGTCACTGAAGATAGCCAATACGAAACTTTTTGACAGTTAATCGTTAAACACTTTACGAAGTGATCATCACTATAAAATTTCAACAGAAATACGCAATAGCTCTAGATGTAGAGGAGGACGAGCCCTTTACTTAAACTCTAGCCGACCACACACCCAGGTAACTATTAATTTATTAATTTTAACCAGGTGGCGATTGATGAACCATTATACTTATTTTTCTGATCCTCGCGACTCGCAGGGCTATTGCGTATCTCTGTTCTTCTATTCCACTGTTCTATGGTAGAACTAATGGGAGTTTTGGTTCTCACTAGTACTATGTGTCGATTTATTCCTGAATAGTAGAACTAGTGAAACTTTTGCTTCCTAGTAGTTCTACTTTAAGAAATGTGTTACCAAATATACTAGTTTTGCCTCAGATCAGGTTTAAAGTAATTTTAAATATTATTGGACAACTCAATAAAACACTCACTGTTAAGTAATTAAATTATACATTGTCTATGAAAAGATCAATATAGTGACATTGACATTATAATTATTATGAGGAATATGTAGGTAATTTATTTAGTTTGTTTTCTGTATAGGTACTTAAAAAAAAATGTTATTGATTTATTGAGTGTAGGTAACATGCGTAAAAAGTTTTTTACAAAAAAATACAACCGACTTCCAAAAACAACACTACAAAGTGAAAAATAACTTTAATTTTGGAAGTCGGTGTCTGGTTAAATGTATTTTCGGTTTTTGCCACCGACTTCCGAAATTAAAGTTATTTTTCACTTTGCAGTGTTGTTTTTGGAGATCGATTGTATTTTTTTAACCGACGAAAAAAAAGGAGGTTCTCAATTCGACACGTACTATATTATATTTTTTTTTTATGTATGACCATAACTTTTTACAGAGTCGTCCGATTTGATTTTTTTCACAATTTGACAATTGTTGGCTGTCAAGGCCATCATGAATTTTTAGGCAAATTAAAAAAAAAATCGTTAGAAAAGGATCCGCGTCCATTTTGTGGCTAAAATGATTAAATATAATAAATAGTAAGTATCAAAAATAACGGTTTTGCATGAGTTAAGGGAATCCCAAAACTATCCAACATGGAGATGGTGAAGCTATTTATATATAACCTCTATAGAAGTATACGTTTTATAGGCTCCTTGTACCTACTGTCAAGAAGAAGTCTAACCTTGTAGCAGCATAATATGGAAATGTGAAAATGTTTATTTCGTTTTAAAATACTCAAAAACACATTATTAATGCCCCCTGCATTGAAACTAATCCACATAACATGCTACATATTATCGAAAATTTCACTTCCCACTTAAATTTTCGTCTATTAACATGGCACGATGAAGGATATCTAGAATACAAAAACAATATGGATCTTCATACTTACTGAATAAAATTTATTTAATATGGCTGATTATAAAATAACTTTTACACATGCGCATTCTGTAATTAGTCGAAGTGTCACCCCAAAGTTATTGCGGAATTACCCATGTCGACTATAAGAAGGATCGCCTTGTAAATAGCAGAAGTATTGCAATTATAAGTTTAATGTCAATGTGAATCATAGCTTATTATATGGTAACTATAAGGCAAATGCCCTTATAATTTGTGCCCAAACCCCTTATTAGCGATATTAAGGCCTTTACAAGGGCAAATATGTTGCCTTTAATGGCGATTATATGGCTAATTTTTGCTACTTGGGATACTTCCCAAAAATCGAAAATCTTGGAAAATCGCGGAAATTGGGAAAATCTTTTGCCAGAAATTTCAAAGGAAAGGTGGAGTACCTTTCCTTTGAAATTTCTGGCAAAAGATTTTCGATTACTGTAACCGAATCTGAGGTCAATATTTCAGAATCGCTTGAACTCATTTTTAATCAAATATTAGTCTTTAGAACCGAGATTTTGAATTTCGGTACAGCTTACAGAGTTAGTATCCCGCCAAATTATACTTTTTTTTAAATTTTAAAGATGGAACACACCGCGTCACCGCCGCAGGCCGTCCCGCTTACTAGTTATTTTTTTTAATATTCACACTGGCTGTTTATACCACTCACAAGACCGCAGCATTTTTTTTTTAATTATGTAAAATTTTTCGTAACCGACTACATAACCAAATTTTCGTACCACTTGCTCAAAAAAGTGACATTCTATGCCACAAAAAGCGAACATAACAATAGTCATTTTTAATCTGTTAAAAACAGGGAAAGAAAATTGTACTGAATTTCATTCATCCTCTAGGGGGAGAATGTGATTTAAATTTGGAATACTTACCGAAATTTATACTGAACTACATCTGTGTTTACACCATTGAGTTTGTATATAAAGCATTATACATCTTTTTGAAAAAGGAATACGCATTTATTATGCAGTTATGATTATTAAATAAAATTACGAAAACCGACGAGGCCGTATGAGCTTGATGCCTTTGCTTTTCCGACAAAAAAATATTAGTCTAGTTCTTCAAATACATAAACGTTAAGTTTATTTTAATTTATTTTTATAAATAAGTTAATGTTCTAAAAATACGTTACGATGTTAAATCAAAGCGACAGTGACAGTGAATTGTCGGATTCCATCAGTGCAAATGCTGCCGAAATTATAAATAATTTGCTTCCAACAAAATCCAAGGAAAATGATTTAAAAACTTATGAAGAATTTTCAACGTGGAGAAGTGCGAAAGGCCTATCAATTTCAGAATCAGTACTTCTTGTCTATTTTGATTATTTATCCAAGACAAAGAATCCGAATACACTTTGGTGCATATACTCAAAACTGAAAGCTACAATAAGCATCAAACACAGCATTGAAATAAATAGATTCACGAAATTACTGGCTTTTTTAAAAAAGAAAATCAGAAGGGCATTGCGCAAAGAAGTCTAAAATTTTTACGAATCAAAATGTGGAAAAATTTCTTAATGAAGCCCCTGACGAAATTTTTCTGGCCACAAAAGTAAGTATACATGATTTAACTATGAATATTTCGTATCTTAGTAATGGTAATTATTCTATATATTTACCTGTTTTTTTATCTTTGTTATAGGTGGCCTTAATTTTTGGACTCAATGGTGCTTGCCGCAGATGTGAACTTGTAAACTTAAAGGTGGAGGACGTTGAAAATCATTCCAATGATTTACTGCTGATTAATGTAAAGGAAACTATGACAATGAAAAATCGGTCATTCATTGTACAAGGACAATATACTAAAATCATTCATAAATACCAAGCATTACGTCCCACCAACATGGAAAACAATAGATTTTATATAAACTATCGGAATGGGAAATGTACTCGACAAGCCATCGGCAAAAATAAAATTAGCAATATGCCAAAGGAAATTGCTAAATATTTAAAACTTAAAGATGTTGAACTCTACACCGGTCACTGCTTTAGAAGAACTTCTGGGACTTTCTTGGCGGATTCAGGGGCAGATATTACGTCAGTAAAAAGACACGGTGGTTGGAGCTCTGATAGAGTAGCTGAGGGTTATATCAGAAGCTCAATGGCGAATAAAACCATATTAAGCAGTCAAACTAACAAAAATATAAAACTTAATTCATCAGAGCCACAACCATCCACTTCCGGCATCTTATCTTCGTCCGTAACTCACGATGCACCACCACCACTATCTCCGACGTATACTATCTACAATGAAACGCAAGTTCCTCAGATGCAAGAACAGAGAAATACTCAAATCTACTCATCAACAATAAATGTACCAAACAAAAATGTAACTCTCTCTATGAATAATTGGACCAATGTTTCGAATGTTAACATTTACTTTTAATTGTCATTATTTTTAATAAATGCTTATCTCATATTATTATTGTGTTAATTTTTTCGCAAATGGTACGAAAAGTAGAGTATTTTCCTAGGTGATAAAGCTGTCTTAGTCTTGGGTGAACTTAAATCCCTCGCTACACTCAGGACTCGTCTTAAATCCCTCGCTTCGCTCGTGATTTAAGTTTTTAACACCCTCGCTACGCTCGGGAGTAAACCTCGAGTCCTTCGTTACGCTCGCGATTTAAATCGTCACCCGCGACAGAAGACACTGCTTTATCCCCTTGGTTAATAATCTACTATTAATTCTATTTTTAAAATTCATTCCTACCCTAGAGAGGGAAGCTATTACTATGAGTCTTTTTCGACCAAGGGTGGGGAGCAGCGTCTTCGACCCGCTACTCGGATCAAACAAAAACTACTTTCCGAGTATGAGAAATGAAAATTATAATTAATATGTATATTATAATGAAATAATGGATAATAATATACTTTCTTTAGGACCATTACGATTTCGGCATGCGTGCCGTGAAGACCGTAATCACGGTCGCTGGTAACCTGATCCGGCAGATGCCGGACGGCGATGAGCGTCAGATAGTACTGCGATCACTTAGAGATGTCAATGTGCCCAAATTCCTTGCAAATGACCTGCTGCTGTTTAATGGTAAGTGCAAAGTCTGTACATACCATTTGAGTGGTTGAACTCAATCGGGACTTTATAATAAAATAATTGGACTGTAATAGAATAGTTTTAATACCATAATTAACAAGGATAATGTATATTGAAGATGGTACAAAGTAATGCCCGTAGTGGAGCGCCTCTGCGAGCTGAGTGCGTAGAAGGGCGCACAGTGGCGCCGCCCGGTGCTCTCGTGGTCGGGTTCAGTAGTCCAACAAGACCCCGTACATTCTCCTGCGGTCATCTACGCGCATATGTGACCCGGTGACAGAGTACACCATTATATTGGCTCGTACCATGTAAAGGTGCCTATAGATTGGCCTGTCCCCTATTAACGATTAATAGATATTAAGACCAGTGTCGCCAGTTGTGGAAAGGCATATCAGGCTGCATGTTACCTGATTATTTGTATTAAGTATATTTTAATTATTTATTCCAATTTTATTTTAGTTTATTTTCAATATATTTTAATTTTAATTTATTTAAAATGGTTTATTTCAATTTAATTTAATTTTAATTTATATTCAATGATATTATATAACAATTTAATTGATTTTCAATTATTTATTTCATTTTCAATGTTAATCTATGGTTAATACCTACATTAATTGAGCTCCTCTTTACTAACATAGTTTTTTAAGATAATGTTTTACTAACAAAAGTATGGACATTTAATAGTCTGAAATAAACGAATTTTATTTTATTTTTATTAAGACCAAATTCGAGACAGACGTAGATTTGATTTCGTATTTTTGACAGGTCTTTACCTATGAAATTGCCGTTTTGTATGAAAAAATTTAAACGAATTTTTTTCATGCATTTTTTATTTGTATTAATCGAAGTAATCACCCATGCAATCAATGCATCTTTGCCAACGCAGAGGCAGTTTATTGATGCCATTCTTAAAGAAATCAAGCTGGACGGGAGGCAACAAATTCTTCAAAGGCATTTTGTACTGCCTCTCGGGTATTGAATTTTTTTCCCGCCAAGAAGTTATCCAAATTCTGGAAAAAGTAGTATTCTGTAGGCGCAAGGTCTGGTGAGTAGGGCGGATGACGCAGAATTTCCAACCCCAGTTCTTGCAACTTGGAGACCGTCTGCTGTGCAGTATGAGGTCGCGCGTTGTCGTGCAGGAGCAGCGGAGACGAGCGATTGACCAATGCTGGTTGGAGATGTGCCAGCTTCTCCATCATTGTGTTCAGTTCTTCACAGTACACATCTGAAGTAATGCTCACCCCGTTTGGTAAGAAGCTGCGATGAATCACACCGGCGCTAGACCACCAAACAGTGACCATCACTTTTCTAGGGGTAAGTTTTCGTTTAGGGCATTGTTTAAGTGCTGAACCAGGATCCAACCAACTTGCTGAGCGCTTGCGGTTATCAAACAGAATCCATTTTTCATCGCAGGTAACAATGCGGTTCAAAATTCCTTCCTTTGTGTGTCTGTTGAGCAGTGCAAGGCACGTCTCGACGCGTACTTCGCGCTGGCGATCATTGAGTTCGTGGGGCACCCATTTGTCAAGCTTTTTTACCTTGCCAATTTGACGCAAATGGACCAATATTGTTTTGACGCTAACGTCGAATGCTGCTGCTAATTCAGCCGTAGATTGTGTATCATCAGCTTCCACAATCGCCTTTAATTCGTCATTGTCGACCAAAGTCTTCGGACGACCGCGAGGTTCATTTTTCAGGTCGAAATTTCCAGAACGGAAGCGAGCAAACCAATAACGAACGAATAAAGGTAAATCTGTAAGAGACCTGGAAGATATAATTGATCTATTTAAGGAGACGGATCCGGAGGTTATACCGGTGTTCGTTGCGCGAGATCTACAAAAGCTCCCACCTATAACGTTTGATCATGTTGATGTCACTAATCTATTGAAGAACATCTTAAAATTGCAACATGATATGAAGTATGTGAAAGAAAACTATGCGACTATCAAACAAATGGAAGGTATGTGCAACAACTTGATGAGTAACCTGCATAACCTCGAGCGATCGCCCTTAGAAAACTCACAATGCAATGTAAATAGGCAAAGAGGGGCTTTTGTGCTTAACGAAAGCTCAGACTCAGATATGTATGATTATTGTGATGCGAATAGTGGCAGTAACAAAATGCCTATGCAGGTAGGAAACAAAACGTCGGCGCCTCTGCCCACGGGGTCAATGTCCGATGCACCGAACATCAGCGACATACCGCTCACAAACAAAGGACGGACGGTGACTTCGTTTCCACAATCACTCGCGCGCACAGCATGCGGAGATAGTTCCATCTCGCTTGCACAAGCAGCCAGTGCGCACGTGCAAACACCTGTGGAGCGTACTGAGGGAGACAGCGCGAGTGGGAAAGAGGTGGCTAGTACGGGTGACTCAGCAGAGAAGACATGGGCGAATGTTGCGGAGGAAGGGGGCCAGTGGAAACAGGTGTCGTATAAGCGACGCTCAAACAACGAACGTTTTATTGGAAATAAAGGCAAGGCGACGGCAGGAACTGATAGCAAATTTAAAGCCGCCGCTATCAAGATTCCGTTTTATATTTATAATGTAGATAAAGGAGCCTCGGAAAAAGATGTTACGGAGTATGTGGTTAGTAAGACGCAGGTTAATATTTCACCGGTAAAAATAAGTATGAAACATCAGAAGGATTACTTAGCATACAAGTTTATGATACCTAAAGAGAAACTAGCAGTATTTATGGACGAAAACTTATGGCCGGAAGGTGTATCTTTTAGGCGATTTGTTATGTTTAGGGGTCAAGGTCAGACGCTGAGAAATGAACGTACTAACTTACATTCAAAATAATGGCTAATAGTGCTAGTGTTAAGTTTATATCGTTTAACTGTAGGGGTGTGAAAAGATCGCAGCAATGTGTAAAAGACTTATGTTCGAAAGCGGACGTTATAGCGTTACAAGAAACGTGGTTGCTACCTCATGAAATCCCATTGTTAGGTGGAATACATGAGGATTTCGGCTATACCGGTAAGTCTGCTGTGGACTTGTCAAGTAACTTGTTAAGAGGCAGGCCGTATGGTGGGGTGGGGATATTGTGGCGTAAAAGTCTGTTTAATATTGTGAGTGTGGTACAATGTCAAAGTGATCGACTGACAGCTATAAGAATAGAATTAGAGAATAAGGAAGTGTTAATTTTTTCTATCTATATGCCTACAGACTCGTCAGAAAACTTAACTGAATTTACTAACTGTTTAGGGGAAATAGTGTCTATTATTGACAACCTTGCCATTGAATCTGTATTCATGTTAGGGGATTATAATGCTCACCCCCATCAGCTTTTTGGGGTGGAAATGATGAACTTCTGTCAATGTCAAAGTTGGATATGTGCTGATATAATGTCATTGGGGGGGGGAGGGGGGGCGGACACGTACACCTTTGTTAGTGATGTGCACGGCTGCAGAAGGTGGCTTGACCACTGTTTAGTAACGGAAGCAGCATGGCGGTCAGTCGTCAGCGTGCGAGTCTGTCAGGGTGTGTATTGGTCTGATCACCTTCCGTTACAGGTTGAATGCAACTTGGACGTAGTTATACCTAAGAAAAATGTAAATAATAATAGTTTTAACAAGGTAATCTGGGGCGAAAGAAACAGAAAACAAATTGAATTATACAAGCAAATCTGTAATTGTAAGTTGAGGGACATAGACTTTCCAACGGAATTAAGACTGTGCGCGGACGGTTATTGTAATAATGAAAGTCATAAAGAGGTAATAGATAGACTGTATAATGACATCATAAATTCTATGACCGAGGCAGCGATTAAGAGCAGTCAGTGTAGGGAGGTTCGGAAAGGTGGGTATATCACGGGCTGGAACAAGTTTGTAAGGGAATCGCATAGGGAGGCGCGGCTTCACTTTGAGAATTGGTGTGTGAGTGGGAAGCCAGTTGCGGGGCCTATCTGGCATGCTATGTCAGAGAGTAGAAAAGCTTTTAAGAAAAACCTTAAGTTCCTTCAGGGCAACCGTGAACAGATACGTATGGACGTGCTTGCTACTCACCATGAGAATAAGTCTTTTAGCCAATTCTGGAAACAAACCAGTAAACTCAATCTGAGGCCGAGTCTTCCAGTAAGTGTGGGGGGTAAAACGGAGGCTGTGGACATTGCCAATACATTTAGGGAGCACTTCACGACAGAACCACGGGAATCAAATAGGGATATGCGCCAGGTGGACGTTCCGCTGTCGAATAAACCAGTGAGAGTAACCACAAGGGAGGTGTCACAGGTTCTAAGGTGTATGCGTAAGGGTAAGTCTCCTGGGCACGACGGGTTGAGCGTGGAGCATCTGAAGCATGGGGGTCCACACCTGTGTAGAGTCTTGGCGATGTTTTTCACCTTTTGCATTAGGCATTCTTACCTGCCGGAGGATCTTGCTCAGGCGGTTGTGGTACCGATTGTAAAAAACAAAACAGGGGATATCAGTGAAATAGGTAACTACAGACCTATTACATTGGCTACTGTAACAGCCAAGGTGTTGGACGGTGTGTTAAATGGCTATCTCGCACAATCAGCTAACCTTGAAGATGCTCAATTTGGGTTTAGGACCGGTCTTTCGACTGAGAGTGCAATATTGGTCCTGAAACACACTGTCAAATACTATACCGATCGCAAAACGCCGGTGTATGCTGCCTTTCTGGACCTCTCAAAGGCATTTGACCGGGTAGATTATGAGAGACTATGGGATAAGCTGCGGATTAATGGTGTACCAGACGGAATCATAAACATATTTAAATATTGGTATAACCATCAAACCAATCGTGTGAAATGGTCGGGCTCATCTTCTGACCCATACCAATTGAAATGTGGGGTGAGGCAGGGGGGGTTGAGCTCCCCTACACTTTTTAACATTTATATAAACGGGCTGATCCGTGAGCTCAACAGCACCGGAGTAGGCTGCTCAATTGATGGTAAAATAGTTAATAACATTAGTTACGCTGATGACATGGTGCTGTTGAGCCCATCGATCAGTGCTTTGAGAAAACTGGTGAGCGTCTGTGAGGTGTTTGCGGAGACTCATGGCCTGGTGTACAATGTCAAGAAGAGTGAGCTGCTGGTGTTTCGGGCTGGGCGTGGGAGTCCCTCTCACGTTCCGCCCGTGACACTAGCGGGTGTGGCATTAAGCAGAGTTACGCAATTTGTGTACCTAGGTCATGTAGTCAATGAGGACCTGACTGATGAAGCAGACTTAGAGAGGGAACGCAGGGCGCTGACGATTCGTTGTAATATGCTGGCTCGCAGATTTTCACGGTGCTCTTATGCGGTAAAGAGGACTTTATTTAGGGCATATTGCCAGTCCTTTTATACGTGTAGTCTGTGGACTAGCTACACACAGCGAACCGTCGGTGCCTTGCGGGTCCAATATAACAATGCTTTCAGGTTGCTGATGGGATTGCCTCGCTACTGCAGTGCATCAGCGATGTTTGCTGAGGCTCAAGTGGACGGCTTTCACGCCATTATACGTAAGAGAGCAGCATCGCTGATGCGAAGGGTTAGGGGCAGTCCCAACAGCTACCTGAGGGTAATTGCAGACTACATCCATAGTCCTATGTGGAGGCATTGGATTGGTCTGCACATATTGTAGGCTGACTGGCGTTTTTTTTTTTTTTTTTTTCTATTTATGTATTACTAACATAGCTTTAAGTCATTTTGATGTACTACTAACACTCTATGGACCAAAAGTCTGAAATAAATGTTTTGAATTTGAATAACAAGTGGTGCGTTGGTTTGTAGTGTTAGCTCCGTAAACGTCGTTGATGTTGCGTGCCGCTTGTGCCGCGTTGCTGCCACGACGGTACTCATATTCCATAATTACTCGAATTTTTAACGTATCCATGATGACGAAAAAGATTGAAATGCGATGAAAATGTAACACTAATCAATTAACAAATGACTACTTTTGGAAATAAAAATCCATGTTTTTAAAATAAAATTAATTTGAAATTAGAATTCTTAGCCAAACAAAAATTATTTTGATTTGAAATGGCCAGTACTGCAGAACGGCAATTTCATAGGTAAAGACCTAATAGATTTATCGATCGACAAAAACGATCCACGATGACGGTCGACAAAGAACACGATGTCGATCGTTTGTTAAGTTGCTTACACGATTATGTGCTAAATAAACATATTTTGTTTGATGACACGTGACTGCCCCTCGTCAAAAATCGAGCAAATCTGTAGGCACCTTTAGAATAAATACTTGCGGTGGTAAAAAACATAGTCAGTCAGCAAAGTAGTAGCCATGATCCGGATCCGCGGTCCGTACCCGGTTCGTAAAGCCCAAGGTGGTTCGGACTCACATTGGATAGTGCCTCTAGTGCCGGCCGTTTCTACGACGGGTCGACAACGTGATAACTCCTCCCGGACTACTCGACGCGGGCAACCCGACCTCGTTACAATTGAACCCCCGGATAACTTGACCCGGACAACTCGGTCCGGTTTCCTCAGACTTCTGGGGAACAGGTTTCTGGGGAAACTTAAGTTCAAAAGAAGAAATTGAGGCATTTTCGGAATCCATCATTAATGTTCTTGGATGAGAGTCTAGGTCCCGTATTACAGAACGGCACTCAACACTCAAGCAGTACTTAAAACTAGTTTCAACCAGTCAAATGGCTTGAATCTAGTTTTAAGTAATGCTTGAGTATTGAGTGACGTTCTGTAATACGGACATAAGAATGATGCGAAGGAGGAGGCGGAACGCGTGAGGGAGAGGCAACAGTCGCGCTCTCGTGCCCCTAGCCGCCGCAGGAGACGCCCTGGGCGGCGGGAATCCATTGCCGATTTCCGGCCACCGTAGGCGCGGGCTTACGGACGACGAGTAATGGGCAGCTCGCCGTCCGGTAAGGACCAGGCCCGGGTCGACGGCGCGTTGTGTTCCACGCGCGCCTCAATGAGATGTCAGCAGTGAGGGGGTCCAATAGGGCCGATGCCGCCGGGGTCGCGGGTAGTTCGAAAGAGATACCGTGGCCCTGGCACGAGCAACTGAAGGAACACGGGTGGGTTTTAGTCAGTAAAAGTTTGACACGCCTTCCCGCTCCGCCCAGAGCGGGAGATGTCATTAACCTTGTCGAGGTTGAGTTGTAGGTGTCAAATTCACATACATTCACACATTCTTGGGACCGGGTTGTCTGGATTGAGTTCTCGAGGTCGAGTTTTCACGGGCTTGAGATGACAGGGACGAACTGTCGTGATACCGTGGAGGTCATCAACATTGATACTGGACAAAAAAAAAAACAAATACACCCAACTTTTTAATTTGATAGATCCTAAACGTTGAAGGTATACAAATAAGACTTCTCACACTGGCCAGTTCTGGTCCGAAAAGACCGGAAAGTCTTGTCTCCCGGGACTCCTAGCTAGGTAAATTTCGTCTTCTACCAATATTATTGGATTTACGGCTATTAGAAAATTTCTGGAATCGTCAATTACCTTTGAACGAGCGTGGTGATCAATGAACTCGCTCCTTCTTTAAATGACGAGGGGCTTTTTCCCTGCAGTGGGACATTTTTGGTATACACGGCAAAACCACTGCATTTTGTTTCGTATTCAGGTATAATATCTGACCTGTTCCCACGCGTGGAGGTGCCCATCGTGGACTACGGCATTATGGAAACCTCCATCCGGAATATGCTCATTAAGAAAGGATACGACGATCTATATTGTGAGTTAGTCTTACTTAATATTTTATGTACCTACCTTATTTCTAATGTAATAAAACATTTATTTTCCGAAAAATAAAAATAAAATTGAAGTAAATCAAATACAGACTGATTCGAGTTCATTGATGGACAAAAAGAAAAAAAATAGAAAAAGATATTGTATTTTTTAGTATTATGTGCGTACGTATAAGTAGGTACATTAATAAAATTCTGGCTTCAGGACCACCACTCCACAGGATTCCACTAATTAAAAAATGTTTAAGTGGTCGCTCGATTGTGTTTTGACAAATTTGTCATACAAAATGTGTCAAAAACACGCGATTGAGAGACAAAAAACTGAAATGTTTATTATATCCTGGGGCCCACTGGGGCCGTACTATGACGTGAAAAAAGATAATGGCTCTATCATGGTTCCGTTGAGAAAAAAAGGATGGTGCTATAGGTGATGGATACATGATCTTTTTTCACGTCATAGTACGGCCCCTGGCCTTTCATATTCTCCTCGGAATAAAACTCGATTTTTCTTGCAGCGTTCATATTCAAAGTGATACAATTGTATGAGACGACGGTAGTGAGACACGGACTTATGTTAGTTGGGCCCGCTGGAGCTGGGAAAACAAAGGTACCCATTTTTATGCTGAACCTGTTTTGTCGTAGTTCAAAGCTTATCGTCTTCCATATCTATTTTCTTCACAATTACATTTTCGAAACAATTTTTCTTGGGGTCAGCATTTATTGAAATACTTGTGATACATTCTTGATAAACTCAATTGAAAATCCACTAGTATTAGGCCGAAAGACTGCTGGGCCTAATTATACCTAAAAACGATGGTCATCATTTGACAGAAGCCACCAGATTTTGTTTTGGAGTAAAGTTCCTAAGTCTAATGTCAAAAAAATAAATAATAATGAACAGGTATAAGGTTCTTATCTTTTGGGCGCACTCGTTCCAACGTAGACCTTATCCATCGCTTTCCATCAAGCGACATCGAGGTCAAGAGCAGGTTCATTTCATAATAAAAAAAAATCTAATAAGCTATTTCATTTATCATCGGTGATAGCCTTTATGATTTTTCGCCCCCAGTGTTACGAAACTCTCCGTGATGCGCTGACAGCGATCAAGGGCAAGCTAGCCCCCGACGGGTTCCCCTTCACCCCCGTGCATACATTCGTGGTGAACCCCAAGTCTATCACCATGGGGCAGCTGTATGGAGAGTTCGACTTGCTCACGCATGAATGGTATGTTTTTTTGACATTTTCAGATAGAAAATATATTTTTATTGGTTGAGGAGAGAATCAGTCATGTTCGTTCCTTAGTTGGAACTGGTCATCTCTTAGCTGACAGCGCCTGGTGAAGACCGCAGGAATCCGTTGGATGTGAGAAGGAAGGTCGAAGTGGCGATGCTTGGGGGAGCCCTATGTCCAACAGTGGACGTTTTTCAGCTGAAATGATGATAATTTCTTAGCTGGCTTATTTTAATTACTTATTTTATTTTTGAATTGATTATTTTTGTTTACTTTTTCTTTGGACGCTTTTAACGTGTAGGTACCTACGTCTTTCTACATCATTCTCACAATACGCACCTATAATTTCAATCATGGATGATGTAACCAATATACTGATTTAAAAAGTGTCCATGGAGTTTCTTGCCCGTTCTTCTTCATAGGTACTACTTCATACCTACTACGCTTTGTAATGGCAACTAGCTTCATCTTTCTGACTGACCGACAAAAGCATTTGGTATGAATTTGGTTTTGTAAGTTATCAGACCTAATATTATTTTGTAACTGTTTCTTATCTTTTGGCTCTCCCATATCTAAAATAGCCCAAATTTTCTCTGGATCTGGTTTTAATCCCTCGTTAGTTAGTATGCGTCCGACATACAAGTACTTCACTTCTTGTACTCCAAAATGACATTTTTCTTTATTAAATTTAACTCCTTCTTTTTGTGCTGTTTATAAAACTGTTTCTAATCTACTATTATGTTGTTCTAAGTTTTCTCCCCATACTATAATTTCATCGACATATAATTGAACACCTTCAACCTCTTTAAATATGTCTGAAAAGCATTTCCCAAAAATTTCCGGTGCTGAACTGAGACCAAAAGGTAATATTATATAACAATAACGTCCCAGGTGACCTGCATTAAAAGTAGTGAGTAATTGACTTTCTGGAGACAAAGATATCTGATAAAATCCTTTATGAGCGTCCAGAACAGAAAAGTACTTTACGTTAGGCATTTTAGAAACCAGCTCCTCAAATGTTGGCATCATATGTCTTTCTCTAATTATGGCCTAATTCAAATTCGGAGGGTCTAAACATACTCGTACCTTATTTTCGTTTTGGCTTACCACCACCATGGGTACGTATCAAAATCCCGAATTTTAAAATACCAATGGACTAAATCCCGAAAATTGAAACGTCGAATGGTTGTTTGGTCGAAAGTTTAAAATCCCGAAGTTTAAAAACCCGAAGTTTAAAATTGTCTGAATTGTTGAAATTCTGTATAAAGGGTTTAAAGTAACCTTACCAAATCTAACCTCGGGGTGCCCTTCGCTCGCTCTTGTCTCCTATGTTGACGAAGCCCCGCTTCGCGGGGCTCCTATTTCTGTATATAGGGTTTAAAGTAACCTAACCAAACCTAACCTCGGGGTGCCCTGCGCTAGCTCTTGCACATACTACACACATTATATATGCATATATAACATAATTAAAACAAAAGTTTAAATTATAATCATACGTATAATTAGGAAAAAAAATATTTCGACATGGGCCTTAAAGAGAAAGTTTACGTTACGTTATCATTACGGAATAAAATAATTTTTCGAGGTCTACCCCCGCTATAAAAAATATTAAAACATGTTAGCATTTAAATATTAAAATAGATACAGGTTCACAAGCTAATATTTTAACTTTAGATATTGTAAAAAGGTTACAATTAACCTTACAGAAATAAAAAACCAAACTAAAAAATTAAGATGGTTCAGAAATTAAATATAAAGGTATATGTGGAGGAAACCTGTCAAATAGTGATAAAATTATTAATTGTCAATTTCATGTAGTGAATTTTAAGACAAACTGTATCATTGGATTAGAGTCAGCAATAAAACTAGGCCTTATAAACAAAATCAATGTCATTGAGAAGATCAATGTCATTGTGCTATATGCTGTGCTATGTATGTGTGTATGTGTGTGTGTTTTGTGTGTTTATTTTAGTGTCACATACCATTCTCTGTCTGGTCTCATTGTTAGTGTCCCCACAAAAACCTCATCTTCGTCTTCTTCATCACACTCTAAAACTGTCACTTTCTTGTTTTTGTTTCGGTGGCACACTGATGCATAATGTCCGTAGACCCCGCAGACTGCACATTTTCTACCATATGCTGGGAAAAACTTTCCATGCTGCTCACCACATTTGTAGCATTTTCTTAATAAATTCACATTTTTGTTTCCTATTTGTTCCTTCCTAATATTCATGTTACATCCCTTCCTTTTGTTTTTCTTTGCTTTAACACATGTACTTGATTCTCTGTTAAATCTATCGCATCTATTTCGTCAACCATTTCCTTTACTTGGTTTGCAGCTGCCTCACCCTTTGCATGTTGATATAATAGGTTGGGAAAAAAGTTTCTACGCATTTTTTAAGAAATTTCAAAACATTTTTTAATACACATTATTTACATTTATCTAAAGTATGTAGGTTTTTGTTCGATAACTTTTTGCCATCTTGTAGGTAGGGACATGATCCCATTGCTATAGTTTTGGGACTTCTGATCAAAATACCGCGACAAGTGGTTTTGGCAGTCCTCTCGTGATGTTAACCTGACACTGCCTAAAGAATTCTGAAGAGACCGAAACAGGTGGAAATCTGAAGGTGCAAGGTCAGGACTATACGGCGGATGTATTAACACCTCCCAGCCAAACTCTCTTAATTTTTGCTGAGTGACTAAAGATGTGTGAGGTCTAGCGTTATCATGATGAAAAACCACACCCCTTTTGTTGATTAATTCCGGCCGCTTTCTCTCAACTTCTTGCTTTAATCTCATCAGTTGTTCGCAGTAGAGTTCAGAATCGATGGTCCGGCCTGGTGGTAACAGCTCATAATTAATAATGCCCTTCCAATCCCACCACACACACAGCATCACCTTTTGCGAGTTAACCCCCCGGGTTTCGCCACAGTCTGTGAAGCCTGACCGGCCTTTGACCACGACCTTTTTCGCACGTTCTTGTCGTACGTGATCCAATTTTCATCACCAGTCTTTCATTATCAGCTTCTTCAGAAATGGTTCGGTTTCATTACGTCGTAATAAAGAATCACAAATGAGTACACGGTTCATTAGGTTTCTTTCAGTGAGCTCGTGAGGTACCCAAATATCGAGCTTTTTTGTGTACCCAGTTTTTTTCAAATGCGCCAAAACTGTTTTGTGGTAATTTCCCAGTTCTTCAGCTACGTCGTAACTACTGATATGCCGATCTTGCTCCACTTTTTCAAAAATGGCATCCATTTTATCCGTAATAGGGTGACCAGAGCGACGTGCAGCTTTGACATCAAAATTTCCGGATTGAAAACGCTTAAACCAAATTTGTGCTACTCTCACAGACACTGCACTGGGTCCATAAACATCGCAAATTTTTTTCGCGGCTTGCGTTGCATTTTTACCTTTTTTGTAGTAAAATTTTAAAATGTGTCGAATTTCTTCATTAGATTCACTCATCTTGACAATACGAAAAACAAATGAAAATCACACATTTTCCTAATTTGAATTTGGAATTATGTTCTTTAAAATTTAAACTTTCAATGATACCAAAACCAGCCAGATACAAATAGTATAGCCAAAGAGATTTTATTTTAAGTTCATACATACTATAATGCGAAAAGACTTTTTCCCCAACCTAATACATCTATCCAATGTTAGTTCCCTTTCTTTGAGCAACCTCTCTTTAAGACTTTTTTCCCTGATGCCCGTGATTATTTGATCTCTAATTAGTCCATCTCTCAAATCTTTGAAATTGCATTGCTTGGCAATTTTCTTTAGGTCGGTTATAAAATTATCGTAGGTCTCACCTTCCTTCATTTTTCTATTAAGGAACTGATGTCGCAAATAAGTTTCGTTGGTCATGGGAACACAGTAAGCTTCAATTTTGTCCATCACTTGTTAAATTGTTAGTTCCTCTTTATTATCAAAGTTGTTGTAAATAACCAGAGCTTCCTGTCCCTAGCAGTGAAGGAGCAATGACTTCTTTTGGGCTTCAGTTAGTTTTTCAGGTGTTGATGCTCTGCTTGCTTCATAATAGAACTCAACTTAAATATGTTTCCATAACTTAAAATTCTCACTATCGTTGCCCGCCATTACAAGCGGTGATGGTGGCGTCAGATTTTTCATTTTTACACAAAGATGTTTTCTTTCACTGAGTTTTTATGTTTATTATATCACTAAGATATTTTTTTAATTGTTTATTAGTCGTGAACAAGCGCTGTCAGTGAAGGCTGGTCATACCTTAGCGGCCATGGCTTATTTTAATTTAATTTAAATATTTGAATTGTTTTTTTTAAGGACGCTTTTAACGTTCTACATCGTTCTCACATGTAAAATTTCAACTTGAATGATGTAACCATTATTTTGTAACCATATCTTGATTTAAAAGAGTGTCCGTGGAGTTTCTTGCCCGTTCTTCTCCATAGGTACCTACTATGCTTTGGAATGGGCGCCTAGCTTCATCTTTCTGACTGACCGACCCCTCGACAATTCAAAAGTGCCTGTAATTGGTTTAATTGAAATAAATGCTTTGAGTTTGAGTTTGAGAGTTTGAGTTAAGAAACAAAACAAAATATAAACAGAAAGATCACAAAAACCTCAATAGGTTTGTCCGGATGTTGAAACACTTTAAACAATCTTAACTCGTCGCGCGCTAATTAGCAGACACAATAGAAATTCTATTGTTATCTGTACACATGGTGTGCAATCGACATTTTAGGAGTTAATACATATTAACAAAATCCTTATTTACGGTTAAAACATAGTTTGATACAAAAAATAAATAAAGAAACATTGTGAGGTAGTTCGTAAATAATAACCAAGAAAAAGTACAAAAACGACAATAGGGCGGGTCAAACAGCCCAAATAGCCCTATTTCGCCTCCTAATTATTCGAACTCGGCCTCAGCGCCATGTAAAATAAAACGGTAATATTTGGTGGTGCTTTTTGTAAAATAAAACGGTAATATTTGCAACCATGTTTTATTAGCCATCCCAGCCAAGAACGAATGACATAGTGCTGTCCTTAACTAGTAGTGATGTAGTACTTCTTACACTTTGGGCCAGATTCTCATTTCTGTAGTGTGGTGAGTGAAAGTGTCGCTCACGGCATGACGGGAGAAAAACTGTTGTAACGATTTTATATGTAGCAGAAGACCATACGCGTCACAAAGATGTTTCAAATCATTTATTTCAAATAGGCACATAAAAGGCTCTTTAGACCGTCAAAATTTACAAAAAAAATTAATTGATTCTAGTCGCCCCATCCAAAAGGTAGTTTCGTATGGAGAGGAATGGGCAAGAAACTCCACCCTAACTCTTTTAAAATGTTTACAATATTTTGTATATTACTTGTACACACGGCTACATATCAAGCAATAAATTTCCAGTTTACACTGACCTCTCATTGTAAGGTAATCCTATACAATGCGAGATCAGCTTATACTGGAAATATATAGCTTGATCTGTAGCCGTGCGTACTAATAATTAAATAAATAAATAAAAATAAAATTATTGAACAAAAAAACAGTATGACAAAAACATTTAGTGCGATAATACCTACATTAGTAAAATACTGTGTCGTAGGAATTAACGCCCACCTCAGGAAAAGGACGATACCGTTCTAGAATTTATACTAAACACAGGAGATAGATTACAAACTAGAATAATAGGTTAAAAATGTGAATATGTGTAGGTACGAGCAAATGTATTATGTGCGTGTAGGTGTTTGCATAGGTATGTGAGTATGTGTGTGTGTGTGCGTGAGTGTGTCTTAATTTATATGTTATGAGTCTATTTCGGAAGGAAGAGGTCGATATTGGAAACAAATCAGGGTTTAACCAAGCTCTCCAGGTCTTCATAGGTGAGGGTTTGAAGCCAGTCGTCAGTGAGTTTTTTACAGTCCCTATAAGAACGAGAATGAATATGGAGTACACTGTTTACCTTATTGTACAGCCTCGAACTAAAGAAATCGTATTGCCGCCGGACCACTTCAAGTTTCGCCGACACTATGGCACAAACTCTGTCCGATCTACACCCACGTCTACGCTCAATAGTGGCGTTAGGGTCGTAAGGCAACTCCGAGTGTTTCCGTAACATTGTGCATAGAATGAAAGACTGCCTTACAGTAGGTATCTTCCATAACGAGTACAAATCGTGAGTCGGGAAACGAATGGGTTTATGTGCCATAACCTTAAGGACCCCTCTCTGTGCCCTCTCAAGTCGAAGGAGAAGACACTTCCCAGCCCCACCCCAAGCCGTTATACATGTATTAGCCGTTATATAATTATATGTGAAGACGATGCACCTAGAATAAAATTACTATAAAACACACAATAGGTAAATAATTAAAAATGAAGCAATGACATAATATTAATTATGTGACAGATTCATGGTGGTCCCATATTTACAAACATTGTAAAAGTATACGATTTTCCTAAAAGTTTGCGTAATAGCTTTGTCCATTTGACTTAACACTAGGACCGACGGCATTCTGTCGAGTTTGGTTCGCGCCGGCATCGCGGTTGAAGACATGGACAAGCGCTGGTATGTGTTCGATGGGCCCGTGGATGCTGTCTGGATTGAAAACATGAATACTGTACGTTACATTTTTAGTAAAAATACAAATACCTGCTATATTCCCGAAGGGCTGGTCAGTGGTGTAGTTTACACGCATATTGCGGCAGTAATTTTATAACAGGCATTCAATAGGGGATGAGTCTATTGCCACAGAATAAATAATAGTCCTAACGCTATTGCTTGCTATCAACCGGGCATAAAAAGACTCCGGCAGTTCTGGCCAATTTATGTGTGTTACGCAATTTCCCAGCGGGTTGCTGGTGAGAAATGCCGAACAGAAAACACAACGACATTTTACCCAATTTAGAATTCGAACATAGGATCCCAAGCTCGGCAGTCGCTCTTGCGATTACAGATGAACGAGGCAATCGACAAATTATATTCAATCCAAAGCATCTACATTTAACCAAAGATTTGAAGCTGGCAAAGCTTGGCTGTCTAAAGCAGTGTTGGCCCAGTGGTAACGGCCGCGAAAGTACAAAAAAAAAAAAAAGTTGAGAGGTGTCAAGGGACACCCGGATGGAACGAAGTTCCTTTCGATTAATTAGTGAAGGAATTGTAATATTTTTTTTTTTAAGTTATAATAATATTTTTTTTATTATTAACAAATATAATGTAATATAAACTTAATCTTTCTATAAGAGAGAGAGAGAGAGACAGAGAAACATGCGCACGTCGCTCAGCTTACAATAGCTTACTATAAAAAAAATTGTCGTTACAACTTTTCGTGAGAATTTTTTCCGTCTAGCCCCCTTTCACAACGCGCGATAAGGAACTTCGTTCCAATATTAATGAATTATTTAATTACCACTGCTCTTAAAACGGTGAAGGAAAACATCGTGAGGAAACCGGAATGTTCTAGAACCAAAAATTCGAAGACATGTGACATCTACCAACCCGCACTGGGCCCACGTGGTGGATTACGGCCTGCTACCTCTCACCGAGAGGCCTGTGTCCCAGCATTGGGATAATTATAGGCTGATTATTCTAAAGATTGGCTGTCATGTCGCCTTTGCCCACCTCTTCAAGAAACGTGTTACAAACTATATTATTTGAAATCTGAATCCGATATAAAAAATTTCAAATTCCATTGCAACACATTAATCTTTTATGACATAAGTACACTCACTCATAAATCAACTTAGACTACTTAACGTTATGCTTTTGCAAAAATATTCCAGGTATTAGACGACAACAAGAAACTGTGCCTATCAAGCGGTGAGATAATGAAACTGACTGAACGACAGCGCATGATCTTCGAGGTGGCAGACCTGATAGTAGCGTCTCCAGCCACTGTATCGCGGTGTGGTATGGTGTACCTAGATTCCCAAGTGGTCGGTCTACCACCGCTCGTCAATGCCTGGATTAAGAGTAACTTGCCGCCGGTGAGCTGAAGACTGTGTTTGTTTATTTTAAGGGCCCCCACACATTAACAGTTTGCCTGCAGTCTCTGATCCTATCAGGCGGCCTGATGTCCAAGGTCTGCATAACCCATACACTACAGCGATTATTGCTTGCTGGCAATGGTGGATTGCCGGCTCTGGGTCTACACACTAGCAGGCGGCAGTCGGCAGTTTCACATATGTGAGGTCCCATTAAAATAAATGAACAAACTTTTAGAAATAATTCAGACCACCAAAATAAGGACAATGGTAAACAAAATAATAAGAAAAATGCATTAGATACTTAAAAGAAAAAAAAAGTCAGCTAACGAAAGTAGGTACACTAAAAATGTTGGTTACCTGATGCATAGACACATCGTTGTTGTCTCATCATTCTGATAAGTACTACAAATGTGCAGGCGCTTGTGACCACGTCACCGCCCGCGCCCGCCGCGTTTTTTTTTATTATTATTTTAGGTCACAATGAAATTACTTTAATCAGTTTTTTTTTTTTGCTTGGATATGTTTGGTTAGACGTAATAACGCATTGTTAAAATTTGTCCATCTATTTTAACGGGACCTTATATATTAGTCCATGAGTTTCACTGCAATAGCGCGCACCGGCCGATACCTGTCGATGTAGGCACGCTCTGGGTTCGCAATGATCGTCAATCCAAAACCGTAAAAGGAACTGTGAGTCTGTGATCTATATCTATTTACTGACAGGCTGATATCCGCCGGCGGACTGTAAATGTGTGGGATTAGGATTAGTGGCATTTAAGCCAACATTAACTTACTTAAATTTGTATGGAATAATGGTTTTTTCAATACACTTCCTCGAAAACTGGTTCATATCGCACTGCGATTAGGTTCACAATGCAATATATTTCACACGGGTGCGGGAATAAAAATTGCCACAGAAAACTTATACCTATACTTAGTCCAAAGTGGTTCAATGTCTCTATTCACACCGTCTCTATTCGGAGGTGAATGTTTTTTTTAAATCTCGGCAAAGAGTTAAGCGTCTTTACGACGTTAATATTTTTTGAATATCTAAATAATGTTTATAAATAGAATATCATCAAAAACCATGATTATTACAATAAAAAAAACGTTTATGAACAAATTAAGATTTATTTGTGTTCTAAACTCAAAAATATTTGAATGTTCTATTTTTCATAATAGGCTGTACGAGTATATCGGCTTTATACCTTTGCTTCTCCTTCAATCTGGTGAAAGCATAGCGCGGAAAAAAAAAAGAAAATGTAAATCATAGTTTCCTAATAATTCATGACAAAAATATTTTTCGTTATTTTATTTTATTTCTTCAAAAGTGTATTGAAAAACGTCGTTTGATACACGTGGACATTTGTTATTGCAGTTCTCGGCTCAAAAACAACCTCGCATACGGCTCGGGTGTTAATTCCGCCTCGAATGCAATAACAATAATTCTCCACTTGTATCAAAATGTACTATTGTGCCTGCGATATCCTACAAAAACAAAGTTCCTTAGATCAAAGTTCCCTTTTCAGTTGTGTTTTTGCAGTTGTTTTTTTTTTAATAATTAGCTTTATTACACTCGTGATTTTGAACTACTAGTGCTCCTGAAGAGTCCTGCAAGTCGCTTTCTGAAAACTTATGAAGACTTATCATACTAGTGTTATTTATTCAACGTCAAAAAAACAAAAAACAAAAGTTCTCCACTTGTATCAAAATGTACTATTCCCATTATATTCACCAGACGGCGCTTATTCAGTTTCAGTACAAATTGTAGTTTATGTTTATGCGGTCGATAAAAACTCACACGTCTCGCACCAAGGTCCTCAGAGGTTAACCGCTCACACGGGCAGGAGCGCCCGCTTAAAAAAACTAGTGTTATGTACCACCCGCTGACGTCATTCGGCCCGCTGCGCGCGTTTGTTTACAAACTGCGATAGCGGCTTAGTTTTTAGTGAATTTAGTGCCTGCGTTCCTGCATAATGAAACTACCTAATGACACAACACTGATATACTGACTGATGCATTCTTACTAATTATTCCTGGCAAACGACTAACACTAAATTCCCGAATTTACGAATTTTTCGGGAATTCGAAGCCACCACAAAATTTTATAGCACTTCACTTGGCGTATTGTACATATTGTAAACTGAAGTCGCTTTCCGTGTCTGTGTGTGTGACCGCGCTGTTCTATTAAAGCACGCAACGGATTTTGGTGTGGTTATTATCATGATATTATAGAGAACTAGCCGTTGCCCGCGGCTTCGCCCGCGTGGATGTCGGAAATTATCTCACAGGAACCTAGTACCGGGATAAAAAGTAATCCATGTGTTAATCCAGGTTATAAAATATTTGTGTGCCAAATTTCATCCAAATCCGTTTAGCCGTTTTTGCGTGATTGAGTAACAAACATCCAAACATCTTCACAAACTTTCACATTTATAATATTAGTAGGATTTATCCCGGAAGGTTTAAATGCATAACACATTATTATTAAACTTACAACGACTAACGGTTCAGACAGTACTATTTTATAGAAATTTCGATGTTTTGTCAAGTCGTAAAAACCGTGCGAAGCAGGGGCTGGTGGTCACTAGTATTTTATTTTAGCATTATTTCGCTAATACAAAACTATACACCTACTACACTATACAACAAGTACACATGACGACTATGTGTATTCCTTATGCCATAGAGCATATTTTTATGGCAATTACAGATAGCGGATTCCATTCGCAAAATCCTGCCGACATTAATAACGACATACTTATACCCTGCCCTGGATGTACTGCGTTCACAAATGATGGAGATCGTAACGTCCATCGACTGCTCGCTGGTACTGAAGTTTCTGGAGTTAATCGACTACCGCCTGAGGCCTCTCACTGGGAAGGACGATAGGCCTCCGCCACCAGCAGCCTTCTTGGCTTTAATGCGTGAGTTTTCATCAAGTACCGCATCCACAAAATACAACATACATTTTTGTGTACACTAAACACGGAAAGGTGCCCATTGTACTCGTACTCGTTATGAATTACTTTTACAATGGGATTAACCCTGAAATCGCAAAAAAAAATAATTTGTTTCGTACATTTTCTCGATTTATGTAAACAAAAATTTATGGAACAGCTAATGTTTTTTTATTAGATTCTCGGTATTTTAGCTTATCATGTAATAATAATTAGAGGTTTAGTTATTATTATTTAAACACAATATAAATCTTTCCAATTATTTATTTCACTTTTGACAGCTCGAGTGATGTCCTAATGCGTTACCGATACGATTTCAAAACAAACGACTTTATTTATGAAGAAGTTTTAATCGAAATTAACACTGGTATTTTAATTTAAAGAAAAATGTAAAGAAAAACAGCGTCCATGAAGTATTGCATTTTTTTGTCTATGGTTGCCTGTCTATTAATAAGAAACTTCATAGAACTCGAGTTGTCAAAAGTAATCATAATCATAATCATTTATTCATTTGCGAATATGGGTACACAAGAAAAAGGTCTTAAACAAACAATAGTGTCCTTTAGCCATGTCCTACCATAAGGCATGCAAATTTACAAAATACACAGTTATCTAAGAAACTAGAATTAAAGTAAAATAAATCGATGGAAAGATTATGTATAATTCCGAATTTTTTATGTTTTTTTCATGAAATTAAGCCCTGGTCAAACTGTCGTTTGTTTTAATGACAAGGAAGTCACGCCAGTTTGAACATTGAACACGCCCATACAAGTTAAATGACACAATCGGGGCGAGCGAATTTCGCCTCGCAACCCACGCAAGCATTAAATAAATGATTTATCTTTTTATCTATCTTAACATCGACAGCTAGATATGCCATGTTTGTTTACCAAATAAGGCAAGTAAATAAAATACACTTGTATTGTGTTGTGAATTATGTCGTGGCCTCCACCTGTGTCCCAGCCGTGGGAACATTATAGGTTGATTATGCTATGTTGTGTATCAGCTCGCCTGGCCCCTCTATGGGTGGTGTGGGCAATCATTTGGTCGGTCGGCGCGACGTGCGACTTCAACAGCCGCGGGATCTTCTCCAACTTCATCAGAACAATCACGACCGAAAATGGATTGCAGCCGCTGTTCCCGGCCGCAGGAAGAGTCTATGATTACACGTAAGTATTGATAATAAATAATAAATAGTCAGTTAAAAAAAAAACTAGACAAGTATTTCATGCTTTATCATATAAATAAAAAAAATACATAGGTAGATGAAACGCATTCAAGTTGGGGAGTGGAGGCTCGCTACGCCACAATACAAGTTTCAAATTCAAGTCTGGCCTTAGTTAAAAAAATGCGCGGTTTTTAAGGCAAAAATTAGTCTAAGGATCGGCGCAAACGGGCCACCGACTACAGCCACCGGTGGCCAGCACCAGCGCCTTTTCATTTATTTTGCTGCTGTAGCGAGTGGCCACCTCCGGCCGCACGTGTGCGGTGTGTCTATACAAAATATATGAAAAAGTGTGTTAAGTGGCTGCCGCTGGCCACCGGTGGCTGTGGTCGGTGGCCCGTTTGCGCCGAGCCTTAGAATAAACACAATATTCGTAACAGACTCAACGATGGAGGGTTCACTGACCCGACTGAAGACGGCGAGCCGGGGAACGCTTTCTGGTACAACTGGATGGCAAACTTGGAGCCATATGTTGTGGATCCTGAGTGGAAGTATGCGGGTTAGTACTTATGTACACAAATCTAGATCTTCATTTATTACAATTAAACCACTTCATTTTGAAAATTAAATAAAGAGAAACTCTTGTTCGTGTTCAAGCAGGCGTAGCATGACCAACATTGAAACGGGTTTTGTCGATGGCAGAATAGACAAAAATGACGTTTCCGTGTAGACAGTGCGACGGCAGCAAAGAAGGAAGAGTCAACTGCACTTTTTACGAAATTCATTTTTTTATATAATTCGACTGAGAATTCTGTTGTTAACATAGGATTGTTTTTCTGTTAATTACTCAATTTATACTAATATTAAGTCACGTATATAAAGACAACTACTTACACCAATTTTTCACAAACTGAAGAACAACCGAATTTTGGAAAAAATTTTTAGAACAGTAATATTGGCCTTAAACATTTCCTTGGTAATGCTCTATTAACTAAATGGTGTAACATAGAAGAAGATAGCTTTGTTCTTCCATTAACTATCACAGTTTTGTGTTCGAAATGCTCTCCCGTAAAATCATGATTTTGTAGATAACCGTATATACTTTGCGGCCGTCGAGTAAAAGTTTTCTACTATCTTTAGTATGGCGATTACAAAGTCAAATTGTCCTCACTACCCTAGACACCCTTGTACTCGTATTGTTCCCTACATCTATTCCCTTAACTTTGATCTTTTATTTAGTAGGTTCAATCCGAATATATGAGAGTAGATAAAGTAGTGTATGAAACTGCACATAACTAGGTATTAAAACACTCGTGTGGTACTATTAACATACTCGTGTTTTAATACCCCTCATTATACAACAGTTTCATAAACTACTATTATGCAGACATCGAAGTGCCGACGATGGACAACGTGCGCAGTGCAGCAATCCTCGGGTACAAAGTAATGAACTACAACCACGTGCTGTGCGTGGGACCGACGGGCACCGGCAAGACGGTGACTATAACGTCCAAACTGTCAAGAGGGCTACACAAGAAGTTTATCTGCGAGTTCCTCGTTTTCTCTGCCAGGACTTCGGCTAATCAGACCCAGGTATTAACTTCATTGTCATCGTCAATATTTCCTATTAACTGCCAACCGCAGATCAGGGCAATGATTTGACAAAAATCAAATCAGTTTCATAAATCGGCATCATAATCGGGCCCAAGAATCCTTTGAGTATTTTTTGACTATTTCTTACAGTATTTGAGAATTTTTCAAGTGTGCATGGATGGCTCCATGCACACATGAAAAATTCACGCTGTATACAGCGTGGGCTAGTTATCAAGGTGCTTTTATATATAAAAGCACCTTGATAACTAGCCCATATTTTTACCCTATATAAACTACAACTAACTAACTAAACTAACACACAACTAACACCACAACACTAACACTACAACTAACTAACTATATAAACTTTCTTGGAAAAGAAAAAGGGTAATTGTGGCGTTTCCAGGATTTTCTCACATATATCTATTTCAATTTTGAAAAAAGGGTAATTGTGGCGTTTCCAGGATTTTCTCACATACATCTATTTCAATTTTGAAAAAAGGGTAATTGTGGCGTTTCCAGGATTTTCTCACATATACAGGGTGTCCCGTAAATAATGGATCAAACGTAACGGGTAGGTAGCTTACCTAATTTCCAACAACTAATTTGAATATTAAAAAAAAAAACCGTTACAGTAACCAGGATATTATTTTTTTTTCGAATTTTACGATTTTGTCTTCCAGAATTAAGCTTTTTTAATGCTGTCGCTGCAAATGATGACATTTTTAGGTATGATTTTTATTTAACATTTCTGAATAGCTTACTAATGTTATAAGATACCATTTTTTTTGAATACCGTTTTATTTGCCTTAGAAAAAAAATCTTGAGTTGAAAAGTTTTTTCTTTACGATGTTAGGACCAAAATTGAAAAAATTCTCCTGTAAAAAAAATGTATGACACCGAAAACCACCATTATTTTAAAAACTTGTACATTTAATAAGGTTTGCAAATTGGTGTAAAACTTACGTCTAGTCTTTATCGTTACAAAGATATTGCTATTTATTTATTTATTTATTTATGTTAATACGGTTTGTGGACCAATTACATTAACACATACAGTAAATATAACATAATCATAAAAAAGACAACAAAAAAAAAAAAAAAAATAGAACAAAGATATTATAAACAAAACACAAGTTTTAAATTTATGTGCTCTCACAAAAGTGAAGACAAGCGCACAAAACAGTTTTGAGATTATCTGCAAATAGGTCACAGTTCGGGTTGGCTTCCATGACGTTATTAAGCGCAGTCAGGGCGCGAGGAACAGGGGATGAGGCGCGGGCCACTGTTCGAGTTGTGGGCACGGCTAGTAGACGGTGTTTTCTACCACGGAGATAGCTGCTTGGAACGTAAAGGCGAATCAGCTCATTATGGAGATCAGGAGCATCTGTTATCCCACGACATATTTTAAGCATGATGTACAACTGATCATAGGCTCTCCTAGTTTGTAACATATGAAATCCTAGAGATCCTACGAGAAATTTTGTTGGATATAAAAATGGATAAAATCCGTAACGGAATTTATAGAGAAATCTCAGAAATGCTTTTTGAACCTTCTCTAATAAAAGTGCATAACTAGCCTCGTGCGGGTTCCAGACACAAGAGCTCGCCTCCAACTTGCTTCTGACAAGCGTACTGTATAACAGCTGTACAACATGCGCATTTTGAAATTCTCGTGCGTTTCTAAGAACAAACCCTAGTCGTTTAAATGACTCCTTAGCAACCGTTGAAATGTGGTCATGGAATGTCAACTTCTGGTCGAATACGACACCCAAGTCTTTTACAGTGTTCGATCTTGTAACAACAGTGCCATTTATTTTATATTCATAATGGATTGGATGCCGCACCCGGCCAATGCTATGAATGTGATGAAGACAGAAAATAAATTAAATTGGTACTATTCCATTTTTTCCTTTTCGTAATGGCTTATGCTTGAATGCTTGTAATCGAAGCAGGTAGTTAAGCGGATAGCATAATTCCGACCCGATGACGTCATCTGTCCGGAATTTGGGACCGCTACCTGTGGCGGAGTTGCACCTCAGTCAGTGTGAAAGGGATAGATAGCGCCGCTTTTTGGTAAATCGGTTAAATCGGTATGAAGTTGCGCAGGTTCTTTTGTTCTTTCCTGCGCCCTTCACTCGTACAGGCTTCATATATAAGTTCCCTTCAAAATGGTTGAGCTAAATGGTGCTGATCCATGCGTCATGTTCGTGAACGGGCGCCGTCAGTTGGGACTGGTCGTCTCTTAGCTGCCATGGCTTATTTTTAATTTTAATATTTAATTTAGTTGTTTTAGTTATTATCTTTTTATTACGGACGCTTTTTAACGTGCACGTCTTTCTACATTGTTCTCACATGTATATTTTCAACTTGAACGATGTAACCAATATTTTGTAAAAATATTATGATTTAAAAGAGTGTCCGTGGAGTTTCTTGCCCGTTCTTCTCCATAGGGATCTACTACGCTTTGGAATGGGCAACTAGCTTCATCTTTCTGACTGACCGACCCATTGACAATTCAAAAGTGCCTGTAATTGGTTTATTTGAAATAAATGCTTTGAGTTTGAGTTTGAGTTCATTGTTGCTTGATTTTATTAGTTTAGTTGTAACTAGTCTCTCTTCGAGTTGCTACGTCAGACAACTTTCGCTCCCGGTCAGTGGCTCGGTGTTTTCTTCTGTAAAATTTGACTTGTGCTGTGTTTTTGGACTTTGCTTTGCCTATCGATTTGGAACTCTTTGCGTATTGGACAAACGACTTGGCGATCCTACGGACTCCGAAAACATTCGTTTGTGTGTGCTTGTACGTGTGTGCAGTAGCGCTGAAACCTTATTCAGCCCAATGCCTCGTTATGAGTACACGCCACGGCAGTACGCCGAAATGCATTTTATCTACGGAGAAGCAAGAGGTAATGCCAGGGCGGCTGCAAGATTGTACCGTGAAAGATACCCGAACCTGGTTCGTTATCCCGATTATCGCGTCTTTATTAGAGTGCATAACGCGCTTCTTGAGGGAAGAATTCTTGGCACCGGAGTTGGTGGTACCCGTGAAGGACGACCGCGACAAGTTAATGACGAAGTCATTCTTCGAGAAATCGAGGAAGATCCGTCAGTCTCCGTTCGCGTCATAGCGCGACGCGTAGGAATTTCTAGATCGACGGTGCATCGAGTGCTACAACGGTGCCGATTGCACCCATATCACGTGCAACGTGTTCAAACGCTGACGTCGCGTGATTACCAGCCATGAATAGAATTTTGCCAAAGGATGCTTAGAATGATTCGGGCGGACCCGCAGTTTTTTAACAAGATTTTATGGAGTGATGAGTCTTCATGCCGCCGAGATGGATATTTAAATTTGCATAATTTGCACAGTTGGCAGCTGATAAACCCATATTTGATGCGAGAGGACAGGAGCCAACATCAATTTAAAATAAATTTATGGGTGGGAATAATCAATGGGCAAATAATAGGGCCCTTTGAACTACCAGCTACTCTAAACGCCGAATATTATCTCCATTTTTTAAGGAATGAGTTGCCAAGGTTATTAGAAAACGTTCCAGAAGACGTACGGCAAGCAATGTGGTTGCAAAATGATGGGTGCCCCGCTCACTATGCGACGGCAGTAAGGGCGCACCTTGATGAAAGTTATCCGGACAGATGGATCGGCCGATTAGGACCAATTTTGTGGCCTCCGCGATCTCCGGATTTAAATCCCCTAGATTTTTTTTACTGGGGATGTTTAAAAGACAGGGTCTACAAGAATCCAATAACGTCGGAAGAAGAATTACGACAGCGCATCCAATCTGCTGCATCAGAAATAAACCAAAGCCGTTTTGTCCGTCGGATAAGAGCTTCCTTTATTAGGAGATGCAGACTGCATTCTTGTAGAGGGAAGGCAATTCGAACATTTATTGTAAAAACCAAATAAAACGATTTATTTGAACTAACTGTTTTTTTTAGTACGGCAGTCTAATTCTTTTCATACGCCTCAATAATTCAATGAACATTGCCTCTGAAATACTACAGTTACACATTTTAAAGAAAAAGTTTAAATGTACACACTTTTTTATTTTTTTTATTAACGTTGATTTGGAGCACCTCTCAGATTCATAGCAATTATCTTTGTAACGACAAGGACTAGAATGTACAACTTCATACCAATATACCAAAAATACAAAAGCGGCGCTATCTATCCCCTTCACGCTGACTGAGGTGCAACTCCGCCACAGGTAGCGGTCCCAAATTCCGGACAGATGACGTCATCGGGTCGGAATATGCTAGCCGCTTAACTACCTGCTTCGATTACAAGCATTCAAGCATAAGCCATTACGAAAATGAAAAAATGGAATAGTACCAATTTAATTTATTTTCTGTCTTCATCACATTCATAGCAATATCTTTGTAACGATAAAGACTAGACGTAAGTTTTACACCAATTTGCAAACCTTATTAAATGTACAAGTTTTTAAAATAATGGTGGTTTTCGGTGTCATACATTTTTTTTACAGGAGAATTTTTTCAATTTTGGTCCTAACATCGTAAAGAAAAAACTTTTCAACTCAAGATTTTTTTCTAAGGCAAATAAAACGGTATTCAAAAAAATGGTATCTTATAACATTAGTAAGCTATTCAGAAATGTTAAATAAAAATCATACCTAAAAATGTCATCATTTGCAGCGACAGCATTAAAAAAGCTTAATTCTGGAAGACAAAATCGTAAAATTCGAAAAAAAATTAATATCCTGGTTACTGTAACAGTTTTTTTTTTAATATTCAAATTAGTTGTTGGAAATTAGGTAAGCTACCTACCCGTTACGTTTGATCCATTATTTACGGGACACCCTGTATATCTATTTCAATTTTGAAAAAAGGTAATTGTGGCGTTTCCAGGATTTTCTCACATATATCTATTTCAATTTTGAAAAAGGATAATTGTGGCGTTTCCAGGATTTTCTCACATATATCTATTTCAATTTTGAAAAAGGGTAATTGTGGCGTTTCCAGGATTTTCTCACATATATTTATTTCAATTTTGAAAAAGGGTAATTGTGGCGTTTCCAGGATTTTCTCACATATATCTATTTCAATTTTGAATCTCAGATATTTATCAAGTTAAGGGAACACTTGATGTCAGATGATAAACATGAAAAAGTTCAAATTCCATTGCAATTGAAATTTATTTAGGATTTTCTTACTACATGGCTTTACGCAGGTGGTTAATTGAGAGTTCCTTCTATACTGTACAGGAATTCCTGCAGTTTAAATCTAAATGATGTAACTGTACTTATACAAAAATTTGCCAGTCATAATGTTATGATTAAATATGTTAAGCTGCTATTATACTACCACTGTAAGAACTTTGTAACCATATTTATCTGCAAATAAATCTTTGACTTTGACTCAAACACAAACTCAAAGCATTTATTTCAAATAAACTAATTACAGGCACTTTTGAAGTGTCAAGGGGTCGGTCAGTCAGAAAGATGAAGGCGCCCATTCCAAAGCGTAGTAGGTACCTATGGAGAAGAACGGGCAAGAAACTCCACGGACACTCTTTTAAATCAAGATATGGTTACAAAATAATGGTTACATCATTCATGTTGAAATTATACATGTGAGAACGATGCAGAACGTTAAAAGCGTCCTAAAAAAAAAACAATTCAAATATTTAAATTAAATTAAAATAAGCCGTGGCCGCTAAGATATGACCAGCCTTCACTGACAGCGGCCGTACACGAACCTAACGCAGGGATTAGCTAAATGATCCATCACGCGCCACCATCAGCGAAGCATTAGAGTGAGCATGACATACTCTCAGCCGGCAGGGCACATTCCAGTCAAATAAAGACGTACCCAGTAAATGGTAGCTTTAGAGTATGTACATAGTACTCACACATGTGCTATGCAATTATATAATAAAAAGGAGATTGAGTCTATACAATGCAATGATAGTCTTACAATCTTCAGCAGCTCCAACAGTATCTTCAAATGTTATTTAATTAGTTGTGGTTGTGGAGCAGGACCCGCATTGAGCCAAGCATTTTTATCAGTTATGTAATCCCCCAACTTATAAATGGGCGCCTGCATAGTGTGCGTTTTATACAAGTTTTGAATTTAGTCTCATTCAGTTGAAGTATGTGTGGAGGTATTTTATTGTAACATTTTACCCATGAACGATGAGTCTACCTACTTTAGCTAGTCTAAAACCTGGTTGAGCTAATAGGTCCCTATTTCAAGTACTAAAATTATGCCTTTTACCTCTTTTACTAAAAAGATGTAAATTTTTACAAACTGTCAATCAAATATCAACGTAAAGTACATGTTACAGTATTTTTTTTCACATGTAGTTATCAAGTGTACAAATATGCGTGCCTGAAGACCGCACATAACACACACCCTCACACTGCCGACTCCGCCATTGTCTCGGACGGTACCGAACTCCTGCGCTTACGCACACATTCACAGCGTGTTTGTATACTTGGTAACCACAAGTAAAGCGCGTGTTGTTTCGTGAAACAAAAATACTGTAATAAGGTAGATAGTTAATTAAGTTTAGTGACAATATAGGTAAATTATCTAGCTGTTACTGTCTTAGGATGTGATAGACAACAAGTTAGAGCGGCGCCGCCGCGGCGTGTTCGGTCCGCCACCCACCAGGCGCCAGGTCTTCTTCATCGACGACCTCAACATGCCCGCCCTCGAAGTGTTCGGGGCACAACCGCCTATAGAACTGCTTCGACAGTTTATGGATTTTTCAGGTACGGCATTGTTCAGGTAAACACTATCCGCTTCGGTAATCTTCGTGTTTCCGAATCTGCACGACAGTTGCGCCACAGGGTAACCTCCCACAGAGGCAATGCTTCTAAGTTTTGAACTGCCGCGCACGCTTTGTAGAAATGCACTTATCATTGCGTGTGTCAGTGAAGTTTTTTCTCTGTCACTCAAAAGCTTTGAAAAGTTTTTTGGTATTGCATTTTGTAATCATAGTAATACAAAAAAAAAAAAAACATACATAAAGTCAAACATATAACCTCCTCCTTTTTGGAAGCCTGTTAAAAAAAATAGGCAAGAACTTCCGTGGTTGCAACAGCTCTATATCTCATCATCCTACGTTCGTATTTCCGAAGATAGACGAGATAGACGATGATTCCCGAAGTGCATACTTTTTCTTGGAGATCTGTATATTTATTTTTTATACATTTTTTTATTCGCTTTAAGGTCAGAAGACAATTTTACCGACAAATCAAAAATATTTAATTATTTCCCCGCGTTGGTCGTAGGAAAGAAATGTTTCTAAAAACCGCTGATATTGTTCAACACAGACATGAATATTAAACATTGTTTAGATAAAAAGAGCTATGCGACACTCATTTGTCAGCTGCGCAACGTAATTTCCTCGACTCATTTTGAATGTAGTAAATTTGCTCTTCTGGTAACGAAAAAAAAAACTTTTTTACAAAAAAATACAACCGACTTCGAAAAACAACACTACAAAGTGAAAAATAACTTTAATTTCGGAAGTCGGTGTCGGTGTTAAATGTATTTTCGTTTTTTGCCACCGGCTTCCGAAATTAAGGTTACTTTTCACTAGTGTTGTTTTTGGAAGTCGGTTGTATATTTTTGTAAAAAAGTTTTTATTTTTCACTTTTTAGTGGTGTACCTACCCCACACAAATTCTAATACCACTATTTGCAAAACAAACTAGAACATCATCCATATAAAAGTGGGGAAAAAATACGTATTATTGAAGCTAACTCAAAAACTACCGAAGCAAAATTAATCAATTATATATAGAACCAACTGTGATGTATACCCTCTCGAATAAAACAGAAAAAATTCAAATCGGTTTAGCCATCTTCGAGTAATCGAGGAACATACATAAAAAAAAAAAAAAAAAAGGTCCCGACGAATTGAGAACCTCCTCCTTTTTGAAGTCGGTTAATAATTATGTAAACAAATGGATCAGAAAAATGTGGTTGCCAAATAGTAGTGCCACTGACAAATTGAGTAATTTTACCTGTTTATCTAATTTTAAATCACCATAAAGATTTTTTAAATTTATCAATTGAAGTTGTAGCAGCTCATACTTACGTACAACATACAAATTAGAAGAGATCATGTACGGCCGCGCGCCATCGTAGACCAGCGTGTACTGAGTAGCCGAAGGACAAGGAGGCGAACGCCCGGCTGTATCATCGCGCGAGTTGTACGACGGGAGCGCGGCACGTACTACCGACATTACCGAATTGTGATTGTAATAAATTTATTAATGTACCCTATTTATTTATATTCATATTGACTGGTACTGTATATAAGCAGCGCTTTTTAATAAACCATACAGATCGTTATTCGTCTTCTCACTTGCAACACATATATTTCCTAAAGTGGTGACCCCGCGTTCAAAATGTCAGAAGGAAATACTACTCCGCCTCAAGACGTCGAATCAATTAGCGTCCAGTCACGCATACCTAAATTCTGGTGCGACAGACCAAAGCTGTGGTTCGCCCAATTTGAGGTCATTATATTCAACCAGAAGCTCGGCGATGAGGGCAAGTTCGCGCTCGTTGTGGCTCAGCTGGAGATCAAGGACATCGACCAAATCAGCGATATCATCTTGTCACCGCCCAACTCCGGCCGATACGACACTGTGAAAAGAAGACTGCTGGAGGTTTATGAGGACAGCGAGGGTATTCAGCTACAGAAACTGCTGAATGATATGGAACTCGGCGATCAACGTCCATCGCAGTTGCTTCGCCGAATGAGGAACCTAGCTGGGAATAAGATGCCAGACGACACCCTGAAAATGTTGTGGCAAGGACACCTACCTGCTTCTACCCGCACAGTGTTGGCAGTGAGTGAAGAATCCAAGCTGGACTCGTTGGCTGCTATGGCAGACAGGATGCAAGAACAGTTAAAAGAGGTGAGCGCCGTGTGCTCTTGCCAGTGTCAACCTTCCACGTCAAAAGCGCCGGCGACAGCGGCGTCAGCCGAAATAGCGGCTACATCTGAACCTGCACACCAGAAACTCTTCAACATGATTGAAGCACTGACCAAGGAAGTTGCAGCGCTGAAGACAAATCAATCCCGCAAATTTCAACGCCGATCCCGCAATTTCAGAAGCCGTTCCCGCTCGAAATCTCGGGACAGAGTGAATGCCGTGTGCTATTTCCACAAGAAATACGGCAAGGCAGCATACCGGTGCAGAAGTCCGTGCAGTTTTAAAGGTATTTTAAGTGAGAAGCCGGAAAACTAAAGAAGACTCAAGCCGTGGCGGTGGCCGAGGTCGACGATTTATCCACATACCGCCTATTTATACACGACAAATCATCCGACAAAAAATTCCTTGTCGACACGGGAGCAAATGTCTCTGTTTTACCCGCCACTGCACGCGATAAACAGCGAACTCCAACAAACTACTTGTATGCAGCGAATAGTTCACAAATACCTACATATGGCGAGCGAACTATTGTACTCAACATCGGAATGCGGCGAGCCTACACTTGGCGATTTATGGTTGCAACAGTCAGTCGGCCGATATTAGGCGCTGATTTTTTGCACCACCACGCACTTATGGTGGATCTCCATGGACGACGACTGGTGGATAAAAAAACCAATTTATCAGCACGTGGTTTCCTGTCACCTGCAGCAGAAGGAAGCATCAGAACTATCGATGACAAGCTTCCCTACCACGACAAGCTAAGTTAAGCTAAGTTCCCAGACATTACGAGACCGAACCTAACGAAACTGGGAAATAGTGAAGTCGAACACTACATTGAAACTACCGGCCCGCCGATATTTACAAAAGCAAGACCACTACCGCCACACAAATACAACGCTGCAAAACAAGAATTCCAACTCATGATGAGCCAGGGAATTTGTCGACCGTCAAATAGCTCATGGGCAAGTCCATTACACATGGTTTTGAAAAAGGATGGTACCTACAGATCCTGTGGTGATTACCGTAGACTCAATGCAGTAACCACACCCGATCGATACCCGATACCACGACTTCATGACTTCACACATAACCTCCAAGGCAAGAAGATATTTTCAAAAATTGATTTGCAGAAGGCCTACTACCAAATTAAAAATAGAGAAGAAGACGTGAAGAAGTCAGCCGTGATTACTCCTTTTGGTTTGTACGAATTCACTAGGATGTGTTTTGGTTTGAAGAATGCAGGTCAAACATTCCAACGTCACATCGACAACGTACTTCGCGGCCTACCCGTCTTTCCATTTGTCGACGACATTCTCGTAGCTTCTGAGAACCAAGAAGCACACAGAAGAGAGCTTCAAGAAGTGTTTAAGCGACTCAACGACAATGGTTTAAAAATAAACGTCGCTAAGTGTATCTTTGGCCAATCAAAACTCGATTTCCTGGGATACACAATAAGCCCAGAAGGTATCACACCGACAGAAGAAAAGGTGCAAGCAATCCAGTCTTACCCATTGCCAAATACGATTCAAGAACTTCGTCGTTTCGTCGGTATACTGAACTTTTATCGATCAAGTATACCCCATGCGGCTGAACATCAAAAGGAATTGAGTAAATACTTTCACAACGCCAAGAAGAACGATAAAACAAAAATACAGTGGACCGAAGAGGCAAAAGAAGCATTCAATCAATGCAAACAAGATATCAAGAACTGCGCATTATTGTCCTATCCATCACTGAGCGAACCTTTCGCATTGATGACAGACGCCTCAAACACATGTGCTGGTGCCGTTATACAACAAAAGATCAACGGCAAGTGGAGACCACTAGGATTTTTCTCCAAGAAATTCAGTGACGCACAACGCAATTACAGCACGTACGACCGTGAGTTGCTGTCAATCTACATGGCAATACGTCATTTCCGTCGTGTGTTTGAAGGACGAGATTTAATTGTTTACACGGACCACAAACCGCTGTGTACTGCATTAACGTCAAACAGCAAGTCTGAGACGCCCCGCCGAACAAGATACCTTGAATATATCGGACAGTTCACGTCAAATATTCAACACGTAACCGGCCAGGACAACAAAGTCGCAGATGCACTATCACGTGTCGAAACAATAACATGCCCGACACCACTGGATTACACCGAGTTAGCAAAAAAACAAGACCAAGACGAAGAATTGAAAACGCTAGCAAACAAAGGAAAATACCTATTCAAAAAAATCATCATACCCAACACAACCACCAAAGTTACCTGTGAGATGTCATTAAACACTGCTCGACCATATCTGCCTCCAGATTTTCGGAAACCCACATTCCAAGCAATACACGACCTTAGTCACCCCGGCATAAGGGCGACAAGGAAGCTAGTCACTGCCCGCTACTGGTGGCCCTCTATGAATAGTGACGTAAATGTGTGGACTCGAGCGTGCGACGCGTGCCAGCGTGCTAAGGTGCAACAACACACGAAGACACCAATAGCAAGTTTTCAACAAGCAAACAGACTGGAGCACGTGCACATAGATATCGTTGGCCCGTTACCTATTTCTGACGGCTATCGATATTTATTGACAATGATAGACAGGGCAACAAAATGGCCCGAAGCCTGTCCATTGGAAGACATAACCGCAGAAAAGGTTGCTAATGCATTCTATGATGGTTGGATAGCGAGATTCGGTTGCCCAGTAACCATAACCACCGACCAAGGCAGACAATTCGAGTCTGACCTATTTAATAAATTGATGCAACGCATGGGAATCCATCGTACCCGCACCACTGCCTACCACCCGCAGTGTAACGGCGTGATAGAACGATGGCATCGCTCACTTAAGACGTCACTCACCGCGAGACTCAAAACTACAACATGGTCGAATGAGCTACCTACAGTGTTGCTGGGACTGCGCGCCTCGATAAAAGAAGATGTTGGTGCAAGTACTGCTGAACTATTATATGGCCAAACATTGCGATTACCCGGAGAATTCTATGAAGAATCTACAAAACATCGCGACACAATTTCAAACTTCATGAATAAGTTGAATGGAGTGTTAAAGAAGGCCCAGGCGCAACGGAAATCAAACCAATCCCGAGCGACATTTATTCACGACGACCTACATAAATGTTCGCATGTTTACCTACGCAATGACGCATCAAGAAAGCCTCTGACGCCTACCTACAATGGCCCATACGAAGTGATCAGTCGTAATGACAAGTATTACACTATCCAGTTATGCAATAGACGCGCCAACATCACTATAGACAGACTAAAGCCTGCTTTCCGTATGAACACTGAGTCAGAAACACCAGTCACAGATACGTACGCATACGTTACCAAATCAGGAAGGACGTCGAAGCCCTGTGTACGTTTCACTAGCGGGGGAATGATGTAGCAGCTCATACTTACGTACAACATACAAATTAGAAGAGATCATACGGCCGCGCGCCATCGTGGGCCAGCGTGTACTGAGTAGCCGAAGGACAAGGAGGCGAACGCCCGGCTGTATCATCGCGCGAGTTGTACGACGGGAGCGCGGCACGTACTACCGACATTACCGAATTGTGATTGTAATAAATTTATTAATGTACCCTATTTATTTATATTCATATTGACTGGTACTGTATATAAGCAGCGCTTTTTAATAAACCATACAGATCGTTATTCGTCTTCTCACTTGCAACACATATAAATACCTAAAAAGTAAACGAATTAAGGACGCTGTTACATTTTCGACGAACTCAAATCTAGTTATCTAAAGTCGCACACAGCAACATCACGCGTATCCGCTCACGTCAGCGGGAGCGCCGCTTAAAAAAACTAGTCGATTGTACCACCCGCTGACGTCATTAGCCAGCTGCGCGCGTTTTTATACAAACTGCGATAGCGGCACAGTTTCTAGGAATTCTGTGGCACGTGTTCATTTCTTGGAAAGCTATTTGGTAGAGCTCTATTATAGTGCATGTTTCGTTTGAATTTGTTATTGTTTACATTTCTAGAAATGGTTAAAAAGACGAACAAAGACAATTTAGCTTCAGATTTCAAAGAAATGGCTCTAGTAAGAAAAAACAAGCGATGACCTAAGTATATGTTTTAAGGTTTAAAATGCATGGTGTGTTAATTCTTAACATGAAACATAAATAAACCCACTTACCACAGTACAATTAAACTATTAACTGAGTAAAACACTTTCACACTCGACCGACCGAACAATGACATGACAGAGAAAAACATATTTTTTAATGTCATAAAAGTCTCAGTCAGTGTTGACGTATCTTAAATCGTTCGGAAATAGATAACGCATCAAATTAAATGCATAGAATTCGATATTAGTACTTAATAGTGATGGAACAACGTTAACAATAAAAAAAAATATTTTCTTGGTATAGAACTCACACCACGTAGAATATGTAAAATGATTCCACGGACCCGATCCACACCACGCTCGCGTGAGCGGGTATGCACACATTGAAATGCATTGAGTGCTCGATTTTATACATCACTTATTTAATCTTGGTCCTTGATATTATTTTTTAATTTTGTTGAAATTGATTCCAGAAGATTACTTGGAACTTTCAGCAGTTTGTTCCCACCATTGAGAAACTTGATCATGGGTTTCCTGGTATAACCGCAGAGACATCGGTGAGATGTCGGCATGGGCAAGGACTGTATTAAGCTGGGTGTATCCGGCACCAGTAGACATAATTCCGGATACAACATCCTGATTAATGTCCATTTTAAGATCGTTTTGCCGCACTGTTTTAAGTTGAAACTTTTCACCCCACATTTTGCGGACAAATTCAAATTTAGAATGCAGGCCATGTTTTTTTTTTCTTTATTTATCGTTAGATGCTTCACACCGCAATTGAAAAGAGAAGTGTGGCTTCCTATTTGGATTATCTGCTAAAATAGGTAATCAAATTCAACTATTCTCTTGCCTTTTGGCTTAAATTGTACTGCACATTCCTGTTCCTGAAAATAAAACGGGACTAGTAGTGCGTACCTACGATAAAAAAAAATAAAACAAACAATAAATAGACTGATAAAACTTACAAATGAAATTTCATACTGCTCATCATCATCTAACGAGACATCTAAGCTGTTCTCCTTGTTAACAAAAAACATAATACAGGGTCATATTAAGTTGCCTAGTGAAAGTCAGCAGACGTAATAGGATTGATATTTAACAACAAAATACAAAAAAAAAAAAAATATCGTAAACTATTACTTCAATTAAATAATAAACTACAAAGTGAAAATCCTTACATAGTCTCATTACTGGTATTTATTGCTACGTTAGTAGATTTTTTTGGTGTATATCCAAATTTCCGAATACGGGGCATCTAAAAAAATAGAGATAAACATTTTAACAAAACAACGTATATAATAATACGTTGTTTTGTTAAAATGTTTATATTTATTTATTTTTTTTCCACCAAGTTTAGCATTTAGTTTTAATATTAAAACTAAATGCAGAATGGAATGGAATGAGAATGGTGGCAGAGCTCACAAAGTACAAACTATAAAGTTCCGCTGCCAAGGCCTGTTTTATTTTTCAAGCGCTATATATCTACCATGCCATATATATATTTATGAAATTGACACCCATGACGAAAAGTGGCCAAATTTTCGTCGGCGCCATCTTGGATTTTGATTTTGACCCCATATTCGTTATTAGCTACCCCAAAAACTATGAAAATGACACCCATGGCGAAAAAATGTCAAATTTTCGTCGGCGCCATCTTGCATTTTGATTTTGACCCCATACTCGTTATTAGCTACCCTAAAAACCATGATAATGACACCCATAACGAAAAGATGTCAAATTTTTGTCGGCGCCATCTTAGATTTTGGTTTTGATCCTATATCCGATATTAGACACCCCAAAAACCATGTAAATGAGATCTATGACGAAAAGTTGTAAAATTTTTATCGATCGGCGCCATCTTGGATTTTGGTTTTGATCCATATGCGATATTAGCGACCCCACAAAACCATGAAAATGACACCTATGACGAAAAGATGTCAAATTTTCGTCGGCGCCATCTTGGATTTTGGTTTTAACCCCTAACCCCCCCCCCCCCCCTTACCCAATTTGTTTTTTGGTCTGTGGTTACCTATCAATAAATAAAGAACTTCATAGGCGTGCTTATTTAAAAAGTAAAATAAATAGTTGAAAAGAGTATATAGATTTTGTCTTTTAATGAGTTCCTGTTTAATGTGCCATAAGTAATATAGTTATTTCATAATAGTTTCGTTCGCCTCCAGGTTGGTACGACCGCGAAAACATCGGCGAGTTCAAGACGCTGGTGGACGTGAGCATCGTGGGCGCCATGGGCCCGCCCGGCGGCGGACGTAACCCCGTGTCCATGCGCCTCATGCGACACTTCCACTACATCTCCTTCACCGAGTTGGAGTATGCTAGCAAGGTATGTGGTACCACAGAATAATGAAACTACAGTAGTTTATCTGGGCAGTGACCTTGAATTAATTACCTACGGCCGCTCGGTACAAAAATACGCGTCCGTCCGTGAGTTACTGCCGATCCGGACCGACAAGTTTTTTTTTTTTTAAATTCACCTACTGAATAAATTGATAGAATAAAAACTATGTGAAATGAGCCATTTTTGTAGTACTACGCAGAATTTTCTGTACAACTAAACAATTTTCTCTACGGGACCAGCATCGTAGTCGCGAAAAAATAAGTTTGTTATGAATTTACTCAGCCACACTGCAACACAAACGAAGCTAAGTTCGTTTCGCTTCGTTCCGCGTCTTTTTTATACTTGGGTTCACACCGCGTACTAAGCGAAACGAAAACGGAAGTATGAAAAGACTTGGAACGAAGCGAAACGAACTTAGCTTGGTTTCGCTTCGTTCCCTTCAGTTTAGCCAATCAACTATCAAGTTTCCAATCGTCCTAAGCAAACTGGTTTTTTTTTGGAAAAACCCTGTTATTAGCTCGTATTATTACAAAAACCTTTCAAGTTTCCAAAAGAATACCAATTATTCAAAATATCTAGCGACAGATACGTTTTTTTTTATTTGTAATTTAAAAAAAACTGTTTAACATGACATATAAAAGTCGTGTGTTTTCAGGAACTCATAACATCTAAGGAGTCTTTCAATTTAGATGTTTCTTGTTGGACTGCTGCGGTGCCGCAGCGGTGCGGGTGTCGTACTGCGCACGGCTAGTCGATTTTTGCCATACAATGTATGCACCAAGCGCGCAGTGCGGCGCCACCCGGTGCCGCGCACGCACGACTGCAGAATGGCAACATCGCAAATTGCTAACTGCATTGCGCAGTACGACACTCGCACCGCTGCGGCGCACGGTGGGCTGAAAATCGGCTTTCATAGAAGGGATTTCAATTTGCAAGTGCCGGATTTTTTGCCGGATATTGCTTCTATTAGTCATTACTACATACAAAAATGACACCCCAGTTAATTCTGCTCGAAAACGAAGGAATTATATTTTTTTTACAAAAAATTTGTATGAAGCTAGTATGAAAAATCTAATTATCCCTTAAACTGACACTTAAACAGGAATATTTTTACAGGTGATCATAGTGCTAATTATTTATGATTTTTTTTTTGCCGATTTGCCGAAAAGTATTATGCCGTTTTTTTTTTAAAAAATCGTCAAAATATTTTTATTTATTTTTACATATGAAACGGTTCCTTTTAGTGTCTAAGTTAATTAAGAACATCGATATGTTATGGTTTTATGACCCAAATATTAAAAATACATAAAACAAGAAAAATATTAAAAAAATGCTGATTATTCTTTTTTTTTACATATAATTTAAATTACAAAAAACGCTTTTTCTGGCGTAAATATGACTATTTCGCTAGTTTCATTAATTTTAACGGCTGCTTCAGGATTTTTCATCATATATTCGATCACAGATGCGATATCTCCATGGCCTTCTTCTTTTAAACGTGCTGCAGCTGCATATACCAATTCACTAGAATCTTCGCCTGTATGATCATCAGATCTTCTCTTTTTCTGTTTACTTCCCAGATCTTCGAATGGTTTTCGGGACCTATTTGTCATTGTTCCAACTGACGATTTTTTTCTTGAGAGACTGAGGGAGCTCTTGGTATCTCATCAACAGTTGGTTCTTGATTAACTAAAGTTTGCACACAACTCGGCCAATCTAGATTTGCTTCCAACCAATTTGCGTACAGTTTCTGAAATTATCAAGGAATCGGTTGGATTTCTGCCACATATTTACATAGCGGTTCGCCTAAATATCCGACAAAATTCTTTGAGAGTTACACGATCTTCGGCAGAAAGGCAATCGCCTATGCGGGAAACAACTGCACCAAACAATACTTCATGGTTAAATGAAGAACTCTCATTTTGTAGAAGAACAAACAAGTCTAAATTGGTGATTAAACTTTCCATTCTAAGATATTATAGTCGCTGATCAAAGATTTAGTGTTAGCAGTTATACAGTTGTAAACAATCTAAATTATAAATCAAAATTTTAGCCCTTTTATTGCAAAACGCCGATAATTAATTAACTACCCTCATTAGTTTTACAACTTATAATCGTCAATGAAAATTTACAATCGTCATAACAACTAATCAACAAATTAGCTTAGTTATCAGAAAAAGGTGAATGCTGTGAAGGTGAATGTGTCATTAGTTGGCATTGTTGTGAGATATTGCAAATCATTAAATCACCTATTAAAAGTTATTAGAATATTAAATCAGCGTAATTACTTAATTACTTTTTTTCAGACTCATTAGAAGACTAAACAATTTGTAATTTGGTATTTTTGTTATAATGCAAAGTTTTAAAACTCATTTTATGTTGATAAATATCTAGCTCAAACATAGTTGTCAACGTGTGGGTGTACTATAAACCTCTGCCTACTCCTTCGAAGATATATGGGGTGATGCTATTTTATGTTACGTGTTGTTAAAAGCCTGCGTTCTTCAACATAAACACTAAAAGGAATCGTTTCATATGTAAAAATAAATAAAAAAAATTTGACGATTTTATTAAAAAAAAAACGGCATGATATTTTTCTGCAAATTGGCAACAAAAAACTCATAAATAATTAGCACTATAATCACCTGTAAGGATATTCCTGTTTAACTTTCAGTTTAAGAGATAATTAGATTTTTCATACTAGCTTCATACAAATTTTTCGTAAAAAAATAATAATTCCTTCGTTTTTGAGCAGAATTAACTCGGGTGTAATTTTTGTATATAGTTATGACTAGTAGAAGTAATATCTGGCAAACAATCCGGCACTTGCAAATTGAAATCCCTAAATCTATGAAAGCCGATTTTCAGCCCACCGTGCGGCGTCGCAGCAGTCCGACACGAAACGTCTAAATTGTAAGAGCCTTAACACAACCTTGTCTCCATATCACTTTCCAGTACGGTATTTTCTCCACAATCCTCAAGTCGTGGTGCGATAACATGAACCCGAAGGTGACACCGCTTATTCGCCAGCCACCGTTCCTCAAGGCTTCCATAGAGATCTTCGAAGCTTTGTTGAAGGAACTGCTTCCTACCCCTACCAAGTCACACTACACCTTCAATTTGAGGGACCTCAGCAAGGTGTTCCAGGGGATACTGATGATGGAAGCCAAAAACGTTGAGGTTTGGAGCTTTATTTTATTTATGCACACAGGTGGTTTCTATTAATTTTCTATTATTATAATATATTTTACCTCTTAAAAAAAACATCGTGAAGAAACTGGCATGTCCTAGAACCAACAATAGATAGCTGAGATCTAGCAATACGTACTGGGCCCTCGAAGTGGATTATATCCCAACCCCTCTCATAGAGAGGAGGTTGTGTCCTATGGTTACGCATTAGGTTACAAATAAATGCCAAGTTAATAAGTACCTACTTTAACTCAATGCACCTGTAGGCTGCTCTCATAATATTTATCTTTTAATTTAGTTTCTACGATTTAGATTTTTTAACTTTATGAAATAGCTATGTGTCATACAATAATTGTTGCTGTGCCCTGACAGGGTCTACAACGGCTCTTAGCTCTAAGCAATTTGTTAACATCTTAATTTACCTTGTGGAACGCAAATAAATGAATATGAATCTTATTAGTCATTAATTATTCACAAAAATATCTATTTACAATATCTAATAACAACTTACTATCTATAAGGTGCTATAAAAATATCTGCCACAGCTTCAATGGGAGATAGTATTGTGTTTATAGATTACAATAATGAAGAAATTTCGTTCCCCGGAATACTTAAATCAATTTGAGAAAATAAAGTAATTAAATAAACATTTACTTGCCTCTTTCTAACTGTTCTGTGATTGAACACTAATTACTACGAGACGGTTTCTTAAATAAATCAATTCGCACATTTTTTTGTATGAAAAAAATTATGACATGAGATCAATAATTTATCTTCACTATTGTAATCTATATACACAATACTGTCTCCCATTGCAGCCGTGGCAGATATTTTTATAGCACCTTATATAATATATAAGGTCCCATTAAAATAGATTGATAATCTTTTAGAAATAATTCAGACCACTAAACTAAGGACAATGGTAAAAAGTAATAAGAAAAACGCATGAAATACTTAAAAGAAAAAAAACAGCTAACGAAAGTACACTAAAAATGTTGGTTACCCAATGCATAACCACATCCATGTCTTTGTTATCTCATAATTCTGATACTACAAATGTGCAGGCGCACGTGACCACGTCAACGACTGCGCCCCCCGCTTTTTAAAAATGATTTTAGGTCAAAATAAAATCACTTTAATCAATGTCTTTTTTTGCTAGCGTTTACTTATATTTTTGACATTTGATTGTCGCTGGCATAGATTGCGACTTGAATTTGAAAATTTTTAGGTACTAGAATTGGCCTTCAGTTGTCTAAGTCGTTATCGATAACTCTATTCATGACTATCGATAAACGTATCGATAGTCAACGATACGTTTATCGATAGTCATGAATAAAAAAAAATAATAAAAAAAAAAAAAACCCCCCTAAAAATTTTTACCTCCTCGTTTAGACGTGATCTTCAGTTTTAAATCATTAAAAGTAGTTACTTTCGTCACGTCTAAACGAGTAGTGTTTGATCGATTTGCATTTGCTTTGGTAAAAATATATGTTAAATTAGAGCATTTTCTTAACATAGTGTAACTAGTCTGCCTTTTATTGTTCATCTACGTTCAATAGTTACTAAAACTTCTATGTTTTTGATAGGCGCGTCATCTGCACTTAATAACAACGCTGTGTGTATAGGCCTTTACATGAAACCTTGTCTTCAGGGTGAAGACGAAGTCATTAGGCTGTGGTACCACGAACATCAGCGGGTGTACCAAGACCGGCTCGTTAACGACACGGATCGCAAGTGGTTTACAAAGTACGTTACAGATTTTATATCTATTGTAGTGTATTATGTGTATGTGTATGTATTATGATTTAAAAGAGTGTCCGTGGAGTTTCTTGCCCGTTCTTCTCCATAGGGATCTACTACGCTTTGGAATGGGCAACTAGCTTCATCTTTCTGACTGACCGACCCATTGACAATTCAAAAGTGCCTGTAATTGGTTTATTTGAAATAAATGCTTTGAGTTTGAGTTTGAGTGTTATGAAATGATAAACGTGTTTACACCGCTTTAAATACTTATACTTTTTTTTAAACGTTTTCCGAAACACATACATACCAAAAGGAGATTGCTCGATATTGGGCCCAGCGAGTTACAGAAAAAAAAATGTTGTGGAAATAATACTTTATGTTATTATAAACCAAAATCGTAAAAAAAATAATAATTTACAGTTGCTACGAGGGTCATTCAATAAATACTTAGCCTACAAAAAGTAAACGAAAATTTTGGAAAAGTGGCAATTTATTTTTCAACATAGTCTCCTTTTAGTTCGATACACTTAGCCCAGCGATGCTCTAACTTTTTTAACCCGTCCGAAAAATAGTTTTTGTCAAACTCTGCAAAATAGGTCTCCGTGGCGGCGATGACCTCCTCATTCGATCCATATCTATTCCCGGCGAGTGATTTTTTCAGATTAGGAAACAGAAAGAAGTCACAAGGGGCCAAATCTGGAGAATACGGTGGATGGGGCAGCAATTCGTAGCGTAATTCGACCAATTTGGCCATGGCAACGGCAGACGTGTGAACCGGTGCGTTGTCGTGGTGAAACAGCACTTTTTTTCTTCGCCAGATGGGGTCGTTTTTTCTTTAATTCGGCGTCGAATCGGCCCAATAAATCGGCATAGTAAAGCCCTGTAATTGTTTTACCCTTCTCGAGCTAATCGATGTAGATCACACCTTGTGAATCCCAGAAAACGGTGGCCATAACTTTTCCGGCCGATTTTAAAGTTTTCGCCTTCTTTGGAGCACGTTCCCCGGTCTGGATCCATTGTTTTGATTGCTCCTTGGTCTCTGGTGTGTACCAGTGGATCCAGGTTTCATCGACGGTCACAAAACGACGCAAAAACTACGCTGGATTCCGCTTAAACAGCGCCAAACACGTCTCCGATGTGGTCTCACGGTTGCGCTTGTTTTCTGGTGTGAGTAAACGCGGCACCCATCGCGCCGACAGCTTTCTCATGCCGAGTTCCTCGTGAAGAATATAATGCACTGTTCCTTCTGAAATGCCTACAGTCTCAGCTAGCTCCCGAACCTTCAATCGGCGATCTGCCAATACGAGATCATGGATTTTTTTAATGTTTTCCTCCGTAGCAGCTGTTTTCGGTGCACCTGGACGTGGTTCATCAAAAACCGACGTACGGCCACGTGCAAACTCGTTGAACCAATTCTTGACGGTGGCCATCGATGGAGAAGAGTCACCGTACACAGCATCCAAGCGCTCTTTGATTTCGATGCGCGTTTTCCCTTCCAAAAATAGGAATCGAATCACCGAACGATATTGCTCTTTTTCCATTTTTGTAAAACCGATCGACACGTTCGCTTCCATAAGTTGTCAAATTAAAACAAATGAAGGGATTGGAATGAAAATTTGAAAAAGAATTAAAAAAGAATGTGCTACACTGTGGTAAAACTCATTTGAAACTACAGCGCCCTCTGGCGATGAGGCAAGGTACTTATTGAATGCACCTCGTAAATATATTTTTATACATAAAAAAATCACGTGTTGGTGTAGGTAGATGAATAATAGTTTGAAGCGCTCGTACGCCAAAACTATTGATTTTACAAAAAAATTGTGATGACATCAATTGAAGGAAATTTTTTCTAGTTTAATTTTATAAATTAATGTTTTATCGTGAAATGAGTCGGAGAGGAGTTATTGCCAAAAAACTGCTATTAGGCGCCATTTTTCCATTATGGTGACGAACGCAATAAAATCACCAATTTTCAAAACTCCCGAAAACTTTCCAGGTAACCCCCTTTTTGAGCACCAAATGACTATACTATTCGGAGAATCTTCATACTTAAAATCATAAAATTTATGGGAATGGAGAACAACGATTATGACTAAAACAAGATGAATTCCCAAAAGAATATACACGAATCTTCAATAAGAATCATTGTCACGTAAAGAACGGTTATTCTGTACTACAGGGTGTCCCTGGAAGTATGGATCGAATTGAATAGGGACGTGGGCAAGGTCATTTTCAAACTTTTTAACTCTGAGAATGTCGGTGTAATTTTTTTGAAAATCGCTGGAAAATTTAGTAAAATTTTTGCCAGACCGAACCTTACGCAGTAAATGTTTTTCTTTTTGTTCACATGTTTAATAGCTGTGTAAAAGTATTACCTACCACAACAAAGGCCCACTCTACTACAATGCCTTGGAAAAAAAAAAATTCATAGCCCTGAGTTTTTTTTATGATTTTTTTTTGAGCACTATGCGAATTGATTGCAAAAACACAAAAATTGGTCATAACTTTTGAACCGTAAAAAAATCCTCCGATATTCTCAGGATTAAAAAGTTTGGAAATGACCTTGGCCACGTCCCTATTCAATTTGATCCATACTTCCAGGGACACCCTGTACATTAAAAAGGCAGCTACACAACATTGACACGCCAAGAAAATTAACTAGTTTATTAATGTGAAAAAATATGGAAAAATATATCACATCTTTCTGGTTTGAAAAAAAAATTCGAATGTGACATTGAAAAAAAATCTGACAGAATAAACGGAATGATACCTATGTCATCCGAATTTAAAATTTAGAGAAAAAGTTGTGAGAAAAATCAGCCAACTTAAAGTTTTAAACGAGTTTATATACTTCTCCAAATTTATTAAGTTTAGATGCGAAAATTTTTAAAACGACTAACGTAGAATGAAAAAAAAAACGGAAACTAGTTTTATTATAATCGTTAAAACGGAAAAAAGTGGCCACTATTTTCTGTTTTAACGTTTATAATAAAACTTAACAATATAAAGCTACTATTTGTATTAATAATAACGTATAGTCTTGTGGAGCACAACTATTCCGGCTTATTTTCTGCATTTTCATTCAAAAATAAAAGAAATAACCAAACAAACGATACGGGCGCCTTATTATTAATAAATTTAATTTAATGATTTATTTAATATAACATTAATTTAATAGGTAATTATTAAAAACACATTTCCATTGTGTTATGTAATAAAGTCAACTCAATAAGTATTACCTATATGATCTGTTTTTGAGCTATGTTTCTAATTTAATTAATTTCTAAATTATTAATTTTTTCTTTCAGTTTGATGCATAAGAAGATTCGATCTGAATTTAAAAGGGACCCGGAGGAGCTATTACGTGACCGATTGATGTTGTTCGGAGATTTCATGGACATTGGCGCCGATGATAGGAAGTACATCGAGATTGAGAATTGGGATGAGGTACGTATAGTACTTTTGTCTCAAGTTTAGTCTTAACTGGCTCCTTCCTATCTCGGCACCCATCAATTTATTTAACATGCCCACGAAAAATTCCCATCCCGGCGCTTTTCATGTCTTTTTGTGTGGCCGCGTTGTTCTTCTAAATTACGCAACACATTTTGATGCGGTTTTCACTAACATTTGGAGAATTTATTCTGGAAGGTTTACCTATATGTATAATACATCAATATTTAACTTATTTATAACTAGCGACGCGGCCCTGCTTTGCATGGTTTTTACGACTTGACAAAACATGAAGGTTTCTATATTATATATAAGTTAGTTGTTGTTGTTGTTGGTTGTTGTTGTTTGTTGTTGTTGTTGTTGTTAGTTGTGTGTGTTGTTGTTGTTGTGGGTTGTGTTGGTTGTTGTTGTTGTTGTTAGTTGTTGGTGTTAGTTAGTTGTTAGTTGGTGTTAGTGACCTTTGTTGTTTGAATTAATAAATGATTATTATTATTATTGTATATTAATTTATTATACATATAAACCTTCCGGAATAATTTCTCTGAATAAAAAATAAATAAATAAAAATGTTTATTGCATCAGCTTAAATAACTTATTCTAGTTACAATATGGGGAGAATCCTTTTAAGCAAATAGTTTGCTTGTGTTAGGATGCTCCGCCCTTCCCCAGGTTATGTAATTCTATTAAGTTATTGTAATTAAACTTATAATTAAACAAATAAAAACAAAACAAAAAAAAGAGTGAAAAAGAAGCACAATATTTTTATGAATTACAAAAAAAACGCGCTAGCATGTGTGTGTTATGTGTGTGAAATGGTGTGGAGGTGAGTGTGTGAGTGAGTAGTGGGTGTAAATTAATTAGAGAGACGGTTGTACCTACTACAATATACATGGTGGTGATTAATTATCTAGGTACTGTAAAATGCAGATAAATGCTAGCTAACCCTACGACTAGGAGTCTTGGGATCGGAAAATAATGTAGGACATTATCTTCCATTAGCGGCTCAAACTCAAAACTCAAACTCAAAGCATTTATTTAAAATAAACCAATAACAGGCACGTTTGAATTGTCAATGGGTCGGTCAGTCAGAAAGATGAAGCTAGTTGCCCATTCCAAAGCGTAGTAGATCTCTATGGAGAAGAACGGGCAAGAAACTCCACGGACACTCTTTTAAATCATAATATTTTTATAAAATATTGGTTACATCGTTCATGTTGAAAATATACATGTGAGAACAATGTAGAAAGACGTGCACGTTAAAAAGCGTCCGTAATAAAAAGATAAAAACTAAAACAACTAAATTAAATATCAAAATTAAAAAATAAGCCATGGCAGCTAAGAGACGAACTATAATAACGTAATATATTACCTATAAGTAATAGAAAAAGACCTCGTCATAGGTCTTTGACTTAAGCCATTTACACAAAGCTTTTTTGCATTCGCGGTAGGTTAGTGGGTATATGTCAAGTTCTTTATTAAGAAGATTGTATAAATGGGATGATTGACTAGGGTATTGTCTTTTTGCGAATGTAGATGAATGATAGTGAAAACCGCATCAAAATCCGCTGCGTAGTTTAGAAGAACAACGCGGCCACACAGGCACATGAAAAGCGACTTTAGTTTATAATAAGTATAGATATAGAAGCCTTAATCTTTTGTCAAGTCGTAAAAACCGTGCAAAGCAGAGCCGGGTCGCTAGTTTACACAATAAAGAACCCTAAAATGCAGTAATTTCAACAATACAACACAATAACTGACGGTGTTTGGCCGTTATTTGTGTAATTTTAGAACAAATGGAGTATACTTAAAATAAGTTGTTACATTTTAAATTTTTAATAGGGAATATTATAATGAATGAATGTAAAATGAAATAATAATCAATGTAAAGGTTTATACAATATAAAAACGTATATTTATGGTCGGCCATAACTAAAAAGAAACTAAAAACATATTTAAACGTAATACTAATATATGTGACACTGGCAGTCCACGACAAAAGTCCGTTTCTAGTTTCGAACGAAAAAAAGTAAACTAGAACGTTTGTTTGTTTGTTTACTTATTCGTATTTTTTTTTTCGTAGTTCTTAAAGTTTAGTAGAAAAGGTAAGTAGAGATAAACTATTCTAAAAATGAACGCAGTTACGCTTACATGCAAAAAAGTGTATAGACGCAATACACATAATTGGTTTTTGTCATTGGTTGCTCAGTCATCGGCGAGTACGGTCAACAACTAAACTAAATAAATACCTTACAGACTAACATACATAAAAATATACACAATACACTGATTTTTTTATATGCAAACTGTACCCCGACTTGCCCAAACGTCAAACACTCGGATTTTTTGGCCAACTAAAGATTTTTCGGCTTACTCGGATTTTTTGGCTATAAGTGACACGAACGCGCGACAGAACGAACGTGCCGTTCTACAAAGCGCATGCTCCCCGCCGTACAATTTTGTTAAATGGACTGATCGCACGATTAGTTGACCTCTAAGTGCGGTGATGAGTCCATGTTGACAGTAAAGTCGCCGCACGCACACAAGAAAACTGTTGCAATAAGTATTTCCTCTCACACATTAAAATAATCACGTTTTGTGGAGGGGCGTTCATTTTTAGAATGGTTCATCTCTAGGATGGTAGGTAAAGGTAAGTGCAAAAGAAATCGGCCAAATTTCTATAGAAGCTGGACCTGAGTTTTATTTTCAGTGTACAGAAACAAATTATAGTCAGATTTTATTTTTTTATGTAGTAAACACCATCCCGTTTGAAAATAATATCTAAATAGCCAAGATATTTTTAAAAAAAAAAACACTTTTTCTTTTCTTTTTTTTCACTGTTTTTTTCTTTTTCTTTTTTTTTCACTTTTTTTTGTTTTTTTTTTTATCAATAAAGTATATATAAATAAATAAATAAAAATTTTAATAATGAAAAAAAAAACACTTGAGGTTAGAATAAATAAATAAGTCGATTTAATGCTAGGCAGACGACACACAGTTTTTATCCGACAGCGGCGAAGCTAAGCGGTAGTTATCAGTCCGTAAAACAGTCAATGCAAAATCAAACAACAGAAGGAAATCCAAAACAGTACAGTACGTATCACAATAGTCACACTAACAACAACAACAATGCGAAATTGCGAATGATCGCCGGGTGTCAAATTGACACCCGTGTGATTGACACTGTCAATCAATGGCGCGCGTCGATGACATATTATGACGTTCCGTTGTATGTAATTGAATAAAATGCTGATACTTACTATGAACCAACATAATTATTTTTATGACAAGAATCCAATACATAATAAAAACAGCACTAGTTGATTTGATACAAAAGTATATAGAATTTAATTACATATAATAACTATTCAAAAAAACGTGAATAATTATAATCTTTGAGTACTTAATTTCCTAAGTAAAATGAATCGTCAATAGGTGCGTTTTGAACATGCTATTCTAAATAATTTCCAAATTATGCTATAAACAAAAAAAAAATGTGCATATCTTTTTTTTCTGGCGACATAAATATCTATTTCTTATGTTTTTTAAGACCTTAAAAATAATGGATTTTATCATATATATGGCATATCTGTACACCACCGCCTCGTCGTCAGGTACGATTTGGCCGTCCTTCTTTAGGATAATATTTTAAAAAAATATATATCTCCGTTATTACACACGTTATGAGGTTGATCTTTTTTGCTAACGATAGCTTATTTATTGCATAATATGGGAGTGTGCATAAAACGCCATACCGGTCATATGGCTAACTATTATATTACCATTTCGTTCTAACCTCGGAAATCAAATTGCTGCGGCCGTACGTGAAAAAAGATCATGGATCCATCATGGTTCCGTTGAGAAAAAAGGATGGTGCTATAGGTCGTGTATAGCTCCGTCTCTCTCTCACAGTGGAATCATGATGGATCAATGATCTTTTTTCACGTCATATTATAGTACGGCCCCCTTTTATCTCTTCTTAAACTATTTGTTCACGTCCTTACCTTTATTGTGTTTGATCAGCTGGAAGAAGTGCTGAACCACTACCTTGAAGATTACAACTTGTCAACGACGGCTCCTCTAGACCTGGTACTGTTCGAGGACGCGGTGGCACATCTGTGTAGAGTGACACGTATTATGAGGCAGCCCATGGCCAACGGGCTGCTGTTGGGCATGGGGGGCTCCGGTAAGTACGACATGGAGAAAAGAAACAATATTTATTGGGACTCAAATACAAAATTACAAACGTGAAAAAAAAAACAACAGTACACAAACATAAAAATGAATAATTAATTAATTATTAAATTATTTATTATTAATTAGTACATACTTAAGCCCAAGAAGAAAGAAAAGAAGAATCATCAAAATCCGTTTACAAATGCCGGAGATACAGTACGCTATTACCTAATTATTGTTATACTAAAACTTTCCTGAAAGTATGTAGATCACGTCAGTGAAAGAACCATCAAAATTGATTCATCAGTTTTTGAGAAAACCGCGGACATACAAACATACATGTACATACGTATATGTACATACACATACATACGGGTCGAATACAGAATCTGCTTTTTTGAAGTCGGTTAAAAAAGTTCAGTTCGGGGCAGAAATTTCAGCATGTTGCTGCCTGATAGGATCCGCTGTGATACCACGGGCAGATTTTTTTAAGTAAAAAAAAAAATTGAATACATTTAAAACTATTTTTTTTTCTCTTTATTTGATTTGGGGTTTTTATCTAGACAGATATATCGTGCCTTTTACCATTATAACATTAACACCCATACTGTTCCTGTAACTTTACACACAAACTACACTAAACATTTAAATAATATATAAAACACTTTGTTTATAGACAGAAGTCACCGATGAAGGACTGTGATCAATTTACACAACTTTTTGGCACCTTCTGAAGTTGGTTCGGATAAAATGGATTGCATCAATCCCACGTTAAGCCTATTTAAGTCTAATTCTCTCAAAAGTGACTCCCTCTCGCGCCTGTTGCGGACACAATCCATCAGCAAATGCTGCACGTCCTCAATCTGATTACATTCTCCGCAATTCGGTGAATCAGATTTAAAACTATTTATTTTATAAAACTTGACATGAACATTCAACTTAACAATAGCGCTCAATCTATATGTATAAAAATCAATTGCTGTTCGTTTGGCGGGAGAGGAGTGCCGGTATTGCGGTGCGCCGCTCTCCCTACCTTCCGCGGCCTTGACGGGGCCGCCACCGTCTGATGGCGGACGCGGTGCGGCCGCAGGGGAGGAGGAGTGTCGATATGACGTTGGCCGCTCTCCCTATCCTCTGCGGCCGAAAATTGGCTGGCGGCAGGGCTAATGACCTGACCCGTCACACGGGGACCAAGGGTGTTCACGGATGAGTGCTAACGCGTACCCGTGTTCCCGCCGTAAGCAGCAGAGGAGGACACCGTGGAGTTTTAGTGGGTTAGAGTCCCACATAACTGCACTATCTCCCCGTGGTAGTGCAGTATGCATGAGCATTTCTCCACGATAAAAAAAAGGCCTCGCGGACTGTATCTTGGTATGTAAAGGAAAACGATAGAGTTGTTTGACAAATCTTTCCAGGTCGTCAGTGCCTCACCCGTCTTGCGACCAGCATGATGGAGTTGACGTGCATACAGATCGAGATCTCGAAGGCGTATGGCATGACTGAGTGGCGCGAGGACCTCAAGCAGACCATGCTTAAGGCCGGCGCAGAGAACAGGGGCGTCGTGTTCTTGTTTTCTGATGCTCAGGTGACATGAAACGCACAAGGTCAAATTAAAGTAGCCAGTGAGTCCGCAGACGTGGTGAGTATCGATATCTACACATGATAACACAAAAAAAACTAAAGATTTCAAGTGTAGCTTGTCCACTCTGGAGTCCCACTGACTCATCAACGCCCAGCACAAACCCTTGGACCTATAAAGCTGAAATTTTGCACAGAGGTACCCTTTATAATGTAGACAAGGAAAAAGGACGGATTTTTGTTCCCGTGGGATATTTTCCGACATCCACGCGGGGGAAGCCGCGGGATACCTTTTTTTTTTCGTCATGTATAGATATCGATACTGGTAGAAAATGGCTATGGCATTAATTCCGCCTTTGGACATTTGTGTGTTTGAAGTTGTGGTTTAATTATTATATATCCTATCCAGCATGTAACAGAGTTTCGCTAACTAATTTAATGTGACCCAGTGCACAGGATGTAAAACTTTGCACGTCTTGATATCCAATTATCCAGTATTCGATTCTCGTTCTAAATATGTAAAAAATTGGATCTTACTTTTTGTTATCTTTTTATTGTCATATAAAATCCACCAATTGAAGACGTTCGCATTTTTTTTTAAGTTTACACCACTGATATTATAAGTAAAAAGAGGTTGACAGATTGAAGAAACAGGTAAATACGCAACATTCTATCTTCAAAAACGGCACACAAACGCACACATACACAACGTTATATTGTAATGTCACATTTGTGTGACATGTCCACTTTCACGGGTCATCTAGTATACTAGATGACCCGTGAAAGTGGACGAAAGAGACGGCATTCGTAATTATCGGTAGCGAAAATGAGACAAGCATATAAGTTGCCTTTGTTTACGCTGGCGCGGCACTGCGTTTAGGTTTGCTGACTAGCAAAGTTTTAACGTGCCACTTGCGAAGCGCGTATGACCAATCTACCTCTTTCTACTTATAATATCATTGGTTTACACTACGAATAAAAAATGCGTTAAGTAGATTTTCGCCCACGACTACCGCAAGGACACTTTCGCTTCTCAACGGCTGAAACTCCTCGTGACAACGAACCTTTACTTCATCATAATCATCCGCCTATCCTTTTCCTAAGCCTTTACTTCACTTTCTCAATTATTCTTTCCTCAGATAAAAATGGAGTCCTTCCTCGAAGATCTGAACAATATCCTGAGTTCGGGCGACGTGCCGAACATATACGAACCTGAAGACCTTGACAAGATCTACCAGGCGGTGCGTCACGCTGTGATGGAGATGAGTCTCCAGGCCACTAAGACGAACTTGTTCGCATGCTACCAGCGCAGGGTGCGGAGCAACTTGCACATTATGGTCGTTATGAGCCCTATCGGAGAGGTGAGCTACTAAGAACTTGTTCGCATGCTACCAGCGCAGGGTGCGGTGCAACTTGTACATTGTGGTCGTTATGAGCTCTATCGGAGAGGTGAGCTACTAAGAACTTGTTCGCATGCTACCAGCGCAGGATGCGGAGCAACTTGCACATTATGGTCGTTATGAGCCCTATCGGAGAGGTGAGCTACTAAGAACTTGTTCGCATGCTACCAGCGCAGGGTGCGGAGCAACTTGTACATTGTGGTCGTTATGAGCTCTATCGGAGAGGTGAGCTACTAAGAACTTGTTCGCATGCTACCAGCGCAGGGTGCGGAGCAACTTGTACATTGTGGTCGTTATGAGGTCTATCGAAGAGGTGAGCTACTAAGAACTTGTTCGCATGCTACCAGCGCAGGGTGCGGAGCAACTTGTACATTGTGGTCGTTATGAGCTCTATCGGAGAGGTGAGCTACTAAGAACTTGTTCGCATGCTACCAGCGCAGGGTGCGGAGCAACTTGTACATTGTGGTCGTTATCGGAGAGATGAGCTACTAAATTTAACCGTGTGTTTATAGAGTTAGGCCCTTTATACACTGCACGGTTTCTTTACGGTACGGCGTATAAACTGCGTTGTAGAAAAAACATCCATATTGATCCATACAACACTGACGACCGTGCCTACTCACGGCGTATAAACCGTGGTCACTCACGGAAAGAAAACCGTGTACAAAGGGCCTTAAGCTTGTGTTAAAATTTTTCGTATTTTAGAGGCATGAGGAACAGGGTGTAAAGTTCACTCATCCTCCATAGACAAGGGAGGATCCTCCGACCAGACGGGTGTTGTGTCTGGTGGGCAACTGCCCGACGGTTGATGTCGGGACGTTGTATATATGCTAGTTGCGCGGTAAACTCTGATTGCGCGATACAGGATTGCGTGACGTCAGTGTGACGCGTAGTAACGTAGTTCGTATGTGGTGATGTAGATGCCGCCACATCACATCAATCTACTCTAATGTACACTCTCTCTCTTAGTTACATCGGCTACTACAAAATTCCACCCGAAATCCCTTCGAAGCCCTAAATTTAAATTATGATACGTATAACCGTAGGTCGAAATAGGCGTACCGTTGGCCGCGAAGAGTTGGTAGTTGGTACTGGTGCGTCGTTCACGTAACATCGTCCGAGGAAATACGCAGAGGTCGCTATCGGTATCGACCAGGAACTGTACTTTAGTCCTTTTGTCGGTAACAAACAGGCGACCAGAGCTAGGGCAGTCGTCAGTCGCCATTAGCGACGGCCCGTCAAGTTTTCCGCCTTATAATCGCATGGGAAAACGCATGCCCTTGCTTTGCTGCCAAACTTGAAATGGTACCAGCATACCGGGAACTTCCTGTAGTTTGAGTCTGAACGTTTGGTTGATGCACGAGTGTGCCTTGCTCCTCTCTCCCTGGAGCATGACTGGCGGTGTCCAATAGCGAGTGCGTTCACCTCTTTCCGTAGCTCTACAAGTTCTTTAGCTAACACCTCTAGTACTTGAGGGTTCGCAGTAGTTGAAGCGACTTGGGCTGAGGGGGTAGTTATGTCCGCTAATGCTTCCAGTGATACGGAAGTCTGTGCTGCCGTGACTGTCTGTATGTTTGCCGGCAGGCGGTTGGTCCAGATGGATTTAATACAGTCCTCTGGGATATTAGTTCCTGCTAAACTCTGAAGGTGTCTCAGAAATGGCGAAGGCTTGCGGTCGCCAAGCTCTTCGTGCATCAGAAGTTAGTTTACCTTCTTTTCATTAGATGAACTGAGTCGTTTAATTAGTTCACATTTTAGCTTCTGATATTTGTCACTCGCTGGTGGTTTTACTATTATGTCCTTTACCTCTTTTGCGTACTGTGGTTCCAACTGTCCGATGACGTAATGAAACTTCGTCGTGTCTGTAGTAATATTCGCAATAGCAAATTGTCCCTCTACCTGTGCGAACCATATTTCGGGCTCATTAGGCCAGAAGGGTGGAATGCGAACAGCAACTCTGCAAATTTCTGTCGACACGTCCGATGCGTCAGTGGAAACACGCATTTCGGTACGTTCGGTAGGTGACTTGCTACTTGTGGACTGTGAACCTTCCGCCATATTTTTTTAAAATATATTCGATGTGTTTGCGATCTGCAGTAGGTACTATTAAACTTGCGGTTACTTATGCGGGGTCACCAATGTAGGAATAATATGGTTAAATCCTACCTTCTCGCCGTTGTAACTTCCTTCCATATAAACAGGTGTGATTCGGGGCGATAGAATGAAAGTCTTCAGGTTTATATGAAAGCTAGCTTATAATACTCTCCAAAGCAGTACACAGAAATGATTCAATCACAAGAAGAACGGAGAATTGAGAAGCACAGATAGATCACAAGAATAGTCACTAGGTTCACAAGCACAGGTGTTGAAAGCGAATAAACATTAGATCAGGATAGCACGGTTAATATTGATTGCTATTTAGTGAAATGCAAAATTACTTTTAACATAAGCTACACGCGGGTATAAGCAGAACAGTAAGCAGGTGAGCAGCGTGCGCTCCGCGTCGAGAATAGGTCAAGACTGGTGTCGGTGGCGCGCGCGCCTGCGGCCGGGAAGAACAATGAAATAGGTATAGCTATACCTATAGGGCTATATAGCACGGTGCTTGTCCACTGAGCTACAGCGGTCGAAGTTCCGACATGAAATGTGATTGTGGAAATAATAAATTATATGTTGTAATGTAAATACTATGTATAATTGTGTATATGTATGTAAATTGTATATGTGTATGAGTATATGCCGCTACAGTATTGATGTCTCTTACACCGTGTTTTTATAGATTTCTAGCTTTTGCTCGCGGCTTCGCCCGCGTGGAGTTCGGAAATTAACCCGTAAGGGAACGTACTTTCGGTATTAAAAGTATCCTTTGTCCTAACCCAGGTCAAGCCGGTTTATTCTGTACAAATATCACCGTGAAAACATAAGTGAAGTGAGCTGTAATGTCACCTGATGCTTTGACACTAATGACAGCTCACTTCATGCTCACTTCACCCAAGTTTTCACGGTGAGATTCTTACAGAATAGATCGGAAGGTCTACCTGTGTGCAAAAGTTCATCGAAATCTGTTCAATCGTTAAGGCGTGAAAACACTGATATTTTTGGAAAAACACAAAAAAAAAAAAAAGGTTATTGCATATTTAAAAACGTACACGGAAATGAACTCTTGACTTCCAAACTAAGTAGGACTTGTATTATGGAAAACACACACAGAACACAAACACAAAACAACAGAACAGAACAACACACAGAATACAGAACACAGAATAAAACAGAAAATTACAGAATTTTATAAAAGCACCATTTAACTCTCTACGCATTTCACTATTGGTAAGTTAACAACATAATATCTATGACAACATACTCGTATATATTGCCTGTTTTTTATTTCTCATTTCAACAAAAAATATTCAGTTCGTTTGGAAAGGAAGTATGGATATTAGTATTTTCGTGTGAAGTTTCTTGCCACTCTTCTCTATAGGAAAGAACCAGTTGGAGCGTGCGCATAATAGCTTCTGACGTTTCATAAGTTTATGTGAAATAAAATGTTTAGAATTTAGAATGTTGTGCCTCGTCCCCAGATATTCCGCGCGCGCCTGCGCCAGTTCCCATCGCTGGTGAACTGCTGCACCATCGACTGGTTCAGCGAGTGGCCCAAGACCGCGCTGGAGTCCGTCGCACACCACTTCTTTGAGTGCATGGGCGAGCTCACCACGGCTTCCGATGTAGTCATTGATGCTATGGTGGTTAGTATGGCTGCTTTTTTACCCGACTACGGCGAAGCAAAAAGGAGGGTAATGATTTTGACCGGTATGTATGTATGTTCATCTGTTCCCTCATAACTTCTAAACTACTTATCATAATTTGACAAATGAGTATCTTTGGAAGCGTCTTGGTTTATAGGCTATGCGGCGTGACAATAAATTGAATATAGCGCCCTCTAGGACATAAAATCATGAACGAAAAAAAATTTTTTTTATTGTGCCGTTTTGGGTATCAAATGAAAGGGCTTAATTAGCACATTTTAAATACATATATTGTTAGCTTTTGCGCTTTTGCTCGTGGTTTTGCTTGCATGCACCCGATAATTGGGAATAATTTCTAAAATCACTATCAACGGGGAGTACAAGTTACTCTCGGCTTCCTTAAGCATCTTTTTACACCCGATACATCCCAGATATCTCGATGTTTTGACATATCGCCACATCAATATATTGCACCCGTGCGAATCAGCGGCGGGTCGCTTGTCTAATAACAAAAAAAAAAAAAACTGAAAAAAGAAACTGAAATAAGGCATCTAAAAACACAAAGGTGCATGTTAGACCAAGTGTCCAGTTTGCTATCGGACGCCCAGCACGGATGTTGGGGCTTTCTCGTCGTTAACGGATACCCCGGTAGTTGTTGTAGGTAGTTAGTCAGTTCACACCAAACCACTGTTATGTCCAATAGTTTATTTATGGAAACAGTTTAGAGTTAAGTTATGTTTAGTTATCTGAGCCGCACTTGATGTTATGTTATTAGGTAATGATCAACCCGCACACTGTCGCGTGACGGAGTTTTAGTTACGACTGAAGTTATGTTAATAAGTATAAATTAGGTACGCTTAAACGACTAAACGTAATTTTGCTGTATGAGCATTCTTGGCTCGTACATGCTCCCGAGGGAACGATATACGTACTCAGATCACCAAACTTGCGTTACAAGTTAAATAGCTAAGTATAAAAATGTTATAAAACTACTAAAAGCAATCAAAACAATAAGTAAGAAATAATTCTTAAATAATTAATCATAGTTTGAATCTTGTTCCAATTGCTGAATGTCCACTTCGTATTTTAGCGTAGGCAGGAATTTCCTTTAGTTCTATATCTTCTGTCCTCTGTCGAGTCTTTTTCGTGTTGGTGTTGCTATTGCTCTTCTGACGCGATTGAAGATATCTTTTTTTTTTTTTTTTTTTTTTTTTTTTTTGTATGGCATCTCGTAGTGTGACCATGAGAGGTCGCGACTACTTAACCGGACTTTCCTGTGGGTGCCTTTAAGCGAGCTCAAAAGCCTCCAGCCAGGGGCATAAATACTAACTAAATTATAAACTAAACGACTGCGCACTAAGGGCACCCCCTGTGGGGTACGGACCTCGGCTTAGGGAGTCGTTGTCATTGACCAATGATATACAAGGCAAAGCAATAGGCTGGATCAAGTTAGGGGAATTATTATTATCAGGGGAGTTTAAAGCTACAGGCTCAGCTACGCCACCAGCTGGCTCGATTAAACCGATCAAGGGGCATGAATTTACATTTACGTTAGATGGTCTTAAACGCGGTGGGCCTCGGCGGCGAGGCCGGAATGTAGATCTGTGTTTGTGTTGGACTGTGCTAGTGTCCCTACTACTTTCCTGGAGGAGGGTGATAGGGTCATCGGGTTCAGTGAGAATGTGGTGGTGAAGATATCTTCTTATTTGCCAAACTATTATAGCGGCGATGATTCCTCCCACCAACAAAGTGCTTATAGCGTAGTTGCCGATGTCGTGGACACTTAGGTCGTTCGGTAGGCTCTCTCGTCCTTTTAGTGCGGTTATCTGGTCATCTAATAATTTGTGTTCTTTAGATAAGTTTAGTTTTGGTAGCACAATCTTTGTGTTTTTGAACGTATTCCACATATCATTTGGTGAGTCAATAGTGGGTACCTCCAAGGTAATTCCAATATTAGTACTGCTACTAAAAACGTTATGTGAGTAAATTGTAGCATCTTGTTGCTGAAGTATGCAGTCCTGACCTAGGGCAAGGAGCCCCGCCTTTGTTATAATTGTTGTTGTAATTCGATTTTCGCATACAATGCGAGTCGTACATTCATTTATGCAATTATACAGCCATATGTTTGGTCTCTGTAATTTTATCCATCGGTCAGAGCATTGTTCTGGTATCCAATCACATGTAATGTTATTTGCATTTTGACTTAGTATTTTAGCTTCGCAAGATGCCGTGGCTCCATGCAAGTTGCTGATAGTTGTAGAGGCGTGGCAGATGTGATTGTCCGCTGTTATTGTTGTACATTGCTGAAGATCAACCTCTTCCATCTGTATGTAGGTATTCTTTACGAAGTTGACTCCAATATATTGTGTTGTTGTATCTATCACCTGACATTGGTTAGCAGTTTGCAGTCTAGGTATAGCTATATTGCGATACAATGTATACTCGTCATCACTTAGTAACGGGATATGTAATTCGAAGAGTAGATACTTTTCGGTGAGCCGGGCTTTCACATAAATAATTTTGTAAATATTTTTTATGTTAGCTCCATTGCTGTTTTTGATAGGTAACGTTAATCTTTTCGGTATGATACCGGCAATGTAATCAAGTTGTTCCGATAGCTGCTCCGGTGTGAATAATTTCATATCAAGATGGCCTCTGTAGATATCTGTCAATGCACTTAGGAGCATTTCTTGGTTTCTTCTCAGTACTGAAATAAGTAAGCCAGCAGTTAACGCCCCAGAGTTGACGTCATTCATTGTTTTCATTATTTGAAATCTGTTTTCTATCACTGCTGTATTATATTTCGTTTCGTTCATAAATTGCTGAATTGCTTCCAGTTGCGTCTTTACAAAGTCTTCATTTTTCTTGATGACGTTGTTTTCTGCCTCGATAATCAGCGTCTGATTTCTTATCAGCTGTAATTGATATTGTTCGTTCGTTTTGATTTTTTCTATGTCCTGATCGTATTTTTGGGCGAAATCGTTGTCAAGGACACCAAACAGGGCTCGTGCGAGATTTCCTACGCCGTTGACGTAGCCACGTCGCCTTCGTTGTTGATGTTGAGACCGTAGCAATATGTTATACTCGTTCAGCTGGTTCATTTCGAACTTGAGTTGTTTTGTCGTAGAGTGACAAGGCTCGTTTGGCATCGTGTCGCATAGTTGACCTATATGATTCACGAATTCCTCTACCTTTGCTGTACTTTGCCAGAATGTTGTCAGGTTATAGTATACTAGAAGTTTCCATTCATCGTGAATAAGTTGAATATTTCCGACGGGGTCAAAGTAAACTGGTTGGTTTTCAGCTAATTGAGTTATTTTGAAATGCTGCAGGGGTGCTGCTTGTCCACATGTTAGCGTTGTAAATGCTACTAGTAACACCATAAGCAAGCTGTTTACCCTTTTCTGGGTTTTATTAGTCTCTTTCTTTTGCTTGCCGTGCTCAGTTGCTGGACTCACTTCTTGTGACTCAGCGCCTCCGCATACCTCGTTTATAGGTAGTGGGGCTAGTTTAGTTATGGGTCTTTTTAGTACCCCATTTTGTGTCTTGAGCGTGACTACTCGTACTAAGTCATCGCTCCCTGGGTGCAGTTCCACTACTCGTCCCATAGCCCATTTGCTTGGGGGTAGATTACTTTCCCTGACGAGAACTAGTTGTCCCTTCTGTATGTTTTCTTTAGTTTGTTGCCATTTGTTTCGGTTTTGTAATGAATGAAGGTATTCGTTCGACCAGCGATCCCAATAGTGTCGACGCATGAGCTCAATGAGTTTCCAGTTGTTTCTGATGTCTATCGCTTTCATTTCTTCAGGTTCATTGAGTGGTAGTGTTAGTGTTGGACTCCCCGAGAGAAAGTGACCCGGGGTGAGGTATTCCAGATCTTCCACATCTTCTGTTAATGGACATAGCGGTCTGCTGTTCATGCACGCTTCGATTTGTGTAAGAAGCGTTGCAAATTGTTCGTAGGTAAGCTTCTGTTGTCCAATTACCCGTTTCAGGTGTGCTTTCATGGAACGAACTGCAGCTTCCCACAAGCCTCCTGCTGATGGCCAGGATGGAGCGTTGAAGTGCCACTCGATTTGAAGGTCGTTGATCTCTTTAAAGAACTCTGAAGATAGCATTGTTTTAAATAGTTGGAACTCTTCTTTCAAAACTCTTGCGGCTCCGACGAAGTTGGTTCCATTATCGGAATATATTTGTTTTGGGGTGCCTCTTCTGGCGCGCATTCTTTTAAGTGCTGCAATGAAGGTTTGCGTTGATAGGTCCGAAACAAGTTCGATATGTACTGCTTTTGTGCACATACATATGAATATGGCTATATAGCCTTTGCAGGTTTTTATTCCGCGGCCCTTGTTTATCTTTACGTCCACATGGCCTGTAAAGTCGATACCGGTGTGGGAAAACGGCCTCGATGGAGTGATCCTTTCTTTAGGAAGGTTGCCCATCAACTGTTCAGTTTGGGTTGTTGCGTATCGACGACATCGAATGCATTGTCGCAGTATTTTCTTGACAGTTCGATTGCCGCTGATAATCCAGTAATTGTTTCTTGTGTCAGCTAGCGTTAATCTTGCTCCACCGTGTAAGGTTTGTTGATGTGCCTTTTCAATAATTAGTTGCGTTAGTCTTCCCTCTCCTGGTACGAGGACGGGGTGTTTCATTTCCACTGGCAAGTTGGAGTGGTTTAGACGTCCTCCAACTCGTAAAACTCCGTAAGAGTCCAAAAATGGATTAAGTTTCAAAATGGTGCTTCTGTTAAGAAGTTTTCCACCTTTCTTGAGTGAATTTATCTCATTTTCAAAATAATCCCGTTGCACTGATTTGATAATTATAAACAGTGCGTTGTTTATTTCATTCAAGTTCAGTTCATGGCACTCAGTTGACCTTCTTTTGTTTCGTAACGCATCAGCGAAACGTATCACCAAGGCGAGTATTCTTGTAATACGATCTATGTTGCTATGTCGCTCAAGTAATGAATCGATTAATTCATTTTTAATCGACGTGGGTTCCGTACTATTAGTCGTGTAACAGTTTGTTAAGAAGCCCTCGTTTGTGGTGTAAGTTTCTTTTGAGATAAGGGCTTGTTTTTCTACCTCCTTAAGCCATTTAGGGCCTTCCCACCACAGAGTAAAGTTGACCAGTTTTGTCGGTGGGAGTCCTCTTGTTGCACAATCGGCAGGGTTTTCGTTAGTCTTCACGTAACCCCAGTTTATCGCAGGCACGATGTTTAATATTTGTGTGGTTCTATTGGTTACATACTTTTCGTATTTAGTTTGACTTCCTTGAAGCCATGCTAGAACGACTTTAGAATCAGTCCAGCAGGTAATCCTGAGCTCGTAATCTTCCAAGATCTTAGTTATCCTTTGTAGGAGTTTCGCTAACAAAACTGCGGCGCATAATTCCAACCTCGGTATTGTAGTTTTCTTTTTGATTGGTGCCACCTTTGTTTTTGCCGCGAGTAGTGTAGTTTCATACGCGCCGGTGGGTGACGTAGTTCGGCTGTAGATAACGCATGCGTAGGCTTTCTCGCTCGCGTCACAGAAGGCTTGCAATTCGATCGCCCTGTTGTTTTCATTTTTTATCCATCTCGGTAGACTTATGTATTTTATGTTTGGCAAATCAGATTTAATTTCCAACCATTCGTTTTGTATGGAGTCTGGTACATTTTCGTCCCAACCGATGTTTTGATACGTATCACTCCATATTTTTTGGAAAAGCAGTTTTGCTTGTAGGGTAATTGGAGCCAACCAGCCGAGTGGATCGTAGATCTTGCTTATTTCTGACAACAGCCTGCGTTTAGTGTAAGGTGCATTTTTGTTGTTGCTAGGCGCTTCGCTAATAAAATGGAATGTGTCGCTTGCGTCATTCCAAGTGAGCCCAAGGGTTTTGCTGAACTCTTGTTGCTTGAAGTTAAATTCGTTATTGTTACTTTTCTCTTTCTTCTGTAGTTCTTTGAGAATAGTTGGTTCGTTCGTGGACCATTTCCGTAAAACAAATCCACCTTTCTTCAGTAGTTCGCTTAGCTCCCTTTGCAGTAGTTTTGTTGATTCTGTGGTATGGTGGCCCGTGATGGCATCATCCATATAAAATTCATTAAGTAGCGCCTTTTGGGCCAGAGGGAAAGCGTTGCCTTCATCTTTGGCCAGCTGTTGGAGAGTGCGCATCGCTATGTATGGTGCGACTTTGGTCCCGTATGTTAGGGTACACAGCTGCATATCTCGCAGTGGTTCTCTCTTGGAGTTTCTCCAAATTATTCTTTGAAGACATTGTTGATCTTGATGAATTAGGATTTGACGGTACATTTTTTCAATGTCCGCCGTTAGAACATATCTATAGCTCCGCCATTTTATGATCAATGCTAGAATGTCCTTTTGAAGGTTGGGCCCTTTTTCCATCAAATCGTTTAGGCTGTGCCCTGAGTCTGTCTTCATTGATGCGTTAAAAACAGCTCGTAGTTTCGTGGTTGTTGAGCACTCCCTTACCACGCCGTGGTGTGGTAGGTAGGCTTGTACTCTACTATCGGATTCTGTCACTGGTTTCATGTGACCTAATTCGATGTATTCTTGGATGAATTCTTTATAAAGTTTAGCGAAATGTTCTTGTCTTGCCATTTTCTTTTCTAACTGAAGAAATTGTGCTGTTGCTTGTGGTTTCGAGTTACCAAGGTTTTGTTCATAGTTAGCGTTCATCGGCAATTTCACCACATAACGCCCGTTGCGTAATCGCTCTGTTGTTTCTGTGTAATACTTTTCACAGAATTCGTTCTCCGTCGTAATTTCGGGTTCCGAAGGGATGTCTTCTATCTCCCAAAATTTTGTTATGTTGTCTAGCTCTGTTAGGGTAACTAGACAGTTGAACTGCTTTGTAGCACCACACAGTATCCAGCCCAACTTTGTCTGTTGCGCTACTGGCGAGTTATTGTTCTGCTTGATTATTCCTCCTAAGATCACATCGGAGTAAACATCTGCTCCAAGCAGTAGATCGATGGGTCCTGAGATGTTGTAGTCTGGATCAGCCAACTTGATGTCATGAAGGTGCGTCCAGTTGCTTGTGTTGATCGTTGAGTTAGGCAGATTGTTAATGAGTTTACTCATCACTAATGCTTCGGTTCGGAATGTATAATCAGAGTGGATAGACTTGCATTCCAATTTTATCAACCCTTTACTCTTGCCCATTATAGTACCAATGCCAGTGACCGCAGCATTCGTTCTGTTTCGAGGTAAGTTCAACCGTTGAGCAGCATTTTCTGTGACCAAGGTTACTTGAGAGCCTTGATCCAGTAACGCCCGGAGGATGACGTAATCTCCTTCCTTGTTCTTGACTCTTAGTTGAAGAGTCGTTAAGAGTATCTCTTGTTCACCGTTGATATGATTAGATGTTCGCTCAGCCACCGTTGATGTGGTTGGCTTTGATTGTTGCCCTTTCAGATTATCATCATGGAGAAGTGAGTGATGTTTGAAGTTACACGTGCGGCATGTTTTCGTTGAATTACATTTATTTCCGCCGTGACTGAACAAACAATTTTTGCACAAATTTAGGTTGCTTGTTGTTTGGTTTCGCGTTGCGACATCCATGTTCAAAAATGTAGAACACTGCCTCAGCGTGTGTTCGTTTTTGCAGAGTGGATATTTCCTTAGCGTTGCATGGAAGGTTTTTGTCCACTTTTCTGTTGCTTTAAAGTTCGTTGACTTGCTGTTGTTATAACTTTTATGTTGATTATTCGTCGAATTATTTTGTTTCCCGCCATTCCTCTTGGTACGGGATGTTTCCTGCGTTATGAATTGCAGTTCTAGGAACGTCATAAACTCCTCTAAGTCTGGGAGCTCTCTTGCATGTTTCATCGTCTTGATGTAGTCACCGTAAGTGACGTCATCCAGTTTTGAGGATAGTAAGTACACGATAAGTGGACCCCATTCTGGAATATTGATGTCAATGTTTTCTAGCCCATTTAAGCACTCTTTCGTTGTGTCGTACAGCTTCTTCATGTTATTTGAGTTCGGTTTTTCGATGGATGATTGATTGAGAAGTGTGTCTATGTATGAGGTGAAAAGTAATCGCTTGTTGTCGTAGCGGTGTTGAATAATATCTAGACATGATTCATAATTCTCAGCACTCACAGGAAGGTGCTTAATTAACTTTTCCGCTTCACCTTTCAATTTAGATTTCAGGAACTTCATTTTCTGCGTTTTGTTCAGCGTTGGGTTGTTATGAATCATTTCAAAGAATAAATCCCTAAAACAGATCCAATTGTTGAAAGTTCCGTTGAATTCCGGTAATTCCATACGCGGTGTTGTTTTTTCGTAGTGGGATGTTTCAAAGATTTTCCTATTTAGCTCTTCCTTTAGGTTGTCGTAGACTTGCTCCCAATGGTCGAATTTTGCTTCATAGTCTTTGTCGTTCCCTTGCAGTAAGTAGCTTAGTTCCCAGTGAATCTTGTCGATGGATTCCCATTTAGATCGTAGTATGTTGACTTGATCTTGGAGTTGCCACTTCTCTTTCATGTTATCCAGGTTAGTTTTGGAGACCGCCCGCTTGAAGGCGTTGAAGTTACACATTTGATTACGTAACAGCGTTGATAGGTGCTTGTCCGTTTCATCTCCGATTTGTTGGTGTACTCCAGTTGTATCAAATTGCGGTGTTCCGGGAGTTTCTAGTATTTTCGGTTTTGGCATACCCGAAACCCCAGGTTCGTTCATCAACATGTTTCGTAGTTGATTCATAGATTGCATTGTTTCGTCAAACATGCTTCTTGTTATAATGAAAATGTCTTTCTTAAAGTAGTCATTTTCTTTTTGTATAGACTCATACTTCTTCAAGATTTCATGATTCGATCGAAATTCATCCCATAGGGATTGTAAAGCTTCGATTCGCTTGTTTAGGTAGTCTGTGGTTTTTCTACTCACAGCATCCTTTTTGTAATTAGTTTGAAGAGTTTTGATTCTCTCGTAGCTGCTTTGCTGCTTAGTTATAAGTTCCACAAATTCAGGATAGTCTTCTGTCGACATTGTATATGCCTTGTGGCTGTTAGTGGCTGGCGTGTAGGTACTCACGAAGTTTTCGGAACTGAAGTAATCGCAGTGGACGTTATCCCCGCTGATTATTTCTTGTTTGTAGCGGTAGACGTGATCTCCGCTGTAGTAAACGCCGCGGACGTTGTCCTCGGTGATTGTTTCTTGATTGTAATTTGTAGCAGTAGACGTGATCTCTGCTGGTTCGTTAGTTGAAGGCACTCAACGTAGCTCACCCTCCTTTACGTCATGTACAACGTCTCAATGCTACTGGTTAGACCCGCTTGTGGGAAGCCAACAACACCGATTTGCTAACGTAACTGGGATATACCACGCTAAGCACTCTGCTGATGAGGAGACACGACGACTCACAGGATGATTTGCCGTGTCATCCGGCTCGAAGGACCAAAAGATGTTGGGGCTTTCTCGTCGTTAACGGATACCCCGGTAGTTGTTGTAGGTAGTTAGTCAGTTCACACCAAACCACTGTTATGTCCAATAGTTTATTTATGGAAACAGTTTAGAGTTAAGTTATGTTTAGTTATCTGAGCCGCACTTGATGTTATGTTATTAGGTAATGATCAACCCGCACACTGTCGCGTGACGGAGTTTTAGTTACGACTGAAGTTATGTTAATAAGTATAAATTAGGTACGCTTAAACGACTAAACGTAATTTTGCTGTATGAGCATTCTTGGCTCGTACAACGGATTTCGACCGGCGTGTAGCACAACCAGCAATTTACTGAACTTTATGACGTACGTGGTTCCAAATGTTGATGCTGGAGTACAAGTCAACGCTGCCTACTTTGACTTCAAAAAAACTTTCGATTTGGTTGATATATTACTGGAAAAGCTGGCAGCAGTCGGATGTACTCCTGCATTGCTTCAGTTATTTGCTAACTACATGAGAGGTCGAAGGCAGTTCGTAGAATATGCCGGTTGTAGATCTGAGCCATAATACACAAGATCAGGAGTAAGCCAGGGCAGTAATGTGGGTCCGCTGAGCTATATATATATATGAAATGGGAGTGTTTGTTCGCTGTAACCTGCATTTATTTGAAAAACTTCGCTCTCGCCGTTATCAGAATACCATTCATGTTACCTCTCATAAAACCGCATTTTTCGGTAAAAGTGTGTTAGGTATGGCCCCAAAAATATATAACAGTATACCAGCAGCTATTCGAAATAAAGAGTGTTTGGGATCCTTTAAGAGGTGTTTGTTTAAATTACTTTTAGATAGATGTTACTACTCCATCACTGAGTTTACTACTGATAAACAGAGGTATGACCCGACTTGATAATTAAAGGCTTATGATTTTATTTATTTATTTAGTAGGAATGTGTTATATTTTATTGATGATCTGTTAACCTAATTGACATATTTTAAATTGTATTGTTATTGTTTTTATATTTTTACTGTGTGACATGTTTATTTGTGTTAATTTTGTACGCCATATATTGGCAAAACATAGCGCGCATGTATTTTTTTTTTTTTTTTAAATATACTATCTGTAATCATACCTATGTTTTACAAAATAAATGATTGATTGATTGATTGATATATTATTATGATAAATGACCTACCTGAAGCTGTCAGGGTTGCCACTTGTCTGTTATTCGCGGATGATCTTAAGTTGCTCATGGCCATTAATGAAAAAAGTGACTGTGTACGATTGAAGCAAGATATAGACTATGTAGCTGAGTGGAGTAGGAAAAATAAACTGCAGTTTAACGTAAAAAAATGCTCAGTCATAACTTTTAGCAGAAGGAGAGAACAACGAGAACGAGTACAAGATTGAGGGCACATCAATTGAGCGGGTAGAAAAGGTACGCGACCTGGGTGTGCACCTAAATACCGAGTTAACATTTCGTGACCATGTTGTAAATGTTTGTAAGAAATCATACAGAAGTCTGGGTTTCCTTCTTCGACGGGCATCGGGTTATACATATATAAAAGCAGTTGCGGCATTGTATAATGCGCTTATAAGAACTCGAGCTAGAGTATAATGCTGTCATATGGGCTCCGCATGAGACTAAATATAGTCTCATGTTGGAGCTCATACAAAACAAATTCACCAGATTTCTGTACATGAAGCTATACGGTGTCTATCCCTTCTATCCGTTGATGTACCCAACCTTATTCGTTAACGGTATGGTCGGGTACAACAAACTCGAGACAAGGAGGGACTTAGCTATAACCACATAGTATTTAAACTCTTACGTGGTAAGATCTACAATTCCGATGTTTTGAAGGAGATTTGTCTGAGTGTGCCTGACAATTACGTATCGCGGCGCCGGAAGCCACGGTTACTAGCAGTGCCACATGCGCGATCCTTCTTGCTCAGCAAAGCCCCACTGACGCGCGCCTTGCATGCACTGAATGACACGGCTGACAGGATCGATTTATTTTCGTGCTCTCTTAATGAATTCAGAAAAGTCATGTTGTATGTGTTATGTTATTTAAGATAGTTTTTAGGATAGTTTAATTAAGGACCACGCTACCGCATTAGGAAATTCCTGTAATGGTAACAGTGTTTGTGATAAATAAATAAAATTCCTCCGTATCGCTGTCGACTGGTAGCTACTTAGGCGGCATCTTACGCGACGTCTACGCGGTGTCCCACGTGAGCGATCTAGACGCGAACGCGAAGCGGCGCGGCGCGGCGCGAAAACAACAAACAGTCGAAACATTGAAGTGGCCTACGTGACCAAACGCACGTGGGGTGCGGTGCGGAGCGGCGCGAAATGAAGCGAACGCGATCAGTTTGCTTGATATTTTCGCGCGGACTGGATGTGGAGCCGGCGTTTTTGAAGTGAAAACTTATTTAGGTGCGTTGATAGTTCGCGCGCTCGTAGGACAAAACCGCCGCGTCGCACCGCATCGCATTGAATTCGCGAGTCACCGCTTCATAATCGCGTTCGCTTTGAGCCGCCCACCTAGGACGCCGCGTCAGTGATTCAAAGCGAACGCGATTGTAAAGCGATCCGATGCAGTGACACGCGAATTCAATGCGATGCGGTGCGACGCGGCGGTTTTGTCCTACGAGTGCGCGAACTATCAACGCGCCTAAATAAGTTTTCACTTCAAAAACGACGGTATCGCATCCAGTTCGCGCGAAACTATTAAGCAAACTGATCGTGTTCGCTTCGTTTTGCGCCGCGCCGCACTGCACCCCAAGTGCGTTTGTTCACCTAGGCCACCTCAACAGGTATCGACAGATCGACTGTTTGTTGTTTTCGCGCCGCGCCACATCGCTTCGCGTTCGTTTTGAATCACCTACGTAAGACGTTGCCTTAAAGCTAGATTCAAAAAAGTTTTTAGTAGGTACAAGAATTCTGTAAACTCTTCATAAATTCAACAAACGAATCCATACAGGGTGTAAGTGTAAACAGTGGCAATCTTTTAAGGGGTCATTGTACTAATCATTATGAACTACTTTTACTATGGGACCAAACCTGAAATCGCGAAAAAAAAATGCTGTTCACACGGACTAGAAAAAAAAGAAGGCCTCCGCGCCATGCATATCGAAAGTGAAGCACAGCAAGCACCGGACCGTTTGTACAAACATGCCTCACGCACACATTTACATCATAGTATGCCGACTGGCCGCCATTGCGTGACACGACTTTTGTTGTGAAAAGGTGTAAAAATAATTCTACATCCCAGAAAAAGTGTCAAGGAATAACATATCACAGGTAAGGCATCACGCACACATAGATCGGTACGGTGCTTCACTTTCGATACGCGTTGCACGGAGTCCTTCTTTTTTTCTAGTCCGTGGCTGTTCAGTATATATATGTTCGCATAATTCGTCAAAATGTAGGGAACAGCTGATTTTTTTTGCGAATGTGAGTTTGTTTGTTTGTTACGCTTTCACGGCTAAACGGCTGGACCGATTTTGATGAAATTTAGTATGGGGATACTTTGAACCTTGGGGAAGGACATAGGCTACTTTTTATCGACATACTACGCGGGTGGAAGCTAATAATAAACATAATCGTTATCACCAGGCAGTATGCTGCTACGTGCACCAGTCGGTAGTGGAAGCGAGCGACCGTTTCAAGGTGCAACTGAACCGCATTAACTACGTCACTCCGATGTCGTACATGGAGATGCTCGGCGCGTACGCAGAAATGTTCCGCAAGCAGCAAAAGGCCATAGTCGCTGAGGCCACCGCTCTCAAAACAGGTCAGTTTCAAAAACAAAAATACATTATAGAAAAGTTTAAAGCATTTATTTGACAATAAGTGGCCCAGTGGAAACGGCCGCGACTTACAGGCGCTTTACTTGTGTAAATAATTTCATCACCACTGCTCTCAAAACGGTGAAGGAAAACATCGTGAGGAAACCGGCATGTCCTAGAACCAAACATTCGAAGACATGTGACATCTACCAACCCGCACTGGGCCCGCGTGGTAGATTACGGCCCACTCTCTCTCACAGAGAGGAGGCCTGTGTCCCAGCAGTGGGAACATTATAGGCTGATTATGCTATGCTCATGTTTATTTTACAAGGTCTTAAAAACATTTATAGATGATTTGATCAACTCAATAAGTGTAACGATTAGACAACCTGTGTCGATTCAATAATTATACATATTTGTCTTGTATTTTCAAAAATAGCGCTTTGGTAAAATCTCTTATTATGACATGATATGACAAATTTTTATTTCATAATATACCTGTAATAAGACGATTAATTGCAGAAAACATAATTTTGGGAGCTTAAAACAATTCTTACAGAAAATAAATACGAAACATTTATAAGATATGTCAGACATTGTTAAAAATAATACTATGGATGATGCCTGGGTAAAAAAAAAGAAATTCTATTTAGTCCGTCAGCCAGATACTTAGTAAAAAAATATTAGACACGTATTTTTTGCTTTATCATATTGATAAAAAAATACTTTAGATAAATGGGATTAAGGTTGGGGAGTGAGGGCTCGCTACGTCACAACTATAACCTCAAATTATAGAAGAAAGGCAGCTAGACCGCGCGGAACACTGAGAGTGAGGCCAAAAAAGCAAATACAAATAACTGTTCTCTTAATTTATTTATTTTTTTTTTTTTTTTTTGTTCTGTTTTCAGTTATACATAAGTACATTTGACTCGAGATTGAATTCGTTTTTAAATTTGTTTCGTTTTTGTATTTGTTGTGTTTTGTGTATTTGTGTGTAATTTGTATTTGTGTTTTGTTTGTTTGTGTTGTTGTGTATTTGTATTTTTGTTTGCTTCTTTGGCATCACTTTCAGTGTTCCGCGCAGTCTGTCTGCCTTTGTTCTATAATCTGAGACTATAACAAACTACGTATAAAATCTAGCAAGGAGTGACGTCATGCCACATTTTAACTTAATGTATCGCCTATCTTTTGATAACGTAAAGAAAGAAAAAATACGTGTCCAATATTTTTTAATAATCTACGTGACGGACATCATTTAGTCATCATCCCTATTCTTGATTTTCCAGGGTTAAACAAGTTGAACCAGACAGAAATTGAAGTGAAGGAACTGCAGATCGAGCTGGCGGAACTGAAGCCGCTGATGGAGAAGGCGGCGGAAGAGACCAGACAGGTCATAGCACAAATCGCCACTGACACGGTTAGTACTGCAAACGTCTCGAGGGACGGTATTATTTTTACCGGGAATACTAAATGAAACACTAGCACGGAAGAACTATGATTAATATTTAGTTATTATTCAATTAAATGTTTTCTTTACAACTAGCAGCGTCTTGTCAGTCAATCTGACACTTACTTTTTTCTATTCTATTATTAAAATGTTTGTCTCGTAATTTAATCATCCATTTACAATCTGTAACACTGCTTTTGGAACAATCCTCTTCTAAGCGTGTCGATGGCAAAAATAACTCGAAAAAAAATTACAGTAGTTTTTTAAAGGACAATGCTCATGGTTGTATGGAACCCCGTACCATGCTGCATCAAAATCAAACTTTGTTTTTTATAGACTACACATATCATATTAACTTCAACGACACTTAGTTTTGTAAACAAAACCCGGGTTTCATAATTATTTTATAACATCGAAAATAACCTATAAACTAGGTTTATTTTGTTCGGCTACCAATGACGTATTTTATGTATAGACACGTCATACACGAACATTATTGCTCTAAAACACAGAAATAAGTTCACAAAATACAGGCAAGTTCAACTTCTCAACACAAACACAATACAATTTAATTAATCTCAACTCTCAAAAACACAGACGGACGTATTCGCTAGCGCTTTTTTTATTGTGGATGGGAATCATCAAATGACGGAGCGGGAGGGCGCGTCAGACTTTTACTGACTAAAACCCACCCGTATTCCTATAAAAGAAACGTTAAAAAAAAAATGACTGGTTAGTCCCGTCATGATCCAGCCTGCCCCGTCTGGCTGTCATATTGTTATTAGCGACGCTCAGTCGACTAATAATTTACTCTAGTTTTAAGCCTGGCCGGGGGCTTTAAGTTCGCTTAAAGAACCCACAGGAAACGCCCGGTTGAGCAGTCTCGACCCTTAGTGGTCAACTGCGAGATGCCATACGTAACTAACTAACTACTATGACTGGTTAGTCGATTCATCAAAAATGGATTCTATTGCATTCTACATCTCTATGACAGGCTGTGAACGGCCAATTAACCATAGATACAAAAATGATAATTCTATAAATACAAATTATATTCTATTCTAGTTGTTTTTAATTAATGTAGCATCGGCGAAGTTTAGATATTTTCAAAAATCAAGGTTATATTTAGATTAGTCGTAGATGTGAAACGGAACGTCATGTCAGGGAGTAAAACAATATCCATACTATTAAACTCCCTGTTCAAATATCAAATCCCTGATGCGGAATATCGTAAAAAATTATGAAAATAATTACTATAAAGATCAATCAATCACTCAATCATGTTTATTGTGGATCATAGGTACAGAAATAGATACAGGTGTTAAGAATTACAGCGATGTTGATCAGCTATGTCCCGCCCTTTGGGCATACAATACAAATTATTCAAATTATTAACATTGTGTCACATTATTATATAAGAAATTAACATTATTATTTTAATAAATTAGTGGGTAGTTATATTACAACAAAAAAAAAATAAACAAAAAGTATAGGTCGGTTAAAGATCTTAAAATTAATAGTAAGTAGCACTGACTGCACCATGGTATCGGTCAAAATATAATTTAATGGAACTTGACTGACTTAGAGTCCTATAAACAGTAATAACAGTTTCAGTTTTGGTTTTGATGCGTGAGACTTTTTGGTACCACTTTTAGTAATTCTCTTTTGTTTGGCCCAAAATTCAGCAACGCAAATACCGTTCGCTAACGCAGCCATTAGATCCTCACGTGTGCAGGAGATCTAAACCGTCCATGAACCCCCACTTGTGGAGGTTGTCCTTGCTGCGGCCTACTTGGGTACGAAGTCTACTTAAGGTTTTCCAAGTATGCCACGGTAACTTGTACCCGGATGGGAGGCTCTCTGATGGTTCAATAAAGAAATCAGGAGGTTTAAGCAGTTCTGGCCAGAGATCACCTCTTTCTGTGGAGGGGTTGCCATCGGCTGGACTCACGCACCCAAGGAAATTTTTGCGGCTTTTAAGCCTCTGTGTCACTGGGTGAAAGTTCTGCGTTGGGTGGCGTGGGTCATCTTGTAACTTCGCCCTCTCAATGCGGCTGGTTATAGTTTTGAAAAATAAAAAATATTATTATTTCTTGGTATACATTCTTGTATCTCAATTTGTAACACGGGCTAAAGCCAAGTGCTGCCCCTGAGAGTACTAACCTAAGTGATAGTTGATGATAACATTATGGCTTGATGATATTACGTTTGAATTTGTATTGCAGTGTTGAATGAAGTTCGTGCTCAATCTCGTTCTGTAAGAATTTTCGAACAATTCTGCAAGTGTTCAGGATGCAGCTTTCTGTGGGGTTTGGTAGGTGGAGGGAGTTAAGTCTAGCGTTTTTATTATTACTTACACCCGCGAAGGTTGCAAGTAATAATAAAAAGCGGCGCTGGCTAGCAGCGTCGTGGCGTGCCTACAGACACAGATATAGCAATCATTCACAGGGACGCGCATATCCGCGTCCCATCATCCTCAGGCCGCAGTAGGCCGAGCTAATGAGGGGCCCGTATTGACGGGCCAACGTATAGCTGCTGCGGAGAGGGGGCCACGCCCCGGCACCGCCAATCGCACCCCCATGACGGGGTGTAGCGATGACCAACTAGAAGGTTGCATTGTTAACACGACTCATTCATGGTCTACTCGCTGGTCACGGTCCACAACACAATTTTTAACATGACTCATTCATGGTCTACTCGCTGGTCACGGTCCACAACACAATTTTTAACATGACTCATTCATGGTCTACTCCCTGGTCACGGTCCACAACACAATTATTAACACGACTCATTCATGATCTACTCGCTGGTCACGGTCCACAACACAATTTTTAACACAACTCATTCATGATCTACTCGCTGGTCGCGGTCCACAACACAATTTTTAACATGACTCATTCATGATCTACTCGCTGGTCACGGTCCACAACACAATTTTTAACATGACTCATTCATGATCTACTCGCTGGTCACGGTCCACAACACAATTTTTAACACGACTCATTCATGATCTACTCGCTGGTCGCGGTCCACAACACAATTTTTAACACGACTCATTCATGATCTACTCGCTGGTCGCGGTCCACAACACAATTTTTAACATGACTCATTCATGATCTACTCGCTGGTCGCGGTCCACAACACAATTTTTAACATGACTCATTCATGATCTACTCGCTGGTCACGGTCCACAACACAATTTTTAACATGACTCATTCATGATCTACTCGCTGGTCACGGTCCACAACACAATTTTTAACACGACTCATTCATGATCTACACGCTGGTCGCGGTCCACAACACAATTTTTAACACGACTTATTCATGATCTACTCGCTGGTCGCGGTCCACAACACAATTTTTAACATGACTCATTCATGATCTACTCGCTGGTCACGGTCCACAACACAATTTTTAACACGACTCATTCATGATCTACTCGCTGGTCACGGTCCACAACACAATTTTTAACATGACTCATTCATGATCTACTCGCTGGTCGCGGTCCACAACACAATTTTTAACATGACTCATTCATGATCTACTCGCTGGTCACGGTCCACAACACAATTTTTAACACGACTCATTCATGATCTACTCGCTGGTCGCGGTCCACAACACAATTTTTAACACGACTCATTCATGATCTACTCGCTGGTCACGGTCCACAACACAATTTTTAACATGACTCATTCATGATCTACTCGCTGGTCACGGTCCACAACACAATTTTTAACATGACTCATTCATGATCTACTCGCTGGTCGCGGTCCACAACACAATTTTTAACATGACTCATTCATGATCTACTCGCTGGTCACGTTCCACAACACAATTTTTAACACGACTCATTCATGATCTACTCGCTGGTCGCGGTCCACAACACAATTTTTAACACGACTCATTCATGATCTACTCGCTGGTCGCGGTCCACAACACAATTTTTAACATGACTCATTCATGATCTACTCGCTGGTCACGGTCCACAACACAATTTTTAACATGGCTCATTCATGATCTACTCGCTGGTCGCGGTCCACAACACAATTTTTAACATGACTCATTCATGATCTACTCGCTGGTCACGGTCCACAACACAATTTTTAACACGACTCATTCATGATCTACTCGCTGGTCGCGGTCCACAACACAATTTTTAACATGACTCATTCATGATCTACTCGCTGGTCACGGTCCACAACACAATTTTTAACACGACTCATTCATGATCTACTCGCTGGTCGCGGTCCACAACACAATTTTTAACACGACTCATTCATGATCTACTCGCTGGTCGCGGTCCACAACACAATTTTTAACATGACTCATTCATGATCTACTTACTCGCTGGTCACGATCCACAACACAATTTTGAAATATTTCAAGAATTTGCAAATTCGACCTTTGCCAGCATTAGCCACAAGAACTTATATTCTTTTTTACTTTTTATTTATTAGATACATTATAATTATAATGAACATTCGGTTTATAACATTAACGATTTGTATCAATAACATTTCTGTAATTACCTACATACGTACTTACTTAAACTTATGAAACGAGTAATTACATATTTTGAAAAAGAAATTAGCTAACTCGGTTCATATGTCCATGGCGCTCTGTGAATCACAGACCGCCATGGATTGAATTAGAATTTCGTGGGCTACATTAAAAAAATCGTATTTACTTGTTCGGACCTGTGATGGCCCAGTGGTAACGGCCCCGACTTACGAGTTGTAGGTGGTGGGTACGAACCCAGACTAATTCAAATTCAAATTCAAAATAATTTATTTTCACTTCACAAACAAATGACATGATAGATAAATTAAAACAAGCTTAAAAATTATATGACAAAGTAAGTGAGAGACTGGTGTCTGCGCTAGGAATACCTGTATAGCAGACCACCAGGGTCCCACCACACGGAATGTTAACATAATTTTAGGTATATCGTAAATGTGAACGAGTTCAGCATAACAATATAAATCATATACTTAAAGATAAAAACCAAATCAAAGTAAAATACAAAAAACAAAACAATAACGCGGAACAGACAGGCGCTTTACTCTCTCTCTCTCTCTCTCTCTTAACTTGTTAATCCATTTACTGGCTCCTGTAACACAGTGGCTATTAACCCCCGTTCGCACGGGCGTAATAAAATCGCGGCGGGATTTTATAGCGCACTGGATTTTCAACTCTCGTTGTTGAGCCGAGCGTTGAGAATCCAACTTAACAATAACAGAGTACATTCTAGCGCGTCGAAAAAACACACTGGTGGATTTTGCACTCTCGGCGCTAAGCAGACCGTTGAAAATCCAGTGCGCTATAAAATTCCGCCGCGATTTTATTACGCCCGTGCGAATGGGGGTTAAGAGTAGGGGAAGACCAAAGAAACGATGGCTGGATTGTGTGAAAGATGACATGGCTAGAAAGGGGGTGACTACCGAGATGACAAATAATAGAGAAATATGGAAAAAAGGACATGTTGCGCCGACCCCAAATAGATTGGGATAAGGACAGGAGAATGATTTATTATTATTAATCCATGTCCTTATTTGGTACTTAGGCGATAGCTGAAGAAGCTCGTGAGAAAGTCGAGAAGGAGACAGTAATGGCGGAGAAAATGGCCGCCATCAACGCGGTTATGGCTGCAGACGCCATGAAAGACTTAGGTCAGTCAACTTCGTTTATTTACGATTTTTAGTATTAAGTCTTGGAAAGGGCTCCTCCGGGAAAGTATGCCTTCTGTTTTCCATGTGAAAGGTTGTGAAGATGTTTGCATTGCAAACATCGGAAATAGTTACACCGATTTATTTGTAACTGGCGACTCGCTTTGCTTCGGACTGTGTTTACGACACGTGATGCGTCCTATACTATTAAATGAGCAATATTTATATATATATGTATAGGGTGGCTGGTAATTTGTGACCGATACCTAAACACATGATTGTGCTCATGATAACAAACAACTTTTAATAGGGGACCAAACCTGAAATCGCGAAAAAAAAATCAGCTGCTCCCTACATTTTGACGAGTTATGCAAACATGAATGTACGGGGCAGCAGATTTTTTTTTCGCGATTTCAGGTTTGGCTCCATAGTAAAAGTTGTTTGTTATCATGAGTACAATCATATATACAGGGTTATTTGTAAAACACCAACAACCTCTTAAGGGGTCATTATACTCATCATTGTGAACAACTTTTACTATAGGCCAAACATGAAATCGCGAAAAAAAAATCAGCTGCTCTCTACATTTTGACTAGTTTGATGTAAATGTACTGAACAGCTGATTTTTTTATTCGCGATTGCAGGTTTGGTCCCATAGTAAAAGCAATCCATAACGATGAGTACAATGACCCCTCAAGAGGTAGTTAAGTGAATACCTGCACTACCGATGTTTGATGAAATGATGACCCAAAAAAAACATAAAATTAATTTCCTTGTTCCTTCTCTGCGGAGTTTCGCTAGCTAATTCAATTAGACCCTATACAGGGTGTCTCAGAAAGGTTTGGTCAAAAATTAAGGGTGCGGTACAGACCATCGTCAAACTGAATAACTTTCTCCATGGGAACAACATCGTAAGCGCGAAAAAATTATCAGCCGTCCCATAAATTTAAGTCGAGTAAGTTAAGTTTTGTATGGGACGACTGATAATTTTTTCGCGATTACGATGTTGTTCCCATTAAGAAAGTTGTTCAGTTTGAAGGTCTGTACCGCACCCTCAATTTTGACCACACCTTTTTGATACACCCTGTAAATATAGATAAAATGGCGAATTTATGTCGTCATGAACTAGGCACAACAGGACCGCTGTGAAATTTCTGATGGAAAAAAGTCTGTTGTTCCATTTGAAAGTACACACCTACACAATCAAAATGTATGGAATAGCTGTTGTTTTTTTTTAACCAACTTCCAAAAAGGAGGCGTCTGTATTTTTTTTTGTAATTTCACCGATTTCTCTGTCAATTGCGGAACGATTTTGATTTTTTTTTTTAAAGTGAGTTCTCGGGGTGGTCTCATTCACATCAAGTCGGAATCTGATGAGTGGATCCCATGGAAATCGAGGGTAATCGTCAAATTTTACAGGCAAACCTATAGTGATTTGGGTATTTTTTATAGTAACTCGTGCATTTGCTCTCGGAAAGCACCATTTGATGAAGTGGAACTGATAATGAAGGCCATAGACGGCTACCGAAACTACTCAATAATAAATATTTCACGGGTTGCGATTTGATTACTTTAGCAGCAATTTATGCTTGTCACAATGCATATGGTGACTTCACCGTCAGCTGCAGTTCCCATGGTTTTTACCAGGAGAACTCCTCAACAATTAACGTCCCTGCATCGGGATAAGCAATATTTTGTAATAGGTGATGAGCAGTTGACATTAGGTTATTGTAACTACTTATAAATTACAAACTGACCCACAAGAAAAAAAAACCGTTTTCAAAAAAAAAAAAAAAAAACACTACAAAGTGAAAAATAGCTTTAATTGTTTGTTTTTTGCACTGGCCGCTTTTGCGCGCGCTCATAGATATTATTACGAATACATTGTGTCCGTCCATGTTTTGCTGATATAAACTCGGATAAAAAAGAAGTATGGTACAAATAATGGAAATGTATTTTATTAATGTACTGAACCATTTTTTTCCTGTATTTGATTCCTTTTTTAAACTTTCAGAGGAAGCGCTTCCAGCGCTGCGAGCCGCTGAGAAAGCACTTCAAGAGCTGAATCGTAACGACGTGGTTGAAGTGAAGGCGATGAAGAAACCTCCCGGCGGCGTCGTGCTCGTCATCGAGTCGTTGTGCGTCGTGTTTGATATCAAGCCGATCAAGGTACTATACTCATCGTCTGCCTATAAGCCCTTTCGCAACTATATTGTGGTCGGTTTCCATTCTAACCGGATGCAGCTGAATACCAGTATTATACACTTCTGGACACATCTATTGGCCCACCTTAGAGTTTAGGTTTCGATGGCCCCTACCGAAATATGATTGCTAGATTGAACAAAAACTACATGAACATGTACATGAACCTGCATATCTGACCTTCACGGCTCAGTTACTGGGTAGGTTACACGACCCCTTGGTAAGACTGGTTGTCAGACTTTCGGGCTTCTGAATACTCGTAACGACTGTCAAAGATGTAAGAATATGTTTTTACTCAAAAATTATATAGGTATGAAAGTGGTAAAAAGTGATTCATACATTACATAGACAACACCCTTTAGACGTCAAAACGTTTCGTAAATATGTGATACCTCTTACAGCAAAAAATCACAAAACAGTCGTCGGTTTTAGGTCGATTAATCCAAATCTATTAGGGTGACTGGTAATTAGTGACCGATACTTAAACACATGATTATACTCCTGATAACAAACAAATTTAGTTATGGGACCAAACCTTGAAATCGCGAAAAAAAAATCAGATGCTCCCTATACTCATGTTCGCATAACTTGTGAAAATGTAGGGAGCAGCTGATTATTTTTCGCGATTTCAGGTTTGGTCCCATAGTAAAAGTTGTTTGTTATCATGAGTACAAACATGTGTTTAAGTATCGGTCACTAATTACCAGTCATCCTGTATATATAAAAAAAAGTAATTACAAAAATTAAAAAACCCCGACTGCAATAAAAAACTTAAGTTAAAAAAACTGAAAAGCTAAAAACAAGCCCATTTTAAATTAAATAAATGTTGGAAGCAGGAGGGACCCATACCATTTTTATTTATATTTTTAAATGGGTCCCGCCTGCTTCCAACATTTATTTCGTTGACGTCAATAAGTTATTTATTTTTTATTGTTTTAATAGCCATAATTGTCCTACTGCTGGGCAAAGGCCTCACTACTCTCTATCCAACTCTCTCTGTCCAGAGCTGCCTAGGACCAATCTTTATGAAATGAGTCCAAATGTATCGATTTTTTTTTTACCATGTACATACATGTGGAGTATCAAAATAAAGCGCTTGAAGAGACAATACCAAAATAACACACCATTTGAAAATGAAACATGAACCTAAACTAAAAATAAGTACTTACTTTTCAAGCAGTCTGAGTCTGATTCAATTAGTGGCTCAGATTATAGATGTCATATCATGTCAGGTCACGCGATCAGATGACTGTAATATTTAAAATTCTTAGGGGGATTATTGATGTTCCTGATCTCCATAATGAAATCTGCAATCTATTTGTCCCAAACAATTATTGTCGTAGCAGAAAACACCGCTTACTGGCTGTTCCAACTTGTCGTACTGTTGCACGCTCCAAGTCACCTATTCCTCGGACATTAGCCGCTGTTAACGCTCTCCTGAACTCAAACACAGATCTTGATATGTTTGTGACTGAATGGAAGATGATTCTGTCAGAGTGCTTGAATTTTTGTGAGAAGAATGCATGACTGTGTTAAATAAATTATATATTATGTAGTGTAAGTAATTATATTTAAATAGTGTAATTGGTTTCGGCCGTTCTATTTAAAATAAATAAAATAAATAGAAGAAAGGCAGATAGACCGCGCGGAACACTGGGTGTGAGGCCAAAAAAACGAATACTAATTCAGAAACGAATTCAATCAATCAATCAATCAATCAATCAACCAATCAATCAATCAAATCAATCTCAATCTCTAGTCAAATGTACTTATGTATAACTGTTCTAAGACAATAAATTATTTATTATCTCAGAAAAATGCAGAGAACAGTTATACATACGTACATTCTGACTCGAAATTGAATTCGTTTTTTAATTTGTATTCGCTTTTTTGGCCTCACTCTAAGTGTTCCGCGCTGTCTATCTGCCTTTCTTCTATAATCTGAGGTAGGTGGCATAAAATCTGCATCACACTGCTTGTACACGCGCATGGCGAATCGGTGACACGGGAGAGGCGCGGGGAACAACGAGCGGCCGGGCGGCGCTCGTGCGTGCGTCGCCCTGCGGCCAGTACGACAACATCAAGGACCGAGTGCGCGCGTCTCTTTACTTAAACTGTCTCGCTCGGCTATACTTAAAATAAATTATTTGTAAGCAGAAATTTCGTTCGTTTCGCTCACCGCCCAACACTGCTTGTGAACTTTTTGGTTTCAGTCGGTTTTATGGTTTCCTCAGGAACCAGGAAAAAATTATGGTGAAAAAATCCTGAACTATTGGAAGCCAGGGTCGCTTATGTTGTCGGATCCCACGGCTTTCTTGGAATCGCTCCTGAAGTTTGATAAGGAGTCCATCACAGAAGATATGATCAAAAAGCTCAAGAGGTTCGTCAATAACCCGGATTATGATCCCGCAAAGATTGTGAAGGTAATCATACTATAAAGGGTGCAGAAGACCATATCGTAGCCGTTTTCTACGCATTCTGGACAGTAAGAACTTGTCCAGATGACGCGTTTTGCGCGCGAGTCGAATCGCGCGTAGACAATCGCGCGATTGTAAGGTATATTCAGCGTCAATAATATCGGGACAAACAGACTGTTCAAAATGATCTTAACAACTATGAAAATTTAATATTAACTCAATGACACAAGGAATATTTCATAATGAAGACAGTACACGACAATTACCAACTGTCATTCTGACAAGAACTTTATCCAATTGTGATAAAGTTTAATTTTCTTAGTTGTTGAGATCATTTTGAACAAGTCTGTTCGTCCCGATATTTTTGACGCTGACTGTACTACTAGTGGTTCATACATTCCGTCCACATGCAATCGCGCGTTTTGCTACTCGCGCGATTGGCGCGCGTTCTACGCTCAAGACGAGATACTAAGGATGGTTCCGTCCAATACACTCGTGAAGCCTAAGGCAGCGCGCATTTAGCGCACGCAAAACATTGTGTGTGCCGTGGTACAGGAGTTGTGGGGATATTTAAAGTTAAATTACTTATAACATTTAAACTAGTTGCTTTTTTAAAGTAATTTTTCTCATGTTTTAGGTGTCAAAAGCGTGTCAATCGTTGTGCATGTGGGTTCATGCTATGTATAAGTTCTACCACGTGAACAAGGGCGTCGCGCCCAAGAAGGAAGCATTGGCCAGGGCCACCAGAGACCTGCAGATCGTTGAAGGTAGGCCACGTGTTGATAATAATAATAAGTACCTTTGAGCATTATTGTGTCCATCACTAGTGTTAGATACTATCGAGGAAACTTACATCTTACACCGTAAGGACAATTCTTGATTGCAGCGCTCGGCCGCTATACTAACGCTTGCTAATCACCGTTACATGTGACCGTGTGCACGTGCTTTTGTTTTCAATTTGAAAACAAAAGCACGTGCACACGGTCATATGTAAGTTTCCTCGATAGTACCTGTCCCACCGCCGACGGAGAAACGACGAGCTATCGACTTATTCGCTCAGCAGGCCTAGCCAAGTTACTAACGTTTCATATCTAATCTCTTTCTACAAACGTTAACGCCTCAGCGTAAGCGATTTTAGAAAACGATAAGTTGGTAGCCAAGTTGACACGACTGAGTCGATCGCTCATTCTTCAACGTCTTTAGAAAAAACCTATACTTTAGTCTATGGTGAGCGTTCATATAAACGTCAAACTAACGTCAAAGTTGTAAAGGCGCGGGCAAATAATTGTTTTTTAAGTGTTTTCAAAGGAAGCGAAATAAGGTAAAGCTCTTCTTATAATTGGTTTATCACAGTGTGGAATGTAATTTTAGACATTACTGTGTCTCGAAATGTGATATGATTCTGTATATTAATGAAAGGTACCATAAATGAAGTGATAACTTTTATAGGATGGAATCTAGATCTCGAGCAAGCCCAGAACAGTCCGCAGCATTATTGGAATTCATGGAAAGGTACGTAAATTAATAGTTATTTCGTAAATATCTTCCTTTGTTATTTGAAAATCTATCAAACTCGGGCACTTGAGTGTGAAACATAAACAATGATGTGATACGCGACATGAACTAATACGTAAGAAAAACAAAATAAACTGTGTTTGACTCTACTTAACCCTAAGACGACCCACTGACCAACTATAGTAACAACCCTTTGTTTCTGTTTTTAGTCATGGCGATTTAACAAGGCCCCAGCAAGGTCCCCAAGGCCGAATAAAAGCTGACCGACTGTGGCAGGAACTGGGAGAGTTACTTAACTCCCTTGGTGGAGGAGTAATAAAGCCATTGGACAAATGGAAAAAAGTAAGATTCTCACACAAACCACTGTAAAATATTTTTTGGTTTCCTATTATTAACATTTAGTACTTATTTTAAAAGATGAAGTACATATAACAATCAGCTTGCTTCATAGACTAGAAAATGATTGATGAAACCATGCATGACAAAAATTAACAGACAAATATGTTTAGGTGTGGGCAGACTGGAAAACAAAAACAAAGAAAAAAGCATTGGGAATATGTTGAGGCTTCTGGTACTGGTGGTGGTCCAAGCAGCAGACAAACTCTCACTGCTTCAGAAGAGAGAGTGTTGGGCATTTTGGGTTTGACTGCTGTCATTGGTCAAGCTGGAATTCAGGAGAGAGGCTTTGATGTTAGTTTTTTTGCTTGTGGTTTTTGCTTATTACTATATTTTCTTTTATAAACAAGTGTAATTTTTCTAATTTAAATTCTTCATATTTTCCAGGCCCCACCATCATCAGAGCAAAACTCTCTACCACCACCAACCAGAGATTCTGTGCATATTGTCTGTCCATCCCAACCGTCCCAAATTTCTGCTGCAGATGAAATTATGTTGGATTTTATTCCTTCTGATATACAAGGTAGCTTTTATTTTATTTTTTTAAAGGTACAATATTTTGGCTAAATAATAATTAATTTGAGCACATTTTTATGTATGACTGTAATTATTTATTCTCAGCAACACCAGCATCTACCACCCGTTCTTTATTGCCACCTACTACTCCCTCTGGAGAACTTCCATGCCATCCTCCACCACCAGTGCCCGGCACTGCGTCCGCGCCAGTGCCGTCAGCGACGTCGCCTACCACGTCCACGTCACGGGGGGCTCCGCAGCGGCGTCAGCATCGGGCTAGCCTGTCGCCGGCGGCGTCGCGAAATATAACTTGGAGAGATGTATTTATGATTTTCATGGTTTCAAATTGCAAAAATCCCAAAAAAAATTGAATTTCGCAGGCTACCACAGCGCATCCCCCTTAATAGTATGATGATTGATCTTTTTGTAGTATTAAAACAACCTATTTTAATTTAGACTTGAAATGTAAGAATGAAATCAATATTTATGTACTTACAGTTACTGTAGGTAATTGGTTTTTATGTAAAGTAACAAATAATACCTAAAATGTAGGTATTAGAGTGAATTGTAATCCACTCAATACCTACATTTTAGGTATTATTTGTTTATTCATAGATAGCTTGAAAAATCCTTCCTTCTTACCAACTTCCCAAATTATTATGAATGTCAGTGTTTTAATAAAAACAATAATAAACTTATTTGTAATACTATTATAGCCTTTTATTGTTACACACTATTGTTAAAATTTGAACCCGATGACCCTATCACCCTCCTCCAGGAAAGTAGTAGGGAAACTAGCACCGTCCATAAACACAAACACAAATCTACATTCCGGCCTCGCCGCCGAGGCCCACCGCGTTTAAGACCATCTAACGTAAATGTAAAGGCATTTCGCGTATTGTCTCCATGCACTGACGATCTAAGTCTCTTTTTTGGCGCCTAAGCCACACTTCTTCATTATGAGCGCACCACAACATATTTAAAGTATGCATTTTAAATGTTAAATGGTAACTAACAGTCCAAAATTATGGTAAATAAACAAAACACTTCACAGCTGTATCATAATAGACGCCATTTTTTTAATGTTTACTCTTGGGTCTCGGTGATCGCTTAGCTATCGTTCAAAAACTTCGACATCGTTTCGTTAGCGCTTGTCAAAACTGTAACTTGGCTACCATTTCTATGGGATGTAGCGATCAACGTTGTAGAAACGATTACATTTCATTCTATCATTTTGAACGATCGGTTAAGTTGTAAACTTGGCTACGAATTTTCTATTCGTTTGTTCTGACCACGTGACAAAACGTTGAGATGATGTCATTCCTATACATTTGATTAGTTTTCTATTAGCGTTATCGATTGTAGATTGTCAACATGGCTAAGCCTGCAGGAAACGTACAGAAGATGTAGATTCTGAGTCAGTCAAAGAGATTCCAAAAAAAAGGGGTTAAAGGGGTTTCCAATAAGGGCGGGTCAATGTTGAAATGGAATAAAACTAACTGTATGTGAGGTTTGCAATGAAACTTTTTAATCTTTCGCGATTTGTACACATTACAAAAACAACATCGAGAACGACTCTTATCGCGATATTCCTTTTTCCGAGGTAAAACAGGTACCTACTTGTTTCCCGACGTTTCGACCGCCTTGCAGCCATCGTGGTCACGGGAGGACTGATGACAGCTCAGCGACGTCTTCGTTAAGTCACAGATTAATACAGATGGGACACTCCGCAAATTCATTTAAATAAAAAGCGACTCTTGCTACGACACAATAAAGTGCAATTCAGGTCGCACAACGCTTCATTATCTACCGTTATATTCACCTATAAGTTGCCTCTCGTTCTATCGCGTAACTCTTATACCTTCTGACTCGTTTTTAGAGTTGTCTTCTTTTACGACTCGGCGCATGAGTGAGTATCGAACTAACGTGCGAGCCGGCCGGTGCGCGGCAGCCCACACTGAATTGACCCAGTGAGATGAGCCCGCCGCGTACTTGTAGCTTCATACTTAAACTGCGGAGTGTCCCATCTGTATTAGTCTGTGGTAAAGTGCGGGTATTGGCATCTACCCTCACATGGTCTGCACAATTTTTATTCTTGTCGCTGTCGGTATTTCTACACACAACAGTAAGGACGTCTACACACTGGCGGACGACCGGCGTTGCTTGCGTTGGTGTTGTGTATAGAAGTACCGACAGTGACAATAATAAAAATTGTGAAGACCAAGTGAGGGTAGATGCCAATACCCGCTCTTTACGAAGACGTCGCTGAGCTGTCATCAGTCCTCCCGTGACCACGATCGCTGCAAGGCGGTCGAAACGTCGGGAAACAAGTAGGAACCTGTTTTACCTCGTAAAAAGGAATATCGCGATAAGACTCGTTCTCGATGTTGTTTTACAATGTGTATGTGAGGTATTAACGAAATTCTTTTTTATATGAAAGGCCCATGTAGGCCATTATTTATGAAATGTGACATCGTGCAAATGTCCGCCGTGGCTTTGCACGAGGGCACGGATCTGAGTGGTCCAATTTTTTGCGACTGCCGCATAGATCGGGCTGAATTAGGGCCGGTGGCGGCTTTATTGGTCCGTATTTTTTGGTAATACGTTCCTGTGTGATAATTTCCGACATCTGTGCAGGTGAAGCCGCTGGCAAAAGCTAATCAAACAATAATGATGAGTACAATGATGATAATGATGTTTATATTCAGGTTAAGAGTAAACAAAAACAAAAAAAAAAAAATAAAGAGCGAAAAAGAAAAAAAATACTTATAAAAAAAAATATTTAAAAAAATTAAAAAAAATAAACAGCAGTTGTGACCCAGTGATAACGGCCCCGACTTACGTGTCGTAGGTCGTGGGTTCGAACCCAGACAGGCGCTTTTGTTTGTGTAATTTATTTCATAACCACTGCTCTCAAAACATCGTGAGGAAACTGTGTCCTAGTACCAAAACTTCAAGGAATGTGACATCTACCAACTCGCACTGGGCCCGCGTGGTGGATTATGGCCCATTCCCTCTCACAGGGCGTGTGTCCCAGCAGTGGCAACATTATATGCTGATTATGCTTACGGTAAAACTATTTGTTTCCGACAGCAATGCTGGCGAGTGCGAAGGCAAAGATGCAAGCTTTGCTGGAAGGCATCGCTAAGTTAAACGCGTATCTCATGGAGAAGGAAGAGGAACGGAAACGGATGGAGGAGGACATCAACCAGTGTCTCATGAGGATGGACCGCGCTAACAGGTCACTATGAATGTAGTGTAGAACAATACATTATTATTTCCTTTATTTCATTTAAAAACATATTATTTACATTTTTAAATATTTTTATAAAGTCATAAAATAAAAAAAAACATTTAAAAATATAAAAAATAGTAGCCCACCGGTATCGGGAACAGGGTCCAAGCTACCAGTGGTCAGGGCTCTAGAGAGAGGAACCTCCTCACTATGCGTGCCGTGTCCAGGAGTACTGCTTTCTGAATCAAGCCCTTGACCGAGCCGCGCAATAAGAGGGTCCTGAGGTGTTGGTCGAGGCTCTCCGCTATTAAGCCATTAACCGTAACGATTATCGGTACAATGATTGCAGAGTCCACGTCTCACATGTCGACAACCTCGTGTGCTAAGTCAAGATACTTGATTTTTTATCTTTCTCAGCTTTCACGAGGTTCTTGTCATGAGGGACAGCAATATCAGCAATCACTGCACGGCGCTCTCGTCGATCTATCACCACAATATCAGGCTTATTGGCTACAATAGTCCTGTCAGTGATGACAGATCGATCCCAGTACAATGTGGCGTGACCATTCTCGAGGACTGGGTCGGGCACATACCTGTAATATGGTACTTCGGACTCCACAAGGTTGTACTGCAAGGCAAGTTGCTGGTGGATAATTTTAGCCACTAGATTGTGTCAGTGCAAGTACTCGCCGTTAGCAAGACGAGAACAACCGGAAACAATATGTCGGATTGATTCACCGGGACGGTGGCCGACAGATGTCAGCCGTACCGTCCTTGACAATACTACAATACATTATTGTTAAGGTAAAAAATACAACCGACTTCCAAAAACAACACTACAAAGTGAAAAAAAAACTAATTTCGGAAGTCGGTGTCTGGTGATTATTTCAATGTGCCAGAGGAAATACTTATTGCAACACTTTACTTGCGCCGAGACTTTACTGTCAACATGGACTCGTCGCCGCACTTAGAGGTCAACTAATCGTGCGATCAGTCCATGTAACAACATTGTACGGCGGGGAGCATGCGCTTTGTATGGAACGACACGTTCACTCTGTCGCGCTATCCTGTCATTTATGCACTAGTTGGCCGACAAATCCGGCTGTTTGACGTTTGGGCAAGTCGAGTAGGTACCGTTTGCATAAAAAAAACCAGTATTATTGTGTATATTTTTATGTATGTTAGTCTGTAAGGTATGTATTTTGTTTAGTTGTTGACCGTACTCGCCGGTGACTGAGCAGCCAATGACAAATACCAATTATGTGTTTTGCGTCTATACGAGTTCACTTCTTTGCATGTGAGCTTAACCGCTGTGGAGGGGCGATTCATTTTTAGAATGGTTTATTTCTACCATTTACAGTATTACAAAAAACTTTTTTACAAAAAAATACAAACGACTTCCAAAAACAACACTACAAAGTAAAAAATAACTTTAATTTCGGAAGTCGGTGTCTAATTAAATGTATTTTCGTTTTTTGCCACCGGCTTCCGAAATTAAAGTTATTTTTTTACTTTGTAGTGTTGTTTTCGGAAGTCGGTTGTATTTTTTTTGTAAAAAAGTTTTTATTTTTCACTTTTTAGTTGTGGTACCTACCCAACACAAATTCTAATACCTGCAAAACAAACTAGCACATCATCCATATAAAAGTGGGGAAAAAATACGTATTATTGAAGCTAACTCAAAAACTACCAAAGCAAAGTTAATCAATTTTATATGGGACCAACTGTGATGTATACCCTCTCGAATAAAACAAAAAAAAATCCAAATCGGTCTAGCCATCTTCGAGTAATCGGGGAACATACATAAAAAAAAAAAGGTTCCGACGAATTGAGAACCTCCTCCTTTTTGAAGTCGATTAAAAATGAATATATACCTACTTGATCGACTCCTATGTTTGTTTTCTATATTTATGGACACAGAGCGAGCTACCGCTAAGACCGACCAATCAGCGACGGTTCACAATTTTACGAGTGATAATATCGGATATATAATGAACCCCGTCGGTAAGTGCAGGGTACGATCACAATTTGATGGTTTGACATGGATACATCATAAACTATCGAAAATGAATACGTTCTATTATAAGCAGTATGGTTCAATTTATCGTCAGTTTACAATTTCACAAGTTACATTATAAACTATCGAATTTCATAATAATGCCTAGACAACCAAGACAGAGACCTATACAACATTATTTTTAGTATATGCGAAACCTGAATATAGTTTGTTCAGAATAAATAACTGAATCGATTCCAATAATTTTTATACCGTGTTATATTTTGCCCCAAAAATCTTTAAAAAAGGTAACAATATGGACACCGCGCGACGAACACAAGTCACGGCAGGTCATAGCGGCACTAGGCACGGGCGCACAGCGGGCGCCGCGTGGTGATCATGTTTTTGTACGGACAACCAGGTAACATAACAAGCTTATAACTTTGTGATTTTTCATGATACAGTTTTGAAATGTTGTACATAGATTCTTTACATAAAAATACTAGACACGTGTTTCGGGTTTCGTATATACTAAAACTGATGTTGTATATATTTTTAAAATGTGATTAGACTGCAGTTATTAACATGTTATTCGTAATATGATGATTATGACATAATTATAAGTGTTATATAATAAGGTTTTAAATCCCATTACAGGTTACTGAACGGCTTGTCCAGTGAACGCGTAAGGTGGATTAAAACCATCGCGGAATTGGACGTCGCCATAGTTAACTTGATCGGGGATATACTTCTCAGTGCATGTGAGTAGTATGAACAACCTTTTAATACTACAGACGTGAGACGTCCGACAAATCGGTTCTACAGAAAATCGGTGCAAGTGTGGCCTATTATCGCTGATTTTCTTCGAGTTTTGTCGGTGGTATGTCAGGGGTGCTACGCGCACGTTCCAAATAGGGTTGCCAAATTTTTCTAAAAGAAGAAGTAAAGTATATCTGATTTCAGACAGAGTAAATAAAGAGTATAGATTAATAAAAAGAGTACCGTTTATTAAATTTATTAAAATGTATTTTTTAGTATTAGGTCTTTACCTATGAAATTGCCGTTCTGCAGTACTGGCCATTTCAAATCAAAATAATTTTTGTTTGGCTAAGAATTCTAATTTCAAATTAATTTTATTTTAAAAACATGGATTTTTTTTTCCAAAAGTAGTCATTTGTTTATTGATTAGTGTTACATTTTCATCGCATTTCAATCTTTTTCGTCATCATGGATACGTTAAAAATTCGAGTAATTATGGAATATGAGTACCGTCGTGGCAGCAACGCGGCACAAGCGGCACGCAACATCAACGACGTTTACGGAGCTAACACTACAAACCAACGCACCACTTGTTATTGGTTTGCTCGCTTCCATTCTGGAAATTTCGACCTGAAAAATGAACCTCGCGGTCGTCCGAAGACTTTGGTCGACAATGACGAATTAAAGGCGATTGTGGAAGCTGATGATACACAATCTACGGCTGAATTAGCAGCAGCTTTCGACGTTAGCGTCAAAACAATATTGGTCCATTTTCGTCAAGTTGGCAAGGTAAAAAAGCTTGACAAATGGGTGCCCCACGAACTCAATGATCGCCAGCGCGAAGTACGCTTCGAGACGTGCCTTGCACTGCTCAACAGACACACAAATGAAGGAATTTTGAACCGCATTGTTACCTGCGATGAAAAATGGATTCTGTTTGATAACCGCAAGCGCTCAGCAAGTTGGTTGGATCCTGGTTCAGCACCTAAACAATGCCCTAAACGAAAACTTACCCCTAAAAAAGTGATGGTCACTGTTTGGTGGTCTAGCGCCGGTGTGATTCATCACAGCTTCTTACCAAACGGGGTGAGCATTACTTCAGATGTGTACTGTGAAGAACTGAACACAATGATGGAGAAGCTGGCACATCTCCAACCAGCATTGGTCAATCGCTCGTCTCCGCTGCTCCTGCACGACAACGCGCGACCTCATACTGCACAGCAGACGGTCTCCAAGTTGCAAGAACTGGGGTTGGAAGCTCTCCGTCATCCGCCCTACTCACAAGACCTTGCGCCTACAGACTACTACTTTTTCCAGAATTTGGATAACTTCTTGGCGGGAAAAAAATTCAATACCCGAGAGGCAGTACAAAATGCCTTTGAAGAATTTGTTGCCTCCCGTCCAGCTGATTTCTTTAAGAAGGGCATCAATAAACTGTTACTGCGTTGGCAAAGATGCATTGATTGCATGGGTGATTACTTCGATTAATACAAATAAAAAATGCATGAAAAAAATTCGTTTAAATTTTTTCATACAAAACGGCAATTTCATAGGTAAAGACCTATTATTTGCGTTACGTACTAAACAATTTTTTATTGTTTTTAAAATGAAATGAAATTGTTTATTCTGTAAATAGGATATCGGAATCACTTTTAAATGAATTGTAGGACTCCAAACATCTTAATTCTAAGTTAATGTAGGTCAGGAGCTCATTTTTAATGAATTTTAACGAAGCCCTATTCGTCTCTTCTCGCCACTTCATTTACCGCTGGCATCAGTGAACATTATGCCAAAAAAGTCAGTTTATGTAAAAATAGTATATTAGCGTACTCTATTAGTGTAATAGAATTAAAAAGTACACCTACAAGAAAAAGAGTACAATAGGTACTCTATTTTAGAGTAGGTACGGTTGGCAACCCTAGGTTGAAAATAAAAACCGCTTGGCTTAGCTCGAATTGTGCCGAGCCGACCCGAATATGATTCACTGAGGGTAGATGCTGAACGAAGTTTGCCGATCGGCTCGAGCCAAATGAAAGCCGAATATGTGTAGTAATTGGCAAAAGTCGACTTAAGGGCGTTTGTCCACTGCAGCCGTCATCGGGACGTCACCGAGAAACGAGATTATTCAAACCAAACGTGACGCCGGTGACGGCGATTGTTTGTCCATCGCGGCCGAAGTCGGCGGTTTAGTATGTTATGAATTATGATAGACAAAACAAAAGTCCATCACAATCTCTGGCCGAGTTCTAGCGGTCACGCTTGACTACTCGAACCTTCGGCGGCCGGAATGACGGCGCTCAGGTGGATACGCGGCCAAAATAAATGTATGTAGCGCTACTCCGGCGCCGTCGTCTCGTTCGCGGTGATAGCTGCGGTGGACAAACGCATTAATTGCTTAACAATTACTGCTGAATCGAATGTGCGGACCCGAATAAGAAGTGTGTAGCACCCCTAAGGTTAATAATTCAGTTTTTATTAGTGAAAGAACATAAATAGTTTACGCAATGAACATTATGCTCACTTTTTAATTATATAATCTATTAATTTATAAAGGGCCTCGTGGCTAAGTAATAACAGCCGCACGGGTCGATCCATCAGGTTAAGCTACGCTTGCTGGGGTTGCTCAGTGGGTGGGTGACCATCTTTACATACCGAGACTCCTCCGTGCCTCGGAAAGCACGTTAAGCCGTTGGTCCCGGCTGTCATTCGTGGATCTTTGACAGTCGTTACGGGTCGTCAGAAGCCCGAGTCTCAACCAGTCTTACCAAGGGGTATCGTATTACCCAGTTACTGGGTTGTGGAGGTCAGATAGGCAGTCGCTCCATGTAAAATACTGGTATTCAGCTGCATCCGGTTAGACTGGAAGCCGACCCCAACATAGTTGGGAAAAGGCTAGGCAGATTGAATCTATTAATGTTTTCCGATTGTTTGTCTTATTTGTTTTAGTTTATTCATGTATTAGTGTATATTTATTTGTGCTTATATTTCTATATAATTAGGTATAAATTATTATATTTATAGTTTGTAATATGTATATGAGTATCTTTATATTTGAATAAATATTTATTCCTTAATTTTTCATAATTGCACCTGCCACTGTTTGTCTCTGCATCACCCAAAGGTTGACTGGTAGAAAACGCCTATAGCATTAAGTCCGCCTCTGCACATTTGTGTGCTTGAAGTATTAATTAATTTTCAGGCGCTGTGGGATACATAACGCCCTTCACAGACCAATTCAGAAGAGATCTTCTTGCTAGCTGGATTTCATATGTAGAGGTGAATAAAAGTATTATATGAGTAATAGATAATAGTATAGTTAAGAGTAGAGAAAAATGGTCAGATTTTTTTTTAAATAGTGGTAAGTAATTAAAGAAAGAAAAGAAAGAAAGAAAATCTGTTTATTCACGTGAAAGTGACGCACATAGACGTACAATTGTTTTTTTTAGGTTATTTTATTTTATTTTATTTTATTTTATTTGATAGGAATAACAAACAGCAGTATATTACACAGTAGGCATACAATATAAAACTTGCAATAAAAGTAACAAATACACTACTCAAGACGTTATCCACAGATTACCATACAGAATAGCTAGCTGTTAGCAGAGCAAGTTAAAAACGCACTTATATTACTTATTAACTATATATTAGGGCTATGATCTCTTAAAATAGTCATAATTTCACTCTTAAATACAGCTTGGCTGAGAAACATAATGTCAGTAGAGCCAAACTGTTTATTATAGGTGTCAACCAAACGAAACCCAAAATGCCTAAAAACAAAAAATATTGCGATACTTACATATAAAAAAAGAACACAATCCTTGACGGAAATATGCGTCACTACCGCGCGAAACGGGTAAAGACATCTATATATAAATAAATCAAATTAAAGTGTCTGTTTGTAATATCAAAATATCAGCTTTTTACTAAATTAATATGAAAGTATATACGGTGCTAATAACACAGAAACAATTTAAAAAAAAATTGTCTGTCTGTCTGTTTGTTCCGGCTAATCTCCGAAACGACTGGACCCATTTTGACGGGACTTCCACTGGCAGATAGCTGATGTTATAAGGAGTAACTTATGCTACTTTTATTTTAGAAAGAGAATTAGGGTTCCGCGCAAAAAAATTAAAACCCATGAAATTCCGATTCGAATAAGGAAGTTGTTTTTCGACATCTACGCGAACGAAGTCGCGGGCACTACTAGTCATAAAATAAATTTATTTGACCCAGCACCCTAATTGCGTAACACATTATCGATCGGAGTTGGTTTCATTTTGAAACAAATAGCTAATTCATTGCTTCATATGTTCGAAAAATTTGTCTACTCGACAACGTAAATAACGCAATGAATGTTGTTGAACTGTCAAAATGAAACTGTGTTACGCAATTAGGGTGCAGGTTACACACAACACAATGGATTATCAAATGCAGTGCTATGTTCGCCTAACGTTCCGTGCCTTTGTCATTTCGCTTGATGACGATATCAACTGGCCACCGAGATCGAGTGACTTAACATCGCTTGACTACTTACTGTGAGGCTACGTGAAATTTCGGGTGTCGGTCGGTAGACAAACGACATATAGAAGCATGAGGAACAGGGTGTAAAATTCACTCATCCTCCATAGTGTCTGGTGGGCAACTGCCCGACGGTTGATGTTGGGACGTTGTTTATGTGCTAGTCGCGCGGTAAACTCTGATTGCGCGATGCAGGATTGCGTGACGTCAGTGTGACGCGTAGTTCGTATGTGGCGATGTACATACCGCCACACATAGACAATGGCCGCCCTGAAGGCCAACATAACTAGCGTACTTCATGAAATTGAGACCTATTTATGCGAAGATGTCGTCCAAAATTGATCCACCAAGACACGCCACCTACAGCGGAGCCGCGGCGGCCATTTGGCCGAAATTATATTCCATACATAATGTCATCGAATGTCCTTTAAAATAAAATGCAAAATGAGGCAATATCATTTACACAAATTGTTTTATTTAATTTCAAAGCTCGAACGCTCTTAATGATAAATCTTATAGGTATGTATATGCAACATGAAATGTAACACACGTTGAACTAATTCACTTAGTTTTGACTTGTCGCGAGCAAGAAACCCTGACACCGCACCTGGTATGGTGCAAGTTATTGACCGAAAGGGGCCTTTTTGGCCAGAAGCTGGTGAGCAGTAAACATTGGTTGATGTCCTTAGGAGGTGAATGTCCCGCACACGCCGAATGCTACCCCGCTGTCCATTCTAGGCGACCCCGTGCAGATCAGGTAACTGCAACACTTCTTACGCTTGTTTGCATCACAAATCACTCAATAAATTTAGCGCTAACGTATTCAATAGGTGCAGTCAACAAAAGAGATATCTAGGCAGGGTATACTAACATATTTGTATGTGTTTCATGTTCCAATTTCGTGAAAATATACAATTTTGTGTTGGTGTATTACAATGTAGGAGTATTGCAAAAACAAAGTAATATAGTATATGTATAAAATTGAACATGAAGCAATTCACATACAAATATGTTAGTATACCCTGCCTAGATATCTCTTTTGTTGACTGTACATAATTATGTCTGTATCATCTTTTTAAACGATTTACAGAAACAAAACGATGTTCTAAATTCGTTTAGCGGTTTTATTTCCTGATTTCTGATCCAAGCGGACCTTAAAGGCTCTTTCAAAAAGGCGCGTCATGCGACGCGAATCGCACGTGACACAAAGGCACCGCTCGCGTGCGATTCGCGTCGCATGTCGCGCCTGTTTATAGGAGTCTTTAAATCCATGCAATTCACGAGTGTTCGTCATGTGACTCTTATTTAAGTGTCTTAAGGTATAAATTGCAATGTTAGACGCGCGTTCGTGAAATGAGGAACCTTTTGTATCATGCCTTTATTTTCCTTCGTCGTATCAATGATTCCATTTTGTATGTTCTAAATAAGTTTCGACCAGAATTCGGCCACTTTGACAATGTAAGCGTTGGCCTCGGAAAGGTCTTCCATATCGCAGGTGTGCACAGCCAGCACGATAAGAACTGAGGCACCGTTTGCGATGTGGCTCAACAGTCGCACTGTTGCTCATCGTAGTACCCTGACTAATTTGTACCTGCAGCAGCCCTCCTGGCTTACCGCTTAGTACCAAAGATCACGCCCGTTAACCGCTTTTTTTTACCACTACTAAACATTTTTGTTTTCTCCAGGACGTGGCAGATGTACGGTCTACCTCGCGACCCGATGTCAGTGGAGTCTGCGGTGCTGATGTTCAACTCTCGAAGGTGGCCACTCGTCATCGACCCTCAGACGCAGGCTAACAAGTGGATTAGGGCTATGGTACTATATGCATATATATCCAGCTCCTTAATATAATCCTTAAATTGGGTTGTTTCCCGGAAGCTTCGCCGCAAGACAGCGCTGTGTGATTGTCACTTGTCAAAGTCATCTTGAAGGCAAAGTGATAAATCGGCGACAAGAAAACACACTTAGCGCCATCTCGCGGCAAAGCTTTCAGCTAGGAGCTCCATTGACAGTTGAATGAAAGTAACAAACACTTAACGCCATCTACGTGGAACTAATTTGACGGTATTCTTCCCCATTACCGGGTGAGAGGGTAGTGTTTAGGGGAGGGTGTAATATTTTTAATGATACTTACTAGATAATTATTTGCAAAAATAGTGTGTTGCATGTCCTCTCGAACGTAAATAAATATGCCCGTAATTGTAAGTAGCATGTCTTGCCACATCAATCTGCTTAGCCTTTTCCCAACTATGTTGGGGTCGGCTTCCAGTCTAACCGGATGCAGCTGAATACCAGTATTTTATATGGAGCGACTGCCTATTTGACCTTCACAACCCAATTACTGGGTAATACGATACCCCTTGGTAAGACTGGTTGTCAGACTTTCGGGCTTCTGACGACCCGTAACGACTGTCAAAGATCCACGAATGACAGCCGGAACCAACGGCTTAACGTGCTTTCCGAGGCACGGAGGAGTCTCGGTGTGTAAAGATGGTCACCCAACAACCCCGGCAAGCGTAGCTTAACCTGATGGATCGACCCGTGCAGCTGTTATTACTTAGCCACGAGCTCCTCACGAGCCACATGTCAGATGAAAACGGCTGTGAATTGTTCCGAGTGGAAATCGATTTTGGGAGACCTACGTCTAGCAGTGGACTTATAAGTGCCGATTATGATGATCATAAGCCGCATCTCCGACACACTACACAAAACATTGTTTGGCTACGGTATTTTGTTTGCATAGTTGTTATAATTAATTAACTTTAATTTTATAGATTTAATTATAAATGTTTTGCACCCCTGTCCTGTTATTTTGACAGTGACATTTATTGAAGTTTCTTTGTTTACATAAATTATCATAATTAAAGACTTGGGGTATAGTTGATACTGTATTACAGTGGGGTATTATTACTCATTGCTTTGACCCATAGAGTAACAAACGAATGAGAACTTACTTGATTTCCGCTGGTTCCAACTTTGTTTACCCCTCTTGTTTTTTTTTTATGCTACAGGGCAAACTCGAAGGCTTGATAGTGTGCAAGCCGAACGACAGGGATCTACTGAGAAACTTCGAATCAGCGCTAAGGTTCGGTAAGCCGCTCCTACTGGAGAATGTTGGAATAGAACTGGACCCGGCCCTAGATCCTGTTTTAAAGGTAAAAGGGATAATGTATAATGCCTGACACTGCTTTGAGTTTGAGTTTGAGTTTGACACAGTATGAAAGGTAACATTAAATGTAACAAAAATATCAGTTTTATTTTATGAAATGTAACACAACACGCTGGCGGATTTTTTTAAAGATAAAGATCTTTTTATGTTGCAAATATGGGTATAAAGGATAACAAAAATCATAAAAAGTTCTGCCATATTTTACCATATAGACATGCCAATCTGCCTAGCCTTTTCCCAATCATGTTGGGGTCGGCTTCCAGTCTAACCAGATGCAGCTGAATACCAGTATTTTACATGGAGCGACTGCCTATCTGACCTCCACAACTCAGTAACTGCGTAATACGATACCCCTTGGTAAGACTGATTGTCAGACTTCCGGGCTTCTGACGACCCGTAACGACTGTCAAAGATCCACGAATGACAGCCGGGATCCGCGGCTTAGCGTGCGTTGCAAGGCACGGAGGAGTCTCGGTATATAAAGATGGTCACCCATCCACGGACCGACCTCGGCAAGCGTAGCTGATGGGTCGACCTGTGCGGCTATTATTACTTAGCCACGAGCTCCTCTACCTCCTTACCATATAGGCATGTAAAAGATACAAAAAAAAAAATACACTTAAAAATGCTTTTCAGCGTGAGTTACATTTTATGTTACTTTCATCAATGTTTTACTGGCGCCATGTTGTTGCATGGTTTGAATTGTTGTGTTTAGTTGATTGGCATGTTATTTAGTTTCCAAAAAAATCTTTAATCAATATACAAGAAAAGTTTTTAAGTCGTGTAAAAATTTTAGGAATATGAACAACTTTCTCTATGGGACCAACTCGGAAATCATGAAAAAAAATTCTGCTGTTTCATACAAAAGTTAAATACATACTCGACCAAAATGTATGAAACAGCAGATTTTTTTTGTGATTTCAGAGTTGGTCCCATAGTGAAAGTTGTTCATGTTATTATTCTTGGGTAGAAACCCTCCCCCCCTATGAAAATGTCCGCACTGCTTAGAAACTTTTCCTTTTTTTTATAATTGCCGGCACGAGTCGTGAGCACAAATTCCATACTAACGTTAACTGCCCTCGTCAGCGTGCTCTCGTGTTCTGTTTTCTATCTGTTTAGAACACACACATCCCAGCACGTTTTCTGCCTTTTATACACCACTAATTTTAAATTAGTACAAATACTTAAAGGGCTTATTAGAGAAGGTCTTGTTATTATACATTGTAAAGTCCCAATAAATAATATTCATAAACAGCAAAGTTATTAGCGTTTGTTTATATCCCAAAATGTCACTCAGTTTATGGAAATGTTGTACAGGCTACATAGTAGTATTCATTAATCATGGAAAAGCACTGCGCGTAGTATTTTCTAGTTGCAATTGTTATGAATGATTGATTAAATTATGAAATTTATGAATTTACCAATTATGACAAATTTTCGTGGACAATTTTGGAATTTAATTTTTTTGATTTTAGACTACACAAATATGATCAGTAGTGCTATTCTGTAAATATTTCACCGTGAAAACATGAGTGAAGTGATCTTAAAGTGAGCTGTCAATAGTGTCAACCCCTAGCATCAGGTGGCATGACGTCTCACTTCACGCTCACTTCACCTGAGTTATCACGGTGAGATGTTTACAGAATAGCACTACAGTAACGGGTACGGATAGAGCCCCATTTTTTTTTGTACTAATTAAAAAATAGTAGTGTATAAACTTTGTTTCCATTTCATTCTTATGTTTGTTTAAGTTTACATATCTCATTAACTTAAGGAGGATGCGCTAAGGTAGCCCGCGAAATTCAAATTTTCTTACGTTTTTTGCAATTTACAGATCAGTGTCAGGTTGTGTGTCGATTAAAATATGATACGCGGCCGTAGCTAATATGGCTTTACAGAATTATAGTCATTAGAACAAGTAATATGGGATAAGGGCAGGAAGATGATGATATAAATATGCTTGATAATATATTTGTAGGAGAAGAATGTCAGCGTTCGTTGCCGGACTGGTTCGTCGTCCATTGTTGTAACCAAAATAAGACTCAATATGCACTCTACAGTTGTAATTGAATCGATTTAACAAACAATCAGTTAAAAAGTAGCACACACGAATCGGATGGAATTGGATTCGTATCGGATCGCGGCGAGGTCGGGGCGAGGTTGGTAGCGCATGTTCGTTCAGTTCGGTGTCTAATCACGAAGTCCTCGTCAAGTACAGGAACCTTGAATGACAGCCGTCATCTGTCACCGTTATTTTCCCCCGCAAACTCAAAATGACATTGACAGCTCGCACAGTGATGCCATTTCCGAACACACCTAAGTCGTAACAACTTGACGTTCCTTTCAGAACCCACGACATATTGATTTAATTGCTCCCACCCGTGTGCATCCTGCCGTGATAGGAAATGAGATTCGTTAGGTTTAAGAGTAGAGTTTGGTGCTCACGACTCGTGCCGGCAACTATATCAAGTTTTATATACATAGATTTAGATAGGGTTAGATTTTCAACACACAGCATGCCCTATATAAATTAATCCTATATTTCCAGCGCCAATACTTTCGTCAAGCTGGTCAGTTGGTGCTGAAATTAGGCGACTCCCTGATCCCGTTCATGGCCGGCTTCAAGCTGTATATCACCACCAAAATACCGAACCCCAGGTACAAGCCGGAGATTTCTGTCAAAGTCATGATCGTCAATTTCGCGCTGGTGCCTAGGTAAACACTTGACGGATTCTTGAATTTTAGATTTATAGCGCGCTCAAAGTACGCGCCTCCGTGCCTCCTGCTCGCTCAGTGTACTCTCCACCCGTTCGATCCTCACCTAGTGAATGGCGTCTGAATGAAAAAACGGGTGTGTACCTTTAAAAATGTTTAATCGAGAAAATCCAAACTAGTTAAGCCGGAGGCACACAAAGATTTGTAAGTCGTAGGATGCGGATGTCTGCTGTCACTCCTGCAGGGATAGGTACTCCTCTGTAGTTGCAGCGAAATTCCGCTGCTGGCCGGAGATGGAAGTTGGCCGAAGTTCAGTGCTGTGCTGCACGGTGACGTCACTGGTAGATAGAACGGCCCGTCCTACTTGCTCAACACACCAGAGGCGAAGCGTTGAATTGATTTTATGTATCGTAAGTACGTGTACCTATTTGATTGAATTCAAAATTTCAGATATTATCAAGTCTTGGGAACATTAAGTCAATGTTATAAGTGCATGTACACGCACATGACAAAGTTCAAATTCCATTGCAACCGAAATTTATTTAGGACCTTTTTGTTACAAACGGTCAATCAAAATTAACGTACGACTAAAACGCTTAAAGTTGTTGTTGGTTTGGCAATCAAACTTTTGCTATGTCTTTTCTGTGCACTGAATAAATGTTTTATCTATACAAGGTGACTGGTAATTAGTGACCGATACTTAAACACATGATTGTACTCATGAGAACAAACAACTTTTACTATGGGACCAAACATGAAATCGCGAAAAGAAATTCAGCTACTCCCTACATTTTGACGAGTTATGCTAAGATGAAAATGTAGGGAACAGCAAAATACTAGGGTTCCGTACCCAAAGGGTATAACGGGGCCCTATTACTAAGACTCCGCCGTCCGTCTGTCTGTCACCAGGCTGTATCTCATGAACCGTGATAGTTAGACAGTTGAAATTTTCACAGATGATGTATTTCTGTTGCCGCTATAACAACAAATACTAAAAAATACAATAAAATAAATATTTAAGGGGGCGCCCATACAACAAACGTGATATTTTTGCTCGTTTTTGCTCGATATTGGTGCCGATTCTCTTGTGAACGCACTAAACTAAAATTAGAGAATCGCTATCTTTTACTAACAGGCAGCGCGAGAAAAGGACGGCTATAGCTATGAACTAAGTTGGAGATGTCAAACTAGTTCACGCCTTGCGCTTCACCGTGTTTTTAGTCGACATGTTTTTACGAGTCGTCTAAATGTCTATGGAAAAATTAGTTCTAACTAATTTGACAGCTCTAATTTACTTCCGTCCCTTTCTTGTCATAATAGAGAGAAAAAGTTAGCAACAGCCTAAATTAAGATTAGTTTGTGCACAACAGAATCGGCACCTAGTTATTAGTTATTTGTATATGGCATCTCGCAGTTGACCACTAAGGGTCGAGACTGCTCAACCGGGCGTTTCCTGTGGGTTCTTTAAGCGAACTTAAAGCCCCCGGCCAGGCCTAAAACTAAGGTAAATTATTAGTCGACTGAGCGTCGCTAATAATAATATGACAGCCAGACGGGGCAGGCTGGATCATGACGGGGGGGACAAGTGCTACAGGCTCAGCTGTGCCCCCAGCTGGCACAGCTTCACCGAGTAGGGGATAGGGGGGGGGGGGCGGTTACGATTGCGACCTCGGCGGCGAGGTCGGAATGTATTCCGGGGTGGTCTACGTTTATAAACCGTACTGGTGGCCTTGCTACTCTCCTGAAGGAGGGTTATGGGGTCATCAGGGTCGGTGAGAATATGACGCGGACGGCGAGTCTTACTAATTTGAGAAGAATCGGCACCATTGACAGGTAGACGCTTGAAATATTCACAGAATATTTAGTTATATACCTATGAATTTTAAAAATAAATAATTAAATTAAAATAAAACAAATATTTAAGGAGCCCCCCTTAAATATTTGTTTATACAACGTGATTTTTTTGCACTTTTTATAGATAATGGTAAGGAACCCTTCGTGCGCGATTCCGACTCGCAATTGGCCGGTTTTTGTCCGCGATTTCAGGTTTGGTCCCATAGTAAAAGTTGTTTGTTCTCAAGAGTACAATCATGTGTTTAAGAATCAATAGATCAAGATCAATAGATCACTAATTACCAGTCACACTAAATATCTATCAACTCTTTGCAAAACTGGCTCCTTCATCCACAGCGGTCTAAACGAACAACTGCTATCAACCGTAGTTGCCCAAGAGCGCCCCGATCTAGAAGAGCTCCGCGGTCAGCTGATCGTGTCGCGCGCACAAATGGCCACGCAACTGGCGGAGATGCAGGCAGACATCTTGTATGGCCTGTCCAACTGCGTGGGCTCCCCGGTCGATGACCTCCCGCTCATTCTGACGCTGGAAGCCATCAAGATTAAGAGTGTTGAGATTACTGTGAGTTTCCGAATGTCAAAATTTACAAGAAAATAGAATTGTTACTAGTTGCCCCTTCAAAAAGGATTTCTTATGGGGAAGAATAGATAAGAAATTACATACTCTTTTAAAATGTTTTCCAATATTTTGTATATGTCATCGTATGATTGTGGACACAGTTAGTTTATAAACTATCTCGCGAGATTGTAAACTGTACCATACTGCTTACAATATAACGTATTCATTTTCGATAGTGTATAATCTATCCATGTGAAACCGTCAAATTGTGAACGAACCTGCACTTACCGACAAGGTTCACAATCTGTCCGATTTTATCACTCGTAAAATTGTGAACTGTCTGTCAGCGCATCACATACGCGCGTGATTGACCGCGGGGACGGCGCGTGGTGTCGGGGTACAGAACCCGGTACGCGACGGCCGCTGCGCGCCTGATTGGTACGTCTTAGCGGCAGCCGAAAGCCAGGGCACCCCGACTCAATGGAATAGGTCACCAACTAACCAAACCAAACCAAGCTCAAACCGAGCGAGCGAAGCAAGCGGTACCGCGGCGGCGGTCGGCGAGCGCTTCGAAACTATCGAAAAATAATGCGTTAAATTGTAAATGGTTTGTTGCACAATTTTTCGATAGTTTATAATCTCGAGAGATAGAATTTAAACTAACGAAGTTCATAATCACATGGTGACATATTATATATTAATTATGTGGCCTAGTGATCGCAAGCGCTACTGCTGAGCATGAGGTCCTGGGTTCGAATCCCAGATCGGGTAAACTGTTATTGGGTTTATCCATCTGGAATTTCTCAGTAGCAGCCCGGAGTCTGGATTAGTGCCCGGTTGATGACAATAGGCGCGCCCCCCATTACATGGGACTTGAACATAACTGGCGAAATGTTGGTGTACTATAGGTACATCTCTGCCAAACCCTTCGAGGATTACTGGCGTGATGTTATGTTGTATGTGAATTACATGTTCTAGCACAGATGAATACAGATGGGACACTCCGCAAAATCATTGAAATAAAAAGCGACTCTTGCTACGACGCAATAAAGTGCAATTCAGGTCGCACAACGCTTCATTACCTACAGTTATATACAGATGTTGTCGGGGTACGTAGCAAGGTGTCGGGTGTTTTGGAGGAGAAAGAAATGTTTATGTTGGTTACTGTTTATTATCTCACTAACAAACTGTTGTTAAGGCTAAAATGTTAATGAAAATGTTAATGAATACACCCGGCTAACGTGGTAGACAAAAGTGCACTGAATCTCATATAAATTATAAGTAACAAGTAATTAAATTAGGTCAACGCGCTACGCCGATATTGCGAACTAAGGTGTTCGGTGAAAACACCGAACAGATATATTCCACCTCTAAGTTGCCTCTCTTTCTATCGCGTAACTCTAATATCTTCTGACTAGTCAGGGTTGTCTTCTTTTACGACGCGGCGCGTGAGTGAGTATCGAACTAACGTGCGAGCCGGTCGGTGCGCGGCAGCCCACACTGAATTGACCCAGTGAGATGAGCCCGCCGCGTACTTGTAGCTTCATACCTAAACTGCGGAGTGTCCCATCTGTATTAATCTGTGGTTCTAGATAAAAGTGGAAGACATAGAACGCACAACGATGGAGATAGACGGAACTCGCAGCGGTTACGTGCCGGTCGCCGAGCGCGGTTCAATCCTGTTCTTCTGCCTGTCTGACATGGCCAACGTCGACCCGATGTACCAGTACTCGTTGGAGTGGTACACGAAGCTATTCGTTAGAGCCATGGCGGAGACAGAGCCCAATGGTAAGGGAATTTCAGTGCCACGATATGACACATCCAGCCTTAGTACAAATTAGATTTTTCTTTAGGGCTAATTTGACCTCTGATCTGATCCTCTGTCTGATAACTTTTATTTGTGGAATAAAATTGACGACTGACAGTTTTTCTATGGAGAAACTGTTAAAAATTCAAATTTTTTCGAAGACTTAGCGCCTATTTCACGATGTCCGAATAGCCACTACTCACCGAATAAATTAAAAACTTTTTTACAAAAAAATACAACCGACTTCCAAAAACAACACTACAAAGTGAAAAATAACTTTAATTTCGGAAGTCGGTGGCAAAACACGAAAATACATTTAACTAGACATCGACTTCCGAAATTTTTCACTTTGTAGTGTTGTTTTTGGAAGTCGTTTGTATTTTTTTGTAAAAAAGTTTTTATTTTTTTTAGCAAATAATTATCTAATAAGCATCTTTAAAAATATTACACCCTCCCCTAAACACTACCCTCTCACCCGGTAATGGGGAAGAAAACTGTCAAATTAGTTCCACGTAGATGGCGTTAAGTGTTTGTTACTTTCATTCAACTGTCAATGGAGTTCCTAGCTGAAAGTTTTGCCGCAAGATGGCGCTGTTTTTTACATGCCTATATCGTAAGGAGGTAGAGGAGCTTGTGGCTAAATAATAACAACCGCACAGGTCGATCCATCAGGTTAAGCTACGCTTGCCGGGATCGGTCCGTGGATGGGTGACCATCTTTACATACTGAGACTCTTCCGTGCCTCGGAAAGCACGTTAAGCCGTTGGTCCCGGCTGTCATTCGTGGATCTTTGACAGTCGTTACGGGTCGTCAGAAGCCCAAAAGTCTGACAACCAGTCTTACCAAAGGGTATCGTATTATTCAGTCACTGGGATGTGGAGGTCAGATAGGCATTCGCTCTATGTAAAATACTGGTATTCAGCTGCATCCGGTTAGACTGGAAGCCGACCCCAACATAGTTAGGAAAAGGCTAGGCAGATTGATTCATACGTAATAACACTTGAACCTTCCCAAAAAAAATTCTCTAAATGATGATGTGAAACCCGCATCAAAATCTATTGTGTAGTTTAGAAGGCCCTAAGCACTTCACACATGCAGACACGAAAAGCGACTTGTTTTAAACTAAGAGATTAACATTTTTTTTTTAATTGTCATGTTTTCAGAGGACATAGTGGAACGAGTGGACGTGATAATAGTCCACTTCACGTTCCTCCTGTACCAGAACGTATGTCGCAGTCTATTCGAACGACATAAGCTGTTGTTCGCCTTTCTAGTGTGTTCCAGAATATTAATGGACAAGGGAGTAATACGAGGAGGGGAGTTCAACTTCCTATTGAGTGGGGCGAAACTTGAAGTTGTGAGTGAACTTTATTTAAATACACCCACAAACTTTATTGATAAAATAGGTAACAAAGATTTTACATTGGTCCCAAACTAGGCAAGCCTGTATCTTGGGCACCAATATGGAGAGTTTACCATAAAAACAAACACATTGAAAACATATTCGGTAATAAAACTATTGCTTCAAATTAAAAAAAACCAACTAAAAATCCTAGAATCAAAGCGAAAGAAAACATAACAAACAAATCAATATTAAATAGAAAATAAAATTTATAAAACTAGAAAAAACGCTTTTGTGAATAAGTGTGTGATCATGTGTTGTGCATGAGTGTGGGTGTAAAGATGTGTGATCATGTGTTATGAATGAGTATGAGTTAATGTGTGCGATTATGTGATGGTGGCACAAGCAACGATACTCCCAGATTAGAACAGAAACTCTCGGAATATCCCGATCTTTCACAGATGTTCTTAACAAACCCGGAGATTTGATTAAATTCTGGAGAGAGGTGGGCTGGTTGGAATAAACCCCCGACGGCCGCCATGGCCCACGCACAATGGTCCACATGAAGGACTAAGTGCGGAAACCAAATCCTTTAACATAGAACATAGAAGCAACGACACTTAGCCTTGCCGCGCAAGCGCCACACTCTACATCCTTAAGGCCTCTGCCTCGAATTTCGCGGGCAGCGGGTCGGCGGCGGCGGCGGCGCGTCTCGCATTGTCCCGCCCCGTTACCGCGCCGCTGTTTTGGAGGTCCGGTCCATTTGTTTTTACGCATAAAATCCTGCCGCTCCCGCTCCGCCGCCGCTGCCGCCCCGCTGCCTGCAAAATTCGAGGCAAAGGCCTAAAACGCCGCCACCGAGCTATGCAGACTACAGTTTTCGTAAATTTCATATGAACTCGCCGCACACGGATATCGCTCGTGCTCGCTACACGCCACGATAGGCCGCTTCTCGCTTTGTGTGGCCGCCACCGGTCACTAAACTAAACACTAAAAATTTATATAAATAAAAATTAAAAACTTTTTTACAAAAAAATACAACCGACTTCCAAAAACAACACTACAAAGTGAAAAATAACTTTAATTTCGGAAGTCGGTGTCTGGTTAAATGTATTTTCATTTTTGCCACCGACTTCCGAAATTAAAGTTATTTTTCACTTTGTAGTGTTGGTTTTGGAAGTCGGTTGTATTTTTTTGTAAAAAAGTTTTTATTTTTCACTTTTTAGTTGTGGTACCTACCCCACACAAATAATACCACTACCTGCAAAAGAAACTAGAACATCATCCATATAAAAGTGGGGAAAAAATACGTATTATTGAAGCTAACTCAAAAACTCTCCAAGAAAAGTTAATCAATTTTATATGGGACCAACTTTGAGGGATTGACTTTTATATGGGACCAAATAAACAATCAATCTATCTATCAACAATTCGGCTAAAAAACATTTTAAGAATGCAAAGCATTTTATTTAATAAACATACTTTTGTGTAAAAAAGTAATGATTTGACTACCCATTTGTAACAGCGTCCTTAAAGTGCCTTCTGCCCGTTTTCCGAAGAATTCGTAAACGGAGTTTAAACTCTAGATAGCTATTGATTCGACAAAATTATCTATTTAAGCGAATTCCTTGCTCATGTTCGGTTTTTGAGGTCCTCAGGTAAACCCTCGATAGTAATTCATTCGACTTACAAGCTAAATTCTTCATTATGTTCAGAAACAATATGATTTCGAACCAATAATCAGTATCGAGGGGATAAACTCCATTTAGAAACCTCAGAAACCGCGCGTTAGAAGATCTAAGTACTTATAGAAATAAACATTTCATTTCATTGTACGCAATACCTAAAATTTCAAAAAACAAAAAATCTTTCGTGGCCTACAGGAGATACAAAACCCGGATCCGAAGTGGATATCTCCTCGGATGTGGCTGGAGCTGCAGCAGCTGGCCACTGTCGCCACTATGGCTTCGATCCTCACTGACTTCGAGACTAACATCAAGTTCTTCAAGACGTACTACGACTCGCATACGCCGCATAGGTACGTCTAATATGGGCACTACACCTGGCGTATTTGAAAAAAAAAAATAATAAAAAATAAAAAAAAAATAATAAAAAAAATAAAAAATTGTAGTAGTAGTTAGTTATTAGTTAAAATATATTCAATTAGTGCTTCTTAACCACGTAAAGTTGTCATTCGTAGATCTTTGACAGTCGTTACGGGTAGTCAGAAGCCCAAAAGTCTGACAACTAGTCTTACCCAAGGCTTATGTACTCCCTTATACAGGTTATTCTATAACCTAGCTGGGAATGCAGCACCTCACCACAATTTCAGTTGTAGTTTTTTTTTTAGCTTACACTAATTTGTCTACCCTTTAAGCACATCAAGCTACCCCAATAAGCTACCCCAATCTGTCAAATTCTCCCAGTTGAATATGAACCTCATTCCTTTGCAGTAAAGTTGAAAATCTATCAAAGAAATTTGACAGATTGGGGTAGCTTGATGTGCTGGCGTCTGTACTACAATGCTGTTTTGATAAATAAACAATTTGATTTGATATCGTGTTACCCAGTAACTGGGCGTGGAGAGTCGATCCATGTAAATACATATATATATGTGTATTTAGCTGCATCTACTTAGACTGGAAGCCAACCACTACATAGTTGGGAAAAGGCTAGGCAAATTGATTTTAGTGTTTCAATTGAGTTCATTTTGCGTATTAGCGTAATAACGCGAAGATTTTCATAAGTGTAAACTCGCTGCAAAATAATAGGTCCCTTTTGACAGCCCATATCGTTTCATATGCTAAAGAGAGACAAACATAGCGGGACAAAGAGGGACACCCTCATATCAAATCGGACTTCTTAGATTGACCAAACTTCTCGCTACAAAATAATAGGCCCCCTTTTGACAGCCCATATCGTTTCATATGCCAAAGAGAGACAAACATAGCGGGACAAAGAGGGACACCCTCATATCAAATCGGACTTCTTAGATTGACCAAACTTCTCGCTACAAAATAATAGGCCCCCTTTTGACAGCCCATATCGTTTCATATGCCAAAGAGAGACAAACATAGCGGGACAAAGAGGGACACCCTCATATCAAATCGGACTTCTTAGATTGACCAAACATTAGTGCCAGAATAAAGTATGGTTCAGACATGACCTGTGGATTTTTATTTATTTAAGTACAAAAACAAAAACATCGTGAGGAATTATAATTATATCTGAAACCGGCAATTTGTCGTGAAGCGTGGTGACCAATGCTCGTGCCTTGTCAGTATGAAAAGAGGCCGTATCCTAAAAAAAAATGGGTTATAAATGCGAAAGTGAGTTTGTTTGTTGCCTACGTTTTCAAGCTAAAACGGCTGAACGGATTTGGATGAAATTTGCCAGATAGGTAGCCTGGGACCTGGAGAAGGAAATAGGCTACTTTTCATCTTAGATCGCAGACGATGTCGCGAGCAACAGCTAGTTGTTATTATACATAGAAACATTTCCATAATTTATTAAAACCGGAAAGCTTTCCAGGAAAAACAACCAAATGACTGTAGTACAAATGAGTACAAACGTTGCATTTCAGGTTCGCGCTTCAATAATTACAATTTATACCTTATTACAATGATATTTATACCCGAAAGTATGGTCATACTATAACTTTGTATTGTTGTATTGAAAGAAAGGAAAGAAAATACAATATAAATCGTCACAGATATATGTATATACACGGAATAGAAAAACAAGAAAGACACCGCGCCACGCGTATCGAAAGTGAAACACCGTACCGATCTATGTGTGCGTGACTTGACAGAGACGCCGTCGTGTCACGTAATGGCAGCCGGTCGGTGAACTATGATGTAAAAGTCTAAATTCATAAATCTTGAGCGGGCAAAACGAGCTTTAATTAAACTTATGTACTTTAAAAAACTTAGATATCCTACACAAAGTCTTTACCAAATAAGCGATTTACTCTCGGTGCGAAAACTATATATAATTAAAACTGTTTTAAAGAAACACAAAACTCTTACTTTTGACCTCAACTTAACCTTGAAAAGAAGAAAATATTTAATAGCAAAAGTTCCTCAAACTAAAACCAAGTTTGCCCGTATTCAATACAAAAAACGCTCAGCTCAGCTATACAATAGACTTAACAAAGAGATTTACGTATACGATAAGAAACAAAATGAATGTAAAAAAATTGTAACTAATTGGATAAAACCACTAACCTATGACGAAACGGAGACGCTGTTGGAATAAAATATATATAACCATACACATCAGTCTGATGCCTGCACCATCCATAACCTCACGCATACACTCTGATTCATTCACATTTATCACTAACACACCTCACTCACACTTACATTCACATTCACACACTCACATTCACACTCTCACTCTCACTCACACACTCGCATGCCTGCGTACGGGCTGCGTATTTTTTTGTGTTTTAGTTTTTTTTATTATTTTAGATTTAATTTGAATTTTCTTTATATTACTTTAGAAAACTTGTAAATTAAACTAATTGATTTGGAAGAGCGGAGTCTCCTAATACAGGCTTATTTGCTTAAAAGGAGGCTCCAATCACTAGTTGTTAAGATATTACTTGTAAAAAACTTTTTTACAAAAAAATACAACCGACTTCCAAAAACAACACTACAAAGTGAAAAATAACTTTAATGTCGGAAGTCGGTGTCTAGTTAAATGTATTTTCGTTTTTTGCCACCGACTTCCGAAATTAAAGTTATTTTTCACTTTGTAGTGTTGTTTTTGGAAGTCGGTTGTATTTTTTTGTAAAAAAGTTTTTATTTTTCACTTTTTAGTTGTGTACCTACACCACACAAATTCTAATACCACTATCTGCAAAACAAACTAGAACATTATCCATATAAAAGTGGGGAAAAAATACATATTATTGAAGCTAACTCAAAAACTACCCAAGCAAAGTTAATCAATTTTATATGGGACCAACTGTGATGTCTCGAATAAAACAAAAAAAATCCAAATCGGTCTAGCCATCTTTTAAAAATAATAAACCATTTTTAATTTTTTTTTTCTTTTTCAAATGTGTGCGTGAGCCATGTTTGTACAAACGGTCCCGGCATACTTACTGTGCTTCACTTTCGATATGAGTGGCACGGAGTCCATAGTTCGTCGACTTCGTCCGCGTGAAATTTCTTGTTCCCCCGTCGCATCGCATCGCCCGCCCGCGCTTTTACTTCATTTTCGCTTAACGTTCTTTCTAACTATATTTTTTTCTCTCTTCTCCTAAGGGTCGTAGAGTAATATTAAATAGCTTACAACCTTCTTCAAGAATTTGACTTGCAAATTGAAAAAGAATTTTTCAATTTAATTTTTTTTAATTAATGTAAATAATGTAAATTGAAAATTAATGTAATTGATTAGATATAATTATAAATTGTTTTTGCATACCGTTATAACGGTGAGACATGCAGCACTATGAAATGTTAAGAACACCTTTGTGAACATACCATGTTTCTGGCAAATAAATATTCTATTCTAAAAATATTCTATTCTATTCTATTCAAATCCGACTGGTACTTCCAGAGATTAGCGCGTTCAAACAAACAAACAAAAAAACAAACTCTTCTGCTTTATTGTTAGTAGTATAGATGACGACTTGAATACCTACCTATTGCAGGTTGACGTTCCCAAAGCCGATGGAAAGTCAGTACGACTCCTTTCAGAAGCTGCTCATCCTCAAGTGTCTCCGGCCCGACAAGATTATTCCAGGGTTTCAGGTCAGTTCACATGACACACCTACAGTCTACAGTTAACCCAGAAAATGTATGCGCTTCAGTTATCTTCTTGTTACCGTATTTGTGCAATTATATGGAGCTTTCTCTCTATTGGTTATATATTCTTGTGCGGTGACACATTTCGCCATAAAAATATGGCGAAATGTGTCACCGAGTATGAGAGCATTATTCATTTTCATGCCAAAAGGCATGAAAATGAATAATGCTCTCATACTCGCACTTACAGTAGAACGTTTGTCGTGTCTGGGGGATGATTGGCCTATCGTATTGGTCTGGCTCATAGAAATATATATGTAACGGTTAATGTGATTAATTGAAAATTATTAATAATTATCCATCATTATTAATAATTACCTCATTATTTGGTAAATGTGAATATAAAATTGAAATTCATCACTTTTATCAGTTATTATTAATAATTCACTACTCTCGTCGGTAAAAGTAATAAAATAAAGTAAGACTCGAAGTTATTTGTCCAGTAGGCATTTCAAAGCTACATGCAAAATCGTTTATTCTTTGGTTTTGCTTAAATGTAATGTTGATTTTACGGAGTCTACGATTGTACAATCATAAACTCCATAAAATCCACATTAAAAACTAAAATCTTTCTTCTATTCTTTGTTCAATCTGTATTTATTGATAATACCTACCACAATACTTATAGGTACTGAACTAAATGACTTTTGAAAATTATTACATGTATCGGTACTAAGGTTACATTATTAATAATCACCGGTAAATGTGATTAATTTCTTACTTTTACCTCGACTTTCGGTAATCATTAATAATGATAGTTAACATAATTAATAATATCATTAATAATAATTATATAATTAAGCTCCCACCTCACCGTGGAATACCTCCACTCCTCTCAAGCACCTTAGGACATGTTGCCCCTTGTCGCTACGTCACTATGTGCTAGCGACCGTTTCCGGGGGCCCACTATTGAGTGTGCAAGTCACCCCCTGCCAATTTATCTGTGTATATTATATACCATTGGTCAGGCAGGGGACATAGTTCTTCCATAGTTCAAGGTACCCAATCCACTATAGCCACCCAAACCCCTAGGCCCAATGTGTTTTGTTTCCATGTTCTGCAATAGTCCCGTACCAACCGGGGGTTGTCCTTGGGTGCACTTGCATAGTGCATACAGGGATAATCGTCGGCTGGTGCCTCCTCGTCATTTAAAACTGTCTAAAGGGCCTCTGCGAGTTGGCTTTGGCCCCTCGTACGCCTTCCAAAAGTCCGGGACCCCAGGGTCCCGAGATAAGCCAAAGAATTATATAATTAATAATCATTATTTAATTAATAATAATTTTCAATTAATCACACTTACCGCAACATATATATCTATGATCTGGCTGCTCACAAGGGGTCTTAAAATAGTACCCTAAACAACATATATTATGTCTTTACCTATGAAATTGTCGTTTTACCTAGAAAAAATCAAACAATTTAAAAAAAAAAACATTATCTATGCACTTTTGTCATTTTAATGAACGTTCGTTGATGCCTCTGCAATAGAAATCCCGGGGACGGGAATTGATGAATTCTTTAAAGGCGTTTTTCACCTTCCTGTTGAATCTGAAATTTTTCCCCGGGGCTCATTGTTCTCAAACCAAAAACGCACCGTGCGTTCGCTTGAGGTACCTTGTCCATATACGTCGATATTGCGTGCCTATGCTGCGCCGTAGAAAAGTAGAAAGTAGGATTAAACACGCACATTTCTTTATTGTCCTAATTGAGCTTGCAAATCATCGCGCGACGAAATGGCATCGTTTACTCGTACGATGGTTAGCCAATTAGGACGACGCCTCACGCGACTCGTGACTTGCTAATGTGACGTGTTGCGCTATTAAGTTACAGTCCCCATGACTGAGTATGGTTTCCAGGACTACGTGGTGGTGGGTCTGGGCGCGCGCTTCGTGGAGCCGCAGCCGGCCGACCTGGCCGCGCTGTATGCAGAGTCCGACCCCTTGGCACCTATCATCTTTGTACTGTCTACCGGGACGGATCCCGCTGCTGGTACGTATTTATTTATTTATTTTGCTGGTACGTTTAGAACAACTTGTAAAAAATTTTGTAGGCGCAGTTCGAGTTCGCGCCGTTTGTTTTCGTGAAAACAGATTGAAATTTTACTGCGGTTTCCAATACTGCCGTAGCCTCTGTATTTGCTCGACACTTTAGTAGGCTCATTATATTCCTTGTTAAGTAAGCTTTCATTGATTACGATATTTTTCAGTTCTGAGCAGATTTACGGCCTATGTCAGACGACCTCTTAAACTTTTTTGCTATTTCCAAATTTTCTTACGATTTCTGACACTGCCGTAGCTAGTGTATTTGCTCGGCACTACACTTTTTAGGCTCATTACATCTTTTGATGTAAGCTTTCTTCGATTGGGGTTTTTTTCATTTCTGAGCCAAGTTATTCGGCCGACATAGAGACATCTGACATTACTTTGCTATTACTAACTTCACATTCATTTTTTTAACCCTATTTTGGTTAATATTTAAGGAGCTCGTGGCTAAGTAATAACGGCTGCACGGGTCGATCCATCAGGTTAAGCTACGCTTGCCGGGGTTGGTCCGTGGATGGGTGAACATCTTTACATACCGAGACTCCTCCGTGCCTCGGAAAGCACGTTAAGCCGTTGGTCCCGGCTGTCATTCGTGGATCTATGACAGTCGTTACGGATCGTCAGAAGCCCGAAAGTCTGACAACCAGTCTTACCAAGGGGTTTCCTATTACCCAGTTAATGGGTCGTTTGTTTTGTTATGTTTTGGTCGGTCAGAAATATTGAACTTACCACCAGTTCAACGGACGAAAAGACGTTTTCACGTCATATAGCTGCTACTCTGTATATTTCGATCGAATCGAACATCTTTTTCCATGGCACCAACATCGTAATCGCCAAAAAATTATCAGCCGTCCCATACATTTGTGACGATTAGGTATTGAAGTTTTCTTTGGGACAGATGAAAATTTTTTCGCGATTACGATGTTGGTCCTATGGAGAAAGTTGTTCGGTTTGATGTTCTGTATCACATCCTAAAATTTGACGAGGATGCACATACGATACGTTGTATAATCATTCCAACCATTTATTTTACTTTTGACAGCTTGAGTAGGTGGTACAGACGCCAGCAGGTCAAGCCACCCAAAACTAAAAAAAAACAAAAAACAAAAAAAAAAAAATTCAAAAAAAAAAATCGATCAAAAATCTGCCAAATTTTCCCAATCAACCTTGAACCCTAATTCTTTAGCGATAAAGATGAAAATCTATTAAAGAAATTTGACAGATTGTAGTAGCTTATTGATGTGCTGGCGTCTGTCTGTACCTAATCAATTAATGATGTCATAATGCGTTACCGATTCGATTTTTTATAACAATCGACTTTATATGAAGAAGTTTAAATCGATTTAACACAAATATTTTACTATAAAGAAAAATAAATAAATAGATTGTAGTTATGTGTTTGTATTCGTTTTTGAAGTGTCAGCCACATTTTCAATCCCTTAGTCTGTTTTGCTTAGCTATAAGTTTTCCAAAGGAAATAAGTAAATAAATAAAAGTCAAAACTTCTTTGGGCGTGTCGAGTGATTTTTTAACCGACTTTTCCAAAAAAAAGAGGAGTTTATCAATTCGTCGCGTAGATGATGAAGACCACATATGGCCATCGGAACTACTCATTAATAAGGATTTCATTATCGGGTTGCAATTCGATTACCAATTTATGCTAGTCCGTCACAATGCATTATGGTGAAGTGGAGCTGATGGTGACTTTACTATCAGCTTCAGTTCTCCTGGTTCTTACTAGGAGAACTCAACAATTAACGTCCCTGCATCGGAAAAAGCAATATTTTGTAAAAGATGATGAGCAGTTGACATTATGCTATTGTAACTTAGATAAATTACAAACTGACCCACTAAAAAGTGAAAAATAAAAAACTTTTTTACAAAAAAAAAAAAAAACAACCGACTTCCAAAAAAAAAACTGCAAAGTTAAAAATAACTTTAATTTCGGAAGTCGGTGGCAAAAAACTAAAATATAGATCCAAAGACACCGACTTTCGAAATGAAAGTTATTTTTCACTGCAGCTTTTTTTTTTGGAAGTCGGTTGTTTTTTTTTGGAAAAAAAGTTTTTTTGGTAGGGGTAAATATTAGGGTTCGCGTTATCGCGTCACCTCGACACCGCGACATACTACTCGTATGCATAGTTTTACGTTAAAGTTTTCATTTCTGTCGGCAGTTGTCATGACTGCTAACCTTTTGTTTACTGTCTAATTATTATTCAACTCAACTCAACTCAAAGCATTTATTTCAATTAAACCAATTACAGGCACTTTTGAATTGTTAAGGGGTCGGTCAGTCAGAAAGATGAAGCTAGGCGCCCATTCCAAAGCATAGTAGGTACGTATGGAGAAGAACGGGCAAGAAAATCCACGGACACTCTTTTAAATCAAGATATGGTTACAAAATAATGGTTACATCATTCATGTTGAAATTATACATGTGAGAACGATGCAGAACGTTAAAAGCGTCCTTAAAAAAAAAAACAATTCAAATATTTAAATTAAATTAAAATAAGCCGTGGCCGCTAAGGTATGACCAGCCTTCACTGACAGCGCTTGTTCAAGAACCTGACGCATGGATTAGCTAAATGATCCAACACGCGCCACCATCAGCGAGGTGTTGTTTTTGGAAGTCGGTTATATTTTTTTTGTAAAAAAGTTTTTATTTATCTCGGATTCTATGAAAAACACAATGACATCTAATATTCAATTATCGTTCGTATTACTTCCAGATCTGTTAAAATTCGCGGATAAGATGAAGATGGGCAAGCGATTCGAGAGCATCTCCTTGGGCCAGGGTCAGGGGCCGATAGCTGAAAACATGATGAGGGTCGGCAGTGACTTCGGAAACTGGGTGTTCTTCCAGGTACCTTCTCAACTTCTTACATCGTAATAGGTTTTAAATATGTTGTGTGTTATTCAAATACTCTTCGTGACACCAGGAGAAGTACTACAACCATAAGATATGGTTGATTTTGTATAATCATAATCATTTATTTGTCAGAACATGGTCGGTATATATTACATGGTCTTAAGTTAACATAGATTGTCTCATCACATTCTACCACATGGGCGTACAAATGTCAAACAGATTACATTGAAGATAAATTATTAGTAATAATATTTTTAATAAATAAAGTTCAAATTCAAAAAGGGAAAAACTTTTTTACAAAAAAAATATAACCGACTTCCAAAAACAACACTATAAAGTGAAAAATAACTTTAGTTTCGGAAGTCGGTGTCGGGTTCTGAAATTAAAGTTATTTTTCACTTTATAGTGTTGTTTTTGGAAGTCGGTTATATTTTTTTTGTAAAAAAGTTTTTATTTTTCACTTTTTAATGTCAGATTAGAAATTAAATAATATAAATAGTAATTGAATTAAATTAATATGTCAGTGTCATTTATGTAGTCATTCAAATTTTAATAGCATTCATTACATAAAAATTCTTTAAATTGTTTCTTAAATCTAGCCAAATCTAACTCTCTAATTGATTTATTAATTTTATTATAAATTTGCGGGGCTCTGCAGAATATGCTTTTTTCCGCATGAGAGCTGTCTTGGCTCTTCGAGCGCGTAGCATGTCGTATATATGTCTGATACTATGCAACGTAACAGGCGTACTGTTACGTTGTATAGTATCAGACATATACTTCGACAAATAATAGTATTCAGTTACAAGCAAAATAATGTTACCATTATACATATGAATATAATGTTACCAAATTTTTACCATTCCATTTAATGGTAAAAAAATTTGAATTTGAATTAATTTCAAAATGTGTTGTTCTATTCGAATATTGCTTGAATTTTAAACTTAAAATGGCCAAGCGTAAAATTATTTTTAACTAGCTTTTGCCCGCGGCTTCGCCCGCGTAGATGTCGGATATTATCCTACAGGAACATACTACCGGTATAAAATGTTTCCTATGCCCTATTCCAGGCCATGGTCTACCCATGTGCCAAAATTCATGCAAATTCGTTCAGCCGTTTTAGCGTGAAAACGTAACAAACAAACAAACTCACTTTCGCATTTAAAATATTAGTTAGGAAGTTAGGATTTATTGACTTTGCTAAAAGCACAACGACAACTATACAAACTCTATAAGTGATGTCATAGACCAACATAATTATATGATATGGTCGCAACAGCAGACAATATGTAAATTTTTATATCTTCTTATTAAGGTTACGCTAGTCAGTAATTTTTCCATACTAACGTCACGTCGTATGGAGGTTACTCCACTGTTTGACAGTGTACAGTTCGATCAATAATAGCACTATTGATCGAAGATTGTATATTAAAAATTAATTTTCATTATCTAGCCCTGTACCTACTGAAACAGAATTAAAAAAATATTGGTTTGATAGTTATGAGTTTTGTAGAAACTTACATATTTCAACATTAATTTTAACGCATCTGTGGGCGTAAACAAATAACTCCCGGAGTATAGAAATGGCAAAATTGTTACCGTACAGGGATAGATAATTTATTCAAGAATTCAAATAACATTATTTTGAATAAATACATTCAGTAGTTTTTAATAAATATACGCCTTTACGCCTATGCATCTGTTCATGACATATTACGAGCTTGTTTTCGTTATAAATCATCGTCTATTTCACTTGAGCGTTTATGTGTGCGCCCCATAGCTTCTTACTGCTCCTCGCTGGAGCTATCCCTTTCTCTTACAATGTTAGGTGAAATAGCATACAAATTAGTCACGCCCACCAACTAGCTCGAGCCGTCCGTCGACTAGCGCAACCTTAATTTTTCTTTCGAATGCTGCGCTTTTCACATTAGCACAATCGTGTTTACTTATTGTATAGTGCTTTTTATATGTGCAGAATAAATTATTTTTCTTTTTTTGATTCTATGTTGTGTTCCAGAACTGCCATCTGTCTCCCTCCTGGATGCCGGTGTTGGAACTGAACGTGGAGCACATCCAGCCGGACCTGGTGCACAAAGACTTCCGCCTGTGGCTCACGTCCACTCCCTCTCCGCACTTCCCTGTGGCACTACTGCAGAACGGTAACAGTTCCTCATTTATTTATTTATTTTAATTAATGCATTGTAGGACACAATAGATCTAAATTATTGTTATTACTGCTATGGCTGTATATTGTCCTTCAAAGCTTAAAACTATTAAAATACCAGTAGTCAAAAAGAAAATAGAAATTTATAAAGTTGAGGTTCAAACAGCCCATCACTATTTCCCTAGCCTTCTCCCAACTATGCTCGGGTCGGCTTCCAGTCTAACTCTGGATGTAGCTGAATACTTGTATTTTACATGGAGTGATTGCCTATCTGACCTCTACAACCCAGTAAATGACTAATACGACACCACTTGGTAAGACAGGTTGTCAGACTTTCGGGCTTTCGACTACCAGTAACGACTGTTAAAGATCCACGAATAACAGCCGGGATCTACGGCTTAACGTGCTTAGTGCGTTTCGTTTTATACTGTTATGGAAATTAACATACAATCCCGTCGCACCCTTCTTGAAATGATGACTCTGTTTAGTATATGCCGCAATAAATTTGATTGTACTGATCTTGTGAACAGTCTGTGCTACCTGATCCCTCGTACTGTAATCGGTCGTGAGGTTCGTTCAAGACGCCTATTTGCTACTTCATTTTGTCGAACTAACTCAGGCGTTCGCTCGCCGTTACATCGTTTGGTTGACACCTATAATAAACAGTTTGGCTCTACTGATATTATGTTTCTCAGCCAAGCTGTATTTAAGAGTGAAATTATGACTATTTTAAGAGATCATAGCCCTAATATATAGCCTTAACCGCTCACACGGCAGGTACGCCCGCTTAAAAAACTAGTCAAGTGACCACCCGCTGACGTCATTCGGGCCGCGGCGCGCGTTTGTTTACATAATGCGATAGCGGCATAGTTTCTATGAATTCTGTAGCTCCAATTCTTTACTTGGAAACCCAATGAGTAAAGCGCCATTATATTGAATGTTTCATTTGAATTTGTTATTGTTTACATTTCTAGAAATGGTTAAAAAGACGAACAAAGACAATTTAGAAAAAATGAAATGGCAAAAATGAAAAAATGAAATGAAATGAAATGGAAATAATTTCAAAGAAATGGCTCTAGTAAGAAAAAACAAGCGATGACCTATATGTTTTAAGGTTTAAAATGCATGGTGTGTTAATTCTTAACATGAAACATAAATAAACCAACTTACCACAGTACAATTAAACTATTAACTGAGTAAAACACTTTCACACTCGACCGACCGAACAATGACATGACAGAGAAAAAAATATTTTTTAATGTCATAGACGAGTCTCAGTCAGTGTTGACGTATCTTAAATCGTTCGGAAATAGATAACGCATCAAATTAAATGCATAGAATTCGATATTAGTACTTAATAGTGATGGAACAACGTTAATAATAAAAAAATATTTTCTTGGTATAGAACTCATACCACGTACAATATTAGGTACGGACCCGATTCACACCGCGTTCGTGTGAGCGGCTAATAAGTAATATAAGTGCTTTTTTAACTTGCTCTGCTAACAGCTAGCTATTCTGTATGGTAATCTGTGGATAACGTCTTGAGTAGTGTATTTGTTACTTTTATTGCAAGTTTTATATTGTATGCCTACTGTGTAATATACTGCTGTTTGTTATTCCTATCAAATAAAATAAAATAAAATAAATAAAATAAACATTGGATTTTTTTGTTTTTCCAGGTTATAAGATGACAGTGGAGCCACCTAGAGGAATAAAAGCGAACTTATTGAAGGCGTACATGAATCAAGTGCCTGATTTTATGGAGTATTTCAATTCAACGGATCCGAAAGTTCCTAATTTTAAGGTAAGACTTATTTACATACTCTACACTGGTAAGTGTAAACAGTGGCAATCTTTTAAGGGGTCATTGTACTCATCATTTTGAACAACTTTTACTATGGGACCAAACCTGAAATCGCGAAAAAAATTCAACTGTTCAGTACATTTATTTCGCATAATTCGTCAAAATGTAGGGAACAGCAGATTTTTTTTTTCGCGATTTTAGGTTTGGTCCCATAGTAAAAGTTGTTCATAATGATGAGTACAATGACCCCTTAAAAGATTACCACTGTTTACACTTTCACCCTGTATAAAGGTTCCAATTAAAAGAGCTGCCACCATTGGCAATGTTTTAGGCGCAATTTTAAGGGTGACAGTAATAAACGTTACTTAGACGACAACGAGAACGTTCAAAGGCTTTTTTTTTTTTTCTAAAAAACTGAAGTTACCACCACCTCTTTTAATTTTAATTTATGTATTCTTTTACGTGTAGCTGATGTTATTAATTAAAATTAAATGTTTTTCCTTAGCATTGATGGCTTGCTTTAACGGTATTTTCGTGATGCTCATTCCAGTGGCTACTGTTCGCGCTGTGTATGTTCCACGGCGTGGTACTCGAGCGGCGCAAGTTCGGCCCGCTCGGCTTCAACATCCCCTACGACTTCACGGATGGGGACCTGCGAATCTGTATCTCACAGCTACATATGTTCCTCATTGAGTACACTGAAGTGCCTCTTAGGGTGAGTATGTACTATGGACAAAACTTAAGCATGCTCACTTAAGAAAATATTCTTGTGAGAGCGCAGCTAGTGACAAACGAACGTTGTGCGATTGATTCGTGAGCCGTGCTATGCGATTATCGACTTTGAGGTGATCATGCGGAACTTTGGCCTATAGTACAAACAAACATACATAAACAAAAACAAAACAAACATCATGACCAAACATCATTATGATCATTTGATCTTTAAATAATCCGGCTCGAAGGACCAACAGATGTGCCGACGGGCGTAATCGCTGGACGCGACGGGTGTAAGGAGGGCGTATGCCTTTCCAAGTTTATCCCTGTGTGAGGGTAGGTCTCTCCCAGTCCAGGCGGTGCTGACGTTCTGCACCGATAGGTTCACGATATCTTCAAGACTACGGCCGGCGGTTATGTTCTGAAGTCTTCACGGGGAAGGGTTTCTTGACGTTGAATAAATAACACTAGTATGATAAGTCTTCATAAGTTTTCAGGAAGCGACTTGCAGGACTCTTCAGGAGCACTAGTAGTTTAAAATCACGAGTGTAATAAAGCTAATTATTAAAAAAAAAAACAACTGAAAAGGGAACTTTGATCTAATGAACTTTGTTTTTGTAGGGTATCGCAGGCACAATAGTACATTTTGATACAAGTGGAGAATTTTTGTTATTGCATTCGAGGCGGAATTAACACCCGAGCACTTACTCCCCGTCATTGGATCATTTTTGTATACCGTACCTGGGGATCTTCTGGCTACGGAGATATCACACTAATATTATAAAGACGAAAGTTTGTGAGTGTGTGTGTTTGTATGTTTGTTACTTCTTCACGCTCAAACGGTGGGACCAATTTTGACAAAATTTAGTATGGAGGTAGCTGACACCATGGATTAAAACATAGGCTAGTTTTTATTTTGGTCTACACGGGTGAAACCGCGGGACGCAGCTAGTTGACTATAAGATTATGATTGCTTTTCCAGATGTTAACGTACACGGCTGGGCAGATCAACTACGGCGGGCGCGTGACGGACGACTGGGACCGGCGCTGCCTGCTGTGTCTGCTGGGTGACTACTACTCCTTGCAGGTCCTGTCCGATAAGTATTGCTATGACGAGGCCGGCGCTTATCGGCAGGTTAGTACTCTTTTAAATCTGCGCTTAATAGGGCTGTTGCGTTTTGTCATCTCTCTCGCTCATACGGGACCAAATCTTTAAGAATATTAAATGAAAAGATGCTTTTTTGAAAAATGTAGTCAGTTAGCGGATTAGTAAATAATATAAGGTCCCTTTAAAATAGATGGACAAATTTTCTCAGTGTTCTAGCCATGAATATGAATAACTTTCACTATGGGACTAACTCTGAAATCGCAGAAAAAAATCAGCTGTTCAGTACTCACCAAACCCTTCACCAAACACACCAATCAATCTGCCTAGCCTTTTCCCAACTATGTTGGGGTCGGCTTCCAGTCTAACCGGATGCAGCTGATTACCAGTATTTTACATGGAGCGATTGCCTATCTGACCTCCACAACCCATTAACTGGGTAATACGATACCTCTTTGTAAGACTGGTTGTCAGACTTTCGGGCTTCTGACGACCCGTAACGACTGTCAAAGATCCACGAATGACAGCCGGGGCCAACGGCTTAACGTGCTTTCCGAGGCACGGAAGAGTCTCGATATGTAAAGATGGTCACCCATCCACGGACAACCCCGGCAAGCGTAGCTTAACCTGATGGATCGACCCGTGCGGCTGTTATTACTTAGCCACGAGCTCCTCGAGCACCAAACACACCAAACTCTTCAAAATGTAGGGAGCAGCTGAGTTTTTTCTCACGATTTCAGGTTTGGTCCCATAGTAAACGTTGTTCATATTCATGGGTAGAATACCCTGTGAAAATTTGTCCGTCTATTATAAGAACCTTGTATTAATATAAACACATTTTTTGTTGTGGCATTTATCTATCTCATCTCAAAAACAGATAATAATTTTTGAACGGAGTTTGTTGATAACAAATAGAAATGTGTTTTAATAATTAGGTACTGTATTTGTTCCGAGTCTGGGTGTTTTTCTATCTATAATATGTATGTATTTACAAAAAAAAAAATGTATATAAGTAGTTTATCAGCCATCTCGTTACCATAACACAAGCATTAGGTTGCTTAGCTTGGGGCTAGATGGCGTTGTGTGATATGTCCAAACATATTTATTATTTATTTATTATTTATTTACTGTAACAAACATACAGCGCCATCTAGTATAATTTATGCAAAGCACTACGATGAGCGGCTTCATAGACTCGGAAAATAACAACTACAGATGGCTACGTGTAGATATTGTGCACACACATGCCAACTATCGCCTTTATAAGCTGAGCTGTCTTCGAACAAATGGTCTGAACCCGATGACCCTATCACCCTCCTCCAGGAAAGTAGTAGGGAAACTAGCACCGTCTATAAACACAAACACAAATCTACATTCCGGCCTCGCCGCCGAGGCCCACCGCGTTTAAGACCATCTAACGTAAATGTAAATGTAAATTCATGTCCCTTGATCGGTTTAATCGAGCCAGCTGGTGGCGTAGCTGAGCCTGTAGCTTTAAACTCCCCTGATTATACTAATTCCCCTAACTTGATCCAGCATATTGCTTTGCCTTATCTATTGTCAATGACAACGACTCCCTAAGCCGAGGTCCGTACCCCACAGGGGGTGCCATTAGTGGGCAGTCGTTTAGTTTATAAGTTTAGTTAACATATTATGCCCCTGGCTGGAGGCTTTTGAGCTCGCTTAAAGGCACCCACAGGAAAGTCCGGTTAAGTAGTCGAGACCTCTCATGGTCACACTACGAGATGCCATTCCAAAAAAAAAAGAACAAATGGTCATTCACTAGCTAAAGGTTCAGAGTTCGGTAGCCCCGCAGCCTTCTCTGTTTCCTAAGTAAGCCTGGTTCCTGTTCGATAGCCCCGCAGTCTTCAGGAACTAGTCAGCTAGGGAAGGTTTGATTGGTGATAGCCCCGCAGTCCCTTTCATTCATTCACTTAGGGTTGCCACATGGTAAATCAATATTGTAACGTGTAACATAATTTAAGTTAAAGTTGCCAATAAATTAACATCAAGTTCAATGGGGCTTTATTTTCACAACCTGCAACCCTACAGTACCTATTAAATTAATATTATTTGCTAGGTTGCTAATTGATTACATTTTTCAAAAAAAACATCTTTTCATTTAACGTTCTTAAAAATTTGGCCCCGTGTGAGCGAGAAAGGTGATGGTAACCTCTCTCGCTCACACGGGACCAAATTTTAAATGCGACAGACGTTTAATACTACTCGCGAAGTTACTTCTACAAAGTACTGGTTGAAATTGACCGAAGTCCGAAATACGTGATATACACTCATGCTAAGAACTAAGGGACTTCCGGGTCCTTTGACTCGGGCCACAGATTAATACAGATGGGACACTCCGCAAAATCATTTAAATAAAAAGCGACTCTTGCTACGACACAATAAAGTGCATTTCAGGTCGCACAACGCTTCATTATCTACAGTTATATTCACCTATAAGTTGCCTCTCTTTCTATCGCGTAACTCTTATACCTTCTGACTCGTTAGGGCTGTCTTGTTTTACGACGCGGCGCGTGAGTGAGTATCGAACTAACGTGCGAGCCGGCCGGTGCGCGGCAGCCCACACTGAATTGACCCAGTGAGATGAGCCCGCCGCGTACTTGTAGCTTCATACCTAAACTGCGGAGTGTCCCATCTGTATTAATCTGTGTTCGGGCGCAAACACCGAAAACGATCGGAAGTTGCCCGAGTCGAGCCGAGATTGTGCGAAGCGAACTGAAGTGCCCTTTTATACTCTCGTATTCGCGTAACTTCGATCAATTTCGCGAGTAGTGGTGTGCAGGCTTTATATGAGCCATGTTCTTAATATGAAAAGTTCTATGTTAATATAATTTTAGCAGGACTAACTCTAGAGAATACTCTTTAAGGACGCTGTTACAAATGGGTAGTCAAATCATTACTTTTTTACACAAAAGTATGTTTATTAAATAAAATGCTTTGCATTCTTAAAATGTTTTTTGGCCAAATTGTTGATAGATGTGCATGGTACGATTATGAACTATAAATATAATTTTAGATAGGTACGTACAGTTGCTCAATAAATGTACCGGAGTGAAAATTTTTACTCCGGTACATTTATTGTGAAAAACTACATAATTAAAATTATATTTATAGTTCAGAATCGTACCATGCACATCTATCAACAATTTGGCCAAAAAACATTTTAAGAATGCAAAGCATTTTATTTAATAAACATACTTTTGTGTAAAAAAGTAATGATTTGACTACCCATTTGTAACAGCGTCCTTAATAAACACAATTAGCGAAGATATTGCCTCGCAGGTGTAGTGGTCGCGTCTGAGCATGAGGCCCAGGGTTCGATTCCCAGGTCGGGCAAAGTGTTATTGGGTTTTGCATCTGGAATGTCTCAGTAGCAGCCCGGAGTCTGGATGTGTCTCCGGTTGATGGCAATAGGCTCGCCCCCTGTTACATGGGACTTAAACATAACTGGCGACATGCTGGTGTACTGTAGGTGCATCTCTGCCCAACTGTTATGTGAGTGAATAGCTGAACATACATTAAAAAAAACCTGACTAATTGAGAACATCCTCCGTTTTTTGAAATCGGTTAAAAACATCGTTCATCTTCCTAGCCTTTTCCCAACTATTATGGGATCGGCTTCCAGTCTAACCGGATGCGGCTGAATACCAGTATTTTACATGGAGCGACTGCCTATCTGACCTCCACAACCCAGTTGCTGGGTAATACGTTAGTCCTTGCTAAGACTAGTTGGCAGACTTTCGGGCTTCTGACAACCCGTAACGACGTCAAAGATTCATGAATGACAGCCGGGACCAACGGCTTAACGTGCATTCCGAGGCACGGAGAGGTCTTGGTATGTAAAGACGGTCACCCATCCACGGACCAACCGGGACAAGCGTAGCTTACCCGTGTGGCTATTATTACTTAGCTACAAGCCACTCCTGTAAATCGGTTAGAAACAATATTAAATATTATTATCAAATTATGTTACAGCAACAACCCTCGCTGACCATAGAAGACTACACGAAGTACATCCGCACGCTGCCGCTGTTCGACGACCCGGTGCTGTTCGGCCTGCATGCCAACGCGAACATCAGCTACGCTATGACAGAAACCAACTCATGCATCTGTTAGTACAACATAATCAGCCTATATTGTTCCCACTGCTGGGACATGCCTCCTCTCTTCGACAGGGAGTGGGCCATAATCCACCACACGGGCCCAGTGCGGGTTGGTAAATGTCACATGTTTTCGAATTTTTGGTTCTAGGACATGCCGGTTTCCGCACGATGTTTTCCTTCACCGTTTTGAGAGCAAATGAAATTACATACACAATGAAATTATTTACACAAAGTAAAGCGCCTGTCAGGGTTCAAACCTACGACCTACAACTCGTAAGTCGCGGCCGTTACTGCTGGGCCACCACTGCTCTAACTGGGCCACGACCAGTCTCACTGGGCCACCACCAGTCTCACTGGCCCACCACTGCTCTAACTGGGCCACCACCAGTCTCACTGGCCCACCACTGCTCTAACTGGGCCACCACCAGTCTCATTGGCCCACCACTGCTCTAACTGGGCCACCACCAGTCTCACTGGCCCACCACTGCTCTAACTGGGCCACAACTGGTCTCACTAGGCCACCACTGCTCTAACTGGGCCACGACCAGTCTCACTGGCCCACCACTGCTCTAACTGGGCCACCACTGGTCTCACTGGCCCACCACTGCTCTAACTGGGCCACCACCAGTCTCACTGGCCCACCACTGCTAACTGGGCCACCACTGGTCTCACTAGGCCACCACTGCTCTAACTGGGCCACCACCGGTCTCACTAGGCCACCACTGCTCTAACTGGGCCACCACCAGTCTCACTGGGTCACCACTGCTCTAACTGGGCCACCACTGGTCTCACTAGGCCACCACTGCTCTAACTGGGCCACGACCAGTCTCACTGGCCCACCACTGCTCTAACTGGGCCACCACCAGTCTCACTGGCCCACCACTGCTCTAACTGGGCCACAACTGGTCTCACTAGGCCACCACTGCTCTAACTGGGCCACCACCGGTCTCACTAGGCCACCACTGCTCTAACTGGGCCACCACTAGTCTCACTGGGTCACCACTGCTCTAACTGGGCCACGACCAGTCTCACTGGCCCACCACTGCTCTAACTGGGCCACCACCAGTCTCACTGGCCCACCACTGCTCTAACTGGGCCACCACCAGTCTCACTAGGCCACCACTGCTCTAACTGGGCCACGACCAGTCTCACTGGGTCACCACTGCTCTAACTGGGCCACCACCAGTCTCACTGGCCCACCACTGCTCTAACTGGGCCACCACTGGTCTCACTAGGCCACCACTGCTCTAACTGGGCCACGACCAGTCTCACTGGCCCACCACTGCTCTAACTGGGCCACCACCAGTCTCACTGGCCCACCACTGCTCTAACTGGGCCACCACTGGTCTCACTGGCCCACCACTGCTCTAACTGGGCCACCACTGGTCTCACTGGCCCACCACTGCTCTAACTGGGCCACCACCAGTCTCACTGGCCCACCACTGCTCTAACTGGGCCACCACTGGTCTCACTGGCCCACCACTGCTCTAACTGGGCCACCACCAGTCTCACTGGCCCACCACTGCTCTAACTGGGCCACCACCAGTCTCACTGGCCCACCACTGCTCTAACTGGGCCACCACTGGTCTCACTGGCCCACCACTGCTCTAACTGGGCCACCACTGGTCTCACTGGCCCACCACTGCTCTAACTGGGCCACGACCAGTCTCACTGGCCCACCACTGCTCTAACTGGGCCACCACCAGTCTCACTGGCCCACCACTGCTCTAACTGGGCCACCACTGGTCTCACTGGCCCACCACTGCTCTAACTGGGCCACCACCAGTCTCACTGGGTCACCACTGCTCTAACTGGGCCACGACCAGTCTCACTGGCCCACCACTGCTCTAACTGGGCCACCACCAGTCTCACTGGCCCACCACTGCTCTAACTGGGCCACCACCAGTCTCACTGGGTCACCACTGCTCTAACTGGGCCACCACTGGTCTCACTGGCCCACCACTGCTCTAACTGGGCCACCACTGGTCTCACTGGCCCACCACTGCTCTAACTGGGCCACCACCAGTCTCACTAGGCCACCACTGCTTTAACTGGGCCACCACTGGTCTCACTGGCCCACCACTGCTCTAACTGGGCCACCACTGGTCTCACTGGCCCACCACTGCTCTAACTGGGCCACCACCAGTCTCACTGGGTCACCACTGCTCTAACTGGGCCACCACCAGTCTCACTGGCCCACCACTGCTCTAACTGGGCCACCACCAGTCTCACTAGGGCACCACTGCTCTAACTGGGCCACGACCAGTCTCACTGGCCTACCACTGCTCTAACTGGGCCACCACCAGTCTCACTGGCCCACCACTGCTCTAACTGGGCCACCACCAGTCTCACTAGGCCACCACTGCTCTAACTGGGCCACGACCAGTCTCACTGGCCCACCACTGCTCTAACTGGGCCACCACCAGTCTCACTGGCCCACCACTGCTCTAACTGGGCCACCACTGGTCTCACTGGCCCACCACTGCTCTAACTGGGCCACCACTGGTCTCACTAGGCCACCACTGCTCTAACTGGGCCACGACCAGTCTCACTGGCCCACCACTGCTCTAACTGGGCCACCACCAGTCTCACTGGCCCACCACTGCTCTAACTGGGCCACCACCAGTCTCACTGGGTCACCACTGCTCTAACTGGGCCACCACCAGTCTCACTAGGCCACCACTGCTCTAACTGGGCCACGACCAGTCTCACTGGCCCACCACTGCTCTAACTGGGCCACCACCAGTCTCACTGGCCCACCACTGCTCTAACTGGGCCACCACCAGTCTCACTGGCCCACCACTGCTCTAACTGGGCCACCACCAGTCTCACTAGGCCACCACTGCTCTAACTGGGCCACGACCAGTCTCACTGGCCCACCACTGCTCTAACTGGGCCACGACCAGTCTCACTGGGTCACCACTGCTCTAACTGGGCCACCACCAGTCTCACTGGGTCACCACTGCTCTAACTGGGCCACCACCAGTCTCACTGGCCCACCACTGCTCTAACTGGGCCACCACTGGTCTCACTAGGCCACCACTGCTCTAACTGGGCCACGACCAGTCTCACTAGGCCACCACTGCTCTAACTGGGCCACCACCAGTCTCACTGGCCCACCACTGCTCTAACTGGGCCACCACCAGTCTCACTGGCCCACCACTGCTCTAACTGGGCCACCACCAGTCTCACTAGGCCACCACTGCTCTAACTGGGCCACGACCAGTCTCACTGGCCCACCACTGCTCTAACTGGGCCACGACCAGTCTCACTGGGTCACCACTGCTCTAACTGGGCCACCACCAGTCTCACTGGGTCACCACTGCTCTAACTGGGCCACCACCAGTCTCACTGGCCCACCACTGCTCTAACTGGGCCACCACTGGTCTCACTAGGCCACCACTGCTCTAACTGGGCCACGACCAGTCTCACTGGCCCACCACTGCTCTAACTGGGCCACGACCAGTCTCACTGGGTCACCACTGCTCTAACTGGGCCACCACCAGTCTCACTGGCCCACCACTGCTCTAACTGGGCCACCACTGGTCTCACTAGGCCACCACTGCTGTAACTGGGCCACGACCAGTCTCACTGGCCCACCACTGCTCTAACTGGGCCACCACTGGTCTCACTGGCCCACCACTGCTCTAACTGGGCCACCACTGGTCTCACTAGGCCACCACTGCTCTAACTGGGCCACGACCAGTCTCACTGGCCCACCACTGCTCTAACTGGGCCACCACCAGTCTCACTGGCCCACCACTGCTCTAACTGGGCCACCACCAGTCTCACTGGCCCACCACTGCTCTAACTGGGCCACCACCAGTCTCACTAGGCCACCACTGCTCTAACTGGGCCACGACCAGTCTCACTGGCCCACCACTGCTCTAACTGGGCCACCACCAGTCTCACTGGGTCACCACTGCTCTAACTGGGCCACGACCAGTCTCACTGGGTCACCACTGCTCTAACTGGGCCACCACTGGTCTCACTAGGCCACCACTGCTCTAACTGGGCCACGACCAGTCTCACTGGCCCACCACTGCTCTAACTGGGCCACCACCAGTCTCACTGGCCCACCACTGCTCTAACTGGGCCACCACCAGTCTCACTAGGCCACCACTGCTCTAACTGGGCCACGACCAGTCTCACTGGGTCACCACTGCTCTAACTGGGCCACCACCAGTCTCACTGGCCCACCACTGCTCTAACTGGGCCACCACTGGTCTCACTAGGCCACCACTGCTCTAACTGGGCCACGACCAGTCTCACTGGCCCACCACTGCTCTAACTGGGCCACCACCAGTCTCACTGGCCCACCACTGCTCTAACTGGGCCACCACTGGTCTCACTGGCCCACCACTGCTCTAACTGGGCCACCACTGGTCTCACTGGCCCACCACTGCTCTAACTGGGCCACCACCAGTCTCACTGGCCCACCACTGCTCTAACTGGGCCACCACTGGTCTCACTGGCCCACCACTGCTCTAACTGGGCCACCACCAGTCTCACTGGCCCACCACTGCTCTAACTGGGCCACCACCAGTCTCACTGGCCCACCACTGCTCTAACTGGGCCACCACTGGTCTCACTGGCCCACCACTGCTCTAACTGGGCCACCACTGGTCTCACTGGCCCACCACTGCTCTAACTGGGCCACGACCAGTCTCACTGGCCCACCACTGCTCTAACTGGGCCACCACCAGTCTCACTGGCCCACCACTGCTCTAACTGGGCCACCACTGGTCTCACTGGCCCACCACTGCTCTAACTGGGCCACCACCAGTCTCACTGGGTCACCACTGCTCTAACTGGGCCACGACCAGTCTCACTGGCCCACCACTGCTCTAACTGGGCCACCACCAGTCTCACTGGCCCACCACTGCTCTAACTGGGCCACCACCAGTCTCACTGGGTCACCACTGCTCTAACTGGGCCACCACTGGTCTCACTGGCCCACCACTGCTCTAACTGGGCCACCACTGGTCTCACTGGCCCACCACTGCTCTAACTGGGCCACCACCAGTCTCACTAGGCCACCACTGCTCTAACTGGGCCACCACTGGTCTCACTGGCCCACCACTGCTCTAACTGGGCCACCACTGGTCTCACTGGCCCACCACTGCTCTAACTGGGCCACCACCAGTCTCACTGGGTCACCACTGCTCTAACTGGGCCACCACCAGTCTCACTGGCCCACCACTGCTCTAACTGGGCCACCACCAGTCTCACTAGGCCACCACTGCTCTAACTGGGCCACGACCAGTCTCACTGGCCTACCACTGCTCTAACTGGGCCACCACCAGTCTCACTGGCCCACCACTGCTCTAACTGGGCCACCACCAGTCTCACTAGGCCACCACTGCTCTAACTGGGCCACGACCAGTCTCACTGGCCCACCACTGCTCTAACTGGGCCACCACCAGTCTCACTGGCCCACCACTGCTCTAACTGGGCCACCACTGGTCTCACTGGCCCACCACTGCTCTAACTGGGCCACCACTGGTCTCACTAGGCCACCACTGCTCTAACTGGGCCACGACCAGTCTCACTGGCCCACCACTGCTCTAACTGGGCCACCACCAGTCTCACTGGCCCACCACTGCTCTAACTGGGCCACCACCAGTCTCACTGGGTCACCACTGCTCTTACTGGGCCACCACCAGTCTCACTAGGCCACCACTGCTCTAACTGGGCCACGACCAGTCTCACTGGCCCACCACTGCTCTAACTGGGCCACCACCAGTCTCACTGGCCCACCACTGCTCTAACTGGGCCACCACCAGTCTCACTGGCCCACCACTGCTCTAACTGGGCCACCACCAGTCTCACTAGGCCACCACTGCTCTAACTGGGCCACGACCAGTCTCACTGGCCCACCACTGCTCTAACTGGGCCACGACCAGTCTCACTGGGTCACCACTGCTCTAACTGGGTCACCACCAGTCTCACTGGGTCACCACTGCTCTAACTGGGCTACCACCAGTCTCACTGGCCCACCACTGCTCTAACTGGGCCACCACCAGTCTCACTGGGTCACCACTGCTCTTACTGGGCCACCACCAGTCTCACTAGGCCACCACTGCTCTAACTGGGCCACCACTGGTCTCACTGGCCCACCACTGCTCTAACTGGGCCACCACCAGTCTCACTGGCCCACCACTGCTCTAACTGGGCCACCACCAGTCTCACTGGCCCACCACTGCTCTAACTGGGCCACCACTGGTCTCACTGGCCCACCACTGCTCTAACTGGGCCACCACTGGTCTCACTGGCCCACCACTGCTCTAACTGGGCCACCACCAGTCTCACTGGCCCACCACTGCTCTAACTGGGCCACCACTGGTCTCACTGGCCCACCACTGCTCTAACTGGGCCACCACCAGTCTCACTGGCCCACCACTGCTCTAACTGGGCCACCACCAGTCTCACTGGCCCACCACTGCTCTAACTGGGCCACCACTGGTCTCACTGGCCCACCACTGCTCTAACTGGGCCACCACTGGTCTCACTGGCCCACCACTGCTCTAACTGGGCCACGACCAGTCTCACTGGCCCACCACTGCTCTAACTGGGCCACCACCAGTCTCACTGGCCCACCACTGCTCTAACTGGGCCACCACTGGTCTCACTGGCCCACCACTGCTCTAACTGGGCCACCACCAGTCTCACTGGGTCACCACTGCTCTAACTGGGCCACGACCAGTCTCACTGGCCCACCACTGCTCTAACTGGGCCACCACTGGTCTCACTGGCCCACCACTGCTCTAACTGGGCCACGACCAGTCTCACTGGCCCACCACTGCTCTAACTGGGCCACCACCAGTCTCACTGGCCCACCACTGCTCTAACTGGGCCACCACTGGTCTCACTGGCCCACCACTGCTCTAACTGGGCCACCACTGGTCTCACTGGCCCACCACTGCTCTAACTGGGCCACCACCAGTCTCACTGGCCCACCACTGCTCTAACTGGGCCACCACTGGTCTCACTGGCCCACCACTGCTCTAACTGGGCCACCACCAGTCTCACTGGCCCACCACTGCTCTAACTGGGCCACCACCAGTCTCACTGGCCCACCACTGCTCTAACTGGGCCACCACTGGTCTCACTGGCCCACCACTGCTCTAACTGGGCCACCACTGGTCTCACTGGCCCACCACTGCTCTAACTGGGCCACGACCAGTCTCACTGGCCCACCACTGCTCTAACTGGGCCACCACCAGTCTCACTGGCCCACCACTGCTCTAACTGGGCCACCACTGGTCTCACTGGCCCACCACTGCTCTAACTGGGCCACCACCAGTCTCACTGGGTCACCACTGCTCTAACTGGGCCACGACCAGTCTCACTGGCCCACCACTGCTCTAACTGGGCCACCACCAGTCTCACTGGCCCACCACTGCTCTAACTGGGCCACCACCAGTCTCACTGGGTCACCACTGCTCTAACTGGGCCACCACTGGTCTCACTGGCCCACCACTGCTCTAACTGGGCCACCACTGGTCTCACTGGCCCACCACTGCTCTAACTGGGCCACCACCAGTCTCACTAGGCCACCACTGCTTTAACTGGGCCACCACTGGTCTCACTGGCCCACCACTGCTCTAACTGGGCCACCACTGGTCTCACTGGCCCACCACTGCTCTAACTGGGCCACCACCAGTCTCACTGGGTCACCACTGCTCTAACTGGGCCACCACCAGTCTCACTGGCCCACCACTGCTCTAACTGGGCCACCACCAGTCTCACTAGGGCACCACTGCTCTAACTGGGCCACGACCAGTCTCACTGGCCTACCACTGCTCTAACTGGGCCACCACCAGTCTCACTGGCCCACCACTGCTCTAACTGGGCCACCACCAGTCTCACTAGGCCACCACTGCTCTAACTGGGCCACGACCAGTCTCACTGGCCCACCACTGCTCTAACTGGGCCACCACCAGTCTCACTGGCCCACCACTGCTCTAACTGGGCCACCACTGGTCTCACTGGCCCACCACTGCTCTAACTGGGCCACCACTGGTCTCACTAGGCCACCACTGCTCTAACTGGGCCACGACCAGTCTCACTGGCCCACCACTGCTCTAACTGGGCCACCACCAGTCTCACTGGCCCACCACTGCTCTAACTGGGCCACCACCAGTCTCACTGGGTCACCACTGCTCTAACTGGGCCACCACCAGTCTCACTAGGCCACCACTGCTCTAACTGGGCCACGACCAGTCTCACTGGCCCACCACTGCTCTAACTGGGCCACCACCAGTCTCACTGGCCCACCACTGCTCTAACTGGGCCACCACCAGTCTCACTGGCCCACCACTGCTCTAACTGGGCCACCACCAGTCTCACTAGGCCACCACTGCTCTAACTGGGCCACGACCAGTCTCACTGGCCCACCACTGCTCTAACTGGGCCACGACCAGTCTCACTGGGTCACCACTGCTCTAACTGGGCCACCACCAGTCTCACTGGGTCACCACTGCTCTAACTGGGCCACCACCAGTCTCACTGGCCCACCACTGCTCTAACTGGGCCACCACTGGTCTCACTAGGCCACCACTGCTCTAACTGGGCCACGACCAGTCTCACTAGGCCACCACTGCTCTAACTGGGCCACCACCAGTCTCACTGGCCCACCACTGCTCTAACTGGGCCACCACCAGTCTCACTGGCCCACCACTGCTCTAACTGGGCCACCACCAGTCTCACTAGGCCACCACTGCTCTAACTGGGCCACGACCAGTCTCACTGGCCCACCACTGCTCTAACTGGGCCACGACCAGTCTCACTGGGTCACCACTGCTCTAACTGGGCCACCACCAGTCTCACTGGGTCACCACTGCTCTAACTGGGCCACCACCAGTCTCACTGGCCCACCACTGCTCTAACTGGGCCACCACTGGTCTCACTAGGCCACCACTGCTCTAACTGGGCCACGACCAGTCTCACTGGCCCACCACTGCTCTAACTGGGCCACGACCAGTCTCACTGGGTCACCACTGCTCTAACTGGGCCACCACCAGTCTCACTGGCCCACCACTGCTCTAACTGGGCCACCACTGGTCTCACTAGGCCACCACTGCTGTAACTGGGCCACGACCAGTCTCACTGGCCCACCACTGCTCTAACTGGGCCACCACTGGTCTCACTGGCCCACCACTGCTCTAACTGGGCCACCACTGGTCTCACTAGGCCACCACTGCTCTAACTGGGCCACGACCAGTCTCACTGGCCCACCACTGCTCTAACTGGGCCACCACCAGTCTCACTGGCCCACCACTGCTCTAACTGGGCCACCACCAGTCTCACTGGCCCACCACTGCTCTAACTGGGCCACCACCAGTCTCACTAGGCCACCACTGCTCTAACTGGGCCACGACCAGTCTCACTGGCCCACCACTGCTCTAACTGGGCCACCACCAGTCTCACTGGGTCACCACTGCTCTAACTGGGCCACGACCAGTCTCACTGGGTCACCACTGCTCTAACTGGGCCACCACTGGTCTCACTAGGCCACCACTGCTCTAACTGGGCCACGACCAGTCTCACTGGCCCACCACTGCTCTAACTGGGCCACCACCAGTCTCACTGGCCCACCACTGCTCTAACTGGGCCACCACCAGTCTCACTAGGCCACCACTGCTCTAACTGGGCCACGACCAGTCTCACTGGGTCACCACTGCTCTAACTGGGCCACCACCAGTCTCACTGGCCCACCACTGCTCTAACTGGGCCACCACTGGTCTCACTAGGCCACCACTGCTCTAACTGGGCCACGACCAGTCTCACTGGCCCACCACTGCTCTAACTGGGCCACCACCAGTCTCACTGGCCCACCACTGCTCTAACTGGGCCACCACTGGTCTCACTGGCCCACCACTGCTCTAACTGGGCCACCACTGGTCTCACTGGCCCACCACTGCTCTAACTGGGCCACCACCAGTCTCACTGGCCCACCACTGCTCTAACTGGGCCACCACTGGTCTCACTGGCCCACCACTGCTCTAACTGGGCCACCACCAGTCTCACTGGCCCACCACTGCTCTAACTGGGCCACCACCAGTCTCACTGGCCCACCACTGCTCTAACTGGGCCACCACTGGTCTCACTGGCCCACCACTGCTCTAACTGGGCCACCACTGGTCTCACTGGCCCACCACTGCTCTAACTGGGCCACGACCAGTCTCACTGGCCCACCACTGCTCTAACTGGGCCACCACCAGTCTCACTGGCCCACCACTGCTCTAACTGGGCCACCACTGGTCTCACTGGCCCACCACTGCTCTAACTGGGCCACCACCAGTCTCACTGGGTCACCACTGCTCTAACTGGGCCACGACCAGTCTCACTGGCCCACCACTGCTCTAACTGGGCCACCACCAGTCTCACTGGCCCACCACTGCTCTAACTGGGCCACCACCAGTCTCACTGGGTCACCACTGCTCTAACTGGGCCACCACTGGTCTCACTGGCCCACCACTGCTCTAACTGGGCCACCACTGGTCTCACTGGCCCACCACTGCTCTAACTGGGCCACCACCAGTCTCACTAGGCCACCACTGCTCTAACTGGGCCACCACTGGTCTCACTGGCCCACCACTGCTCTAACTGGGCCACCACTGGTCTCACTGGCCCACCACTGCTCTAACTGGGCCACCACCAGTCTCACTGGGTCACCACTGCTCTAACTGGGCCACCACCAGTCTCACTGGCCCACCACTGCTCTAACTGGGCCACCACCAGTCTCACTAGGCCACCACTGCTCTAACTGGGCCACGACCAGTCTCACTGGCCTACCACTGCTCTAACTGGGCCACCACCAGTCTCACTGGCCCACCACTGCTCTAACTGGGCCACCACCAGTCTCACTAGGCCACCACTGCTCTAACTGGGCCACGACCAGTCTCACTGGCCCACCACTGCTCTAACTGGGCCACCACCAGTCTCACTGGCCCACCACTGCTCTAACTGGGCCACCACTGGTCTCACTGGCCCACCACTGCTCTGACTGGGCCACCACTGGTCTCACTAGGCCACCACTGCTCTAACTGGGCCACGACCAGTCTCACTGGCCCACCACTGCTCTAACTGGGCCACCACCAGTCTCACTGGCCCACCACTGCTCTAACTGGGCCACCACCAGTCTCACTGGGTCACCACTGCTCTTACTGGGCCACCACCAGTCTCACTAGGCCACCACTGCTCTAACTGGGCCACGACCAGTCTCACTGGCCCACCACTGCTCTAACTGGGCCACCACCAGTCTCACTGGCCCACCACTGCTCTAACTGGGCCACCACCAGTCTCACTGGCCCACCACTGCTCTAACTGGGCCACCACCAGTCTCACTAGGCCACCACTGCTCTAACTGGGCCACGACCAGTCTCACTGGCCCACCACTGCTCTAACTGGGCCACGACCAGTCTCACTGGGTCACCACTGCTCTAACTGGGTCACCACCAGTCTCACTGGGTCACCACTGCTCTAACTGGGCTACCACCAGTCTCACTGGCCCACCACTGCTCTAACTGGGCCACCACCAGTCTCACTGGGTCACCACTGCTCTTACTGGGCCACCACCAGTCTCACTAGGCCACCACTGCTCTAACTGGGCCACGACCAGTCTCACTGGCCCACCACTGCTCTAACTGGGCCACCACCAGTCTCACTGGCCCACCACTGCTCTAACTGGGCCACCACCAGTCTCACTGGCCCACCACTGCTCTAACTGGGCCACCACCAGTCTCACTAGGCCACCACTGCTCTAACTGGGCCACGACCAGTCTCACTGGCCCACCACTGCTCTAACTGGGCCACGACCAGTCTCACTGGGTCACCACTGCTCTAACTGGGTCACCACCAGTCTCACTGGGTCACCACTGCTCTAACTGGGCCACCACCAGTCTCACTGGGTCACCACTGCTCTAACTGGGCCACGACCAGTCTCACTGGGTCACCACTGCTCTAACTGGGCCACCACTGGTCTCACTAGGCCACCACTGCTCTAACTGGGCCACGACCAGTCTCACTGGCCCACCACTGCTCTAACTGGGCCACCACCAGTCTCACTGGCCCACCACTGCTCTAACTGGGCCACCACCAGTCTCACTAGGCCACCACTGCTCTAACTGGGCCACGACCAGTCTCACTGGCCCACCACTGCTCTAACTGGGCCACGACCAGTCTCACTGGGTCACCACTGCTCTAACTGGGCCACCACCAGTCTCACTGGGTCACCACTGCTCTAACTGGGCCACCACCAGTCTCACTGGCCCACCACTGCTCTAACTGGGCCACCACTGGTCTCACTAGGCCACCACTGCTCTAACTGGGCCACGACCAGTCTCACTGGCCCACCACTGCTCTAACTGGGCCACGACCAGTCTCACTGGGTCACCACTGCTCTAACTGGGCCACCACCAGTCTCACTGGCCCACCACTGCTCTAACTGGGCCACCACTGGTCTCACTAGGCCACCACTGCTCTAACTGGGCCACGACCAGTCTCACTGGCCCACCACTGCTCTAACTGGGCCACCACTGGTCTCACTGGCCCACCACTGCTCTAACTGGGCCACCACTGGTCTCACTAGGCCACCACTGCTCTAACTGGGCCACGACCAGTCTCACTGGCCCACCACTGCTCTAACTGGGCCACCACCAGTCTCACTGGCCCACCACTGCTCTAACTGGGCCACCACCAGTCTCACTGGGTCACCACTGCTCTAACTGGGCCACCACTGGTCTCACTAGGCCACCACTGCTCTAACTGGGCCACGACCAGTCTCACTGGGCCACCACTGCTCTAACTGGGCCACCACCGGTCTCACTGGGCCACCACCGGTCTCACTTGGTCACCACTGCTCTCTTTAGTGCAACGCTACAGCGTTATTTTGGCACGCGGCAAAAATAGGAACTAAGGCCGCCATCTTGTTTTTTAATACGTTTCAAGTAACATTTCACAAAACAATTGCACAAATGTATACCAACAGCGCCCCCCTGACCGCGTCAGTCGAGTGCCAAAAAGATCCTTGTAGCACTCACTATGTCAAAGTCATTTATTTGCTATAAATGCGGTAATACAAAGATGATAAATATTCTTGTGCGACGACACATTTTGCCATATATTGGCATGCAAATATTAATAAGTAGTAGTTATGGTGCTTATTTATCAGCTTATTTTAGTAATATCTATACCACAATTGAAAAAAAATATATATTTGGAATATGAAATTATTTAAAGTAATCAAACTTCAATTTACACAGCCAATAAAAAAAGAAGAAAATACACGTTTAGTACAACATGAAAACATAACTTTATTATTAATCCTGTCATAATTTCAACTGATATTTTTACTACTAGACACCAGCCGTCCATAGTTAAACTCATCATTATGAACAATTTTTACTATGAGAGTAACCTTATAATCGTGAAAATACCAGTGTCCTATACCACGAAACTTTACAAATAAGAATTTACAAATTTGTAAATCCTCTCACAGTTACACTACGCGATTTACAACCTAAGGAGGTCGTGGCGACCGGCGGAGTGTCTATCGAGGCCATCATAGAACTGGCCGCCATCGACATTATGAAGTTACTGCCGAAGCTGCTGGATACGGAGCATATCGCTACCACGTAAGATCCTAACTACTCCTATAATATTATAAATGCGAAAGTTTGTTTGTTACCTTCTCACGCCTAAACCACTGAACCGATCATCCTGATATTTTGCATATACGTTGTCAGGTGTACAGAAACGGACATAGGGTACCTTTCATCCCGAAAAAAAGTACTGTTCCCGAGGAAAACAACAATAACATTGTTATAAACAACGAATAGATAATAATAATAGAATAAAAATATAGAAAAAATAATAGAATAAAGATAATAGATGGCGCCACGTATCTTTCGAATCATGATTGAATTATATTATTACAAGCAGAGTACAACCCGAATTGATTGTCGAATTCTAAATTAATGTGAGCGAAGCCACGAGCAAAACCTAGTCTAAATACTTATATTGACTGACAGACATTATCAACGCTCAGCCCAAACCGCTGGGTCTAGAGATTCGAAATTTGGCACTTTGGTACCTTATGAGGTCTAGGGGTGCACTAAGAAAGGATTTTTCAAATTTCACGCCCTAAGGGGGTGAAACGGGGATCCAAAGTTTGTATGAAAAATCTTATTAACTTTAGTAGTTCTTGAGATATCCAGCTGTGACAGACAGACAGACTGAGTCGCACCATAGGGGTTCTTTTTTTACCATTTTGGTACGGAACCCTAATTATATATCTATTTGCAGATATCCTGTATCGTACAAAGAGTCTCTGAACACGGTGCTTATTCAAGAGGCCAATCGTTACAACAAGCTACTGAAAATTATCGACAATTCCTTGAAGTATGTTTTCATTTCTGTGTTTACTCGAATAATTATACTCTTATAGGTTTAGGTAATTAATTAAATGTAAACAAATCGTAACAATTTAAATTTTAATTTAAAAAAACCCCCGACACTTTACTCAATTTTTTTTTCTACTCCATCATCAAACCCTGATTGCCATCTATCTTTGACCTATTCATTGAGACCACTTCATTGAGCCCAAACACTATAGGTACCTCTCCTGTAAGTTGGTGAGGAAGTTAGGTATCCTGCAAATTCCAGGTAATGCTGCAGCAGCGGTTCAAAGTTACTATGTTATTCTAATATCATTGAAGTAACAGAATACCAAATTTCGACTCGATCAGACCTGTGGAAGGTGCACACATGGCTCACATTAATTATTCATCATCTAGAAAAGAGCTGATAATCTTCAAACGGCTCAATAGAGTTTTCTTGAGTATCAAGTCACATTTCAAACAAAATAAAAAGAAAACTAAATCGCTTCAGTAGTTTGGGAGGTACGATGCCACAGACAGATACACGTACACGTTAAACTCACCCCTCTGTTTCTGTCGGGGGTTAAAAAGGGTTCTTATATAATTATGTATTATGAAATTATGACACTTTTTTGAGCACAATTGTGTAATTAGATTTATAATAATACCTGACACTTGTGCTAGGTGATTAACCTGTGTTAGAAAGAGAAAAGAAAGAAAGAAAACTTGTTTATTCTGCACAAATAAAACGCACATTAAAAAAAAAATAAAAAGTTACAAAATACACTCAAAAGCAACGTGAGCAAAAGCCTCGTATTCAAATTTGATTGATACAACCAAAGACAATTTCAAGTTTACAACTCTACATTGTCTCTGCTCTGTGTTGTGACATTAAGAATTGAAAACAAACATCATCAAACATGCAACAAACATGTTACACATTCGCATAGCACCTAAACCGCTGACAGGCATTCACCCAATTACCGAACATTGCACACGAGTCGCCGACGCAGCACAACGTCATGCAGCGCGACACCGGACATCGCGGCCTCTGTACGACCATCACTTTTGACACGGCATCGGTCAACCGTCGACTACTTTAGATATTAATTAAAATTGTAATTCCCTTAACATAAATTAAGTTCAATAAATTTTGTATTTTTTTTCAATCCTCTGGCTACAGCCTTCGTAATTAACACCAAAACAAAAGTAGAAAAATAATACTTTTATAACAAAAACAACAAGAACAAATTAATCCGTGCGTCGTATCTGTGCAAGAAAAGGTCGTTGCTCAGCAAAATGCCGTGACGACGGGCGAGCCTATCGTCAGCGGCGCTGATTTTCAGCAACTGCCTATGGAATGACGCACGCATGTTACAAGGGCACTGGCTCTTGTAACACAGGTTAATCACCTAGCACAAGTGTCAGGGACTTCACACTATTTGTAATCACTTGCTTATGTAATAATAAAAAAAAGATTATTATTAATAAAATAATATTTTGTAATCTGCCTATTGTAAAGAGCCCAAAAAGACAGGTATAGCTTGTCCACTCTGAAATTTATAGTAGTTTATTTCCACAAAACGGCACGGGAGTGCACACTTCGAACAAACATCGGAGGAATCTGTGCGCCATTTCCGACGAAGACACCATGGCTTGCCTGCGTGAAGCGGCGCAACTCGGTGCCACTAGTAAATCTTCATACAGCAGGTGTAGATCGTGATGCAAGGGCAGCAGCAACCACCGCAGCAGCCACCACCACCACAACAGCTACCACAGCCTCCGCACATTTTTTCTTATGGAAGGAAAAGAGTACTTTAATGAGCCTAAAATAGGTCGAAAGTAGACCAAAGCTGTGGAACGTCACTATTTTTAATAAATTTTATAAAGATTTAAAGGTTCTTTTTTTGAGACTTTTTATTATGTGTGTATTACACGAGCGATGGTGTAATACACACATAATTTTTTAATCGTATGGTAAATGCGTGTAGTGGGACGCGTCATTGTAGAGTGGACAAGCTATACCTACTCGTACAACGAATTATAACGGACATGATATTATAAGACATTGACATATCCGATGGATGTCAAGATCGATTATATTTTTTTTATACATGATGATTTTTTGTCACTTTTATTTTCTTTAAAATTAAGCTCATGGTTTGTTTCAGCATTTTTCAGAACCTACCCATACTGACTTGGAAAAATATTTACAGGGTGATGCCCATGAATTCAATTTCATCCAGTATACAATCAATCTGCCTAGCCTTTTCCCAACTATGTTGGGGTCGGCTTCCAGTCTAACCGGATGCAGCTGAATACCATTATTTTACATGGAGCGACTTCCTATCTGACCTCCACAACCCAGTAACTGGGTAATACGATACCCCTTGGTAAGACTGGTTGTCAGACTTTCGGGCTTCTGACGACCCGTAACGACTGTCAAAGATCCACGAATGACAGCCGGGACCAACGGCTTAACGTGCTTTCCGAGGCACGGAGGAGTCTCGGTATGTAAAGATGGTCACCCATCCACTGACCAACCCCGGCAAGCGTAGCTTAACCTGATGGATCGACCCGTGCGGCTGTTATTACTTAGCCATGAGCTCCTCTTCAACCTGTGTACAATAATCATTAATTTTGTCTTTACCTAAAAAAAGGTAAGAAAACTGGAATTTAAAGAGGTAGCTGATGCGTTGTTTTGTACCATTACAGGGATCTGCTGAAAGCCATGAAAGGTCTGGTGGTGATGTCGGAGGCGCTGGAGAACATGGGAGGTAGCCTGTCCCGGAATACGGTGCCTGTAATGTGGAGCTCCAAGGCATACCCTTCGTTGAAACCGCTTGGTAAGTTTGTAGCCAACCCAGTACCCACGGCTTATGACAGCCATTTGGTTGACCTATGGAAGTATGAGGAGCATTGTGTAAAGTTCACTCATCCTTCATACAAAAGGGAAGATCCTCCGACCAGACGGGTGTTGTGTCTGGTGGGCAACTGCCCAACGGTTGATGTCGGGATGTTGTATATATGCCAGTCGCGAGGTAAACCCTGCTTGCGCGATGCAGGATTTGTGTGACGTCAGGTCTTTGATGCGTAGTTTACATGTGGCGTTGTAGATGCCGTCACGCCGCCACAGGCAGGATAATATAGTCCTTCATGTTCTACCGTCACATGGGCATGCAAATCATAATATTATCATACATGATCGCTCTATTCAACAGTATTTACTACTTCAACTTCATACAACTTATTGCAATCACACCTTCATCAGGCATTTTTGAAATAAAATTTACGCGGAGATTCGATAATTGTACGAGAATTGACACTGAAATTTCAAGGACGCATCACGTTTAGGTCCATTTAGTCACATGAAAGAGTAGAAAGATCTAACTTTCTCTGTCTCTCACACTGAATCTCTCTTATTCTTTATTTTATGAAGTTTCACTTCTATCACGTGTACGATACTGCACGTGCAATTTTTATTGTGATTGTTAATTAGTGTTATGTCTACATACAAATGACAGAGCAGTGGTGGCCCAGCGAGAGCAGTGGTGGCCCAGTGACACCAGTGGTGGCCCAGTAAGAGCAGTGGTGGCCCAGTGAGAAGCAGTGGTGGCCCAGTGAGAGCAGTGGTGGCCCAATGACATCAGTGGTGGCCCAGTGACACCAGTGGTGGCCCAGTGAGAGCAGTGGTGGCCCAATGACATCAGTGGTGGCCCAGTGACACCAGTGGTGGCCCAGTGAGAGCAGTGGTGGCCCAATGACATCAGTGGTGGCCCAGTGACACCAGTGGTGGCCCAGTAAGAGCAGTGGTGGCCCAGTGAGAAGCAGTGGTGGCCCAGTGAGAGCAGTGGTGGCCCAATGACATCAGTGGTGGCCCAGTGACACCAGTGGTGGCCCAGTGAGAGCAGTGGTGGCCCAATGACATCAGTGGTGGCCCAGTGACACCAGTGGTGGCCCAGTGAGAGCAGTGGTGGCCCAATGACATCAGTGGTGGCCCAGTGACACCAGTGGTGGCCCAGTAAGAGCAGTGGTGGCCCAGTGAGAGCAGTGGTGGCCCAGTGAGAGCAGTGGTGGCCCAGTGACATCAGTGGTGGCCCAGTGACACCAGTGGTGGCCCAGTAAGAGCAGTGGTGGCCTAGTGAGAGCAGTGGTGGCCCAGTGACATCAGTGGTGGCCCAGTGACACCAGTGGTGGCCCAGTAAGAGCAGTGGTGGCCTAGTGACACCAGTGGTGGCCCAGTGAGAGCAGTGGTGGCCCAGCGAGAGCAGTGGTGGCCCAGTGACACCAGTGGTGGCCCAGTGAGAGTAGTAGTGGCCCAGTGACACTAGTAGTGGGCCAGTAAGAACAGTAGTGGCCCAGTGAGAGCCGTGGTGGCCCAGTGAGAGCAGTGGTGGCCCAGTACTACTTGTAAATCGGGCTACTTAATAAACGTTCAAGTGTTACTAAATCCGTGCCTCGGAAAGCACGTTAAGCCTTTGGCCCCGGCTGTCAACCAGTCTTACCAAGGGTATCGTATTACCCAGTTACTGGGTTGTGGAGGTCAGATAGGCAGTCGCTCCGTGTAAAATACTGGTATCCAGCTGCATCTGGTTACACTGGAAGCCGACCCCAACTTAGTTATTACCAATACAAGAAAATCGACCAGCCACGGAAGAAACCGCGAACATCACTAACAAATATGAGAGAGCAATGAAGACAAGTCAGAGAAGAAAGGGCACAAGAGCCGACAAAAAAAGTCTACTGTCTCATGTTCTTATGACTATGATAGGAATTATGGGCATCGTACAATCAGCACCTATCTCAAGCAACTACCAACTGACATAATAAACAACCAACCGATCTACTTTGATGACGCAAGGAAATTACAACTCATACACGATGAATGGACGCTACTGATCTATTACAATCTAACGTCGTACTGGCAAGCTACAAAGAACATCAACATCTACATTAACCAAATTGAGAGACTGCCAAAGGATAGTGCATGAGTACATGCCGTGTGAACCCGTCGTTAGCCACCTACGTCATGAACTGCGTCACCTGGAAAACTACATGCTGCTTTCTCATCATTCAAGACAAAAATGAGGCTACTTTGACGGAGTCGGAAAACTAGCTAGAACACTATTCGGCGTCCTGGATGTGGACTTTGCACAAAAGTATGAGAAAGACATTGAAAACCAACTACTTGCTACAATTGATGAAAATCAAACATTAATAATAGAAGCTGAAAACAACGTAATAAAAAGCAACACGGAGTTTATGCACAATCAATTTAACATAATCCAAAGTTACATGAACCAGACTAGCAGCGTTATCACAAATATTGAGAACAGAGCGCAAATATTATACTCAATAAACGATGTGAATTCTGCCGCTGTATCAGCAACTTTAATTTAAAATAGAATTCAAGAAATGTTAATGAATGCAATAATCAACATGGCGAGGCCATTTGGATACCCACTTGTTCCCGGCATCTCAAGTTACAGAGCAACTAAACATGATTTTGGGATAACTACCTCAAGGACTAGCTCTACCCATAAAAAACATACAAAATGATTTCCGAGACATTAAAAAGGCTATTCATTGCTGTCTATTTTATTTTAAGGAATATACATTAATTAATTAATTCTGTGACCAATATAGTTTGTACCTATTCGTTCATTTATTAACCGACTTCAAAAAGGAGGAGGTTCTCAATTCGTCGGAACCTTTTTTTTTTATTTTTTTTTTTATGTATGTTCCCCGATTACTCGAAGATGGCTGGACCGATTTGGATTTTTTTTGTTTTGTTCGAGAGGGCAGTGGGACAGTTGGTCCCATATAAAATTGATTAACTTTGCTTCGGTAGTTTTTGAGTTAGCTTCAATAATACGTATTTTTTCCCCACTTTTATATGGATGATGTTCTAGTTTGCTTTGCAGGTAGTGGTATTTGAATTTGTGTGGGGTAGGTACACAATTAAAAAGTGAAAAATAAAAACTTTTTTACAAAAAGTACAACCGATTTCCAAAAAACAACACTACACAGTGAAAAATAACTTTAATTTCGGAAGTCGGTGACAAAAAACGAAAATACATTTAACTAGACACCGACTTCCGAAATTAAAGTTATTTTTCACTGTGTAGTGTTGTTTTTGGAAGTCGGTTGTATTTTTTTGTAAAAAAGTTTTTTTTTAATTGCATTGACATTTTTTTCTCGTCTGTTCTGTGACAGTATACTTATTAAGTGATTTTAATTATTTATAATCCATGAATGCACACTCAACAGGTGACCACGGCTTACATATGACTGAGTACAATTGAATGACTGTAATCATGTTTGTTCCACTCTAGCGGCGTGGGTAAAGGACCTGTGCCTCCGAGTGCAATTCATGCAAGCTTGGGCGACGACTGGCATACCCAAGGTGTTCTGGATCTCAGGCTTCTACTTCCCGCAGGCCTTCCTCACCGGGGCCCTACAGAACTATGCGAGGAAACATGTCATTGCTATCGATACCATCGGTTACGCGTTTGAGGTAAGTTCTTTATAGTATGCCCGAAACCGCTGAGCTGGACACATCTGCCGCATGTCAGACGATCAATGGGCTAAACTTACGACCCATTGGGCACCGCTTAATGGCATACGATATCGCGGCAGGCCCAGACGGAGATGACGGAAAGTGCTGGAATCCTTCAATAAAGATTGGTCCTTGGCAGCTCTGGACAGAGGGAGGTGGAAAGAGAGTAGGGAGGCCTTTGCCCAGCAGTGGGACAAGAACAACTCAATCTGCCTATCCTATTCTCAACTATGTTGAGGTTGGCTTCCAGTCTAACCGGATGCAGCTGAATACCAGTATTTTGAATACCAGACTGGGTAATACGATACCCTTTGGTAAGACTGGTTGACAGACTTTCGGGCTTCTGACGACTGTCAAAGATCCACGAATGATAGCCGGGACCAATGGCTTAACGTGGCAAGGCACGGAGTAGTCTCGGTATGTAGAGATGGTCACCCATCTACGGACCAACCCCGGCAAGCGAAGCTTAACCTGATATATCGACCCGTGCAGCTGTTATTACTTAGCCACGAGCTCCTTAGTTCAGCTCCGAGTGGGACAACAACTACTAATAAAAGAAATGTATGTATGTATTCTCACAGGCGCTGTCACAAGCTCCTGCCAAGAAGCCAGAGGACGGCTGCTGCGTGCGCGGCCTGTTCCTGGAGGGCGCGCGCTGGAACACGGGCGACATGTCGCTCGAGGAGAGCAGGCCTAAGGAGCTGCATGTTGGTGAGTATAGCGGTGTACACTCCCTCTCGAATAAGTAAGATTCGCCGACCAACGCATACCCTTCAGTCCTGGATGACGCTATCACTCTCCTTCAGGAGAGCCCCACGACTAGTACAGTTCGTAAACACAGACGCACACCGCCATCCTCGCTTCCGGGTCCCTCCGCGACGTCCCCGTCCATCCCCGCCCCGACCCTTGCTCGAGCCAGCCCGCGCCGCTGAGCTTGTAGCTTTAAATTCCTCCCTTAATAATAATAATGTGGACTCTGCGATCATCGTGCCGATAGTCGTATCAGCCAATGACTTAATTGCCAAGAGCCTCGACCAACACTTAAGGAGGCTCTCGTTGGGCAGCTGGATTAAGGAACTGATTCAGAAAGCGGTACTTCTGGACACGGTGCGCATTGTTAAGAGGTTCCTCTCTCTGGAGCCCTGACCGCCGGTAGCTTGGACCCTGTTCCCGATACCGATGGGGTACTATTTTTTTTATATTTTAAATGTTTTTATATTATTTTTATTCTAATATTAGTTTCTGCCCGCGACTTCGTCCGCGTGAAATTTCTTGTTCCCCCGACCCACCGCGATGAATCTCATCGCCTGCCTTTTACTTCGTTTACCACTTTTTTATTTTTACTCAGCTCCTAAGCGTCGTGGCGTGATGTTAAATAACCTATAACCTTCCTCAAGAATTGGGCTATCAAATGCAAAAAAAAATTTTCAAATCAAACTAGTAGTTCCAGAGATTACCCCCTACATACAAACTTACAAACAAATTTTACCTCTTTATAATATTAGTATAAATTTAAAAGTGTAACTTATATGTTTAAAATTAAATAAAGGAAATAATAATCCGATCCAGCCTGACCCTTGCTGTTCTCCCCCAGCGATGCCCTAAACTGAGGTCCGTACCCCACAGAGGGTGCCCTTAGCGAGTGATCGCTAAGTTTTATGCCCTGGCTGGAGGCCTTAATTTATTGAGACACCCACAAGTCCGACTAAGCAATTGGCAACCTTCTAGGTTGACCTGCGAGATGCCATGCGATTCCTGGCTCAAGCAGTAGCTTTTTCAATAAACAAAATATGCAATTTATTTTCCTTCAAAATTGAGGTCAGTTTTACTTATAGTTTCAAATTTACCCCTGACTTTACTTTTACTTTAGTCGCTTAACTGAACATGATTTTGCGATAGCCCACCATCGCAAAATCATGTTCAGTTACGCGACTGACATAATATACTCCCCCCACTTCCATGACTATTTTTTTTGGACTTAGGATGATCCCAAAATACAATCATGCCATAAGGTTTTGGTGCGGTAGGAAATTACTTTTTTTTTAACCCATTCTTGACCACTGTATCAATTTGGGAACACTTAAATGTGGTTTGTTATGCCAAAAGGCAAAAATAACCCTCATTTATTAAGTGTTCCCAAATTGGTGGTCATTGTGTTCAAGTTTTTTTTTACAACTTTCACATGCTTCAACTTTAGACTCCCCCACTAGAGCAGCTGATGCTCACGTCTTTAACTTTAAACTTAAAAAAAGTCTTTAACTTTTAAAAAAGTGTCGACTACGACATACAGGTTAACGAATTAATCAATAACCTATTTTATTTTATAACAACATAGTACGATTCATCACATTCTAAAAGGGTTACTTCTCGCACTAAACTGAGACCTCTTAAAGCTGAATTTTCTAAATAACTTTTAACACACATGTAAAATAATAAGACCAACATTATTTACGTCATCATCATTTCAGCCGAAATACGTCCACTTCTGGACATAGGCCTCTCCAAGCACCGCTACTTCGACCGGTTCTGTGCTTCCCGTATTAAGCGGATTTCTCCGGCCTTCACAAGGTCATCGGTCCACCTTGTGGGAGGCCTTCCAACGTTACGTCTTCCGGTACGCGGCCGTCACTCCAGACCTTTCGGCCCCATCGGCCATCTGCTCTGCGAGCAATGTGCCCTGCCCACTGCCACTTAAGCTGGCAATTCTTCGGGCTATGTCGGTTACCTTTTGGATCTCCTGCGAATCTCTTCATTTCTGATTCGATCACGTACTCGTTCTAATCGGGTGATTTCTCAACTATTTTTCATTCTCACTTTAACGGCTCGAAAATGTCAAGGACAGACGCTATAAAAATGATGGTGAGACTTTAAACATAAACCTGTAAAGCCGTTTTGCAATGGGGTTGTTTCCCGGAAGATTCACCGCGAGAGAGCGCTGTGTTTGTCACTTGTCAAAGTCAATGCGAAAAGAGAAGCGAGCGTTTGCTGATCTTGAAGACAAAGCGACCAATCGGCCTTGAAAAAACGCTTAGCGCCATCTCGCGGCAAAGTTTTCAGCAAGGAACTCCATTGACAGATGTATGAAAGTAACAAACACTTAGCGCCATCTCGCGGCAAATATTTTCAGCAAGGAACTCCATTGACAGATTTATGAAAGTAACAAACACTTAGCGCCATCTACGCGGCACTAATTTGTTTCTTCCCCATTAGTAGTTGTAGTTCGTCAGGGATGTTTGCGGCGGCGCGTGTAGATTGTTTTTACACAATAATGCGCAAGGGTGCAGCATCCATGGTAGCTCGAGTCATGGCTAGCCTTAACAGGGTTCTGAAAATGATTGCTCACAGAGTGGACTGTCCGTATATAATGCACTGCGGTCAGTTACATGTGCCATCGTTTCGTGATGTTTACTAACACTTAGTTTTAAGGAACAATGTTACTAACCGTATAATGAGTCTTCGCTCGAAATAAAATTTTTAAATTTGAATTAACATTGGAAGGAACTATGTTATCTGTAACACTATTTTTAGAGCCATAAATTTTTCTTAAATTCTTAATCTATTCTGTAACGAAGTTACTATTGTTAATTAGGTATGTCTTTAACTTTAAAAAGTGTCGACTACGACATACAGGCTTACGAACTAATAAATAACGTATTTTATTTTATAACGTCTCATTCTAAAACGCAATCTATCAATATTCTTTTTGCAATAAACTGAGACCCCTTAAAGCTGAATTTTCTAAATAACTTTTAACATAAAATATGACCAACATTATTTCTTCAACAGAAATGGCGATTATATACATGAAACCGGAACAAAACCACAAACTGCTGCAGGGTTTGTACGAGTGTCCAACGTACAAGACGTTAAACCGGGCGGGAACACTGTCCACTACGGGCCACTCCACCAACTATGTGATGACCATCGAGCTGACCACACACAAGCCCCAAATCCATTGGATCAAGAGAGGCGTTGCGCTGTTTTGTGCGCTTGATTATTAGGTTTTTTTTTTATCGTAGCTTTTTTGTTAGATTTAGATCTTATTAGATGAGACTGAAGTTGACTGACATAATTATACTGGTTGATTTTTTTTTATCATCTTGAAAAAAATAGGCTATATAGGTGAACGGAGTAAAAGCTTATGGCGTAACTGGTTTGTTTTCCAAAAATATTAAAAAAAAAAACCAAATTGGTGCAAGATTTGAATTTCGATATTTTTTAACGATTTTTTTTTTCAAAATTTCTGTATTTATTGTTCTAACTATGCACAGTTTATTTCAAATTTGTAGTATTTATTGATACTTAGATCGATTTCTCCCTAAGCTTTAAAAATAAAAAACTAGGTATGCCATAAGCTGTATGGTGGTATGGTGTGTGGTGGTATGGTGTGGTGGTATGGTGTGTGTGGTGTGGTGGTGTGTGGTGTGTGTGTGTGTTGTAGGTGGTGTGGTGTGTGTGGTGTTTGGTGTGGTACTCCGTTCACCTATTAAAAATCGTCCGGTCCGGATGTAAATGAAGCCGAGAATTACTTGTTATTTCCGTCATTGTGATCTTTTTTTGTACTAGACCATACCCACCCATACCAGGAAACTTCTGGTTAAGGAAATATTGATGGTCAAAGTTCCATCATTTACTGTCGTTTTTTTATGAAAACAAGTTATGTATGTTAATTCTTAACTTTAAATACTCCCACAACCTCGGTACCGTTGCATGGACCCATAAGCACAATGTTTTTCATGCGTTGCATTGAGGAGTGCAGCGATTTTTCACACCAGAAATTAAGGCTTCCGAGCGCGCAGTGGCGCCCTCATCGTTTGTTTGGTTATTTCTTTTATTTTTAGAATGAAACTGCATGCAAAAGTGCCCACTTTTTTCCGTTTTAACGATTATAATAAAACTTAAAACTATAAAATTATTATTTGTAATAATAATAACGTATAGTCTTGTGGAGCACAACTATTCCGGCTTATTTTCTGCATTTTCATTCTAAAATAAAAGAAATAACCAAACAAACGACGAAGATGCCACTGCTCGCTCAGTAGCCTCTTATTAAGAGTCATTTTCCAGCAATAAAATGGTTTTTGTGCAATTTTACTTAGGCTATGGTCTCCTATAAATACCGTCGGCCGCGTGCTGCGTCACGGCGACGCTCACACAGTCGGCTCGATGCGAGCCACTGATAATTCCTTTAGAATTAGACTGTTTGTTAAGAAACCAAATAATTACCTGAACACAGCACAACACAACTACATAAACTATTTGCGGTGTAGCATAGTGCGGGTGACAGGTGATAGGATAATTTTATTTAATTGGCGAATAAGAGCTAGACCAAAAGGAATGTAACATTTTGACAGTCACGACATTTTTTTAAGCCATCATCATTTCAGCCGAAAGACGTCCACTCTTGGACATAGGCTTCCCCCAAGCACCGCCACTGCGACCGGTTCTGTACTTCCCGCATCCAGCGGATTCCTGCGGTCTTCACAAGGTCATCGGTCCACCTTGTGGGAGGCCCTCCAACGTTACGTCTTCCGGTACGCGATGGCTACTCCAGAACCTTTCGGCCCCATCGGCCATCTGCTCTGTGAGCAGTAATAAAAGTGAAACGAACTTCGTTTCAACCGAGTGATTTCTCGACTATTTTTTCGTTCTCAGATTAACGTCACGAAAATAACAAGGACAGACACTATAACAATGATGGTGCGACTTTGAACATAAACCTGTGAAGCCTTTTTGCAACGGGGTTGTTTCCCGGAAGGTCGCCGCGAGAGAGGGCTGTGTGTTTGTCACTTGTCAAAGTCAAAGCGTAAAGAGAAGCGAGCGTTTGTTGATCTTGAAGACAAAACGACCAATCAGCGACAAAAATAAACACTTAGCGCCATCTCGCGGCAAAGCTTTCAGCTAGGAACTCCATTGACAGATGAATGAAAGTAACAAACACTTAGCGCCATCTACGCGGAACTAATTTGACAGTTTTATTCCCCATTGGAAGGAACTATGTTATCTGTTAATTTATTCTTTAACGAAGTTACTATTGTTAATTGTAGTTTGATTGTTATTGTAAAAAAAAATATTATAATATATTGTTATGTTCTTTTAATGCTTTTTAACTAATAAAGAAATAATAAATTGTTAGTTTTGTGTTTCATTTATTAAGTTTTATGAACACTACTGTTCTCATTTCAAATGCCTATGAAGCCGCGTACAGATTGTGAGCGGTACAAATCAATTGTTTGGGGGCCTAGCACACCTCCGCCGCGAAACCGTGAAATTGCATGATGATCCGCTGATGTTTCGCTACTCGAATCGTGATTCGAGTAGTAGAACCTTCAAGTCAGTTTGCTACTGCGGTTTCACTGCTACCCTTTCGCGGCGGAGGTGTACTAAGGCCCTTAGTATCCGCGACTGCCTCGTTGGTTTAGTGGTCACGCTACTGCTAGCATGACCCCGCGTTTTAAAAGTGATCGTCGCCCGAATACACGATCATTCGAACTTTTTGTTCGGTGAACCTGAACTCGTGGTCGAGCCGACAGAGGGCACTTTCCGGTTTTCCGAAGAAAAGGTGACATACGCACATACATGCGCGACGATCATTTTTAAATAGGACGCGGCTTGAGGTTCGATTCCCAGGTCGGTCAATGTGATATAGGGATTTTTTCATCTGGAATTTCTCCGTAGCGGCCCGGAGTCTTCATAATCATAATAATTGATTTGCATTGTAAGTAGGTAGGTACATGAAATAAAGCTGTTTACAAAGCTGTGATCCCTGTACAATCTACCATATTAGCATATAAATATTGAAAAATAAATTTATATAAAAAAAAAACATGTCAGTAAATTAAAATACTAAAATAAAAACCGGCCAAGTGCGTGTCGGACCACGCATAATGAAGGGTTCCGTAGTTGGGATGAATTTTATTTATCTTAAGAACAAAGTTAACATTGTAGTTGAAAAACATGTTCTCCTATACATTCCAACTGTAAATGTAAGTTTGTACTCACAATATTGATAGATTTACCATGTAAGACCACAGACTTCTTATAGATTTTCCTGTAATCTGCAGATAAAGATCTATTTTCTGTATTTTTTTTCAAAATTTCAGGCTTAGTAGTTTCGGAGATAAGGGGGGGAATGGTAAATTTTCGTCTATTTTCTTAAATAACTTTAAAACAATTTGTTTTAAAATTATAAAAAAATATAATTGAGACTCTCATAGTAAGCCTTTTCATTTGACATGCCACATGGTGAAACCAGCAAAACTTTTTTTTTAAATATTCTTATTTGCCCCCCAAAAGTGACCTCTATATTCAAAATTAATTTATTTACTTTACCCGTCCGTGTTTGGGTCACAGAAATTCATATGTGTACCAAATTTCAACAGACAGACAGACAGACGGACGGACGGACGGACACACGAGTGATCCTATAAGGGTTCCGTTTTTTCCTTTTGAGGTACGGAACCCGAAAAATAAAAAAAAATAAAATTATATTAAAAAATGATAGAATTGAAACGAGAATGTGAGCGAGCGAGCTTTTGTGGCCGATTGATGGCATTGGTCCCATGGACTGAAACAACATGCAAAATGTGGGTGTACTAAAAGGTACACCTCTGACTAACCCTTCGGGGAATACAGGCGTGATGTTATGTTAAATATCACGTTCGCACAGACGTAAAAATATCGCGGCGAGATTTTATCGCGCACTGGATTTTCAACTCTCGTTGTTGAGCCGAGCGTTGAGAATCCAACTTAACAACAACAGAGTGCATTCTAGCGCGTCGAAAAAACACACTGTTGGATTTTCAACTGTCGGCGCTAAGCAGAGCGTTGAAAATCCAGTGCGCGAAATAAAATCGCCGCGATATTTTTACGTCCGTGCGAACGTCGACTTAGCCTCGTAGAAAGTAAGTAGCTATATTTTGATGTTTTTCTTCTTTATTTTTAGTATGTGATGTACAGTGAGCTACATCAATTGGGTACCCCAGTTGTATTAAAATTTTAATACAACTGGGGTACCCAATTGTTTTTTTTTTTTTAATCTTTATTTATTTTAGGGATTTTTGTACACATATGCGACGATGTCAATCCCATCGTGCTTTTACAAATTATAACTTACTCTTAAATTAAATAAACTTAGTCTCACAGAACTTTACTTAATCTAATTTACTATTTATTTAATAAAAAAAGTATATAATATTTTTGCCGCTTCAGAAGTAGGCTTAGCTAAAATACCATGGAACATTCCAACATCCATTACCGACAGTTTCAAAGAGTTAAGAAGTGTAATTCTTTTGTTTGTATATCGGACACATTCCACCCAATTGATGCAGCCCACTGTACATACCTACTTATTTGCCTGAAATAAATTTTGTATTTAACTGTAATTCTGGTATGTTGTAAATCTGGTATTTTGAGAATCTGTTACACTGTGAATCATCTTATATATAAAATTCTCGTGTCACAATGTTCGTTCCCATACTCCTCCGAAACGGCTTGACCGATTCTCATGAAATTTTGTGAGCATATTGAGTAGGTCTGAGAATCGGCTAACATCTATTTTTCATACCGCTACTTTTTATCCCGGTCTACGCGGGTGAAACCGCGGGGCGCAGCTAGTAGACGTATAAAAAAGGCGGACAGATTCTATCTAACAAAAAACTGTGTCTATCGGAGTTAGCCAGTTCGCTGTGCTTACAGGTCACGCACACATTCACACATCAGTCAACCATACGTAATAAGGTAACGTATTCGTAATATGGTAAGGTATATAGGTATTAAGGTAGGTAAAAATACAGCATGTCTTGTGAAATGTGTGCGTGGGCGCCTGTAGGTACAGCGAGCTGGCTGACTCCGATAGACACAGATCTGTCCGCCTTTTTTAACTGACTTCAAAAAGGAGGAGGTTCTCAATTCGTCGGAACCTTTTTTTTTTTATGTATGTTCCCCGATTACTCGAAGATGGCTGGACCGATTTGGATTTTTTTTGTTTTATTCGAGAGGGTATACATCACAGTTGGTCCCATATAAAATTGATTAACTTTGCTTCGGTAGTTTTTGAGTTAGCTTCAATAATACGTATTTTTTCCCCACTTTTATATGGATGATGTTCTAGTTTGTTTTGCAGATAGTGGTATCAGAATTTGTGTGGGGTAGGTACACAACTAAAAAGTGAAAAATAAAAACTTTTTTACAAAAAAATACAACCGACTTCCAAAAACAACACTACAAAGTGAAAAATAACTTTAATTTCGGAAGTCGGTGGCAAAAAACGAAAATACATTTAACTAGACACCGACTTCCGAAATTAAAGTTATTTTTCACTTTGTAGTGTTGTTTTTGGAAGTCGGTTGTATTTTTTTGTATACGTCTATGCTGAGAATCTGGTATTCTGAGATCGAGCCATACTGAAAATCACTATCAATCAAATAAGTCTTATTCTAATACCGAGATATTAGAAATAGAGTAACACATAAATGCTAAAACCCACAATTAATCTCTTCGTAACACAATCATAGCCAATTCAACTAACTCAGAAGTAAAAAGCAGTAATAAAATAGTCGAACAATGTTACAATTACCTGCAATTTACTCGCAGAGAGCGCCCGGCACTGACTAATACAATTAGTAACAGCCACCTGAACTAATTCTAACTCTTTTTATTTGCACTAGGTTTCTTGGAAGTTGCACTTTGACTTCCCAAGTCCTTTTCATTAGGCAAAACTGTTCGCTATTTACAAATAATGTTATATTTACGTAAACATGAAGTGTATTTTAAAAAGTTGAAAGAAAAGACATTTTTTCTTTACTACTTTTGGACTGAACTAATACAACATAGCCTCAGAATGATACCGAGTAGAGATGAAACATTCTAAAAATGAACGCCCCTCCACAAAACTTGATTATTTTAATGTGTGAGAGGAAATACTTATTGCAACACTTTACTTGTGTGCGTGCGGCGACTTTACTGTCAACATGGACTCGTCGCCGCACTTCAACTAGAGGTCAACTAATCGTGCGATCAAGACTTAGGTAGGTACACCTGCGAGGGGTGTCAGGTCCAATTATACAGTCTACAATTTCCTGAAATGCTTTAATCAATAGGCTACAACTTTTTCTTACGATAAAGTTTACAAGCGTTTGGGCCTAACATTCCTATCCAATGTGTGCATCCACACTGCCGGCCTAGCGCGGTGGCGACGACGGGCGCGCAATATCAAACATATGAAACCGCCGTTTGCGTCCATAGTGTAGCGACTAAGGCGGGCGCCTTTTTTTTTTTGTGGTTGGGAAATCATCAAATGACTTCTCCCGCTCTGGGCAGAGCGGGAGGGCGTGTCAGACTTTTACTGACTAAAACCCACCCGTGTTCCTACAGTTGCCCGTGCCAGGGCCACGGTCTCTTTCGAACTACCCGCGACCCCGGCGGCATCGGCCCAAATGACCCCGTCACTGCTGACATCTCTTTGGGGCGCGCGTGGAACACAACGCGCCGTCAAACTCAAAAACTCAAACTCAAAGCATTTATTTCAATTAAACCAATTACAGGCACTTTTTAATTGTCAAGGGGTCGGTCAGTCAAAAAGATGAAGCTAGGCGCCCATTCCAAAGCATAGTAGGTACCTATGGAGAAGAACGGGCAAGAAACTCCACGGACACTCTTTTAAATCAAGATATGGTTACAAAATAATGGTTACATCATTCATGTTGAAATTTTACATGTGAGAACGATGCAGAACGTTAAAAGCGTCCTTAAAAAAAACAATTCAAATATTTAAATTAAATTAAAATAAGCCGTGGCCGCTAAGGTATGACCAGCCTTCACTGACAGCGCTTGTTCACGAACCTGACGCATGGATTAGCTAAATGATCCAACACGCGCCACCATCAGCGAGACATTAGAGTGAGCGTCACATACTCTCAGCCGCCAGGGCACATTCAAGTCAAACAAAGACGTACCCAGTAAATGGTAGCTTTAGAGTATGTACATAGTACTCACACATGTGCTATGCAATTATATAATACAAAGGAGATTGAGTCTATACAATGCAATGATAGTCTTACAATCTTCAGCAGCTCCAACAGTATCTTCAAATGTTAATTAATTAGTTGTGGTTGTGGAGCAGGACCAGCATTCGTCGACCCGGGCCTGGTCCTTACCGGACGGCGAGCTAAGCGTTTGGGCCTAACGTTCCAATCCAATGTGTGCATCCACACTGCCGGCCTAGCGCGGTGGCGACGACGGGCGCGAAATATCAAACATATGAAACCGCCGTTTGCGTCCATAGAGTAGTTTTCAAACGTTCTTATCCGCGCGTTATGGCCACACTATGGGCCTAGTCAGCAAGCGAGCTAATGCCCGGGTGGCGGACAGTGATGCCAACTTAGTGCTCTCGGTAGTACTAGATCTGATACATTTTCTGTTAACTTAGTGCTTAAAACTAGATTACATTTACTATGGAACTTGAGCGGACAGGTATGGGTTTATTATTCCCGTAACTGTATTCCAATAACATTTTGTATTGTTGTAAGTAAGTTTATACGTTTTTTTTTTGTAAGTTTGTAACTTCTCTAGTGATTTTAGGTGACATTTTATTCAGGATGTAGGTAGTCAACCGTTAATACGGGCTACGTAGTAAATATTTTTTTTTAATAGCCCTTAGTAGTACTTAGTAGTTTGCAACACCTGAAATACGTCATAATCGCTACAACAGCTCGCCAGGGGGCTGACAGCTTTAGTTCCAGTTGTATAGTTCTGGCGCTGCTGTAGCGGTGTAGTCGCCATATTGCCATCTACGTCATTGTGTGTGTATAAATACATAAGCTCACGCCTTCTTTCCATGGGGATAGGCAGAAACTACAGAACGCCACCTGCTGCAATCCTTACATACATACTCCTTTTGCTATTGATAATGTGACATTCATAGAGTAGGTATAGTTATAGATTGGGAAGTGACATTGTATGTCATTGGTAATTTGACATAAATATGTAAATCGGTCGTTATTTTGTGCAGCAGCGAGTCGACCAGTTTATTTTGTGTTCTCTTCTCTGTTGAGTTGAGATACTTGAGAAGCATCCTCCTGTTGTACGATACAATTCCACGCTTTGTAGTACTCTGTATCGTGTTGGGTGATATTTATTTCTTACATACTGCGCCATACTTTCCTGTCATGGCGTCAAATAAGTATGTGTTGAGTTGGTGGTTGTGATTCAACAAGTAACACTCGCAGACCATTTACGCAATTTGTTGATGTCGTTTCTAGTTCTTATAAAACCTAATCTACTCGGATTGACAAAGAACCAATTAATGATAAAACGTGTGAAAAACATTTTGATCAAACTCACAGGCTGGTGTTAGAATCCGTTATTCCTATCCTTGCTTGTTTACGGAACTGGAAATTGCTCATGGCGTACCACTTGCTAAGGGTAAGTAATTAAATCTTTAACCATAATCCGCCTATAATGTTCCCACTTCTGGGACACAACATACAGGCCTTCTCTCTTCGAGAGGGAGTGGGCTGTAATCTACCACGCGGGCCCAGTGCGGATTGGTAGATGTCACATGTCTTCGAATTTTTTTGGTTCTAGGACATGCCGGTTTCCTCACGATGTTTTCCTTCACCATTTTGAGAGCAGTGGTGATGAAATTATTTACACAAAGTACGCGCCTGCTTGGGTTCGAACCCGGGCCGTTACCACTGGGCCACCACTGCTCTCTTAAACCTTTATTTTAAACAAATTTTTATGCAACTAGCTGTTGCTTAAAGCAAGAACATAACATCCTAGCTAGACCAACAACTTTAAGTATCACTTGGACACAAGTCTAATATATACGAACAATCAACATTTTGGAAAGTATTCAGAGTATCAAAAGGATTAAATTGGCATTGGTTGTAATTGTCATCCTAAAGCCGTATTTCTTACGTGTTTTGTCCTTCTCACTACACAAAGCATCAATGCGCAGTCATCTCCAGCTCAGTCGCGTCAACATAACAACTATATAAGCATGCTTTGATTTCCTACATATAGTATTGTTTTCTTTTATTTTAATTTTTTTTATTGTTCCAGATGTTACAATTCACATAGCTTGACAAGATATTTTCTTTTTTCATGATCCACCGCTTCTTAGTGTACGCAACAATTTCCTTTCTAAGGATACGTATTTTGCATCATGGGCAGATATTTCATATAATTATATACTTAGATGCGCAGTGAATCCAAACTCGTCTCATCGATGAAATCCCTTAGAAACATTAAATATGTTGACACCAATAGTAAATTGGCTAGGCAGACTGCAAAGCCGAGACTTGTGCGCCCTCCATGCCTTGAAGAGTGTATTACTACGTTGCAATTGCCCATAAGCAAAAGAAAACTAATAAATGACTACAAAATGTATGATTTGTTTTATTTATTTTTTTACATAACAGAATTAATGATAAAAACCCCTAGACCCTAGGAGATTTTGTCGATATCGGGTACATCACTATTCTACACTAAAAATTATCGATAACTGCCATATTGAATATCTATTAAATTGAAAGCACTATTATATAATATGTGTATATGTGTGTGTGTGTGTATATGTGTGTGTCATGCATCATGTCAAACTTGAGGCGACAACAGCGCCATAACTAACTAAGCAAATTCGACTGTCACATCTGTAGCTTGCTACATAATACTAATCTGTGCAGCTCGCTCGTCACTGTGTCCACCTTACGTCCCCGCCGTCGCGCCCGGCTTAGGTCCTAGTCACCGCGCATTCACTGTGGACGAACACAATGGCAGGATAATTTGACACGAAAAGTATTTGACAGGTCTCAATCTACAACAGTGCCCCCGAGCGGGATAAATTACGAGAATCGTAATCCGTTCAAAAATGGATGTACGGAAATTATATACCTACCGATCTCTTTTACTCTACATCACGATACGCAATACTTTCCTGTTTTGAATTTTTAACCGACGAAAAAAAAAGGAGGAGGTTCTCAATTCGACACGTATATATATATATATATATATTTTATGTATGACCACGCATAACTTTTTACAGTCGTCCGATTTGAAAAAAAATTGTTTTATTCGAGAGGGTATATACCATATAAAATTGATTAACTTTGCTTGGGTAGTTTTTGAGTTAGCTTCAATAATACGTATTTTTTCCTCACTTTTATATGGATGATGTTCTAGTATGTTTTGCAGGTAGTGGTATTAGAATTTGTGTTTCGGGTAGGTACACAACTAAAAAGTGAAAAATAAAAACTTTTTTACAAAAAAATACAACCGACTTCCAAAAACAACACTACAAAGTGAAAAATAACTTTAATTTCGGAAGTCGGTGGCAAAAAACGAAAATACATTTAACTAGACACCGACTTCCGAAATTAAAGTTATTTTTCACTTTGTAGTGTTGTTTTTGGAAGTTGGTTGTATTTTTTGTAAAAAAGTTCTTTATACCATGAAATTTCATTTTAATCGTATTGTACTAAATCTCAATGGAAACTACGTAAGTATGTGGTTTCCATGGAGATTTAGTATATTGATTGATGATAATGACAGTATAATGTGACACGAAAGTATTTGACAGGTCTACATCTACAATAGCGCCCCCAAGCGGGATAAATTGCGATACGATAATTGCTGCCATTGATAAAGGCCGCCGGCGCTGCTCACCTCCGACTATCTGTCAAATCAACAACTTATTTCTACCTTCAATTATTTATTAAATGTGCGGATGGCTAACACACCGATCCTTGTGCTATTTAAAAACAAAATATTCTTTACAATACCCGATCCATGTATACCCCCCCCCCCCCCCCCCACTAACCCAACTGTCCCTACTAACTACCCAACACCGCCTTAATCATGTTTTTCTAAATGCCAAACGGGCACTAAACCTACGAACAAATCTTCGCTAAACAGACGATTTAAATCTACATTCTCTAATTAAGGACTTTGTCCTATTAACGCACTAGTAGATAAGACAACAGCTTGTCAGAAACGGTCCGGTTAGGAACCGCATGCCTTTGTCCGAAATTGGGTCGGATACGCCCCTCTTTTACATAGGGCTGAAGAGCTTAAGCCAGGCACCTATCCCACCGCCCCGACGAGTAAGCGAGTAGCTATCGACGATTTTCTCGCTCAAGATACGTACCTACAAAAGATGGTACGTGGGGCTGGCGCAACACGTTTTCTTCTTCCATTCTCCACTGTCAACCGTCACGCTATCATTCACTCCCTTCTCTTTCAGTCAATCCATCCAGATTTTCTTTGACCTTCCTCTCCTTCTCCATCCATCTACATAATATATCATCACACATTTAGTCACATGCTTTTCGTCCCTCCTCATCACATGCCCGTACCAAACCAAACGATTTCCTTTCAACTTTTCTGTCACTGGCGCCACTTTCAACCTTTCCCTGTTATACTTACTCATTTCTTACTTTATCATTGCACACATCCATCTCAACCAGATCTCAACATCCTCATCTCCGCTGCATGTAATTAAGGCAGTTGTCCCACAGCCGGCGAGGAATCGACTAACTATCGTCTATTTTATCGCTCAAGAAACGTACAATAACATTCCGTGTAAACAAAAGAGATGCATATTATTTAATAAAATAAATAAATAAACCATTTATTTTCAGGTAACAGAGACCCATAGATACATACATAATAATATAGTAACAATTTTGTTAGTAAATAAAACTTAAAAACTAAGTTCCGGTTTCACTTGTCCGCGAAAGCGGCGGAATACCACATCCTGCGGCCAAAAGCTTTCTTCCATCACCAGGTGCAGGTAGCATGTTGGTATGCGCACTACAAACGCCTTCAAGTTGACGTTGCGTTGTTGTTGTTGATGTTGCGTTGTTGTTGATTAATAGTAAATTTGGCTGTTTACACTGTTGGCGAGGACTCGCTCCACTAGTTTGTCGCTGAGCGACAAGAGCTATCAAAGACAATACTCGCTCACACACACTGAACACAATTATTTTATATACCAACTTTGTTGCTACCATTTCCGACGAATAAATGTCTTTGTCTTTGTCACCAATACATGCTCAGCGATGCTCGTTTGGCGGTTAGAACTACCCGCCCCCGCAGCCGCCGCGCCGCGGTCGCGACTAACCGCCCCGAGCGAGTGGTGCAAGTAATCGCCCATCGCATTCGCACATTCGCTGAGAGCCCAGCAACACAAAACTATCGGAACTACACACTCGCTGCTCGTTGCTCGCCAACTCGTTTTCAGTTGCTATAATATCTATAAATAAGTTGATCGCTGACTGTTCACACCGCCGGTGAGTACTCGTTTGTCGTAGCCACAAGAGTTGTCTAAGAGAGAACTTGCTGAGCGACTCTCGCTTGGCGAGCAGAACACTCGCTGAGAAATTCACACGTCTTGGTACAAATACGCATACCAGCGAGGAATCGCTCATCACTGTTGCGCACTCGCAGCTCGTTGCTCGCCCGGCGGTGGGCCAGCTGACTAATCGTCCCTCTTTACAAAGGACTGAAGGGCTAGTAGGGACAGCCTCGTTGGTCTAGGGATCGCTAGCTGCTAAGCATGAGGTCCTGGGTTCGATTCCCAGGTCCGGCAAAGTGTTATTGGGTTTTACCATCAGGGATTTCACAGCCTGGAGTCTGGATTTGTACCTGGTTGATGACAACACGCTCGCCCTTTATTATCAGCCTATTCCCACTGCTGGGACACAGACCTCCTCTCTTTGAGAGGGAGTGGGCTGTAATCTACCACGCGGGTTCAGTGCGGGTTGGTAGATGTCACATGTCTTCGATTTTTTTGTTCTAGGACATTCTGGCATCACGATCACCGTTTTGAGAGCAGTGGTGATGAAAGTATTTGCACAAAGTAAAGCGCCTGTCAGGGTTCAAACCACCACCACTCGTAAGTTAGGATCAATACCACTATCCCACCACTACTCTCCCCCCTAATTACATGGGACTTAAATTTATCTGGCGAAATTTGGGCGTAGCTGCTTTGATACCTACACGTCTGCCTAGCCCCCGAAGAGTTACAGTCATGATGTTATGTAGAGAGTTAGTTTTCTTGGCGAAATAAGTTATTATTTAGCCGTTAAGCCGGTTGTCAGTTTGTCTATTATAAGTATGATAATACTTGCAAGCGCATACGCATGAGAATATACAATAATACAAAACATACAATATGTTACCGGAATACATCAAAAACATAGAAAAAAATAATATGTTCATCAATAAATTAAAACAATTTCTTATAATCAAAAGCTACTACACTATTGACGAATATTTTAGCGATAAATTTCAGTAACAATAAAAGATATTTTTTTATATAATATCTACATTTCATTTTAAATTTATATAAATTTATTTTAAAACACTATAATACTGTTAATTTAAAAATTAATGTGCTAAACTGTGCACATTTAATAATAATAACATTCTCCAAGACTCAATAAAATTAAAGTAAATATTTAGTTTTTCGTGCAATATACTAATATAACAATATATAAATATGACTTTAAACCAAATACAAATACTTATACTATAAAATATAAATACAATAAAAGCAAATGTTACTATTTTAATTTAATATTTATTTAACAAAAAGCGCCTTCATCCTCTCTCCTATTAAAAATTAACTTTGCTGTGTCCGACAGGGCACATAATTGATTCGATGTACATACCAACCTTTTTATGTACACATCCAGGCAGGCCCAAACACCTACACACATTATGGAATGCAATAAAATATTGAGTATTGAGAATTCATGCAGCTTGGCTATGTTGTTGTTCATAGTATAGGCATACATCAACATGTTCGCGCCCGCTGTTGCTGAAAACTAACGCTGTTGCTCCGTTTCGTGTCATTGGACGAACATTAATTCTTGGGATTTTGACCATTACAGGACTAAAGTTATCCCCAAGGGAGACACAGCGTTGAGCGATGGCTGTTTTGCTTTTAGGTGACGCATGTTTTTCCCACATTTTTGTCATGTCTGGGAGCCTAGACAAAATCCCTTTTCTGTAAGCGTTAACGCCAACGGAAAGATCAAATTGTATGGAGTTGACAGCAGCAGTCACGTGACATCTCTGAAGCTAATGCTGGGCGGAACTAAATACGAGTATTTACTTTCTGTAAATTATATTATTTTAAAATGTCATGGACCTGTGGGTAAGTAAAGTATCTGTTTATTTTGAAAACAATAGAATCGTGGCCCTTTGGGAACAACCCAAATAATCATGGCTACATAGTAGGTACCTACTGCCTGTAATTTATCCTAATCACATAATATTATAAACGTGAATGTTTGTGTGTGTGTGTGTTTGTTACTTCTTCACGGTCAAACGGCTGAGCGATTTGGATGAAATTTGGTATGTGAGCTATATTTGGTGGTGAGAATACCCTGGATTAACACATAGGCTACTTTTATCTCGGTCTATGCTGGTGAAACCGCGGGGCGTAGCTAGTCCTACTAATATTATAAATGTGAAAGTTTATGTTTGGATCTTTGGATGTTTGTTACTCAATCACGGAAAAACGGCTGAACGGATTAGGATGAAATTTGGTATACCTACAGATAGTTTATAACCTGGATTAAGACATAGGATACTTTTCATCCCGGTAGTAGGTTCCCGTGGGATAATTTTCGACATTCACGCGGGCGAAGCCGCGGGCAACAGCTAGTAATATTATAAATGTGAAAGTTTGTGAAGATGTTTGGATGTTTGTTACTCAATCACGCAAAAACGGCTGAACGGATTTGGATGAAATTTGGCACACAAATAGATTAAAACCTGGATTAACACGTAGGATACTTTTTATCCCGGGGTAGTAGGTTCCCGTGGGATCATTTCCGACATCAACGCGGGCGAAGCCGCGGGCAACGGCTAGTTTATTAATAAAGGTAAAACTGCTTCTGTTTACAATATAATTATCTTATGTATAGGTAGCAATTGGACTAACACAGTCACCACACTGAAATTCATGTCTGATGATTTTAAACGATCTGAAAATAATAAAATACTAAACTGAGCACTCAAGTACTACGAGTACCTACTCAAGCTTGATGAATATTCAAATAAAAACACCTACACACCAAAAAGCCTGGCAAAAGAAAAAAAACGTGAATAACAAATTAAAAGTGAAGTTTCTGAACAAAGTCAATTGAACTTGGCTTTTATTTTTATTTTTTAATTTCCATTTGATTCGAAGGCGGCACCTAATTGCTGAGTGTTCATTGTACGTCTTCCGCAGCCACAAACTTTATTATTAAATGCTAATTAAAATTATTATTAAAGGGAGAAAAATATTTTCTGCGCACTGTTTAGAAAGTATTCGTGTTATAGGGACTCAGCATTCCTGTAGGCTGACTTGTAACGTTTGTTTGTAAAGCCGTGTAGCGCATGTACGAACACGAACATAGCGAACATAAACATCGAACATTTGGCGAACCAAATGTTCGATGTTTATATTCGTGTTCGAATATGCCGTCCATACGTACGAATACGTATGGACGGCACATTCGAACACGAACGCGAACATAGTTCGAATCGAGTTCGCGCACAACAGTCGTGAACCAATCACCACCAAATCACCATCATCATCATTGTCATTTTTAGTTTTAGATTAGTTCTTTATGAACAACGTTTTGTTACGTAACATTTATTAAAGCTTCGAACACCGTCCATAAAGAACATACTAATAGGATCGCTGCAAACATGTTTGACGAACAGAGTGTTGGATGTTTATTATTGGTACCTACGCACGTGCGAACCAAGTTTTTGCATATCATGCAACGGAATAAATTTGTTCATACGTGCATACACGGCTTTATGTATCATTCGAGGCGAGCTTGGTTACAAAACGAGGACACACAAGACGCGGCGAACACTCGCTTCGAGCACATGGCTCAAGCGTGCTCCATTTATATTCAGAATGGCGGACGTAGAGATTGAGTGTGCTTCATTAATTTTATTTAGTTATTGTTATTGGAAGAAGAAAACGCGTCAACCTGCACTGACTTGTAAACATGCGCGGCTCGCTAAACTGACGACGGTAACGCGTTTCAAAGGAAGTCACGAAACAGCCGACAGTCGCGTGGAGGACCGCGCTCGCATCGAGCGGCTCGGCTTGCTGCGCTGACAAAAACTTGATACATTATAAACAAACGTTATAAGTCAGTAAGTCAGCCTTTAGGTTTACGTTTCAATAAAGATGCCACATCTATTTAACTATATCAATAAAAAATTTACTTTAAAAAAAGTAAAAACCGGCATCAAAAACCAAAAACGAATAAAATAACTTTCATAAAAAACATAACAGCTTCTGAAGTCGGTGCCAAGCTAAGATGCATTGAAGAATTGAAGACACCGACTTAAGAAGTTGTTAAGTTTTTTATGAAAGTTATTTTATCCGTTTTTGGTTTTTGAAGTCGGTTTTTATTTTTTTTAAAGTAAATTTATTTTTCAATTTTTAGTTGAATATACAATTACATAAGTAAGCTCAAGACGAACGAAAAGAAGAATCATCATATGAAATGCCGGAGATACAGTGCATTAACAGTGCTAACTAATTATGCATATAACTTCGTACATAAGAATAATTACATAATGTATTATACAGGTTGTGGCGTAAATAGTGGTCCAACGTGAAGGGGTCGATACACCGTATAATTAGCTATCACATACCACAATTTGAACCATTTTTCTCCAGTCTCAGAATAAAATATTTTATATTATTAGTTGAAAAATTTACACCTTGCTTAGTAAAGCAAGGTATAATTTTTTTTTTTTATAAATTTAATTTTTGGTTTTTTTTTGTTTTTTTTTTAGTGAAATACAGCCAAATTAGTAAATTTGGCTGTATTTTCTATAAATGACATTATTTTTTAATTTTGCTTTTTGATTATAACTGTGAAATGCATGTGCTATCATATGCGAATCTATACATATTATATAATAAATCTCTAGACGAAGCGTTTATTTTATTTACATTGCGAATATTAAAAAAAAAAAATTGCTGGGGTGTTAAAGACAACAGATGCCATTTCTACCATTTTTGTCATTTTTGTCTGTTTGTCTATGAGAGGTTTGGTTGTTCAAGTATCACGTAAAAAGTACAAAACCAAAATGGTTAAATTTTATACTTAAATATTATGTGTAACTCAGAGTTATATATAGTTTTTGTTTCATCGCAATCGCTTCACTCTATCAAAAGATATTAATCAATCTTTAATGTTCAACAAGAACTTTTCATTACACGTAATGTAGAAACACGTAACGAGATCTATTGACCTGGAATGAAACTAACGTAAACTCATGTAGGTTTCTGAGATCGTTTGTTGTTTTATAGTATAGTTAAAATCTCGCTGCAGACTTGGTCATAAATCATAATCGGAGTAGGGATGTGCGCTAGTTGCGCGCGCTCAAGGCCATTATCGATAATTGAATCATTAAGATTATCACGTAAACATACTGCATTCATTAAGTATGCAGGGTAACTAATGAGTACTAATGTGTTTTTACGAGACTTCCTTCTCGTAAGAACACATTAGTATCCATTAGTTAATTCTATAAACAGAAGGTAATTATATAAAAAACTAATATGTTTTTACGTTCTTAATTACATAAAAAGAGGGTAATTAACAAATATGTTTTTGTCTCCTTTGCTACCCGCTAGTTGCGCCGTGCTATTAAGTATATGTAAATCGCTACAAAAATAAATTAGTTCATTCCTATTTTGGATTATAGTGTGGTTATTTTCGCATATTTCACGCGTAACATTGTGAATAGAATAGAACTCCCAATAATCCAATCAAAAGTTAGGTTAATTTTAAAGTATTCCGAATGCGTTGTGTATTAGTATAGTACTGGTGGCGCTACCTATCTTTCAAATCATGTTACAGCTTAGTTATTTCACATGAAACAATGATAAATGTTCATCTATTTTTTAAATTCTATAATTAATACTTTTGGTCTACATAGCTTACAGAGTATTTGATCGAACGTTTTCCCATGCGTAACATTTTGACAGTATCACTCCATGCTCGATAGATGGCGTTGTTCATTTAAAGCCATTTTCTGAATCGCGGTGTTATGACTCTCCGCGGAAGAATGAGGTTGCCCATGTTTTTAACTTTGAGTGAAGAGGGGATTAGCTCGTGGCCCAGTCCACACTTATCCGTAGTGTGTAGTGTGTTTTTATCCGTGCGGACCGCTTCATCTGTTTCTCTCTGTGTTTGCACGGGTTACCGAACCGGCACCTGTGTAGACACGGGGGGAAGCCACCAGTGCGCCCGGTGAGCGAGCTCACCCCAGCGGTCGCGGGGGCTACGCCCAAACAACTATGCCGAAACCCGGCAAGCGCGGCTCGTTGGGCCGCGATGCCGGGGACCAAGAAAACCCGCCGGCGCTGGACCGGGCGACGTCGTTGCCGAATATCGGTGATGCGGCGTCCGGTCCGCTGCCGGCTGGGCAGCAGCAACGTCGTCAGAAGAAGATGGAAGAAGGAGGAGGAGGGGGGAGATCGGGCGCCGCTGTAGCTGCCGGCCCATCGACGACACCGGCGCCAGCGCGCGGTGCGCCCCTACCGTCGTCGGGCCGTCACCAACAGGCGGTACCGATCCGCCCGGCCGCGTTCCGCCCGGTGCCCACTCAGGCGCCGGGGTCCGCCGCGAACCCCGGTCGTGCGCCGTATGCGCACGTCGCGGCGCCGCCCGCGCGCGATACCGCTGCGATGCGTGCGTCCGCGCCCGCCGCGCGCGCCGCGCCCGCCGCGCCCGTCGCGCCCGTCGCGCCCGCCGCGCCCGGTCCCCGCTTCTCGCTGGCGGGTCCGACGAGTGCGGCGAAAGTGAAAGTGAGTGGTGAAGTGAAGTGTTCGCCAAGGGCGCCTGAGTCGCCGGCGCCCCCTCGCACCTCAGCCTACGACTCGCCCGCCGGTCTGTCGGCATGCTCGTCTCGCGCGGGATCGAGCATGTCGTTGGCGTCGGTGGGCTCGGCCGCGTCCGGTCGCGGCGACGTGTCACCTGATACGACGCCGCGATCCGGCCAGCGGCCCACCGTGGGAGGAGGAGCGGGGCAGTACCCCACGACGACGGCACCTTCGCAGCCGGTAGGGTTCGGGTTTGAGTTTAACCTGGAGCCCCGACCCCAGCGTAAGGTGCCAAGAAGACGGAGCTCGTCGGAATCCGGCACCGCGGAGGGAGGAAAGCGGGCCTGCCTCGAGGCGCCAGCGTCGCCGACGTTTGCGGACGCGGCTCGCCGTACGCCACCGCGGTCTCCGACACCCACCCAGATGGACGATGGGGTAAGTGGTTTGAGTTTACTCCCACACCCAACAGTGACAGGTGCCCCCCCTGCTGTCGCCCCTGCCGCCTCTCAGGCGACACCAGCGGCGCAGCAAGCGAAGAAGCCACGCTACCCACCGCTGGTAGTGGAGAAGTTGCCCAACTGGGCCACCCACTTCCGCGCCATTGCCGCCAAACGCCCGTCCGTACGGGGCGGGTGTGCGCTTCACCCCCGGTACGGAGGAGGAGTACCGGCTGGTCCAGCGCTACCTGACTGCGCTGGAGAAGGAGGTAGGCATTTCCTGGTTTGCCTACTCACTACCAGCGGAGAAGAGCCTCAAGGTGGCGATTCGGGGACTACCGGCTGATACGGACCCGAAGGAGATTGAGGAGGAACTCCGGACGCTGGGATACCAGCCGGAGTACGTGCGCCACATTAAGGGCGCACAAGGAAGACCCGGCTGCGTGTTCCACGCTATCATAAAGAAGACGCCAGATGTCCGGGCTATCTACGACACCACCGTGTTCCTGTACATGCGGGGTGTCAAGATAGAGGCTTGGAGGGGGAAGAGAGGCCCAGCCCAGTGCCACCGGTGCCAGCAATTCCGGCACAGCTCGCACCAGTGCCACCGCCCGCTCGCTTGTGTGCGGTGCGGGGAGGGGCACGCGGCACGAGATTGCCCGCGCCCGCGGGAGGAAGCGGCCACCTGCGTCAACTGCGGTGGCCCGCACCCCGCGTGCAACCTGAAGTGCCCCGTGTTCCAACACGAGATTAGGAACAAGCGGGCGGGGACCGCCGCCATCACGGCTAAGTCGCGCCGGCCCTTAGCGGCCACCGAGGGGCCGCAAACATTGCCGGAAGAGGCCCAACAGGGCACGTCGCTCATGGCGGCGGCCAACGGGCCTACGGAGCGAAACCAAGCCTCCTCCTCAGGGCGGAGGAAAAAGAAGAGACGCGGGGGTAAGGGAAAAGGCAAGAAGTCGACCCTCCCCCCCCAGCGACACAGGAAGACGTCCCTAGGGCCGACCCTGCCTCGAGCGGGGCGCAGGTCGTGAAAGCAGCGGGTCCGACTACTGGCGCCGGCATAGCGCCGCGGAATAAGTCGGAACCAAAGAGGTTCACCGGAGAGACGAGTGGCGGCGCTGCCGGCGCCAAAGCCACAACAACTAAGCAAGAGTTTACGACCTGTGCCATCAAGCTTCTGATGGACCTCATCAAGGCAATAAGGCAGGGTCAAGATGTGGAGACGGTCATCCTCGATAGCCTGGCCACTCTGCTGACGCTTTATCATGGCTAGACCATTGAGGATGATACACTGGAATGCCCGCGGCCTAAGGGACAAGGTCGCGCTCCTCCGCCATCTCCTTCGGGATCAAGACGTCGACGTGGCGCTCATAAGCGAGACGTTCCTGGGACCCGAAGATAGGGTTAGGTTCCCGGGTTACCTCGTTTACAGGAAGGACGAAAGGTCGGCACAAAATATCCGCTATCGTGGTCTGGCGGTGCTTGTGAGGCGAAGAGTCGTCCATCAGGAAATCCCCTCGTCGACACTCAACACGTGCTACGCGCTGGGTGTACAGCTGCACGTAGCCGGCGAGGACATTGACATCTACGCGTGCTATAAGCCGCCCTCGGCCCGCCTCGACTTTACCGAGCTGCGGGCCCTCCTGCACGCAACACAGCACGCCACCATCCTCGCCGGGGACCTTAATTGCAAGCACCCAGCGTGGAACTCACAGCTCACGAACACCGAGGGGAGACGGCTCTTCGCGGACGCGGAAGCCTTCGGCTATACGGTGTCCGGCCCAGAGACGCCCACACACTATCCGGACGTCGCCAACTATATGCCGGACGTGCTGGACATCGTAGTCCACCGGGGGCTTAAGTGCCAGATCACCCAACATGTGATAGACGACGAGTTGCAATCGGACCACCAGCCTGTACTCGTCGTCCTATCGGGTATGCCGACCCGACTGAAGCCCATAGCGCCACGTCGTAAAACGGACTGGACTATGTTCCGGGAGAAGTTAGAGACCACCATACCGACTCGGCCTATCGTCACTTCCGCGGACGTGGACCGGACGGCGAATGACGTCACTGCTTGCATCCAAGACGCCTTAGAAGCGGCGACAACGACGCAGCCGCAGGGGCTACTACCGCCCCTGCCAACCCACATAAAAGCGATGATCGCCGTGAAGAGGCGCCTTCGCAAGCAGTGACAAGAACTTAGATGCCCCACGTTGAAAACGCAGCTTAACCGTCTCGCGGAAAAGGTGAAGGCCGAGCTTAGAGCTCAGGCCGCCGCGGACTGGGAGGTACGAATAGACGCCACCACGGACAGTTGGCCGTCTGTCTACAAGTTATGCCGCCACTTCACGAATACCCCAGCCCCGGTGCGCCCTCTGCAGAGCAGCGACGGAGCGCTGAAATATGTAGCGGAGGACCGGGCGGAGGTCTTCGCCGAGCACCTGGAGCGTCAGTTCCAACCGAACCCGACCAGCGAACTTGAACATGTCGCAGCGGTCGAGCAACACCTTGGCGCCTACTTCGCGACGCCGATAGCTCCCGAAGAGGACCCAGTCTTCTTCTCGCCTGGTGCGGTCAGACGCGCCATCCTCAACACGAAGCCCCGTAAGGCCCCTGGGGCGGACGGTATCACCAACACAGTGCTGCGCCACCTGCCGTACCGTATGGTAGCGGCGCTGGCGCGCCTGTTCACGGGGATACTGCGCACGGGGGCTTTTCCCGCCTCGTGGAAGGAGGGGCGCGTTATCATGCTGCCCAAGGCGGGAAAGAACATCCTGAAGCCGGAGAGCTATCGGCCGATCACTCTCCTGCCGTCGATTTCCAAGGTGTTCGAAGCACTCCTGCTGCGACATCTCCAACCCCACATAGCGCCACGTCCGGAACAGTTCGGGTTTCGGGCGGGACATAGCACGACGCTCCAGCTGTCGAGGGTACTGCACCTTCTGGCGGCAACCGCGAACAAGAAGGAGTACGCAGTGTCAGTATTCCTCGACATGGAGAAGGCCTTCGACCGTGTATGGCACGACGGCCTAATCTACAAGTTGTCCACGTCGGACGCGCCCCGTCGCGTTGTTAGGGTGGTCTCTGATTTTCTCTCCCGCAGGACATTCCGAGTGGTGGTAGACGGCGCGCTATCTAGCGCCCGCCCGGTGCTGGCGGGCGTACCGCAGGGTAGCTGCGTATCGCCTGCGTGTTACTCGCGATACACGGACGACATCCCCACTACGGAGGATGCGACGCTCGCGCTGTATGCCGACGACGCCGCGTACATCACCACTTCGCTGAACGCGAAGCACGCGGCGCGTAAAATGCAGCGCGCCCTCGATCTCCTCCCCGACTGGCTGTCTAAGTGGCGGCTGTCGGTGAACGTGGGTAAGACGCAGGCGATGGTCTCAGGGGCCGCGCGTCTGCCACCACCTCTGAGGCTACAGGGGGCCGACGTCGAGTGGTCGTCCCGGGTCAAGTACCTGGGGGTCACCATCGATCGTCGGCTCACTATGGGGCCACACGTCCGCAGAGTCGCCGCACAGGGCAGGGTCGCCCGCAACCTGCTCAAACCAGTGCTCTCGTCCCGCCTCCCGCATCGGGTCAAGTTGGGTGTGTACAAGTTGTACGTGCGCCCAATCTTGACCTATGCCGCCCCAGCATGGTTCGCCCTCACGAGCGAGGTGAACCGGAAGTTGCTCCGC